>OY282641.1:69205795-70405795 GCA_958299015.1 Tetanocera ferruginea | reverse complement strand
ATTAGAAAGGCAGCCATTAAAGCAACATGTCGAGAAAAGTAGAAGTTAATTGTTCGACAGACACAGGAAGTAGATTAAAATGTAAGAATATTTTATATAAGTTTTTCCAATAAAAAATAGCGTATTTTCTTCCTTAGATATCAACTATAGTAATTCTGCCACCAACAGTTTGTTGCAGTTTCATCAAAAGTTGCAACTTTTTGCAAAAAACCTGTTCCCGTACTTTTTGCAATTTTTCACGCAAAGAGAGCACTTTTTTACTTACACTCTAATTTTTCAACTCGTGAATTTCTGCTACAAAAGTACGGGAACAGACCTAACAGTTCCAAGAAACATTAGACAAGTTAAAATCACCAGTTATTAAAATATGAGCATTAGGATGCAGCAATAGGAAAACTTTACTAATAGGCACAAGCATTTTGTTACTAGCTTAAACAATTTGAGGAGCTTAAATAAGTGCACAGCTGTTAGAAAAGCTGTGAAAGACAAAACAAAAATTTGCTCTCACTAAAAAAAACAACCATGTGATGCAAGCAAGAAGCAATAGAAAATAATGATTGTGTGAATGTATGTTTGTTAGTATGTAAATATAATTAAAACAATTGAATTTTTGATGAAAAGGATAATTTAGCGCTTTCTTTGTTTAAAACTGAGGAAATCCAACCGATGGCATTCAGCACAAACGGCAAATTTTATTAAATTTAATTTATTCGCGGGAGTTAAATTAAATTCGAGAAAATAAAAAAAAAACTTTTAAGAGCACAAAGGAAAGTGTCTTACGGCAGGCAGTTTGACAATCCAATGAACGGTTATTCGAACAGTTGCGTCGAAAAAGAACTCGGAGGGCTTTGTTGAGGCTGATTTGCGGGAAAACATAGCAAACATCCCACTTTAAGTCCAGAAATAAAATTAAGCTTGAAAGAGTTCATTAAAGCCATACCCAGAGTAGAGTGTCACTATTTGCGCACTCAAACAATGCGTGAGTTTATTGAAGGTGGTAAAAGTCAAGCGGACTTTAACGCGACTTCAAAGAACTTCGAAAAAAAAAAAATTTCCCTTTTGCAAATTCGCTTATGTTTTACAGAATATCTAAAAACTAGTTTAACATTTCATTTTTCAAACCTTAAAAGGATCAATGTGATTTCTGCGTAACGTACAACAATTCTGGTAACATTCAGAAGCTGGCCTACAAAGCTACCCTGCAGTCGGTTGTAACGCGTGCTGTTATGGAGCGATACCGAGAGAAGAGGAGGGAATAGAGACACATTTTCAGGCGAAAAAACGAGAGGCGGAAATGCGTGATTGCGAGAAAATTGAGATGCATGGCGACAGGAATGAGACTCGAAAATTGTTCGAAAAAATAGGACGCCTGGCCAATGGTTTTAAGACCGGAGCCTCTTCCTGCAAGGATAAGAATGGGAGTCTAGTGACAGATATCCAGAGTACACTGATGCTATGGAGGAAGCACTTCTCTAGTCTTTTAAATGGCGACGCTGACAACAATCCCGCCAGTGGAGATGATATCCCGGAAACCCCAATTATGGATGACAGCGTTTAAGTTCCGCTGCCCAACTATAACGAGGTCTAAACAGCTATAGCTCGGCTTAAAAACAACAGGAGTCGATGGTCTACCAGCTGAGCTGTTTAAGACCGGTTTCGAAACTCTGTTTAAATGCATTCACAGACTTCTATGCAAAATATGGTCAGAAAAATGCATTCCAGATGATTGGAACCTCAGTGTGCTCTGCTCAATTCACAAGAAAGGCGATCCCACCATTTGCGCCAACTACCGTGGGATAAGCCTTCTTAATACCGCATATAAGGTCCTGTCGAGCGTATTGTGTGAAAGACTGAAGCCCATCGTTAACCAACTGATTGGACCTTATCAGTGCGGCTTCAGACCTGGAAAGTCCACCATCGACCAGATCTTCACGCTCCGACAAATCTTGGAAAAGACCCTCGAAAAACAAATCGACACACACCATCTTCTTGTCGATTTCAAAGCCGCCTTCGACAGTCCAATAAGGAGTCACCTATACTCTATCATGTCTGAATTTGGTATTCCTGCGAAGCTAATACGTCTTTAAAGGATGACACTGAACAACACCAGCAGCGCAGTAAAAATCGGGAAGAACCTCTCCCTTCCGTTCGGTACCAAGCGAGGTTTCAGACAAGGTGATTCCTTATCGTGCGACTTCTTTAATATAGTCATGGAGAAGATCATCATCATAACTCTTGCCAACAGGTGATACTTTGGGCTCAGTAGGCAATTGAGAAGCAGAGCTCTCTCTCGACGAACAAAACTGACGCTCTATAAGTCAATAATCATGCCCGTCCTACTATACGCATCACAAACCTGGACGTTGAGCAGCTCTGATGAAAGGACTTTGGGAGCGTTCGAGAGAAAAATCCTTCGCAAGATCTATGGTCCAATCTGCGTTAATGGCGAGTACTGAGTACTGGGCCAAGCCTTAAAGCAACCAAGACTGGTCCAGAGTTATAAAGCATTGTGCCAGTGCTGGCCCAGACTTAGGTCTTTCGTTATTTCCTGTATGGGCTGCTTCCTTTGTAAGATTTTTGTTTGAAGATCGTGTTTTGTTTCTTATGTCACATATATAAAAGATGCAATGGAATTAACTCACACATATTTTCTATTTTCAGTTTGAAAAAAGCCTATTCAAATCCATTTCCTTTAACGGAGAACAAAAACAAAGACATTAATGACTTGGTAAAAAAAAACCAAATTCCAAACTACTATTATGAGGCGTATTATAAGCATATATTAAATTAATTAATTCATTATTTACAGTTACACTGGCTTACAGCCAATATGTACTTTGAATGCCACTATTCTTTTCTCATGTAAAATTGGTCACTAATTCCGAAAAAAAAAATTTTTTTTTTTCTGTCACTCCGTTTTCGAGATATTGCCCACTGTAGGGTTTTCAACGAAAAAAAAAAGTTGGTTTCACTTAATTGCATATATCTCCAGAACCAACAACAGTAATCAAACAAATGATATCAAATAAAAGCTTATAAAATTTCTTACAAACAATGCAAACATCATTTTTGGGTCGAGCTGTTAGTTTTGGCGGAATAAATTCAAATTTCGGGGATTTTTTTTATTTTTCAGAAAAATGTCCAAAAAAGACAAAATAGTTGCAAATTTCGTTAAGAAATCAAAATATTTTGTTACTTTTGATATTTTTTACTAAAAGCCTTTATTTTTCAAAAATAAATAAGCTATTGTTGAAGAAAATCTATTAAGAAATGAAAAAGTTGTGTTCAATGGAACGAAAGAACCCAAATTGTGTGATTATCAATTTATGCATTTGGACTTATTTTATTGCCATAAAAAAAAATGAGAATCCAAGGTTGTTGTAATAAAATCATATATTCTTAATTTTTATTGTTCTTTTAATAATTAACATTATTTAAATTGTATATAATTATTATTAATAATTTTTATTGCTCCCTTAAATCATTTATATTGTTATTTACACTGTAAATGATTTTTATTTATCACTCAGAAATTAAAAATGATTAGAATTCTTGTTTTGTCGTTTATTTAATTCGGGATCGGTTTCTCTGATGAGAAACCAACAATAGTCGCCCATCATTCCTTTGTCCCAAAATCCTTGATACCGATTCTCAATTACTTTCATCTGTTGGTGGAATCTTTCCCCATGTTCGTCGCTCTCGTCACCGAGGTTCTTCGCTTTCTTTGTCTAACGCCTTGACAGTATTTTTCATAAGTCCAAGTTTGATGTGCAACGGTGGGAGAATTATGTTTTCCTTTTTGACGAGTGGAACGTTTTTGACGTTGCTCTCTTCAACTTTCGACTCAATTCTTTCTGGCCAGTTCTTTTTGTAATAGTGGTGTTCACGTGCTCGACTATCCCACTTGCATAGAAAACAGCAGTACTTTGTGAAGCCACTCTGTAAACCACAATGCATAACAACGACTTTGAGAACAGAACATATTTTCCAGTCGTGTTGTTCATATTTAATACATGTCAATAGCTTCGCCATTGTTTCGTACGTTTCCTTTGTGTTGACTGCATGTGCGATCGGAATCGGAGGCTTTTTGTTTCCTATATGAAGTAATACCACCTTCAAGCTCACTTTGCTGCCATCAATAAACAAACGCCACTCTTTGGGAATGTACGGCTGACCGAAGGTATTAAATAAGCCAGGAATGTCTACGCAATAGCAGATATTGTCATTCTTAGTAATGTGTATAGCAAATGGTTTTTCACGATTTCTGTAGTATGTCACCTTAACATCGGGTCTCAAAAAGTTGAATTGTTGCAAACGAGAACCATGCAATTCCGATTTTTCCTTTGACAGTTCCAAATCTCTTATCCAATCATTCATCTGCGCTTGCGATAAAAGGTGAGTTGTGTTTTCAGTTGTAATAGTACTACCACCTGTGGTTCCTTCCGACTCCACTGAATCAACGGATTTTCAATTGTTTTCACGTGTTGAATCGGGACAAGTAGGATATGGAACATCGTCAGAATGAGATACTGGCAATGAAACATTCGGGACAGTGGCGTATATCACTCGTTTGTGTTTTCCAGCACCAGTCACTTTGGCCAGACAAATAGCTTTGGCCAAACAAATTTTATTTGGCCAAAAATAGCAATCGTTTAGGTGGCAAAACGGTTGTCTCCAGATCATCGGAACATCGAATTTCATGTATCGTTTTTTACCCGAGCTCCATTCAGACAATATTAATTTGCACGATTGATACAAAATACTTGGCGTCCATGATTTACCAATGTTCTTAGCCGCAATACCAAAATAATAAAGATATGACATTTGCAGTAAATTCGTAAAATTGTAGCAGAAAATATCTCGGTCGTTTTTACACTGGAATTTTCGCAGTCTTTTACTCATTTTATTTTTAAGTATATCTTAGTTTTTATTTTTTCCTTTTGTTACAAATTGTGCGTCCGCTTGTTTGCCACGTTTTTTAGTATAATGCATGAATGTTTTTGCTTTTATACATCTCGAAAGTGCTGCAGGTACAATAAATTAAGGTAGGTCCACGACTCAGAGCGCGACCGCCGAAACTGTCAAAAAAACACAAAATAAGTATTCACATGGTATAATAAAAACAGGTAGGCTCTCTTTCCTATAGCCATAAATGTCGAAATCAGACTTTTGCTGTGACGGTTTCGACGGTTGCACTCTCAGTCGTGAGCCTACCTGTTTTTATTGTAGCGTGTTTGTTCTTATCTTTTCTTTCGCAAAACCCTTGACTTGATTCCTATGAACAATAAAAATGAAAAATAAAAAATTATAGTACAATAACCCAATTTATTTATATGACAATAAAATTTGTAAAAAAAACATAACTTGGGTGCTTTCGTTCCATTGAACACAACTTTTTCATTTCTCAATAGATTTTCTTCAACAATAGCTTATTTTTTTTTTTTTAAATAAAGGCTTCTAGTAAAAAATATCAAAAGGAACAAAATATTTTGATTTCTTAACGAAATTTGCAACTATTTTGTCTGTTTTTGGAAATTTTTCTGAAAAATAAAAAAAATCCCCGAAATTTGAATTTATTCCGCCAAAACTAACAGCTTGACCAAAAAATGATGTTTGCATTGTTTGTAAGAAATTTTATAAGCTTTTATTTGATATATCATTTGTCAGATTACTGTTGTTGGTTCTGGAGATATATGCAATTAAGTGGAACCAACTTTTTTTTTCGTTGAAAACCCTACAGTGGGCAATATCTCGAAAACGGAGCGACAGAAAAAAAATTTTTTTTTTCGGAACTAGCGACATGAGAAAAGGATAGTGGCATTCAGAGTACAAACAACTTTTCGTTATTTGTAAACCAGTGTTATTTTCACAATTTTATTTTTTAACTTTATAAGTTATTGCTTTAAGTAATACTCGAATGAATAAAATCTGTTTCATTTTAAAAATTGTTTTTCGCATAATTTACCACTTTAAATTAGCAAAAAAGACATAACTAAAAATAATTCAGTAATAAATGCGAAAAAGTTTTATCAAAACAGACATAACTCAAAAAAGTTGGTTTTCAAAGAAGTTTTAGAAACAATCTTCATAAGCTTTTCTCATAAAATTCTTTAAAGACCTTCTCCTCAATAAGCAACGTTTTATGTTTTTATATTTTTTATAAGCTCAAAAACAGTTTTTTGCGTTTGCTGAAAATTGACAAATTTTGAGAAGTGTCTCTTTTGAAGATGGTGTGCGATATATACACGTGTTAAATTTTTGATTTTATTAATTATTTTGATTCGAATTTTCGACAGGGAGATGTTCATTGCAATGTTGAACGATAATTTAGAATCCATGCATATACCAAGGTTTTTGACGGCATCTACACGACCCAAAGCAGTGTCTCTTATTTGGTTATCAAATATTAAATTATTCTTTTTTCGCAAAAAGGTCATAGTTTGGCATTTATCTGGATTAATAAACCTATTTTTTTTTAGAACACCAACCTTCAAAGGATTTCAGATCAGCCTGGAGTAGGTTTGAATTATCTTTATTATTTATTTTTCTGTATATTTTCATATCGTCTTCATAAATCCGTAAACGAGAGTGCTTAACGATGTGTGTGACGTCATTAATTGCTAAAATAAACAGAAGTGGACCAAGATGGTTACCTTGAGAAATACCTGATTCAGCAATGAATTCTGAAGACAACAGCCCTCGGAATCGTATTTGATAAGATCGCTCAGTCAAATACGATGTAATCCAGCATACAAAACATTGTAGAAATTCCATTAATTTAAGTCTGAGTAAAATTTAATTATTATTATTATTATAATTTTTATGATTATAAAGTGATGTAAGTACACTAAGAGCTATTGTATTTTTTTAGCACAACATAACAGAACTATCAAACAAGTAATTTATAGTAACAACTCATAAACTCTTAAATATAACTTAGATGAGAACAATTTTGCCTTAATATAACTTAATTAATTTAATTTTACTAATAATTTGAAGAAATGAGAAATAATTAAATTAATTTTATATATTAGTACGGAAACAATAGTGAAGAAAGTATGAAATAAGCTAAGGAGTACAAAAATAGGTTAAAACAGATTGCCTGGAAAGTCCTCTCCCAGTGATCCCTCAGTCTTCGGGGCAAAGCATTCCATAGCCTGATGGCATTGATGAAAAATAGTTGAGAAGAGTATAACAAATTATGCCGCGGAACTATCAAAACATGACTTCTTCTCGACAAATAAAACTGAAGTTTTTCATAAAGATAGTAAGGTGTTTTTTCGTGAATTAACTTATGAAGGAAAATACAGTTTCTAGCATTGAGATAACTACTTAAGTCACATCCAAGAATTGCATTACGGAAACAGGACAGGCGATCAAACTTTCGTAAGCCATATACGTAACGTGTTGCGTAGTTATAAGCGATTTGTAGTTTTAACTGAGAGGATGAGTCAAGTTTACTATATACTATTTCAGAGTATGTTACCACAGGTAAAATTAGCTGTATCACTAGCTGACGTCTTATATTAATAGGAGTGACACTGGCAGACAATCTCAAATTTCGCAGGACATAATAAACTTTTAATCATGAGGTAATTTATCAAATGCTTTACAAAAGTCGCTGTAAATACAGTCGACCTGGTTATCAGATTCCATTGAGTTTTAGCAGAATGTTGTAAAATCAAGAAGACTAGACACTGTTCATAAACAAAACCATGCTGACGAGTTGTTAAATTTGAAGAATTTTAAGACGAACGCACACAATTCGCTCAAAAAGTTTGGGAATAGAAGAAAGCTTAGCGATGGCCTGTCACTGCGGCAGGAATTCCAGGAGTCCAGCGCCAAAGTCCTCATCGATTGTCCCAATATACTTTAAAATATCCTCGGAGGTAAAGGATATAGATTCCAAAGAGACCCTGGGTGAAGAGCTCATGTAGTGAAAGTAACCTTTATCAGGATTTAACTAATCTGAAAAAAAAAATTCCTTTAAGATTGTCAAAAAGGCCACAAATTATAGAAGGATTGTCCATAAAGACGATCCATTCCATTGAGATCCATTGAGATCAATGGAAAATGTAATATATCTGTGGTCACATGAAAGAGTAGCTTAAGTCGACATAAGAGAAAATTGAGTTATTGATGCAGTTATATAGCTCACGTATAGCTCCATATTCACACAAAATCTGGATCATTTAGCGTGATTCTACTCAAAGTTATGACACAAAAACCGAAGCATTTTTCATATAGCTTATATAAAAATTAAAAATTTTGAAGCAAGACTTCTCGAAACACTGATATCAAATTTAAGCGTCTCTTCAATATGACCACAGATACATATATAAGAGGGAACGTGAATAAAGAAGTTCAGTTGTGAATTACGAGAAAATACCCGAAGTGACAAGTGCAGTTTTTTTTAAACATTACAGGTATCACATGAGAATACAAGGAAGATTTGGTAACACATCAGAATATAAGGAAGATTCGGTGAGTATAGCCTGCATAATACATATAATAATATATTTACACCCTCACGAACAGAAACACATAAACACTGACACCACACACTAATTCACTGCCAGTGACAAAGATCAGGAAAATTTGAGGAGCGAAGTAGGAATGTTAGACCAACATGCTCCTATTGTAATAGAGTAGGTCACACAAGAGATGAATGTTATAAATGAAGAAAACAAGCACATTGTCAAAAACGCAAAGAAGACGGGCACGAATGGAATTTTAATTATTCAACTGGCAGAAATTCAAGTAGAAATAACACAGACAAAATGGAGAACAGTTATAATAGAAACCAGAATAACAGTAATACAAACCAGAATAGGAGGGATAGCACCAGATCCTATGCAGCAAACAGAGAGTTTATGAAATGTGAATGGTGTGCAAGATCAGGACACAAAATGCAGAATTGTTTTGCAAAAATGAACTTCGATTCGAACCAGGGAAACTATCGCGAGCTCAGGTCGTTAGTACAGTTAATAGAAATTAAACTGAAAAAACTCAAGATAGAGTTAATGAAAAATCTGAAATCTTATTACAGGAATATGAGAAACTTATTTTTTTACATGAATTTAACATTTCAAGAAAAAGTTGTAGATTCCGGAGCTGATACCAATTTAGTCAAACAAAGTAAGTTGAAGAGTATTTTTAATAGAGATACAAGTGATATACAAAATTTCGGCGGAGCATTTGGAGGTTTCGTCAGAGCACTTGGTTCTCTGAGGATTAAACATAAGAAAGTAGAGCATCTCAGTTTTCAGTTGTAAGTTTAAGTTACATAAAGATACCACAAAAAACTGAAATTCCTGTATAAGACATAATACCAAGAGCATATTTAGGGTAAGTAATAGTTAATGTCTCAGTTCTAAACTCAACAGATGCTGACTTTGTAATTCCCAAATATTTTGAACCGAAGTATTCAAACTTCAACAAAACTAATAACAGTTCGATATTTAGCGTTAAAGAAACGAACGTTAGCAACAGAATTAAAAGACTGAAAAACTCCATTATATTAGAAGAAAATTTAAATTCAGAGGAAAAAGCATCAATAGAAAATTTAGTGACCTCGTCTCATGACATTTTTTTGTTAGAAATAGATCAGGTGTCATTTACTTCTGCTTCATATGATTATTATTTATGAATTATTATTATTAAAAAGAAACAAAGTGAAAAAAAAATGTTAAAGAAAAAAAAAATAATAAAATATTTTTGTCAACGACCGCTGTGGGGTTCGAACCCAGGCATAATTTGTACAAACAAAACAACTATTGTAAAACCAGCTTAAGAAACAACACACACACATACAGAGCACCTACGCACAAACTATTGACAACTAACTTAAAACACGTAGCTAGACTTCCATTGATGTGACTTTTCAATGATATGATTGACAACTGGTTTTGAATGTGAAATGGTTAAGTAAGCGCAGATTGTTGCAACTGGTGTGACTCGTCGGTGCATTACTCTCATGTTTCACCATACCGTAGCTTACTTCACTTGAAGTTCTATGGTACGAAAGTTCTGCAGTGCAGTCTAAACTTTAGCTGCCCTCGCCGAACCTATGTTTTTCTGAAACGTCACGACCAATATTACCGAATATCGTCATTTCGAATAATATTACTGTATACCTGCTTTACAACTGTTACCGAATACGTCATTTCCGAATAATATTAATGTATACCTGCCTTACAACTGTTACAGTAAACGTCATTTCCGAATAATTATGGTATTCAATGAACGACGTATATATACTGAAGCGTATAACTTTAAGTTTACGCTGTGTGCTTCTACGAACCCACCATGAATAAAAACTAATTTAATAGCAGAAAACAAAATTTAACATCTCAAAATTAATTAAAAATATCGCACTTTTTTTGCATAAACCAAAAGTTTATCCTTTTTTGTAAGCACAAAGTTTAAAATATTCTTTTGAAATGCCAAAAACAAGTTGCAAATGCCACAGTTGCATTATACGAACTATACGTTCTATTTACGCGACGTTTGTGAAGTGTAAACTGCGAATGTTTAATCCCTTACAATTTTGTTATTGCAAGTTACGTTGCCGTAAACTTACCGAACATACGCTGTTTACATCACCAATACGGCGTTCATTGAATACCACTAATATTAATGTATACCTGCTTTACCACTGTTACCGAATGCGTCATTTCCGAATAATATTACTGTATACCAGCTTTACCAATGTTACCGAAGACCATCATTTACGAATATTATAACTAGTGTCCGACCGAAACCAAAATTTTGGCCGAAACCGAAATTCGGCCATTTTTGTAATATTCGGCCGAAACCGAAACCGAAACTGAATGTCTACATGAAAATTTTTTTAAAAAACATTTTATTTTTAAAATTTTTTGTTAAAAGCTTTCAAAAACATAACAATTCAAACAAATTATAATAAGGGTATTCATGCAAAGCGGCAAGCTAATATTTTGGGCAATTAGTTATTTTTATCAGGCAGATTGTGTCAACATCACCTAAAGTTGATTTTGCATTTGCAGATATATGTCAGCTGTTAACTTGCTAACAGCTAACTTTCAGCATGCTTATAAACAGCTGATTGCTGGTATAAGTTTGCCAGATCAATTGCTCACCTAAATCGTAGAGCAAATATATCTGGTTTGTGAAAACGGTTGTCCATACATTTCATTTATAAGGCTGATATACTTATCCGGCTTATACCATTTATAAGGGTATTGCCCATTTGCATGAATAACCTTAATAACGTATATTCATGATAAATATTCGTTGAATATAAAAGTTCAACTTTAAAATAATAAATAAAAAGATAATTTTTAATACCACTTTAAGGAACTTTTTTGTATTTAAAGCTAAATAACTTAATATTATAGTCTAAAAAAGAGCTTGTCTGCATTTACAAAACCAAACAAAATACATTTATCGTTTTGTGCTGGGACCAACTCATACCTTCAATCAAACAACTGTGAGTTTCACATTTTTTTTCTACTTAACGCAATTAAAAATCTTGATAAAAGCGAACTTACATCTACGATTGAAATATATGAGTAGATAGTTTATAGTTCGGTTTCGGTTTCTGTTTCGGCCATATTGATGCCGAATAGCCGAAACTGATTAAAAGGGCCGAAACTGGCCGAAACCGAAACCGAATATTCGGTCGGACACTAATTATAACTACATACCAACTCTACCGAATACCAAGATAACCGAAACTAATCGAAGAGAGACACGCCCGAATGTCACCGACTGTTTACGACGTACGCTGCACTGCTTTATGTTGTAATATATTATCATAAGGATTATAATAAGTTATTGGTTTTGAACAATAAAATTTGAAAAAAAAATTAATTCAATTGTGTACTTGATTGCTGAAGGTTGAGTGGATCCTTCAGAGAACCCTGGAGCGGCTGAGCTTTACCTGAGCCTTTGATAAAACCACGTCACAAATAGCGCCTGAGCAGGGACCTGACTCCAACGACGTTTATGTAAAACCGTATTAAACCACCAACGACGTCGGATCAGGAGAACCATGCAGCAACAGTCGGATGAAGTAACCATATTTTGCCAACATAATGAAGAAGCTAAGAGCCGGATGCCAACAACACCCAGACATGTTATCACCTTGAGAAAATTTAAACTCGTTAAAATCTCTTTGGAACGTCTATAGATTAACCAGCTCGATCTTTCTATATAATGCTATATAATTCCTATATAATTAGGATTACCATTAATTTCAGTCAACGCGTGTGGTATAAGGACAGTAAACATAAACGGGGAGGTAAAAAAAATATATAAACAAAAAAGCAAACTTTTACAATTTGATTAATATTATAATAACGTTTTTTTATTAATTACTGAAAATTTATTTTTCTCTTCTCTTCTTAAAGAATAACGAATTAATCCACCGAACAAAACAAAGGAAGCTATTTATGCTTATCAGATCGACATAATCCTCCGGTTAACGTTCAAACAGCCCTCTATAGCAACCAATGACGGCCGCCACAACTTAGAACCTACCGATTAACTACTGAGGAAAATGGCACCAGGTTTCATTTATGCCGGTAGAGACAACCTGTTTTTAATCACTATTTACACGCTAAAAATAACAGTCAGACCGAGAACTCAACACCGCACCGCTTTCACCCCGTACCCGCAACCAGAACCTTGAGAAATCATAACAATCTTGTCAAGAAAAGAAGAGTTCTACCGAGTCGCAGTTATCAATTTGCCGATCGAGTTTATCCTGTTTCACCACCCCGCATTATTCAATAGCGCTGCTGAGATTATCGAGTCGTTAACCGTATCTGAAGCAATTTTTTTTTTGTTTATATTTATATGAATTATTTTATTTTTAAGACTTTTTTTTTCCTTCTGCACTCTTAATAACTTTATTAATTTAATCGTATATTTTTTTAAGCATATTTATAATTTACTTAACTTTATAAAACTAGCCAACACTTTGTTTTATATAAACAATTAGCTTCCTTTTCTTATTCGACCATTGGTCGCCCATTAAAGTGGGGGGGGGGACTGTAACAGTCAACTCAAAAGGAGAATAAAAGCTATTTTGTGATTAGACAAGTGACTCAAAACCAAGTTAATGTGGAACAATTTACCCACCAAAGTTTGGTTTTGGCTCAGGGATAACACAGGACATAACTTATAACCATGCACACATAGATCTAATTGCAGAATAGCTTTTAGTCTACTTTTGAGTTGACCTTTTGAAAAGTTAACATCAAAAACGCTACAGTTGCTAACAAATGTACTCATGCGGTTTACGGGAGCAGTTAACATATAGTTCGTTCTACTAAAAGGTAAATAAATTAAAGTGTTAGCGTTTCTACTGCTTCTACGGTTAAAATTAATGAGAGAAAGAATCTCTCCGGAGAATCGAAAACACCGGTCATGAGTTGGTGTAAATATACGATATTTGCAGACCCATCATTATATTTTTGATGACATAGATGGTGACTTTTTTTTTTTTTTTTTTGGATTCGCCAAAGGAGTGAGAAATCTCATAAATACGTATAGGCCGTACTATACGCATGCACGACTTACATTCTAAAATCTATCCGGATCAACCGGAACAGACAGAATGCACCTACGTACTAAAAATTACACCCAGTTGGCGAAGTATGAATTTCCACTAAGCACATTAACTGGCTTTTCAGCGGAACTTAAAAATTTTATACAGAAACACGAATTTATTAAGAATTTATGAATTTGAAAAAGTAAACAACATCAAATAAGTAGTAAACTTTACATAAAACTCTAAAACAAAGAGACCAAAGTAACTATAAATAATATGAATATTAGTAAGTTTGCGGCCACTATCCAACCCAAGATCCTACGTGGAAAAGAGATTAAACTCTTAAACATCAAACCAATTCCAAATATAACGCAGATATATACGTGTAAATATGTACAAACATATATGTGTATATATATACGGGTCACTATGTAATTTTGCAACACCGTGCTAATGTTATTAATTGGATATGTATTTGGGCCAACGCAGGCATAAACTTGCATGGAAAAGAGATAAACTCTTGCGCACCAAACTAAGTAACTAATAAGTCAACTGAATAAGAAAAATTTAAAATTTGTTTGATTAAAAACAAACAAGTTTAAGCATACATATTATATTCGATGGTGTTTACTTCATCAAACGCAATATTATAAAGGAAAAACAATTGAAACGGTCTCGAATATATGGAATAACTTCAGCCAACATTTTAACAGAATATAACAATATTATTAACCGAGTTAATGTTTGAAACAAAATTCCAAAATGTATCAATTATTTAAATGTAAAATCATTTTCCGTTTCAAGGCATACACCGAATCACAAAAATTAATTAAGCTGTAGCTATTGTTGAAATCACTACACATACATCGTAAAGGGTCATGAAGGGCAAAATTTGAAGTGCACTGGCTCAACTTAAAAAGCAAAAAATGTCTAGATCCTCTTCTTGGGATGTTAAAGTTAAGAGATGAGAGAATATATTGGGAGTCAATATCACCACAAAGTAATTTATATAGGAAGGTGACATTAAGCACCATCCTTCTGCTTCTCAGGGAAGGTAGTAAAATTTGCTTAAGGCGGGTTTCATACGAAGGAAGAATAATATCTGGGTTCCAACGATGATGACGTAAAGCAAAAAGTAAAAACTGTTTTTGAACCGATTCTATTGCATCAATGTGGACGTTATATTGAGGGTTCCATACTACGGAAGCATATTCAAGAATAGGCCTTACGAGAGATATATACAGTAATTTAGTAGTGAAGGCATCATTGAATTCTTTCGCCCATCTTTTAATGAAACCAAGAACACCTCTAGCTTTATTTACAGCCAAATTTACGTGGAGATTGAAGCGAAGTTTTGGATCCATAATTACACCAAGATCAACAAAACTATGAACAATTTCTAAGTGGATGTTATTTATAGTGTAATTTGTACTATGAGCAGTTCTACGTGAGAAGGTCATTGATTTGCATTTTTTCAAATTAAGGTTTAATAGGTTGAAGTTACACCAATCCACTAGTCTGTTTAAATCAGATTGTAAAAGGTGTTGTTCGTCGAGTGACTTGTAGGTAAGAAAAAGTTTCACATCGTCAGCATACATTAAGACGTCACAATGTTTAATTGCCGAGGGAAGGTCATTAATAAATAGTAAGAATAAAACCGGTCCAAGATGACTTCCTTGCGGAACACCAGATGTAACCATTATATTTTGTGAAAGAGAATTTATATTTTAAACTTTTTGAAAACGTCGCGATAAATACGATTCTATCCAATTTAGCAATTTGACAGGAAACCCAATTAGCTTAAGTTTATTCAATAGAAGATTTTGATTGACGCTGTCAAAAGCTTTGCTAAAGTCCGTATAAATAACGTCAGTCTGTTTTCCCAAAGTAAAACCTTTCATTACACGAGTTGTAAACTCCAAAAGGTTTGTTGAAGTTGATTTACCCTTTAAAAAACCATGTTAAAAAAACGAAGTGGGTTAGTTGTTCAGTTATGATTTTCTCAAATAATTTAGGGATTGCGCTTAATTTGGCGATGCCTCGGTAGTTAGTGACATCAATTTTGGAGCCAGATTTATGAAGGGGTATAATATATGAATCTTTCCATATAATGGGAAAATGTCCACTTTGCAAGGATATATTAAATATGTTTGTTAGAGGAGCACACAGGTTGCTAGCACATTCCTTTAGAATGCAACTCGGAATTTCATCAGGGCCAGTCGAAAAAGAGCATTTAACTTGACGAAGGTCATGCATAACAATAATTGAGTCTATTACTGGAGTTTCAAAAAAGTTAACTGGAGGTAAATAAGGATGCTCAGAACACATATTAAATGGTATATTGGAGTAAGTTGATTTGAAGAAGCTTGCAAACATGTTGGAAATAACATTGTCACAAGACGATTCCTCTTGATTGAAACTCAAAAGGGGTGGAAAGTTGGAGGCCTTACGTTTTGAATTAACAAAAGTATAGAAGAGTTTCGGATTATCATTAAATTGAGATTTAATGTTGGCTATATAAGCAGAATAACACTGTTTATTTAATAGCTGGTATCTGCAACGACAAGATGAATAACAAGCAAAGTCTATATTATAACCAGATTTTTTATATTTTTTAAATAAGCGATTTTTTAAATTTTTTAGTGACTTAAGTTCACTTGTTAGCCAGGGTGGACTTAAGGGTTTAGAATTATTTTGTCTTCGTTGGGACGCACAATAAGAAGCACCTTTGCAAAGTATCATTAAAAAACTGTACCGAGGTTTCGACGTCATAATATGAATACGGTGGTTTAATAGATAGAATCTGTGACCAGTCAGTCTGCGGGAGTAAGGCGTTGAGTTTAACATAGTCTGTACTTTTGAAATTATATATTTTTGTATTACGCTTATCAGGTGTAAGTTTATATTCATTTTCGTGAGCAAGTAATACTGTTATTTCAAGAGTTGGATGATGTTCATCTTCCGGAAAAGATACAGGGTTTGAACGATTAAGATATACAGTAGTGCATCTATCTACAAACACAAGGTCCAGCGTTCTATGGTTTTTATTAAAAGTATTATTGACTTGTTGAAGACACAGGTCAGATAACTTATCTAAAAAATCATTTATCCAATTACTAGTGGAAACAGGTGTAAGAAATGAAGAATCATCTGTCGAATTCCAAGACACAAAGGGTAGGTTAAAATCGCCCAACACAATAAGAACATCATTATTTTTTAACATATTATGAACTTGCTCGATGGCGTTAATATGTCTTAAATAAATTGATATGTCACAATTAGGAGGAATGTGAGAACAGGTAAGATAAGAAATGCAATTATTTAATTTAACTGTAACACAAATAAACTCCAGATCACTGGTGTCGAGAATTGCTAATTCATCAGACGCAAAGGAGATATGAACAGCTATGAGAACACCACCACCGATCTTATTATAACGGTCTTTACGGAAAATTTGATAATTTTTACACATTATTTCAGAATTTAGAATATTAGAGCGAAGCCAAGTCTCCGTGAAAATTATAATGTTATATTCGAAATCAAAACTGTTAATGAACATTGCAGAAAGTTTGGAATTAAGACCCCTTACGTTTTGATACACAAGTTCTTATTTAGACTTGCGATTTGTTAATGGTTTTTTGGATGAGATTGCGGTTTAATTAAAGCTTATGAGATAAATTTGAAGCAAAAAATTATTTTTTTTTAATATTTAAGAGACTTCTCATTTTGATGAAGTCACTTTGTATTGGAGGTAGACTGGGTTTTCATTCAAACTCAATTGAATTCAATTTTAAGATTCGCATTTGAGATAAAATTGTAAGTGGAAAGTTTCAAAGCTTTTTATTTTGTTTTTTTTTTTAATTTAAAGAGATTTAACTGTTTTGATTAATAGCATCATTTTCTATCCCTAACGAACGACCCAACGAATGAGCGCTAGGCGAACGATGAAATCTGTATCTAACGAACTTGCTCGCCAACCCTTACAGCAACCTTATGCCTCTTACGTTTCTTGAAACTGTTATACACAAGCAGTTTTCAAATTCAGCATTGCAAGATCAAATATTTCCAAAGTTTTCTCAATTTCATATTTTTTCTAAAAGATTTCTTAAACTTTTGGCTATGTTTCTTGTTTGTTGGCAGTCCCTTTTTTGAGTTTGTTTATTTTTGTAAACAGCTGTTCTTGTTTATTATTATTTTTTGTTCGACAAATTATAAATTCATTTCCAAAAATTATGTATGTTTGTGTAAGTGTAGCGCTGTAGATATAATTATTGCAGCGATTGCAGTTCCATACGCCAGAAATTCAGACTAACCCAGTCGGCAATTGCAGCACTTCAAAGCGGTACTAGTAGGCCTTCATATGGATTTCGAAGTGCTTTCACACTCATATCCAAGTATACTTTCTTTTTTATATGAAATGGGAAAATTTCGCAGGCCTTTCGCTGCGAAAGCCCAAAAGAGGCCTGATAGAAGCACTTCTTAAGAATGTCTAAAAGAAGGGGTAAACAAAAAGTATTGAAAAAAATATTTTTTCTTTTAAACCTTTATCTTATTTTTATAAATTCTATGACTTTATCTTTCTCCTATGTTTTTTTAGGTCAGATTAATTTCAATCTATTAACTTTGATATAGCAGTAAGAAGGGTAAGTTATTACTTCATATTTTTAAACTGATATTTATTTTGACTTTAAACGAACAAGTTGCCTTGAAGTACATGAAAAGTTAGTCTTTGAAGGGAAAAAAGTTTGTTGTGCTGCCTTTTGTGCAGAAAAAGAAGGCCTTCAAGAAGGGCTCATAAGAGCAGCGAGGAAAGTATGTGTTTGGTCTTCAAAAGAAGCAGTCAATGCAGGCCTTCGTTTGAAGAGCGCTGGCTTAATTGCCTCTTGGGAAGCTGATGGAAAACCATTGAGGATGAAAAGCCGAAGACAACACAAAGCCAGTAGACGCTGAGTAAGTTTTTATTGCATATATTTGAAAGTGCTTCATTGTTTTTGGCCACTGCACGGGTTGCTTTACATTTATCGAGCGCAGCACTTGTGTTACACGAAGTGCAGCACTGTTTATATCTATTTCCAACAAAATGCTTGTCAACGAGCGTTACACAACGATAGCACAAAAGTGTTCGTTCGAAATTTAAGTTTTTCCTCGTCATTTGATTGACTGATAGAAATACAAATTTCACATATTTCAGTGTTCTACGTCATCGTTCGCCAGGTGATCAGCTGTTATCATAACGTGATAACACGTTATTCGTCTGTTCGAATAACATATTTGAAAACTACGAACGAGCAATATTTTGAACGAGACGAGTGTTCGGATAGGAATACAGAATGAAGCTATAAGTCACCTTGTACACATGATAGGCGTGGTTTCAACCGATTTGGCTTATTTCGATTCTGAACTTGAATTTTAACAGAAATTACGGCTGCAATCGTGTCGACTGACGGGTCGTTACAAACATAGGACACAAGTAATATTCCCTACCCCTTACGCGCGGTACAGATAGAGATAAGGCACAATATGAGAATTATTTAAGGAAAGGTAATGTTTGTTTGGTCGAAAAAAAGGCCTTTGTTAACTCCAATACTAGTTTGTACTGGGGGAGTTAATTTTGTATATTTAATTTAATTTAGCTGCGCCTTAAGTTTTAAAATAAAAACGCTCTGCTTGACTGCTGTACAATAACTAGTTTATTCATTTACAAAAAATCACTTAAAACTAGGCAATTTAACAAAATAGCAAAAGCAAAAGCAAAAGCCGTAAATACAAAGTAAATAGGAGACCCGTTGCTCCTATAGCTTCAAACTCTTCTACTGTGTACAGTGGTGGTTTAGAACAAGTTATGTTTGTGCGTTAACATAAAAGCAAAAGCAAAAGCAAAGGCCGTAAATACAAAGCAAAAGCAAAGGCCGTAAATACAAAGTAGATAGAAGACCCGTTGCTCCTATAGCTTCAAACTCTTATACTATGTACAGTGGCGGTTTACAACAAATTATGTTTGTGCGTTAACATACTCCCCACCTTGAAAGTATCCACATACTTTCGAAATAAAGTTAGAAAATTAAATAAAATATAAGTAAAAAAAAAAAAAAAAAAATAATTCCAAATTAACAATTCCAGGTATAAATGAATGGTGAAATCGTTTAAATAATCTCAAAATATAATAATCTGTCTGCTTATGAAAATTTTAACTTGTATTGTAATTCGCATGCAAAAAATAAATATGCATAAAATATATTTTAGTTGTTTTTAATACTTTGGTGTTCTAAAATTTCGACAGCATCACTGAAGAATAGGTAGTGGGCAAATTTTATGTATGTTTCTTTTGATGACGCCCGACAATGTTCGAAGGGAGACGACTCTAACCAGTCTATCATCTCCGGGGTAGATTCCTTCAATTCTACCCAGCATCCATTTATGTGGTGGAAGATTATCTTCGGCAACAATGACTTATGTTCCAATTTGAATGTTTTCGGAAGTAGTTGTCCATTTACGGCGCTCTTGCAATAACGAAAGATATTCTTTGGACCATCTTTTCCAGAAGATCTGTTTTATATGCTGAATTCGTTTCCATCTATTGACTGGTGGGATGTTTAAATCGTCGTCATTGAAAGGTTCAGGAATACAGTTAAGAGGTCTGCCCGTCAAAAAATGACCTGGTGTCAGGGCTTCTAAGTCATTTGGATCAGACGATACTGGATACATGGGCCTCGAATTCATGATAGCTTCTTTTTCGGCGACGACAGTGGTAAGCTCCTCGAAGGTGAGAGACGCTCCATTTATATGGTGAACAAGCATCGATTTTGCTACTTTGACAGCACTCTCCCAGAGTCCACCAACATGGGGAGATTGCGGAGGAATGAAGTGGAAATTTACTCCGCGTTCTGCGCAGATATCGCTTACTTTGTTTTGATCCACTTCATTGAAAAACTCATTCGCAAATTCTCTTAGCCTCCTGGCGGCTCCAGTAAAATTCGTAGCATTGTCGCAGTATAGATCCGAACTCAAACCTCGTCGAGCAAAGAATCTTTTTAGTGCGCAAAGAAAAGCTGGTGTAGATAAATCTGAAACTACTTCGATATGGCACGCTTTCGTCAAAAAGCACACGAATATGGCTAAATAGGCTTTTGTTGGTCGTTTACCCCGTAGCTTAAAATGTATGGTTATGGGACCAGCAAAGTCCATACCAGTCTTTTGAAAAGGAGACCCGCCCACAACGCGATCTTTTGGTAGGTTGCCCATTTGCTGCTCTATAGCCCTTGGTCGTTGCCTAAAACATGACATGCACGATCTGACTACTTTTCGGGTAACTTTTCTGGCGTTTATAATCCAAAACCGCTGCCTAATAAATGCTGATAGTGCTAGAGGACCAGCATGCGAATTAATGTTATGTAAATAGCTCGCAAGCGCAAATGAAAAAGCATGTTGGCACGGCAAAATTACCGGGTGTTTTGCTGTAAATTCCAGTTCGGATTTAGAAAGCCTGCCGCCTACTCGCAAAATTGGAACGCTTTTAGAATTATCAATAAACGGATTTAATTTTTGTATTTTTGATGATTTTACAATGTGATTTGAACTGATTGCTTGCAGCTCGCAAGCGAATGAAATTTGTTGAATATTAAATAAAATGTACTCAAGTCCTACTCTGAGTTCTGATACCTTTAGCGGTGCTGAATATGGCGTAATTACACCACCAGCTAATTTCTCTCGAGCATTATTCAGCCAGCGCGAAATATAAGCAAAAACTCGATTCAACTTCAAAAAACAATTAACAAATTTGCAATTTGAAACCAAGTCCACCATCGAAGTTGCATTTATAGTGAGAACGATATTATTTCGACGCCCCTCTGGTATAGACGTATTATCAATATTTGAAATGAATCTCTGCGGAGGCCAGCTGGTAGCATCTGAACTCAAAAAAGGAGAACCCTTGAACCACAACGCGTTATCTTTAAGCTCGCTAGGCCACATGCCCCGAGACACAATGTCTGCTGGGTTGTATTTTGACTCTATTTTATGCCATTCAGGCACTTTAGAAAGTTCTTGAATTTGCGCGACGCGATTAGCGACAAACGTCGTCCACCGTGAAGGATGCGACGATATCCAGTGGAGAACTATAGCGGAATCAGTCCAATAAAAAGTTGAATTAAAATTGATTGATAAAATTTGCTGCACGTGATTCATCAGCTGAGCAAGCATGACAGCACCTTGTAGTTCTAGGCGTGGCAGAGAAACAGATTTCAGCGGTGCAATCTTAGATTTTGCTGTAAGCTAATTTACCGAAATATCTCCCTTATCGTCTTTTGTTCGTACATAAATCGTGCAACCGAATGCTCGTATGGAGGCATCTGAAAAGCCATGCAACTCTATGATTTTTGCGGAAGAAATATAAGCAACAGCTCGCGGAAATTTAAATTCTGAAACCAGTTTTAGCTCGTGGCGGTATTTAAGCCACTTTTCATGTAAATTTTGTGGCAAAGACTCATCCCACTCTAGCTTCAAGAGCCATAGTTCCTGCATGAACATTTTTCCAAGAACAATTATTGGATTGAGTAATCCTAAGGGATCGAAAAGTTGAGCTAGCTCTGAAAGCACTATTCGTTTTGTAATTTTTGCAGCAAATTCATTGCCATAAGAAAATCCAAACTTGTCTTGGTTAGAATACCATAAAATACCCAAAGTTTTTGCACAATCGTTAGATTCAATGCTTAATGGTTCTTGCTCTTGCTGAGATCCTAAATCCTGAGTTGTGAACGAAGTGTTCAACCTCCATTTCTGCAGCTCGAATTTACCAAGATTGAGAAGTTCTGTTATCTCATTCTTTAAAATAATAATCTCATCGATTGTATTTGCACCTGCTAATATATCATCCATGTATACGTTTTTTTGTAAAACTTTGCTACCCTGTGCAAATTTTTCATGAAAATTCTGAGCCAAAAACTGTAAGCAACGCACTGCCAAATAAGGCGCTGAACAAGTGCCGTAAGTTACAGTCTTTAGACGCAAAATATCCACATTTTGCGATTTATTTTCGCGCTAAAGTATACACTGCCAATTACAATCTTCTGCAGCAATTAAAATTTGCCTATACATTTTTGATATATCGGCAGTTAATGCATACTTAAAAAAACGGAATCGAACTAGAATATCAAACAATTCAGGCTGGACTCTAGGCCCAACGAGCAAGTTGTCATTTAACGAAAACCCGTTGCTTGACTTGCAAGAAGCGTCAAAAACGACGCGTAGCTTGGTCGACGTACTAGTGGGACGTAAAACCGCGTGATGTGGCATAAAGTATTTAAAATCAGCAAGAGGCAAATGCGTCACAACTTCTAAGTGATCTAACTCGCGATATTCGTCGATAAATTTTTTATATTAGGATTTCAGGTCTAGATTACGCCCTAATTTTCTTTCTAAACATTCGAATCTTTTCAACGCAATCGAATAAGACTCGCCAACTCCTACTTGGGGAGTTTTAAATGGCAGTCGAACCACGAAACGCCCAGACAGTGTACGCTTTACAGTAGCCAAAAAATATTTTTCACAGTCCTGTTCCTCAGGAGTTAAATTCAATAATTCTGTAGTCACTTTTTCGCATTTCCAAAACTTCTCTACTAATTCTGACAGTCTGTTATCATCCTCCACTGCACTATTGGCTACTACAACCGATTTTAAATTTTTTGAGTGCATGTACTCACTAGCTAAAATCCATCCTAGGAGAGTTTTTTGTAAAATCGGCATATTATCGCCTAAACTTATCTGCCCCACCGATAAAAGTTTGAAAAATGTCGAAACACCGAGAAGCATATCAATCACCTGCGATTCATTAAATTTCGGATCGGCAAGCTCAATATTTTTTGGCAAATTCCACTTGCTGACGTCGACTACTACATTTGGAGCATATTGAGTGATACACGGCATGACCATAAATTGGAGAGTATCCGAATAATTTGTTAGCCTAGAGTGAACTACGGCACTGACCTTACCCAACGATTCTGTTTTTGCACTTCCTATACCGCTTATCGAGATCTGATCTTCTTTCATGCTCAAATTTAATTTATTCGCGAGATCTGCAGTTATGAAATTCAACTGGCTAACAAATAAAACTGCAGTTGCGAGAAATTTTACTGAATTCGAAGAAAGTAATGAATACAATGAGCTCGAATGAGAAAAACTTGGAAAATCTTGATTTGAGGTCTCTTTTTTCGATTCTGTTAAAATTGTAACTGACTCTGTTCCAACTGCTGAAACTAAATTACCATTTCGTTTTCCAGTTCGGTGCAATAAATTATGATGCATGCCTTCACACTCAGCACAATGTTTAGCTGAGCACTCTTTAACTGGATGCGACTTGAGCAAACATAATACGTAAAGAGAATGCTTCTTGATTTCAAAATACCGTTGAATGGGCGACAATCTTAAAAATTCTGAGCAATTAACCATATTATGATTTTTTTTACAGCATGGGCACGACATCTCACCCCGCTCTCTATATGTTGTAAGCGAAAAAGATTGCGATTTTTTCACTTTATCGTTTTTATTGTTATATTTTGACGGCTGACGGTCATTTTTCAACTCAACCCTAGATACAGACCCATTGAACTCACGATTCTCAAGAGCAGTACAACGATTCGCTAAAAATTTCGAAAATCTATCCCAAGACGGCAACTCCTCGATTTTCATCTGATCTTCCCATTTTTTCAACGTTTCAGAATCAATCTTTGAACGAATCAGATAATATATGATAACGTTTGCAACATCTTCAGTACTACCTAACGATTTGAGAGCCCTCAGGTGGGAATTCACATTATCAATTAGTTCTCTTAAAACAGAAGCATTTTGCTGAGTAAGCCGTGGGCTTTCAAATAGATCTTTCACATGCGCTTGAAAAATTATGGATTTGTTTTCAAATCGATGTTTTAAGAGGGAAAGAGCGTGAGTATAATTTTCAGCTGTGAGCTCTAGCGATTCAATAGTACGCAGCGGAATCGGACCTAACGCCGAACGCAAATGAACAAATTTAGATAAATTATCTAAGTCTGAATCGTCGTCGATTAACGTTGAAAACATATTGAACCAATTTGTCCAATCCGTATATTTACCAGAGAATGATGAAATTTTAATTTTAGGCAAATTGGCCAAACGAGCAAAGGTCAAGGTGCTATTTTGAGCAACCGAACCAAAATTATGAGTTGAATCTAAATGACTCGAATTTCTGCGATTATGCTCCGAAATGTAATTTAAAATGCGCGATTTTACCTCGCAGTATAATTCTTCGTAAACTTGACGCTTCGCAAACTCGCTAGATTCTTCATGTTGTTCTATTTCTGATTGAACATTGTTCAATTGCGAAAATATCGACTCAGCTATACTAGCTCGAGTTTCAAGCTCCGCAATTGTCATAGTATTTGACTTTTTGTCAATCATTGACTTTATTTTTTCTAACGAATTAATCAGATTTTCGCGAGTTGGGCATAAAGTCGCATGTTTACTTTTTGGAGCCATAATTGCAACCAAACAAAAAAAAAAATAAAAATATTTAAAACGTTTGAAAAAGTATGACGCAATATATCGAACGAATGATGTACTTTTCGACGATCGCGTGATGTACAGTTCTAACGGAATGTATATGACGACCCCTTAGAGTATGTACCGTAACACGAAAACCGTATACCTCGTGCCACAAAAGAACGTGCTACCAGCTTGCAAATGGAAATACAAATTTTTAACTTTTCCTTGCACAACCAAAAAGACTCTTTACCTTTTCCAGAAAGTGTTGGATCCCACTGTCGAGCTTGCCTCGAGTTGATGATAACTTCAGCAGCGTAAATGACGAAAGTTCCAACGATGAGAAAAAGTCCAAAGATTCAGGCAGTTTCGTTCCCAAATAATTCCGAAAATTTTATTGGAATATTTAAAAGTTTCTAAATAGAAACCTTGCTCTGCTACCAATGTTAACTCCAATACTAGTTTGTACTGGGGGAGTTAATTTTGTATATTTAATTTAATTTAGCTGCGCCTTAAGTTTTAAAATAAAAACGCTCTGCTTGACTGCTGTACAATAACTAGTTTATTCATTTACAAAAAATCACTTAAAACTAGGCAATTTAACAAAATAGCAAAAGCAAAAGCAAAAGCCGTAAATACAAAATAAATAGGAGACCCGTTGCTCCTATAGCTTCAAACTCTTCTACTGTGTACAGTGGTGGTTTAGAACAAGTTATGTTTGAGCGTTAACATAAAAGCAAAAGCAAAAGCAAAGGCCGTAAATACAAAGCAAAAGCAAAGGCCGTAAATACAAAGTAGATAGAAGACCCGTTGCTCCTATAGCTTCAAACTCTTATACTATGTACAGTGGCGGCTTACAACAAATTATGTTTGTGCGTTAACAGCCTTCTTTCAAGAATTTATTTATAATATATTGTTAATATAGATAAGTTTTGAAAATTAGTATATTATAAAACATTAATTGAAAAATATATAAAAAATTGTTGGTACAAAAATATAAAGTAATAACGGATTTATTGCAGTTCTCCGCTGGTGCCTCGAAAAAAATTGGTTTTTGCGGTGACCGCGATTCTTCAGCTACAGATAAATGTGATGTGTAAATGGATTACAGTAAAGTACAGATAAATGCACATCGTTTTTTACTCGAGTTTTTGTGCATTTATGCAATCTTTGCATTTATAAAAACCATGGATAACAGCACATCTGCGGCAATTATACAATCATGGCTAGATACACATTTTGTGCATTTATAATTAAAAGAAAAGAGTTGAAATTTGATATTCTTTCAAAATATATTTAATGAATATGTATGTTTTCTTTTCATCTAAAATTTTACTTTGTTTGCTTACAAAAAAATTGTTGCATTGGTTTTGAATAAAAGTTAGACTTTTTCTTTTCGATTTTTTCTTAATGTATAGAAAAAATGTATAAAAAAGCAAATATTTTATACAGGACCTTTTTTATGGTATAAAGGGTTCTATTTGTGCATTTATGCATACAAAGTTGCACTCAAAAGAAGTTTAAGATACGATTTTTTCTTTTATGCGTATTGCATTTATCCGAATATTTTTCCATGTAATTTCATCGCTCATGTCATGCAATAATGCCATTTTTGTATTTATCCATGTTGCATTTATTCATATTTTATTATATATGAAATAAAAAAAAAAAAATTGTTTTAATTTGTTAATTTTTTTTTATTTTTATCAATTTAACAATTTTTTGCGTCAGTTAAAATTTGAAATGTCGATTTTTTCAAAATAAAATCGACTTATTTGACAATATATGAAAAAATTTATAAAAAGCTCGACGTCAATTGAGAGTTATTTGAATGTAGAATATTTTTACAAATTCTTAAAATGATTGGATCAGCAGTTTTTTGGGAATCGCGGTACTGACTTTAAAAACGACTTGTTTGGTAAAATCGATTTTAAGCATTGTTCACTAGTATAGCTATGTATGTTGGAGCAACGGTCATTCAAACTATCATAAATCCGTCAGTTTTGCTTCGATTGGCCTCAAAATTCAATGCAATATTCTTGTGAAGTTGTACATTTTAAATATCGAATAAAATAACAATGAAAACAAAATGTTCAAACTTTATCCCGCCTTTAAGAACTGGCTAAACTATTTATGAATACAGTAAAATAAAATTATGTTTTTTCAGTGTGCTTCTTGGAAACCTCTTTTACCGTTATCAATTTCCATGATTTAAAATGATTAAGTCATTCTAAAATCAATCTCAATCAAGAGCTTACTAACATTATTGATAAATAGTTTTGAAAATTTAATTTTAACATTTCTTCAGCCCATTGTGTAAACAAATTGTGACGTGTTGCAAAAAAGTGTTAATTGCCATCGTGAACAGCTTTCTCAAATTAAAATGAAAAATCTTAAAACCTCTCGTACATTCCTCGCTGTAATTATCCTTAAAACAAAAAAAAAATATTTTTTGTGTATGAGTATCTTTTTTCTAAAATCTGGAGGACCCAAGTTTTCCAAAACTATATAGTTTCTTAGCAAAATATTCTTAGAATAATTTAAATTTTATGATTTTCACTGAGCTGTACAGCGAAAAAATGTTCGTACAATTTGACCCGCCTTACTATTTTAATATGTTTAATATTTCTTTTGATAAAATAAAAAAATATACAATATATTTTCGATAACCTGTCGGAAATATCTTCTGGTTTTTTAGAGCGCACCAACGCTCAAGATAATATGGCTAAAGAGCGGCGCTTATTTGATAATATTAAAAGAGGATTAAGCTAAATGAGCTTAGTGAAATTCAGTTAATATTTTCCTTTTTATTTTCAATAACTTTCCTTAAAGTACACAAAAAAAACAGTATTTTCTTTAAACTAAACAGTATTTTCTTAAACCGATAGCGAATGAAGTAGGCATGAGTGCAACGAATGTGCTAATTTAAATGGCATTTTCTTGAAGACTTTGAACAGTTCGCCTTATTTATTATGGCAGTACAATTCTTGTGTACATCTATCTGATTCGACCGCCTTCAAAAATTTGAGGAACTCTCTATTCAATTTAATGATGCAGAAAAAATTCACCTTGTTTGACTCTAAACTGTCCGACGTCACTGATTGGGTCAAGAAGTCAACGACCCCTGCGGTGCTAAAAAAAACAAAAGCAACGCAAAGGAGAAAAGCAGAGTGTATCCAATAAAAATGTTGATAGTTCTTCAAACTTGTTGTTACCGACTATTGTCATACCTGCTCTTTCTGAAAATGAAGAGCAGTTCGAAGATGTCATCAGTAAAGGGATGCTGCGAACGACTGAATCACAGTCGGCAATAAACAGAAAAAGCATTTTCATAAGAAGAGCAAGGAGATATTCGGTACAGCAGCGGATTGTGATGCTCTTAATGTGGTGCATACAATGAAATACTTGCATGTATATCCGTAGCTTTGTAGCCGGCAAACTCAACATAAATGCCGATATACTAACTTACTAAAAGCTTATTAAAAAAGATGCTGACGTATCGAAATAACGATTCGTCAATTTTACGCCAGGTGTGCCATCTTCCTTATATAACAAAGCTTTTGATAAAAAAATCTGTCCTCTTTCTGTCAAATTAACCACACCGGATAAGCCAAAAAACATAAACAAATTTTGCAACGCTCCCTATTTTGCAGCATACGGAAGAGACTTCATCTCACTCCCCTCAACGTGGGCAGGAACTTCCGCAAACATCACCACACCCAATAACAACAAAGCGTACTCTTCGTCCAAAAAACAAAGAATCAACTATTCAAATTCAAGCTCTGTGCGAGTGAACTCTTCTACTGTTGATGAATTTCCTTTGCTACCGTCATTCGTATCAGACACTCACTCGTCAACTTGTGCTGAGTCTTTTCGTCGTTCATGCCTGCCGTCACCCTCACTGACAACAGAGTGTTCGCTCTCGGCACTATCACTTAGCTCAGCTATTCAACAACCGGTTTCTGCTGCAACAACATAAACGTCATCAGCTGAAAACGATAACGCCGCCGCCACATCATCTTCTCAGAGTATATTAGAGACTTCTCGTCGTGCATGCTCGCCCTAGCAGTGTACGCTCCCAGCACATTCACTGACCACAGCTTCTCAACAACCGCTTTCTGCTGCAACAATAACAACGACACTATGTAGCTCTTCAGTCACTCTTCATTATTCGTACTATTTATCTAGCATCGACTCTTTCAACAATAGACATATACACACACCGCCATCTAACACGGCACCACAGCAAACTGAGAATGTACAATAAGGTGGGTCGACCATATGGAGAAAAAAAGTTTGCATTTACCGCCCCTAATATGAAAGCTTATGTTGAGAGGATTTCAGAACAATAAAAATTTTTTTTGTGAACCCACCTTAGTATACATAAACAGCGTACGGACGTGTCTTTGATTTGTCCCGAATTTTATGTGTTTAAAAGTGCATTATAATTGTTTATAGTTTTGCCTTTATACACCAAAAAAAATTATAATCTAAATAATAGTTGAAGTGTGCAAAACTAACTTAAGTTAAATTGTAAATCTTTGTTGCATAAAATCTAAAATCAACAAAGAAGAACTAAGATTATCGTCTTCGCAGTTCTAACTTTAGTTAAATTGTAAACCTTTGTTGCATAAAATCTAAAATCAACAAAGCCAAAGATTATCGTCTTCGCAGTTCGTTTGCAGTTCGGTCTTTTGTGTTCGTTCTGTCAACTCTATCTTGACTCTATCAACTCTATCTAACTCTGTCTTCACGCTGAATTTATACCATCTCGTTGACTTCATGTCGCCGTCTCCGATGCAAACCCGAGAACGCAAGAGTTTAAAGAACTTGAAGAATGACTTCGTACTTACACCGACAGCCTCTTCACTCGACTTGTCAGCATATTGGAAAGCGAGGTGAGCTCCATAATCAGAATAATAATCAACTCAGTGAGAGTAACTCAAAATTTCACTCTCTTGAGTTTCAACTGAACGCACTCACTACGCGCTGCGACCAACTAGCACTGCAACTGAATGAAAGCAGTGCCAACAACAACATCAATAATAATTGCAGCAACAACAGTGTCGATCACTCCACTGACGCCGTTCTCTTTGGCTTACCTTTTCTTGAAGAAGAGAATCTGAAGAGCAGTTTTAATTTGATTTGCCGATCTTTGGTCTTTCAATCGCCACCAGTAAGAGATATTTTCAGAGTGATCCAAAAACATAACAAAAGCTCTGTGGTGATCGTAAAGTTCTATACGCCATTTGATAGGAATAGAGTTCTCAAAGCTTTTGGTGAATATCGTCGCCAATAAAAAAAAGGTGTCAACCTAAGAGACGCTGGTTTTGATTCAGACAACAATGCAGTAGCGTAGCAAGGGGGGGGAGGTCCGCCCCGGGTGCACACCAAAATGGGGTGCAAAATTTGGCAAAAGAAATTTTTACCACATCATTTTTGATTTTTGTAAAAAAAAGAGCACACCTCAATGACTTCGGTTTTATATTTGAATATCAAGAGGGTGCAAAAGTGAATGAAAATATTTTTTTCATAACCAGGACTTCGTTTTTATATAAACAAACTTTAACTTTATATTAAATTTTGTTCAATAATAACGCTCACACTAAAACCCAAGTCAATTCCATATGTAATTTTTCATTGGTAAGGGGTGCAATTTCCAAACAAAACACACTTGTTTTAAATTTTGTTTTGAAGAAACGCAAAGGCGTTAAATTTCTATTTTAATATTTTTTGTTTAATTTAAAAGTATGTTTTTTTTCTCAGTGTACCTTTAAACTCCTTTCTTTTTTTATTTTTCACTTATTATTTCTTTGAAAAAAAAAACAAAACTTTGAATTCAATGACAATTTTTGAATTTTTTGAATTGGTTTGACAAATATCGAACATATGATAAAATAAAAACTAATTAATTAAATATTAAAATATTTCATATGTAAACTTCATCGAATGGAGTTAACATTTGGTATTCGGAAGGTCCCGGGGGTAGCTGGTTGTGAATCTGGTGCTAAAACTCGGAAAAGTTAAACAAATGGCATCGAAAAAAATATGCTTTAAAATATGTGTTCTGAATTTTAAAATTTTTGTTTTAAATTTGGTTTTCATAGTAAAAACATTGTTGTAAAAAAAAAAGCTTTTGTTTTGAATTTAACTTTAAAAACAGCTCTGTTTTATTTTAATGAATTTGTTTCAAGCTCTATTTCAAAAACAAATTCGTTAGATATGGACACAATTTCATTTAATTTTAACACATCAGTGTACTATAAAGAAATTGATAAAAATTATGAAAAATGTTTATAAATAATTTTAATATTTTATATTAATTTTTCATTTAAGGTACTATTACAGTGAGTAAAAAATTAAAAATAACTTTTGTGTTTTTCTTAGAATCTGGTTCCTTAAGGTTTTAAAAATGCATATACGAAATTTTAGAAAAAAATATCAAATGAAAAAAAAAGATATAACATACATTATATTCGTATGTCGCTTATTATTCATATATTATCGTTCATAGAAGAAAATCTAATCGCGTTTTTCTCGAAACAAGTTTTTTCGAATTGGTTTCTAAGATATCTCGAGTTCTGCTTCATCGATTTCGATGAATCGTGATTCATTGTGATCTTCATAGACTCTGTTAAGCACTCTACCTATAAAAAGCCGAGAAAGTTTTACATCTTGATTTTTACGGCTTAGAATTTCTGCCAAAAAGAGGGGTTTTTTGTAAATTGGTTTTTCAACGCATGCCATTTTTTTTGTTTTTTTTATTTTTTTATTTTTGAGGTAGAGTGCTCAACTACAACCCTTTACTGAAGAATGCACTGTGATTTTTTACTTTCAGACGCTTTGAAAATGCTGGAGACGAGAAACCAACTAACAACCTTTTTTTAAACACGGCAACTTCAACGACCATTAGAAAAGAAACATCAAATACAAAAACAAAAAAAAACATTTTTTTATATATTCGACTTTAACTGTATATAATGCAAATACATTTGAATTAAATAATTTATTAATATTAGGTAAAAAAATGTAATAAAAAAGTGTTGTTTTAAATAGCTTAACACTGTAATAGTACCTTAAATTTTATGTAGAAAATGGGGGTTGATTTTGAAAAAATATTTATATTAATAGTTATTCAGGGTCACTATGGAAAATTTGTCAACATTTTGCTTCCAGGTCTTATTTTTTTTTTTCAATTATGCAAAATTTTTCGTAAATTTTTCAATGTTTTCTTTATTAAACTAACTAACTTAAATATTGGAACAATTCAGAGAAAATTCTTTAAGTTTCTGAAAATTTTAGATTCTTACTTCTTTTATCAATTATTTATGGATAGCATGTTTTGTTAATTTATTGAATTTCTTCTAAAATAAGTAATTTTTGCAGAGATTGATTCGAAAATATGTAGTAAGATTCATCGACTTATTTTATTAAAAAAAAATCTTCTAAAGGGGTACAAATTTAGTTTCCGCCCCGGGTGCGACCGACCCTAGCTACGCCACTGCAACAATGTGTACCTGCATGAGAGTGTATCAGCTGACACCCGAAGAGTACTTCAAGCTGCAATTGTCTGCAAGCGTAACAAAAGCATTTTTAATGTGTTTACGTTCCGTGGTAATGTTTTCGTCAGAATGCATAAAAATGGGGAGCGGATACGCGTCAACACCGTTGAAGATGTGCAGAACCTTACTAGAGCTACTACTACTGTTGCTGTTAACGCTGATTAAGCTATTTATATATTTATTTACATGTATATTTACTTTTATTTTTTACTTCCAGCTTGGTTTAATTTTCATATCTTTTTTGTTACTATTTTTTTTTATCTCATTTTCTATAGCTTATTTTCACCTAATCTTGTTTTTATTTTCTATTAATTGCTCTACCTACTTCTCTTCTTATTCATTTACTAACTTTTATGTTTTTTGTTGTTTTTTTAATCTTATTTATGACCGATATTGTATCTGGCACTAACGATATCCATAGGACCATGATTGGCGTTTTATGCAACCAGCACCCTGGCTTCAATATTGTGCATTTTAACGCGAGAAGCCTTAACGACGTTAAACTTGACTATGTCCGACATTGTTTCGAGAACTCTGCCGTTGATGTCATTTGTGTTTCCGAGACATGGTTTCGGGTAGACATAAGTGACCATTGTTTGCACATAAATAATTTTAAGTTATGGCGAAATGATCGGACGAACAAAAAAAGGCAGGGGTGTTGCAATATATTGTAAAAAGAATTTAAATGTTAAAGTGTTGGGAATGTCGAGTGGACTTGAGGTAGAATTTCTTAATATTGAGATTTATAGTAATTCTGTTAAAGTTTTCTTGTCGTGTGTTTATAACCCGTATCGTAGCTGTTGTATGGATGAATTGTTTAGATCTTTGTCTAATTGTGCAATTGATTATGACCATTTTGTTATGTGTGGTGATTTTAATATTAATATGTTGATCAAAGATAACCTCGTTAGCCAATTTGTTGATAAGCTGACGGAAGTTGGACTACAAACATTAAATAATTGTATGCCAACGCGCTTTGCAAATAATGCCTCTCCGAGTCTTTAAGATATTTTCGTAATTTCTGATGTATCCTCTGTTTTGTTGTTTGACCAATTATCATTCATATCTGACCATGATCTTCTTTTTTGTGACTTGAATGTTAATTTTTCACCTGTTGTCAATCATGAAACTTTCACTTTCAGAGACTACAAATCTATCGATTATAGGTCTCTGTTTTATGACTTGTCCACTGTTAATTGGTCTGACTGTTGGATGCTGAGTTCAGTTGATGAGAAGCTTAACTTCTTTGTAAATAAACTACATGCGCTATTTGAGGCGCATGTTCCGTTAATTACTCGCCGAGTTTCCAACAGAAGTTGTCCTTGGTTTACAAGAAATGTTATGTTAGCCATTTAATCACGTATTAGATACTACAATCGTTGGAAAAGAAATCCAACTGCATCTAATTGGGAACATTACAAAAAAGAAGAAATGATGCTAACTCAACGGTTAGAGTTTCTAAACGCCACTTTTTTATGAGCAAGCTAAATACAACACTACCCTCTAAAAAATTATGGAACAATTTAAGGCAGGCTGGGGTCTGTAATGTTAAACCTGATGACTGTTGTATCGATCCAGATATCTTAAATGATTATTTTGTTGATAGCTCAGAGTCTCCTTCAAATTTGTCTTCCAATTTTTCAAATACTTCATCTCCTATTACTCTGTCTTATTTTGAATTTGTTGCTGTTGGTGAGAGTGAAGTAATTTTACCTCACATTATTTCCCCATTAACGCACATTCTGAATCACTGCTTCACTAGCTCCTGCTTCCCTAATATTTGGAAAGCAGCGACAATTATCCCTATTGCTAAAAAAACCAATACACGTGTTCCGTCTGACTTCCGTCCCATTAGTCTGCTATCAGCTTTGTCTAAGTGCTTCTCATGTGCTTCTCATGGCAGCGCAAATCTCGGAGCACATTGAAAAATATGACCTCATGTCCCCTCTTCAATCCGGTTTTCGTCCTGGCCACAGTTGCGCTACAGCTATATTAAAGATTTTGGATGACGTCAGAGTGACATATGATTTAGGGCAAATAAATCTACTCTGCCTTCTAGATTTTTCCAAGGCATTTGACTCCGTCGACCATAGCATTTTATGTCAGAAACTTACAGATAACTTTAATTTTTCTAACTCTGCTGTCCGTCTGTGGAGTTCCACAACCTGTGGAGTTCCACAAGGCTCTGAGCTTGGTCCGCTTCTTTTTACAATGTTTATTAATGATATATTTAGCAAATGCCAACATGTAACCATGCATGCATTTGCTGATGATCTTCAACTGTACTTGTCCAGACCTATTAACCGTGTTGATGATTTATGTAGTAAGATGAATGAGGACTTAATAATAATAACAGATTGGGCTAAATCTAATAATCTTCGGCTCAACCCCATCAAATCATATGTCTTGCCTATTTATAAATCTCGTTACTTTTTTTCTAATATACCCTCACTTTATCTTTATGATGTCGAGCTAAATTTTGTTGATAAAGTTAAAAATCTTGGGTATCATATTAACTCCTCTCTTTCCTGCGAAAATCATTTTAATTCAGTTGTGTGTAAAGTCTACCATGTCCTTCGGAACTTAAGGTGGACTGCGTCATTTGTACCTATGGACACTAGAAAAAAGTTAGTCCAGCAACTCATAATGCCAATCATATCTTACGCAGATGTTGTATATGGTAGACTTGATTCCAGATCGAAAATTAAGTTGCAATGTGCCTGTTAGGTACCAATAATGCTGTTAGGTATGTTTATGGTCTTAGAAAGTTTGATCGGATTAGTCATCTGAGTAATCAAATACTGGGTTGCAATATTATGAACTATATTGATGCTAGAAATTGTATTTTCTTACATAACCTGTTATATTCAAAATCACCTGCATATCTTTTTGAAAAGCTTCAATTTTGCAGATCAAATAGAAATTTTAATCTCAAAATCCCTGTTTATAATTATTTGAACTCTAACAGATTATTCTTCGTAAACGCCATCAGATTGTGGAATTCGTTGCCTACAGGAATTAAAAATATTTCTAATAAACAAACCTTCAAGCATAAAATTTTTGAATACTTTTCCTAATACTTTCTCTGTCCTTAATAACTTTTTTTTTTTTCTTTCTTTTCTTAATTTTTCAATCTCTTATAAGTCTAACTATAATTAACTCTCGATTTATGTTTAAGTCTGATTGTTATGTTACTATGTTTACTATTCATATCCATAGTTCGTTAAATTATTTGTTTTTATTTTTTGATTACTGATAACTTAATTTATTTCAATTTTTTAACTTAAATTTATCAAGTCAGTTGTATAATTTATTATGTTACTGATGTTTACTATTTATATCCATAGTTCGTTAAATTGTTTGTTTTTATTTTTTGATTACTGATAACTTAATTTATTTCTATATTTTAACTTATATTTTTCTAGTCAGTTGTATAATTTATACTTGCTGGTTGATACTATGTTTATATTTTATATTTTGCATTTAAAAGACTGTGTCTTACATGCAAACATTACTCTTAATAAATAAATAAATAAATAAACCCAAAATCTGCCCCAAATGGTCTTTTTTGTATAACTGCACCAGTTTTAACCCGATCTTGAAAAAAGGTATATCGTTGAATTTGTACAATAACCCGTTCTGATAACATTTTTACCTAGAAATCCATCTTTGACCATATATTTCAATTTTTCGTCGTATTTCCTCAGTACCCCCAAAACTTTAAACTTTTTTTAAGATAATAAAAGTTCATAAAAAATCAATAAACTTTTGTCAAGGAACTATTAAATTTCATTCGTAGGAAAAAAGTTACAGCGAATCAAAATTTCAGTGAAGTTCGTCTTCGCTTTTGGACATTAGCCTTCGGTTCATCTTCGTATCGCTTCGGAATGACTTCTTTCAACTTCGGTTTTGTCCGTTAGTATTCGGTTCATCTTCGTTTGGGTTCGTTTTTCATACCAAATTTCTTTAAAATCGGTCCAGTCGTTCAGGTGTTATCGAGCCATATATATTTTATTACTTTAAGCGCCCTCTACCGAAAGTTTTTATAACTTCTAAAAGTCTATCTTGTATTCCTAGGTCAGAAGAATCTTCGTACAATTTCATCAAAATCGCTCCAGTCGTTTAGCCAGAAACATATAATTACACAAAAAAAATTCCACAATCAAAGCAGCAACTAAAGGAAAAGGCACACAAGCGAACAAAATACGTTTTGGAGACACAGAAGCTTCATCTAAAACCTTAAACTTTTTAAACAAATTTTCGTATTCGACTAATCTTGTCTGAGCCGCCTCTAAATCCTTAGAAACTTCAAGAAGCCTCTTCTAGATTGTCTAATGAGCTTAAGGTACTATGTAAAGTGTGTAAAAGATGAAAAATAATTTTTTGTTTTTTTTTTAGAATCCGGTTCCTTAAGGTCTTAAGAATGCGTATATGAAATTTTAGAAAAAAATATCTAATAAAACAAAAGATTTGGCTAAGAATTTCTGCCAAAAAGAGGAGTTTTTTGTAAATTTGTTTTTCAACGCATGCCATTTTTTTTGTTTTGTTGTTTTTTTTATTTGCGTAGGTAGAGTGCTCAACTACAACTCTTTACTGAAGAATGCACTTTGATTTTTTACTTTCTGATGCCTTAAAAATGCTGGAGACGAGAAACCAACTTACAACCTTTTTTTAAACACGCCTACTTCAACGACCTCTAAAAAATAAACAGCAAATACAAAAACAAAAAAAAACATTTTTTTTATATCTTCAACTTTAACTGTACATTATGTAAATAAATTTGAATTAAATAACTTAATAATACTATGTAAAAAAATTAATAAAAAATGTGTTGTTTTTAATAGCTTCACACTGTAATAGTACCTTAAGAATGTCTACATCCGTAGACCTGCAGTCTTCGCATGACCAACGAAGTCCCTTGCCTTCGTTTAGAGCATCGAAAATTCTAGCATTCAACGCTGCACGTTCATATGAATGACAGCTGTACCGAGTTACTCGCTTGATTGCAGCGCTACCAACCCGACAGCATTGCCAGGCTTGACATACATTACATTATCACTACGATACTATTACGATACGTTACTACTTTTACAACTTCGGCCGATCAGACATTAAAATCTACCTCGATTTGGAACTAAATATATAACTTAGGCATATCTTAAGATAATAATACTTCTTATTAAGCGTGACCAATGCAAATTAAAACTTCAAATCATTCAATCCCTTTATCTTCAATAGACACCCACTTTCTAATGCGTGATGGCTCCACTATGCCATCGAAGGGTAATTGTGTAATTTGACAGTTTTTAACATCTCTTATCACATACCGATCATTTGGAGAAACTTTGTGAATCAGGTATGGGCCATGATATTTTGGTATCAATTTCTTATTTGTACCAATCTCTGTGTCTACGTTTCGTATCACAACGTAAAAACCTTTAGACTACGTCTTAGCGGGTCTACTTCGCTGAAGGAAATATTTCAAATTCTGCTCTTGTGGCTTTTCTATAGCTTTTGCAGCTGTTGACCGAATGCCTTCAAAATTGATTTCTTATATCAGTTCACACTTTTCTCTTAGGTGTTCTGTCAGCTCGTCAAGTTGTTCTCGTCCATGCTCAATTCCGAAAAGTAGCTTACTGGGAGTTTGCTTAGTTGTCGAATGAACAGTATTGTTCAAGCTGTATTCCACCTGACCTAACATATTTGATCAATTTGCATGATTTACCGGTTCACTAATTTTGCCAAGCATCGCCTTAATGACCCTGTTCACTCGCTCGACCTGTCCGTTTGCCTGTGGAGAGGCAGTAGCCACATTTACATGAACCACATTATGATTCAATAGATATTCACTGAATTCAAGGGATGTAAAGCATGTACCACGATCTGTGATAATGCGTCTCGGTCGGTCATAATAGCTAAAGTATTTATCTAAACACGCGATTACTTCTTTTGTACTCGTAGAGTTAACGGGTTACAGGGTAAAGGAATCAATTACAACGAGAATGTGTTCCCACTTAGAAATTATAGCGGGCAAAGGGCCAAAGTGGTCTAAGTGTAGCGTGTCAAAGGAAATAGGTTTTTTGTTTATACAATGCAAATTTCGCTCGTTCACTCGAGTAGGAGCAGAGAACATTATGCAACTTATGCAATTCCTGATAAAATTTATATCTTACGCTTAACCTTCGGAAACCAATAGTTTTTTTTAACTGATTGCAAGTTTTTTCTACACCTAAGTGGCCAATCTTCTTGTGAACTGAACTTATTACGTTACTCTCCATTTCCATTGGTATAAATAATTGCAAAACACCATCCTTGTTTTTTCGAAAAACTAAACCATCTATCAGCTCGTAGCCTATAACAGCCTCTTTTTCCAATTGGTTCCTTAGAGCGATTATATTCTTATCTCGACCCTGGGTGACCTGTATATAAAAATCAATTTCCTCGGGATATACAGCACATACTTCTTGACAAAAATTACATCTAGAACTAGGTTTCTCAGTGTCTGCAGCAGTAAGGGAATCAGTTGTATCAGCAGTGCCAGCGGTTGGACAGCGACTAAGAGCATCGACGCACAGAGGGGTCAAATCGAAAAAAATGGAGATAAATTGAAAAATGAAAATTTGTTTTTTTTTGAAAAGTCTTATTATTCGATTAAAGAGTACAAAATTCAACATCACTACTGAAAATGTAAATGTCATATGTTGTTTACTTTTCCAGCTGCATAGACATAAAGTTAAATAAAATTTTATTTTTTCGCGAACACTGTGAAAATTGAAATTTAGTATATTTTAAAGAGTTTTTTATTTTAATTGTTCAAAAATGATAATCTTACTATGGAACCTTCAACGTCAGGTATTTTACTGTGTTTAAAAAAAAAAAGATATAAAAAAAGTTGTGTAGAAATATTTTTTAAAAATTTTTATAAAAATGCCTAAATTTAGGGTATTTTCAAAATATATGTACAGTTTTAAATGGGAATAGGGTAACATTGGGTAAGAATGCGAATTATGTATTAAATAACTATGTGTTAGCTTCAATATTCATCAATAACTTGTTGCACGTTTTTGCGCCAATAATTTTAATTCAATTTTTAAAAAAAGCAATGACTTTGTCTTAAATTTGTTTTGTTCTCGTATTCGTTGTTTGTTATTGTTGTGCTGCAATTTTTTGTTGTGTGTTGATTTAAGTTTATACCCTACATAAACAAGTGAAAACTGGTTTTTACTACTGTTATTTAGATTTTAAAAACAATTTAAGCTCATTATTAGCATTAAAAAATTGTAAGGTGAAAAGAAACCGGTCAACGTGGATATTGTTGGTAATTTTGTATTACATTAACTACTCTAACACTGTATTGCTGTGGTAGAAATTTGTTATTTGTTGTGTTTTTGCGAAATATCAAACGTTTTGAAAGGGATGTAAAAGTTTTTAATTGGGTAACTGGTACAATTAAAATTATTTTATGTTTCTGATTTGTATATGTTCCTATCTAAACTTTTTAGGGATAAGCTCCAAAACAGTATTTTTCTCTCGTCGGAGCCTCAACGATATTATTCAAAATGCAGACAATTCGCAATTAAAAGAAAAATTTAATATTTTGAAAGAAGAAATAATAAAGCGCACGAGCCCTACTGATATGAAAGATTTTCAAACCAAATTCAGTACTTTCCTTTTTGATTATAAGACTCGATGGTATAAATCAAATAGACATGATGAACGCTTTTGTAGAGATAATAAAAATTGGTAAGATTCTTCCATTTCTTTTGTAAATCATTTGACAAATAAAAGAAGTCGCAAAGAACTTGAATTTGATAAATGTTCCAAAAAAACAAAAACCAAAAAATGTGAAGCCTTAAGAGATAATACATCTTTGTCTGTGTTGAGCTATGCAACTCAAATGAGTTTACGAGCTTCTGGTAAAATAGAAGCATCAAAAATATTGAAAGATGTTTCTTCGTCCCCATCTAGAGTGGTAAAATATAGGGCAAGTTTAACGTCGCAAGAGCAGGCAAACCAAATGAGTGCTGAAGCTGCTCTAATAGTTCTGGTTGAAGCAAAGTTAACTCGCAGTCAGTATAATGTAATAAGTCAAGCTGCTCCGGAGAAGTTTCCTTCTTACAAAATTGTCCAACAAGCAAAAACGGACTGCTACCCAGAGAGCGAAGCAATACTTGTGTCCGAAACAGCAGCCCAAATAAGTCTGCAAGCTCTTCTTAATCATACTGTTAAGCGATTAATTTTACTTCAAAAAGAAGTTATTGCAACTTTAAGTAATGAAGAATTATCAGAAATCATTTTATATTCCAAGTGGGGATTTGATGGCAGCTCCGGACACAGCTCATATAAACAAGCTTTTCACGGCCATGGTGCAAGTGACTCAGCTGTTTTTATAACGTCAATTGTTCCTCTAAGAATGGTCTGTCAAAATAAGATCATTTGGCAAAATCCTCGACCATCCTCAACAAGATTTTGTTGGCCATTAAAAATTGAATTTATTAGAGAATGTTCGAGTGTCTCCACACAAGAAAGGAGCAGCGTGGAAGAAGAAATAAATAACCTGGAAAATTCTCAAGCAATCATAGATGAAAGATCTGTAAACGTGGCTCATAAACTTATGTTGGTAATGATAGATGGAAAAGTTTGCAATGCACTCACAGACACAAAATCAACCCAGAAGTGCTATTTATGCGGATCCTCTAGTAAAGAGTTTGACGATGTTGAAAGAATGATCGCTATGGAGGTTAAAACAGATATATTGGATTTCAGCATGTCTGTACTTCATGGTTGGATTTGTTTTTATGAATGCCTTCTTCACGTATCGTATAAATTACCAATAAAAAAATGGCAAGCTAGAACCGATTTCGATACAAAAATAGTAGCTGAAAACAAAATTCGAATTCAAACGGAATTTAGGAACCAAACTGGACTAATTATAGACCAACCAAAACCTGGATTTGGTAATTCGAATGATGGCAACACAGCTAGAAGATTTTTTGTAAACGCGGAAATATCAGCAAATATTACTAAAGTTGATTTGGAACTGTTTGAAAAAATGCACACAATTTTAATCGTTGTATCTTCTGGGCTTGAAATAGACGTTAAAAAATTCAGAGAATTTCCGTACAATACAGCACGGCTTTTTGTAAAAAAATATCCATGGTTTAATATGCCTCCTACCCTACATAAATTTTTTATACATGGTCCAGAAATCATGTCGCACGCTTTATTGCCGATTGGCCAACTGTCACAGGAAGCCCAAGAAGCTCGAAATAAGGACTTTAAAAATAATAGAGAACACTTTTCGCGCAAATGTAGTCGTGTGGAATCGAATCGGGATATACTTAATAGGTTTCTACTTACCTCTGATCCAATTATTTCTGGAAAAACCAAATTAAATAAAAAAAAATTACAACTCCTTCCAAAATCAGCAGTAGAGCTACTAATTTCGCCTTCAATTTTGCCGAACGTGTCACCAGAAAGCACTAGTGACACAGATGACGATAATGATTACAACGAAGTCGATGGATGGGAGCATGACGAGTTTGGGAATGTTTTCTAAAGCAGAAGGTAAAAATCCCTTAATAATTAAAAATAAATTTTTACATTTTTGCTACTTTTTAGATACGAAGGATTCAGTTTAAAAACGCCCGAAAAGATGAACATTATCAAATTTACCACAATTTACACACTATAAGTGCTTATATATGTATAGCGAACACCCTAATTAGGCTGCTGATGTACATTCATTTATTAGTTCCTTTTATCGATGTTAAAATTAAAAAAAAATCACTATATTATATTTCGTGAAAAATTTTTCTCAAAAAAACTAAATAAAAAAAATTTCCCACTAAAATGTACTCAAACTTTGTTTTATTTTATTGATTTTGAGGTAAATATTGGAGAAAAAATAGCATTACATCATTCCAAGGCTTCCCCGAATTAATCTCCACTTTTTTGGAATTGAACCCACTGTGCGACGTGACCCATGCTAATACCACCACGATGTTGAATAGTATATTCATAGTTTTCCAATTCTAGTGCCCACCTGGCTATCCTTGGATTAAGTTACTTCTTTGCTAAGGTCAACGTAAGTGAATTGCAATCTGTTACTATTTTAAACGGAATGCCCTCGAGATATACTCTAAAACGCCGCAATGCGTAGATAATGGATAATGTTTCCAGCTCAAAACTATGGCAACGCATTTCAGCAGCGGTTGTGGCTCTTGAATAGTACATTACTGGATAGAATTTTCCATCTGCTTGCTTTTGCAAAAGAATCGAGCCAAACCCGGCAGAGCTTGCATCGCAATGCAATTCAGTTTGCTTCTTTTGGTCATAAATCGCGAGAACTGGGACCGAAGACAATGAGTTTTTTTATTTAGTGAATGCAGTCACGCACTCATCGGATAGTGAAAATGGAACACCTTCACGTAATAATTGCTGCATTGGCTTCGCGACTCTGGTAAAGTTCGGAATAAATTTCCTAAAATATGAAAATAACCCTAAGCAAGTTTTCATTTCTTTTCGGTTTTTCGGCAGTTGGTATTAAGGTGGGTCACCAAAAAAAGTTTGGATTTACCGCCCCTAATATGAAAGCTTATGTTGAGAGGATTTCAGAACAATAAAATTCTTTTTTTTGGCGAACCCAAAATCTGCCCCAAATGGTCTTTTTTGTATAACTTCGCGAGTTTTAACCCGATCTTGAAAAAAAGTATACCGTTGAATAGGTCTCAATAAGTACAATAACACGTTCTCATAACAATTTTACCTAGGAATTCATCTTGGACCAAATATTTCAATTTTTCATCGTATTTCCTCAGTACCCCCAAAACTTTACACTTTTTTTTATGATAATAAAAGTTCATACAAAATCATTAAACTTTTGTGAAGGAACTATTAAATTTCATTCGTAGGAAAAAAAGTTACAGCGAATCAAAATTTCAGTGAAGTTCGTCTTCGCTTTTGGACTTTAGCCTTCTGTTCATCTTCGTATCCCCTCGGAATGACTTCGTTCAACTTCGGTTTTGTTCGTTTGTATTCGATTCATCTTCGTTTGGGTTCGTTTTTCATACCAAATTACTTTAAAATCGGTCCAGTCGTTCAGCCGTTATTGAGCCATATATATTTTATTATTTTAAGCGCCCTCTACCGAAAGTTTTTATAACTTCTAAAAGTCTATCTTGTATTCCTAGGTCAGAAAATCTTCGTATCATCAAATTCGCTCTAGTCGTTTAGCCAGAAACATATTATTACATAGAAAACAATGCAACAATCAAAGCAGCAACTATAGGAAAAATCACACAACCTCACACACTGTGAACAAAATATTATCAGCACTAAAACAAACTATCTGCTATTCCTAAAAAATACTTTTCGTGAAAAGTAACACAAACTTAACAAAACTACCGTCTAATCGCGATGTAATTGAGTATCTTCTGTTTCTTCAGCTTAAAGGTACCGAAAGTGTCGCCAAGCATAGAAAACTTTCATATTATAAACCAATTGTGACCAAAAGGCACGTAACGAACAAATATTCTTATAGTTTCGATATCAACGATACGAAGAAAACATACGAGCGAAATCTTCGCTCAGTATGTTGTATGCCGTAGAGATAGAGTGCTTGAACCAAGTTTATCGAGGGGTGGAGGTATTTTAGTAGCAGTATTTTCACTACTTTCCAGCAGAAAGATACATGTTTCATGTAATGCTGCAAATATTGAACAATTATGTGTTGCAGTATCTTGTGGAAATTTATTTAATTCCAACATACACGAGATTATTTTACTTTTAAGCTATATTCCTTCATCTAGTTGCTTGGATATATAAAACGATCATTTATTTAAAATTGATTCCATTGAATCAGACTCCGTGCGTTCTTGGTGACTTTAACCTTGGATCCATTAATTGGAGGTCTCTGAAGAAAATATCTTATTGCCGTTTAATATAAAGAGTTCCATTGAAGCAACATTATGCGACATCATTTAATGCCTTGAATCTTTTTCAAGTAAACGTCCTATTATTTCCTATAAGCAATTGTTGTTCTTCGCTTTATCTCCAGGCTGACATTGTTGTTGCTGTTTACGGCGGTGCCAAGGTATGTAAACTCCTTGACAACTTCAAAGTTATATTTGCCTGTTGTAACATGGGAGCCCAGACGCCGCACTTCCCTATTTGCAGATAGCATATACTTTGTTTTGCCCTCGTTCACCGTCAAACCCACTTTGGCTGATTCCTTTTCGATAGCGGCGAAAGCAGCGGTTACATCTCTCTTGGTTCTGCCGATGATATCGATATCATCAGCATACGCAAGGAGCTGGACACCTTTGTAGAAAATGGTACCATTTCGATGTACACCTGCCTTTCGTAGGATCCCCTCCATGATGATATTGAAGAGATCGAATGATAGCGGGTCGCCTTGTCTGAAACCTCGTTCGGTATTAAAGGTTTCGGAGAGGTCATTTCCTACCTTGACGGAGCTGCATGTATTGCTCAACGTCATCTTGCAGAGCTTTATCAACTTTGCAGGTATACCGAACTCAGACATTGTTGCGTACAGGCAATCCCGAATCGGGCTATCGAACGCAGCTTTGTAATCAACAAAGAGATGATGGGTGTCGATTTGGGTTTCGTGGGTTTTCTCCAGGATTTGACGTAGAGTAAAAATCTGGTCTATAGTGGACTTGCCAGGACGAAAGCCACACTGATAAGGTTCAATCAGTGTTTTGGTATGCGGCTTCAATCTTTCACACAATACGCTCGAAAGAACCTTATATGCGATGGAAATAAGACTGATACCTCGGTAGTTGGCGCAGATTGTCGGGTCTCCTTTCTTAAGTATAGGACAAAGCACACTGAGATTCCAATCGTCGGGCATGCTTTCTGCTAGCCATATTTTGCTGATGAGTTGATGCATGCACCTTATCAATTCACCGCCGCCAGTTTTAAACAACGCTTTTCCTGCTCTCTTTTTTTATGTCTGACAAGGCATCTCTCTTCCTTCCTCTTATCGCGATAGTTTTCGTGCATGGCTTGCGTTGCAGCTGACTGCAGCGTCTTTTTATATGCGGCGTATTTTGCTGCTGTCGCGTCGCGACACTCCTGGTCATACCATTGGTTGCGAGGTTGCGGGCGCCGAAAACCAATGACTTCTTCAGCAGCAGTGCGCATGGAGTGGGATATATGCGCCCAAAGTCCGCCAGCGTCGTCGAGGCAAGAGTAAGGTTGGTTGAACTTAACCGAGAGTTGAGCGGAGTAGGCCTCGGCGGTCCGTTGTGATAGCAGCTTATCGACATCAAGCTTTCGTTGCACACCTGTGCGTACATTCTTCGCATTGCACAATCGCATGCGTATCTTGGCTGCAACAAGATAATGGTCGGAGTCAATATTGACCCCCCGAAATGTGCGCACATCCAGTACACTTGAAGCGCGCCCGCCGTCGTTCACAACATGATCAATTTGGTTTCGCGTTTTTTGATCCGGAGACAGCCAGGTAGCCTTTTGGATATCGGGGTGTTGGAATCTGGTGCAACTAACTACCATGTTTCGCGCCGCGGCGAAGTCGATCAGTCTTAGACCATTATTCGAAGTGGTCTCGTGGAGACTGAACTGACCGACAGTGGAGCCAAAGATGCCTTCTTTTCCGACCTTCGCGTTAAAATCGCCGAGAACTATTTTTACGTCGTGGGCCGGGCAGCGATAATACACGTCCTCTAGGCTCGCGTAGAAGGTGTCCTTGACAGCATCGTCCTTTTCCTCCGTCGGGGCATGTGCGCAAATTAGGCAAATGTAGAAGAATTTCGCCTTGACGCGGATTGTCGCCAGCCTTTCATTCGCAGGTGTGAACTGGGAAACAAGTTGGCGTAGTTTCCGACTTACGACGAATCCGCATCCAAATTTGCACTTCTCCGCATGGCAGCTGTAGTAGATATCGCAGTCTGCTCTCTTAGAGCAGCCTTGTCCTTTCCATCGCATCTCCTGGATGGCGGTGATGTCAGCCTTTATTTTTTCGAGGGCTTCCGCCAGTTGGACAGTGGCACCTTCCCTATAAAGGGTCCGGACATTCCAGGTGCATATCCGTAAATCATTATCCGTTTTTCGTTTGCGGTGGTCGTCAACGTAGTGGGGGTTCATAACCGAGGCTGATTTTGTTTTCATTGGGAAGTTATAATGTGGTTGGGACCCAAACCCTACGCACATTCCATTTTTAAGGTCTTGAAGAGACCCCTCAAGTTTATAGTCTAGAGGAGACCTCGCCGCTCAAATTAGCCGCCAAAGTTTATCGGGTGATAGTTTTTGACGTTTCCAGGAGACACCACGCGGAGGTTTTGAGTCGACTTGAGACGATTTCGACATGGATAATGCTGGCCTCACCAAGTTGAGGCAGTCAGACACGTTGTCATGTGAAGATCGCCCCCTTGTCTCCTTAATCTTTTAATTTTAGACCTCATTTTTATTAAGGCCACCTTTTACCTTCGAAAAATTTTTTTTTTTTAATTTTTATTTTTTGCTTATATAAACTAACATAATATTGGGAACATACTGTAAAAGTTTCAAGCAAATCCAATAAGTAGTTTTATTTTTGGCGAATTTTTTTATGTAGACATGTCAGGCCCAAATCACCTCATATGCACATATTTGGTGATTTACCTTTTTTCATACATTGTTATATATTCTTGCAAGCAAAGTACTAATGCAATGTTGTTTTGGTGTTTTTTCTAAAAATATTGTTTTTGTTTTTTCAAATATACATACAGTTGGGAGCTATTATTACTTTTTCTTTATCTTTTAAATATATTTTATTTACCAAAATATGCTTAAATTAAAAAAATCTTACCATAGAATTATTTTAATACTTTTTTTAATACCATGTCTTCGGGCACTTTCCATCTCATTTCTCGGAAACCAATGATCCGATTTGGATGAATCTTTTTGTTTTTGATAGTCAACACCCATATGCATCGTAAAAATCTCTAAAACCGATCGTTTTTTTATTTGATTATTTTGAAAACACATATCACAACTTTAAATGCGATTTTCTCGAAACCACTTTTTCGCGATTGGTTGTAATAAAAAGTTATTGAAAAAATTGTCCGATTTAATTAATTTTTGCACCACATTTTACGAAGAGCAGTCATTCTCGTCGGTACCAGAATCATGAAGGTAGCTTTAAAAACAACGGAATTAGACCTATTTTAAGCCCTAAAAAATACTTGTTTTTGTTAATTTTGACTTTTGGGTGCTATAGTTCCGTTATTTGTTGAACGAACCACTTTATTTTGGTACCGACGACAACGGCATTAATTCTTAACATATTCCCGTTTTGGTTTTTATATTCAAATGAAGCACAAAAATTTTTTGATTACAACCAGTGGGGTACCTTTTTTTGTTGGTCTACTTTGACATAACATACAAAAATAACAGCAACAAGAACAACAACAATATTAATTTAAGAATTAAGTTTGATATTTTTCCAAGTCAATATTGGACCAAATATTTCAATTTTTCATCGTATTTCCTCAGTACCCCCAAAACTTTACACTTTTTTTTATGATAATAAAAGTTCATACAAAATCATTAAACTTTTGTGAAGGAACTATTAAATTTCATTCGTAGGAAAAAAAGTTACAGCGAATCAAAATTTCAGTGAAGTTCGTCTTCGCTTTTGGACTTTAGCCTTCTGTTCATCTTCGTATCCCCTCGGAATGACTTCGTTCAACTTCGGTTTTGTTCGTTTGTATTCGATTCATCTTCGTTTGGGTTCGTTTTTCATACCAAATTACTTTAAAATCGGTCCAGTCGTTCAGCCGTTATTGAGCCATATATATTTTATTATTTTAAGCGCCCTCTACCGAAAGTTTTTATAACTTCTAAAAGTCTATCTTGTATTCCTAGGTCAGAAAATCTTCGTATCATCAAATTCGCTCTAGTCGTTTAGCCAGAAACATATTATTACATAGAAAACAATGCAACAATCAAAGCAGCAACTATAGGAAAAATCACACAACCTCACACACTGTGAACAAAATATTATCAGCACTAAAACAAACTATCTGCTATTCCTAAAAAATACTTTTCGTGAAAAGTAACACAAACTTAACAAAACTACCGTCTAATCGCGATGTAATTGAGTATCTTCTGTTTCTTCAGCTTAAAGGTACCGAAAGTGTCGCCAAGCATAGAAAACTTTCATATTATAAACCAATTGTGACCAAAAGGCACGTAACGAACAAATATTCTTATAGTTTCGATATCAACGATACGAAGAAAACATACGAGCGAAATCTTCGCTCAGTATGTTGTATGCCGTAGAGATAGAGTGCTTGAACCAAGTTTATCGAGGGGTGGAGGTATTTTAGTAGCAGTATTTTCACTACTTTCCAGCAGAAAGATACATGTTTCATGTAATGCTGCAAATATTGAACAATTATGTGTTGCAGTATCTTGTGGAAATTTATTTAATTCCAACATACACGAGATTATTTTACTTTTAAGCTATATTCCTTCATCTAGTTGCTTGGATATATAAAACGATCATTTATTTAAAATTGATTCCATTGAATCAGACTCCGTGCGTTCTTGGTGACTTTAACCTTGGATCCATTAATTGGAGGTCTCTGAAGAAAATATCTTATTGCCGTTTAATATAAAGAGTTCCATTGAAGCAACATTATGCGACATCATTTAATGCCTTGAATCTTTTTCAAGTAAACGTCCTATTATTTCCTATAAGCAATTGTTGTTCTTCGCTTTATCTCCAGGCTGACATTGTTGTTGCTGTTTACGGCGGTGCCAAGGTATGTAAACTCCTTGACAACTTCAAAGTTATATTTGCCTGTTGTAACATGGGAGCCCAGACGCCGCACTTCCCTATTTGCAGATAGCATATACTTTGTTTTGCCCTCGTTCACCGTCAAACCCACTTTGGCTGATTCCTTTTCGATAGCGGCGAAAGCAGCGGTTACATCTCTCTTGGTTCTGCCGATGATATCGATATCATCAGCATACGCAAGGAGCTGGACACCTTTGTAGAAAATGGTACCATTTCGATGTACACCTGCCTTTCGTAGGATCCCCTCCATGATGATATTGAAGAGATCGAATGATAGCGGGTCGCCTTGTCTGAAACCTCGTTCGGTATTAAAGGTTTCGGAGAGGTCATTTCCTACCTTGACGGAGCTGCATGTATTGCTCAACGTCATCTTGCAGAGCTTTATCAACTTTGCAGGTATACCGAACTCAGACATTGTTGCGTACAGGCAATCCCGAATCGGGCTATCGAACGCAGCTTTGTAATCAACAAAGAGATGATGGGTGTCGATTTGGGTTTCGTGGGTTTTCTCCAGGATTTGACGTAGAGTAAAAATCTGGTCTATAGTGGACTTGCCAGGACGAAAGCCACACTGATAAGGTTCAATCAGTGTTTTGGTATGCGGCTTCAATCTTTCACACAATACGCTCGAAAGAACCTTATATGCGATGGAAATAAGACTGATACCTCGGTAGTTGGCGCAGATTGTCGGGTCTCCTTTCTTAAGTATAGGACAAAGCACACTGAGATTCCAATCGTCGGGCATGCTTTCTGCTAGCCATATTTTGCTGATGAGTTGATGCATGCACCTTATCAATTCACCGCCGCCAGTTTTAAACAACGCTTTTCCTGCTCTCTTTTTTTATGTCTGACAAGGCATCTCTCTTCCTTCCTCTTATCGCGATAGTTTTCGTGCATGGCTTGCGTTGCAGCTGACTGCAGCGTCTTTTTATATGCGGCGTATTTTGCTGCTGTCGCGTCGCGACACTCCTGGTCATACCATTGGTTGCGAGGTTGCGGGCGCCGAAAACCAATGACTTCTTCAGCAGCAGTGCGCATGGAGTGGGATATATGCGCCCAAAGTCCGCCAGCGTCGTCGAGGCAAGAGTAAGGTTGGTTGAACTTAACCGAGAGTTGAGCGGAGTAGGCCTCGGCGGTCCGTTGTGATAGCAGCTTATCGACATCAAGCTTTCGTTGCACACCTGTGCGTACATTCTTCGCATTGCACAATCGCATGCGTATCTTGGCTGCAACAAGATAATGGTCGGAGTCAATATTGACCCCCCGAAATGTGCGCACATCCAGTACACTTGAAGCGCGCCCGCCGTCGTTCACAACATGATCAATTTGGTTTCGCGTTTTTTGATCCGGAGACAGCCAGGTAGCCTTTTGGATATCGGGGTGTTGGAATCTGGTGCAACTAACTACCATGTTTCGCGCCGCGGCGAAGTCGATCAGTCTTAGACCATTATTCGAAGTGGTCTCGTGGAGACTGAACTGACCGACAGTGGAGCCAAAGATGCCTTCTTTTCCGACCTTCGCGTTAAAATCGCCGAGAACTATTTTTACGTCGTGGGCCGGGCAGCGATAATACACGTCCTCTAGGCTCGCGTAGAAGGTGTCCTTGACAGCATCGTCCTTTTCCTCCGTCGGGGCATGTGCGCAAATTAGGCAAATGTAGAAGAATTTCGCCTTGACGCGGATTGTCGCCAGCCTTTCATTCGCAGGTGTGAACTGGGAAACAAGTTGGCGTAGTTTCCGACTTACGACGAATCCGCATCCAAATTTGCACTTCTCCGCATGGCAGCTGTAGTAGATATCGCAGTCTGCTCTCTTAGAGCAGCCTTGTCCTTTCCATCGCATCTCCTGGATGGCGGTGATGTCAGCCTTTATTTTTTCGAGGGCTTCCGCCAGTTGGACAGTGGCACCTTCCCTATAAAGGGTCCGGACATTCCAGGTGCATATCCGTAAATCATTATCCGTTTTTCGTTTGCGGTGGTCGTCAACGTAGTGGGGGTTCATAACCGAGGCTGATTTTGTTTTCATTGGGAAGTTATAATGTGGTTGGGACCCAAACCCTACGCACATTCCATTTTTAAGGTCTTGAAGAGACCCCTCAAGTTTATAGTCTAGAGGAGACCTCGCCGCTCAAATTAGCCGCCAAAGTTTATCGGGTGATAGTTTTTGACGTTTCCAGGAGACACCACGCGGAGGTTTTGAGTCGACTTGAGACGATTTCGACATGGATAATGCTGGCCTCACCAAGTTGAGGCAGTCAGACACGTTGTCATGTGAAGATCGCCCCCTTGTCTCCTTAATCTTTTAATTTTAGACCTCATTTTTATTAAGGCCACCTTTTACCTTCGAAAAATTTTTTTTTTTTAATTTTTATTTTTTGCTTATATAAACTAACATAATATTGGGAACATACTGTAAAAGTTTCAAGCAAATCCAATAAGTAGTTTTATTTTTGGCGAATTTTTTTATGTAGACATGTCAGGCCCAAATCACCTCATATGCACATATTTGGTGATTTACCTTTTTTCATACATTGTTATATATTCTTGCAAGCAAAGTACTAATGCAATGTTGTTTTGGTGTTTTTTCTAAAAATATTGTTTTTGTTTTTTCAAATATACATACAGTTGGGAGCTATTATTACTTTTTCTTTATCTTTTAAATATATTTTATTTACCAAAATATGCTTAAATTAAAAAAATCTTACCATAGAATTATTTTAATACTTTTTTTAATACCATGTCTTCGGGCACTTTCCATCTCATTTCTCGGAAACCAATGATCCGATTTGGATGAATCTTTTTGTTTTTGATAGTCAACACCCATATGCATCGTAAAAATCTCTAAAACCGATCGTTTTTTTATTTGATTATTTTGAAAACACATATCACAACTTTAAATGCGATTTTCTCGAAACCACTTTTTCGCGATTGGTTGTAATAAAAAGTTATTGAAAAAATTGTCCGATTTAATTAATTTTTGCACCACATTTTACGAAGAGCAGTCATTCTCGTCGGTACCAGAATCATGAAGGTAGCTTTAAAAACAACGGAATTAGACCTATTTTAAGCCCTAAAAAATACTTGTTTTTGTTAATTTTGACTTTTGGGTGCTATAGTTCCGTTATTTGTTGAACGAACCACTTTATTTTGGTACCGACGACAACGGCATTAATTCTTAACATATTCCCGTTTTGGTTTTTATATTCAAATGAAGCACAAAAATTTTTTGATTACAACCAGTGGGGTACCTTTTTTTGTTGGTCTACTTTGACATAACATACAAAAATAACAGCAACAAGAACAACAACAATATTAATTTAAGAATTAAGTTTGATATTTTTCCAAGTCAATATAAAAGACCGTTTGTCGATACCTTTAATAACTGTTGCAAAATTTAATTTTCAGCGAGGCATTACATTTTGTGTCGCCAAGGTAAAAGGTGGCCTTTATAATGACTTAGAATATAAACTTTTTAAATGTGATATGCCACTCTTTAATGACTCTGTTCATCATAAGGCGCTTGTTTTATATTTGAACTTTTATGTTTTTGAGAATCAACAGCAAGCTCAATTAAGTTAATCATACAACTTGAGAAAAGCGAATTACCCTTAACACTTTCTTCGATTCAATTAAATGGAATTTGGTGTTTGGGTCGAGTGATCTGGTTAATATGAACCTCACTTTTAAGAAAATTATTGATGAAGGTCTATTTTTATTTGTACCCACAAAATCTAGTAAAGTTAGTAACAAACACCCATGGTATAAAACAAACAAAAAATTGGCCATTTCAGCCCTTGAAAGGACTTTGACCGAACTTCTTATGATCAATTGTGTTGTATGTGTTATTAAATGCCAACTCCAAACGGCTAAAGTTCATGTTCTCAAGAAGCTTTACAGGGCATTATCTACTCTCTGAGGTTTGCCATTGTCTGCAGAGAGGTGGTGACCGATCAGAGCGGCGACTGGTGATCGAACTCCGGCTCCGAGCATGCTAAGCTACACATTTAACCTGTATGCCACGGTTACCCATGGTATAATCGAAGATTAATCAACTTGAAAAACCTTAGATATAAAGCCCACACACACTTTACAAAGACAGACTTATCTGTAGATAAGGAACTTTTTAATCTTCGAAGGCTCGAGTTCGAAGTTCCTTTTATATAAAAAATGCATTTTTTTCAGTTGAAAGTGATATTAAATGCAACCCAAACTCATTTTGACTGTTTTTAATTCTAAAAAAAAGACAAATGGCCTACCAAAATTTTTGTAATTAAATGGAGTTGTCGCCGATAACCCACTCGAAATTAGCGAATTGTTTGCTGACTTTTTGGTTCTATTTTCAGAAATAATAATTCTCAGTCATGTCCAGACGATTTTTCTAATTTGAATCAGTTGCTTAATATTGGTGTCTTTAAAACAGAGAATGGAAAAGAAACCGTACCTTTAACGTACCGAATAAAAATCGCGCGCACTTAATCATTTTTCTCTCTCTATTCCGCAATTGGCTCTTCGACTCAAACACAAGCACAATCACTGCCACTCTTAAGAAAGAGAGCGGAATAAAGTGTTAGGGATTGTGCTGTTTGATCAAAAACATTATTAGCTTTGTTGTGCTTTTTGAATTGAAAAAACCGAACGTTATGTAGCGAATGTTAGCGAATGTCAGTGCTGTTGAACAGCAGCAGAACAATTTGTTGGCGCATGCAAAAGTTTTTTTAAAGACGTCGCATTTATTTACGCATTTTTTTAATGTCTTTGATTTCATTATTGTAGCTTATTTAAATTCTAAGTTAAAGCGCAAAATATGTTTAAGTTACATTGCAGCTGCCACTCCCACTAGTCCAATAACGCTAAGTTTTTATATATTTTTTGGAAATCACATGTTAGGTGTTTTTCTTTGATTTCGTTATTCTACCTTTTTTTTATATCTAAGATATAGAGCAAAATGTGTTGAAGTTGTACTACAGCTACCACGTCCACTTGTCCAAAATATCTGAAATACTTTTTTTAACTTTCCTATAACCTAAACATCGAAATCTACTAAAAAAAATACACAAAATAATTTTCAGTTGTAGAATGCGCCAACAAATTGTTCTACTGTTGTTAAGCAGCACTAACATTCGCTAACATTCGCTACATAAAGTTCGGTTTTTTGATCATGATCAAAAAGCACAACAAAGCAAATAATGTTTTTTGATCAAACAGCACAATCCCTAACATTTTATTCCGCTCTCTTTCTTCTACTTGGTAGTGATTGTGCTTGTGTTTGAGTAGAAGAGCGGAATTCGAATAAAGCCGAATAAAGATTGCGCTCTCTCGAACCGAACAAAAAGGAACCGTCCGTTAAGGTTTTTTTCCATTCCCTGCTTTAAAATATCGGATGAAGAGGTATATGAATCTCTCATTGCTCTAGATTGCAATAAAGGCGCTGGTTACGATTTGCTTCCACCAATATATACATTTCACCTATTTTCAAACCTGGGCAAAAATATTTAATCAATAATTACAGACCCATAACTAAGCTGTGGGTTATACCTAAGCTTTTTGATAAAATCATGATTAAAAGGTTATTTTTTCAAGTACGAAACAGTATTTCAACATGGGATTTTCAGGACGCTCAAGAAATACTAACCTAGCAGTATTCTCGAATTTTTGCGTTAATACTATTGAATCTGGTTCACAAGTTGACGTTTTATATACTGACCTATCTAAAGCCTTTGATAGTCTTCAGCATGATATATTGCTAATAAAACTTGAAAAATTGGGAGTTCACTCACAGTTATTGAAGTGGATTCGATCATATATAGTAGACAGAGTACTTTTCGTAAAGTTTCACGATAGATGCTCGAAATCTTTATCCGCCACGTCGGGTGTACTCCAGGGGAGTCATTTAGGTCCTCTGCTATTCATTTTATTCATTAATGATCTACCGCAAATATTTCAGTATTGCAAAAGCTAACTGAACGCAGATTTTAAAATTTTTCACAACATAGATACTTTTGACGACTATCTTCATTTGCAAGAAGATATCAAGACTTTTACATTCGTGCAAATTAAACTGCTTAGATTTGAATTTTCTCAAATGTATTGCTTTAACGATATCTTGGAAAAATGTCCCAATCAGATACGACTATATTTATGATAGCAATAGAAATTTTTACACACTTAAAAATTTTGATACGTTTTAAGATGCAAGATTTGCATCTAAGCCTATGTGATGAATTAACTATCCTGATGCAATTGTGTTGATAACAATAACCACTTTGGCGTCGAAATTGTATTGATCCCAAAGAAAGTGACTGAAATTCACGAAAGCTGAGCTGAAAAGTAATTCGAAATAAAAATGGATCTCAGTGGTCGGCACACATGCAGCACACGCTTTGCCAAGAGTCACACGTATTCTTATGATCTTTCTATCATTCGACAAACAATTATTTGCGAAGCAGCATTGTTTCGGATGATATGCAATTGTTTTGTCTCACATTCACTTGCAGTCTCATTTTTAATTATGCCAACCACTCATCTAATTGCATCGATTGAAATATCATAGAATAGCAGAAGTTTCTTTTAATTTGCTTAAATCTAATTTAGACGCCTGTTTGTTCTCAATTGCAATCAATGCTAAATTTAAAACCTTTGGCTTGTCTTATTTCTTAAATAATTTTTAACAATTTCCAATTAACTAAATGACCGGTCTGCACTTGCGGAGATCACTGGGATTGTGAAGAACAACAGCATAGCTGTGTAAACTTCTGTAATGTCACATTCAATTGCTTCAAAATTTGTAATGATTTTTTGACACAATTGATTAACGATATCCAGTTTACCAGCCTGTAAATACTGATGAATTGTTAAGTAAAATTTTGGGCTACTATTTCACAGTATTTTGTTTGAAAGTTATCGTATGTTTTATTATATTAGATTCGTTACCCTTTGGTCACCAGTCCAGAGCTGTGATGGGCTTAAACTGGTAGAAGCATTGCTACGAGGTCTGACCAAGGACTTTAAAACTACCACGGGTAGTCAGCGGCCCATGGCTTCCGACAGGCTGACTTACTGAGCTGGACCTTCGGGGAGCTTCGTGGTGGTTGTGGTTTACTACCCATATCGCGGGCAGAGCTACCTAGCTCGGTGTGTGAGTTGCTCTCTCAACTCGGCGCCGTACTCCGCAGTACGGACGAGGTGTTAGTTAGGCCTCCACCCAAACCAAGGGTTGCGACATGTCATCACAACATTTAGCTTATTTGGTACCTTTGAACCCTCAAAGGGGCATTGGCCGATGCAATGTTTCGGTCCCATGCTATGGAGCACCGTAGACGTAAGCCTACACTACAGGTGTCTACGCAAAACACTTTGGATTCATAAGATTCGTTACCATTTGCTATTTGTAGTGTCAGCGAAGGGCCACTATCGTGCAAAGGCCCTGGTGCTCTGCACCGTCTTGCACATATGGAGCTACGCCACTGGTTAATACCATAAAAAAGTACATATATTTTCTGCCTGTGAGTTGGTGCAGGGCTATTTCGTATATTTATTAATATTTCCACCCACTTATTGAAGAAAATTAAGAAGAAATTACAAAAAAAATCAGTTGATGTACAAATATCATTGCACCAGCTCAAATGTTAAAGTAATTGAAAAAAAAAAATCCGCTACAAAAGCATGCGCCCGTTTCGTCGTTGATGGTGTTCAATTTGTGTTCTTGGTCGTTTTTTTGTGCCTGCCGCGAAAAAAAGGAAAATAGAGAAGTAAAAAAAGACGCGTTCACAACAGCAGAAGCATGCGCACTCTTCGTCGTTTTTTTTATTCAATTTGTCTTGTTAGTCATTTATTTTGTGGGTGCCGAAAACACTGCATAAAGAGTGTAAAATAAAATAAAAGTGCATAATTTGTTATGCCCAAATTGGTTATTTGGAATATTTTTTACTCTGGACATATTTTTTAAAAATAAATTTTTGATTTTGATTTTGTAAGTTTTATTAAAGAAATGGAGACCAAGAATACTACGAAAACATTTGTAAAATTTTACTAAGACGGAAAAACGAATTATGTTGAAATTGTTGTTCATGGAGAGCGTTTGTTTTGCGAAGACTTTTTGTTGCCAGGTGTGTATTTAAAATACATTACAATAAGCCATTCTTTATATATTTTTCAAAGGTGCCATTTATGCTGACGTCTCAGTAAAAGATATAAGTCATTGGCTTATGACATAAGATATAAGTAATTTTTTTGACATTTTTTTTCCTGAACTGCAACTAAAACTTTTAGATTCAAAACTTTTCCTGATCTTGAATTTATTTTAAAAATAATTCTAAATAAGGAAACAGGTGATTAACATATTTTTTTAGATATACTATTTAAAAGCTTTAATTTTTTATTTTACAAATAGCTCTTTTAGAAAAAATCATTCGGCCAATTCCCAGCTACATCGTAAATCTGAGGTGCGTAAATCTCCCAGTTTGCTTTAAAATTGAGCCAATGCTGTGGGTATCTTTGAGTTGAAAATCGTAGTCAATCTGTAAATAAAAGAAAATGTGGGAATTATTTAAACTTTCCGTCTCATAACTATTTCATACTTTTTTATCTTGTTTAAATGGCCGTAAAAACAAAATTTTAATGCAGAAAGTATTCTTTCTCATTTCACCATCCCCCATCAATTGCCAATAATAGTTTCAATTCGAGTCAGCTCGTTAAACATCTATAACATTTTTTTTTCCCTCTACTACTTTGGGATAGCTTCTTTGACGTGGTGTAGAGGCTTAGGTTGCAATGACACAACGGGCTATGGTGACGGGAGCCTTCGCGTCTGAGAAGGTTTCTGGTAGGACCACCCATGTCATATAGGCTGTTGTGGAGCAATGAACTGAAACTTATCCCTACCTGTCGGCAGGTATAAAATGCTATGGGGCCGAATCACCCAGAAAAATCAATTCTGGGTGATTCGCAGACATCCCAAACTCGGGTTGGGATGTCAACCCAAACGTCAGTGGAATGCGTGACTGCTTCCACCAGCGGGAACGGTGACGAACATTCTTCACTGCGTGTCGCCAGCGGTCCACCTCCTCTATGGTTGGAGCAGGCCATAGTGGTTGTATTGCTACTGATAACAAAAACAACAAAAACAACAACAAAAACACTCTCAAACGCGTAGATGCCGTTGTCCAAGAAGACTCGGATCACGAAAGCGTGACCTCAGTCAGCATGGCTGACGAAGAAAGGCTTCTTCTCTCCCCCGACAAGTCAGTGGGTTCCAGTACCTCAAGTAAGGAAGGGCCCAAGACGAAATCGAAGGAAGGGTTGAGAGCCAAAGCTCCATACAAAGCTGCCCTTAGTATCTGCAGCCAGCTTTCGGGTAAGAGCGGTCTATCTTCCAAAGAGAAGGAGAGGCTCGCCTGGGCTGAGCAGAAGGTATCTGAGGGCAGAAAGTTCTTCGCGAGCCTACCGTACTTTGCACCTACGACATCGCAGTTCGCGAATAAGATCTAAGAGCAGGTAGCTCAAAGCGCCAGATATCGGAAGGCGGAAAGGTCGTAGCTCCTGGAAGCAAGCGGCATAAGCAAAACCCGGTCTCTACAAGCACACTGCAGACCACAGCCGAGGTGAAAAGCAAGGCAAGTGACGTGACCAAACGACACCTGATCGTGGCACTCATTGACCGAAGCGATCCTTAAAGGCAAATGTCTCTCGAGCGGTGGAAATCGGTAGAGATGACGCTGCTAGAGGCGATGTTTGCGAGGATGGAGACTCATCCTGACGCTCCCATGCCCACCTTCGATGGTGCAGGATGGTTCAACGAGGTAAAAATCCACAAATGCAACGATGACCCGACTCTGGTGAGGGTAAAGGGAGTTGCACCGACGCTCCAAAGCCAATGGGATGGCGCTCAGCTGAAAGTGGTAGACAGGATGGACATCCCGTCTCTACCGAAGGTGAAAGTGCTATTCCCCAGAGTGGTGCCACAGGAGTCAGCGCTAAAACTACTCTAAAAATAGAACCCTGACGTGCCGACAGCTGACTGGAGGGTGTTGAAAGTTGTTGAGCAGCTACCTGGTAACAGCGGCAGACAACACTACATCCTCCAGATCAAAAAAGAGGCAGAAGACATTCAGTACCCTCGTTACGTGAAGATGGCGTGGGACGTTGGGAGTTTGTAGCTGCGTCTCAGAAACTCCACCTTAAGACAGCAACAAAAACACTCTCGAGACCGGGGAGGTTGAAAAAGATCTCGGCATCACAGTGGTAACTGATGCCACCCAGGAGCTCAGTCTCGACGATGCAGATGACGCTGGTGGTCCGAGCAAGCAAGCGGACCCTGTGGAGGAGCCTTCAGCATAATGCAGCTGAAGGTCCTCCAAATCAATCTGCACAAAAGCAAAAAAAGCGAGCGCATAACTCTTTCTCGTTTTACAGGAAATGCTAATGTGGCAGTAGTGCAGGAGCCGTGGGTAGCCTCGGGTAATGTGCTCTCCAGCTTAAAACCACCCAACCACAACACTTTTTTCGCACCAACAGTAAGTAGAACAAGAACAGCCATGCTTACAAGGAACGGCATCTATACTGATGATCTCACAGTTGTGGCGCTAGAGAGCAAGGCAAATGAAGCGATCCTGGTCGCATCCTGCTTCACAGCGCACGACACCAATGCACTGTCAAATGAGCTCCGCAGGCTGGTAAATATAAACAACAGCAAGAAACGAGCGATTGTCATCGGTACGGATGCCAACGCACATCACTCAGTGTGGGGAAGCCCTGACATTAGTAATCGAGGTGAGTCCATGCTAAACTTTATTCTAGAAACTGACCTAAACGTACTTAACACAGGTCAGGAACCCACATATGTGGGTCCTACCTCCTCTAACGTATTAGACCTTACGTTAACGTCAAATACTAACACTCTTGAAACAGATTGGAGGGTGTTTGAACAGCCTTCCTTCTCAGACCACAAATATATTAGCTTTAAAATTAAATTGAACTATACTCCGGCTCAAAACATTTTCAGAAACCCCAGAAACACAAACTGGAATCAGTTTAAAAGAATCATTGAGACCAGATATCCTTCCCCAAAACGTATAACGTGTACAGAATCCGACATGGAAGGATCCCTAAAGACTCTCTCAAACCTCCTCTTGTAAGCCCACGCGAACGAAGCGGAGAATCAGACCACCATGGTGGAATCCTGATCTTGCAGAGCAAAGACGCGACCTAAAACATTTCTTCAAACTGGCTAAATAAGCCGACCAAGAGGAAATGTGGGGGGAATACAAATGGAGGCTCAAACTTTTCAAAACCAATGTCTGGCGAGCAGAAAAATCCTCATGGAATGATTTGTGCTCGAGCATTGAGAAAATTACAGACACAGCAAGGCTCAGAAAACTGCTCTCAAAACATCCCTCCATTCATAGTCACGTCCGCAAAGACAATGGCAAAGCACGCATATACAAAAGGAAAATCGGTAGAGACAGCACATCACAACCTAGTTGTTCATGTGGAGAAAGCGCTCCACAACAAAGAATTCGCACTAGGGGCTTTCATAGACATCTCAGGTGCATTCAACAATGTGTCAAGTACGGCTATCCTAAAAACTATCCTATCGATTACGCGCGATCGATAAACCACCAGCAATCGACCTCTGGATAGACGACTTACTAAATTGTAGAAGAGTCCAAGCCGAGTGGGGCTCTACAACCATGTTAAGAGAAGTGAGTAGGGGAACACCCCAAGGAGGAGTTCTCTCACCCCTACTTTGGAATCTAGTTGTTAACGAACTAATCAAAAACTTTGAAGGCAAAGTCCCGAAGATAACAGCTTATGCGGATGATATAAGCATAATTATAGTGGGAAAATGCATTTCGACATTAAGCTCTTTAATGGAGCACACACTAAAAGAGGCACTTAGATGGGCGAACTCAGTCGGCCTTAGTATAAACGCAGAAAAAACAGATCTGGTATTGTTTACGAATAAGTACAAGATACCACCGTTGATCCCACCAAGAATAAATAACACTCGGCTCATCCCAAAAACTCACACGAAATATCTGGGAGTTGTACTCGACAACAAACTGACGTGGAGACTCAATGTAGACGAGAGGGCTAGGAAGGCTACCTATTAAATCCAAGAAGATACTGGGCAGCACTTGCGGCCTTTCACTCTCTCTAATGCGATGGATCTACACAATGGTTGTTCGTCCAATTCTACTGTACGGAATCATTGTGTGGTGGCCGGCGGTGATTAAGTCAACATTTCTCAAATACTAGGAAAAATCGACAAGCTGCGCTGCATATCTGGAGCGCTGAAGTCAACTCCAACGAAAGCTCTTGAAACCATTCTATGTCTGGATCCTCTAGACATATATGCAAAACTAACAGCTAGTAAAACAGCACAGCGGCTTACGGCAGCTGGCAACTTCCGCAAACAAAATTTTGGACACTGTGAATTGGCAAGGATGCAATCAGTAGCACATACTACATGATCCCTAGCAAAACTCTCGAACCCAAAATACTCACACTTCTAGGCCCAACCGACTGGCGCAAAGGTATCAAACAGGCCCAGAGGGCGGTCAACATATTCACGGATGGCTCAAAAATGAGTACGGGAGTAGGTGCGGCAGTGTATTGCGCAGAGCCCGATGTAAGGCAAGCATACAAATTACCGGCCCACTGCAGTGTCTTCCAGGCGGAGGTTTTTGCCATCAGGAAGGCCGCAGAGATAGCTACAAACACTCATCACTCTTTAATTAACATTTTTTTTGACAGCCAAGCGGCAATTAAATCCATGTGTTCCGAAGCCATCAAGTCCAGAAATGTCCTAGCAAACAAAGACGCACTAGATGCATTGAACACTTCAAAGAGAGTGTGCATCTTTTGGGTTCCAAGCCACAGGGGCACTAACGGAAACGAGATGGCAGACGAACTAGCAAAGGAAGGTGCCGGGCTGGGATCAGAGTACACAGAACATGTAGCTATTCCACTACAGGAATTGCACAAAAACCTCGAAACTGGAGCCAAACTAGCAGTGAGTCGTAGATGGAAAGACACGACAATATTCAAGATCTCGAAAACCATGTGCGATGTACCATGCGGAAAACGAACGTCGTTTATCCTGGCTCGCACCCAAAGGGACAGCAGGACACTGGTGGAAATCATCACAGGTCACTGTATGGTGGTGGCCCACGCTAAAAAGCTGGGTATAACCATAAATGACAACAGCAGGAAGTGCAAGGAACCAGGTGTGCAAGAAACCCTGGAGCACCTTCTTTGCAAATGCCCCGCCTCACTAAGATCGAGACTCAAATAATTAGGCTCACCAACTTTATCGTCACTAAAGGATGCAGCCAAAATTCCTCTAGAATCCCTGCTTAGATTTGCGAATAAGGCGCAAATCTTTGAAGACTTCCACTAATTCCCCTCAAGGTTTTCATCAAGCGATACCACTAAGGACCATATGGTCTATGAGAAACTCCAACGTGAGGCAACTGGACTAACCTAACCTAGCCTCTAACATTTTTTTTAAAAAAAGCAAATTTTCCTGGACTACCAGAAGTGGAGGGTGAGTAATAGGGATATGCAATTACTACCAAAAGTCGACTTCGATTCTACCAGTCGGAAAGAACGTACAATCAAAAATATTTAAAAATTGTTTCGATATTTTTAAAAATTGCGTTTCTAATTTTCTAGGTTATTATCATCATTTAAATTTATATCAGATGTATCACCAACTATAAAACAATTCTTGTACCTGTTAAATATATTACCTCAATTGGCGGGTGGAAAATCATCTACGCATAGTAAAAAGTAACCATTTCGCACAGCAGCTAAAAAAATTATTGTTTTCAAAAAAGTAAAGAAACATCAATTGTAAAATAGTATTTTTATATAAATATTTTTTTTTAAATAGTTAAATCTTACAAAAGAAGAGCTACTGGAGGCAGGAATTATGCATCCGTATTTGATTGCTGATGGCGAAAACAAACTAGCAATCTCAAATTATTATGTGTACATCGAGCAAGAAGTAATTATACTACCAGAGGAGTTCAATTTTACTGATGCAATGGATTTATTATTTAAAGCACATTTCGTTTTTGGTCAGCACTATGAAGAGTGCTTAAAAACTTTCTGGACTTTTATTGGCTTTTTTTTATAAGATTCCAACATCAGAAAAAATATATCTATTTGGAAATGACAATAAGATTCAAGTATTTCACAATAAAATTAAACATTTATCTGTTTAAATGACAGTTAATATATATAACTGTTTATATTAAGGGTTTACTTAATCATTTTTGGCAACATTTTATTCTAGGTTTTGTTCAATGTCAAATGATTTTACGAAAACAACTATTTGCGAGAATCCAGATTTCATGCACTCTGAAAATTGTTATTCCATATTGGATATTCAACCTATCTCACAAAAATTAAAAATGATAGAAACCAAAGGTATTCCAAAGGCCTACTTCATTTTTAAATGGATTAAAATACTTTCACGCAATACTTTCAGTGTTGATTTAATGCATGATGGGCTGGAGGGACTTGTAACAATAATATTGAAGTATTTTTTCGAACAAATTGGCCATTTCAGCCCTTGAAAGGACTTTGACCGAGCTTCTAATGTTCAATTGTGTTGTGTGTGTTAGTAGATGTTTGCACACAATTGACCGAGAACTGGACCTACATGTTTAATGCTAAAAAAGTTTAAAGTATTCAACGTAAAAATGATTGCATTGCAGCCTACAGCTTCGGTTTTATTGATCGTATATGCAAGCCTTCAAATATAAGTATGGAAAGAAGCAACATGGGTCAGAATGCAATTCAAATTTTATGTTTAGTGATGCATTTTCCATTTATATTTGATAGGCTTCATATAAACGAACATCATGCTTATTGGGATGGTGTGCACTCGGTATGATAGAAATCTTAAATATTTTAATGAAATCAGAAATATTAGAGAGCGACACCAATAAATTGGAGATATATATCTTCCCTCTTAAGTATAGTAAAAAACACATGCAAGAATTCAGTTCGAAATTGTTCTTCTTTGGTTTAAGTTGTTTAACAAAATTCAGTGACCAACTCGTTTATCTTTTTGATGAGAACTTAATTATATACAATACGAATATAAATATTTGCTTGATGAAAACTAAATATTATTTGTTATCGTAACGATACTTTACAAACTGCTTACATAAAAATAAACGAAAATATATTTTTAATAGCAATTGAAACAAATTCGTTAATACGTGTGTTTCTGTGTGTTTAATCTCCGCGTTTAATAATTGTGCCTTTAATTTCCGCGCATAAAATTGTGTATAGGAGTGTTAAGTGCTTGTCGCTGGTTTACTTAAATTGAATTAAATAAAATTGCTTTCCTCTAGCTTTATTTTAATTTTATGGGCACTACTATCTTTCTTCACTTTCAGATACATTTTTAAAATATCAAACTCTTTTCAATGAATTCAAATATATTGATGAGTCAATTCCTTCACCAAAGCGAAAAAAGAAACATATGACCCTTCGAAGCAAACAGAAAGCTGACTCGACACCAACACAACCTTCTATCGAACAAGACAACGTTGACGACATGGACACGGATGCTCCTCCTCCTATTCTTTCTTCTTCGGCAAATTTGTCTATGTCTGCTCCTTTTCCATTATCAGCTCCACCTCTCGCTTTGCCTGAAATATCGTATGCACAAGCTGCTTCTCTTGCTCCTACTGTTGCCGATTTCCATCAAATTGCAATTACTTCTGACATTTCTGTTCCTAAACTTTTGATTGCTATTCCTCCAACTAAATCAATTTTTGTTTCTCGCTTAGCATCTGATACAACAGAAAATGATATAGATTTTTTCATTAAATCAAAGTTGAAAAGTTTGACTCTTCTATCGACTCTTTCTATCTCTCATCTCTTCATAAATTAAAAAACGTTAACGCCATCTGACTACTTCCTTTAGATTGACAGTTCCAGAAAATTTATTTAATACTATTGTTGATGTAAGTTTCTGGCCGCGAAATACAATTGTACGTGAATTCGAATACTTAATTCCAAACTTTCTGCAATGTTCATTAACAGTTTTGATTTCGAATATAACATTATAATTTTCACGGAGACTTGGCTTCGCTCTAATATTCTAAATTCTGAAATAATTGTAAAAATTATCAAATTTTCTATAAAGACCGTTATAATAAGATCGGTGGTGGTGTTCTGATAGCTGTTCATATCTCGTTTGCATCTGATGAATTAACAATTCTCGACACCAGTGATCTGGATCTATTTGTGTTACAGTAAAATTAAATAATTGCATTGCTTATCTTACCTGTTCTTACATTCCTCCTAATTGTGGCATATCAATTTACTTAAGACTTATATGAACGCCATCGAGCAAGTTCATAATATGTTAAAAAATAATGATGTTCTTATTGTGTTGGGCGATTTTAACCTACCCTTTGTGTCTTGGAATTCGACAGATGATTCTTCATTTCTTACACCTGTTTCCACTAGTAATTGGATAAATGATTTTTTAGATAAGTTATCTGACCTGTGTCTTCAACAAGTCAATAATACTTTTTATAAAAACCATAGAACGCTGGACCTTGTGTTTGTAGATAGATGCCCTACTGTATATCTTAATCGTTCAAACCCTGTATCTTTTCCGGAAGATGAACATCATCCTTGCTCACGAAAATGAATATAAACTTACACCTGATAAGCGTAATACAAAAATATATAATTTCAAAAGAACAGACTATGTTAAACTCAACGCCTTACTCTCGCAGACTGACTGGTCACCGATTCTATCTATTAATTATTATCATCATTTAAATTTATATCAGATGTATCACCAACTATAAAACAATTCTTGTACCTGTTAAATATATTACCTCAATTGGCGGGTGGAAAATCATCTACGCATAGTAAAAAGTAGAGTAAAGAAACATCAATTGTAAAATAGTACTTTTATATAAATATTTTTTTTTAAATAGTTAAATCTTACAAAAGAAGAGCTACTGGAGGCAGGAATTATGCATCCGTATTTGATTGCTGATGGCGAAAACAAACTAGCAATCTCAAATTATTATGTGTACATCGAGCAAGAAGTAATTATACTACCAGAGGAGTTCAATTTTACTGATGCAATGGATTTATTATTTAAAGCACATTTCGTTTTTGGTCAGCACTATGAAGAGTGCTTAAAAACTTTCTGGACTTTTATTGGCTTTTTTTTATAAGATTCCAACATCAGAAAAAATATATCTATTTGGAAATGACAATAAGATTCAAGTATTTCACAATAAAATTAAACATTTATCTGTTTAAATGACAGTTAATATATATAACTGTTTATATTAAGGGTTTACTTAATCATTTTTGGCAACATTTTATTCTAGGTTTTGTTCAATGTCAAATGATTTTACGAAAACAACTATTTGCGAGAATCCAGATTTCATGCACTCTGAAAATTGTTATTCCATATTGGATATTCAACCTATCTCGCAAAAATTAAAAATGATAGAAACCAAAGGTATTCCAAAGGCCTACTTCATTTTTAAATGGATTAAAATACTTTCACGCAATACTTTCAGTGTTGATTTAATGCATGATGGGCTGGAGGGACTTGTAACAATAATATTGAAGTATTTTTTCGAACAAATTGGCCATTTCAGCCCTTGAAAGGACTTTGACCGAGCTTCTAATGTTCAATTGTGTTGTGTGTGTTAGTAGATGTTTGCACACAATTGACCGAGAACTGGACCTACATGTTTAATGCTAAAAAAGTTTAAAGTATTCAACGTAAAAATGATTGCATTGCAGCCTACAGCTTCGGTTTTATTGATCGTATATGCAAGCCTTCAAATATAAGTATGGAAAGAAGCAACATGGGTCAGAATGCAATTCAAATTTTATGTTTAGTGATGCATTTTCCATTTATATTTGATAGGCTTCATATAAACGAACATCATGCTTATTGGGATGGTGTGTACTCGGTATGATAGAAATCTTAAATATTTTAATGAAATCAGAAATATTAGAGAGCGACACCAATAATTTGGAGATATATATCTTCCCTCTTAAGTATAGTAAAAAACACATGCAAGAATTCAGTTCGAAATTGTTCTTCTTTGGTTTAAGTTGTTTAACATTATTCAGTGACCAACTCGTTTATCTTTTTGATGAGAACTTAATTATATACAATACGAATATAAATATTTGCTTGATGAAAACTAAATATTATTTGTTATCGTAACGATACTTTACAAACTGCTTACATAAAAATAAACGAAAATATATTTTTAATAGCAATTGAAACAAATTCGTTAATACGTGTGTTTCTGTGTGTTTAATCTCCGCGTTTAATAATTGTGCCTTTAATTTCCGCGCATAAAATTGTGTATAGGAGTGTTAAGTGCTTGTCGCTGGTTTACTTAAATTGAATTAAATTAAATTGCTTTCCTCTAGCTTTATTTTAATTTTATGGGCACTACTATCTTTCTTCACTTTCAGATACATTTTTAAAATATCAAACTCTTTTCAATGAATTCAAATATATTGATGAGTCAATTCCTTCACCAAAGCGAAAAAAGAAACATATGACCCTTCGAAGCAAACAGAAAGCTGACTCGACACCAACACAACCTTCTATCGAACAAGACAACGTTGACGACATGGACACGGATGCTCCTCCTCCTATTCTTTCTTCTTCGGCAAATTTGTCTATGTCTGCTCCTTTTCCATTATCAGCTCCACCTCTCGCTTTGCCTGAAATATCGTATGCACAAGCTGCTTCTCTTGCTCCTACTGTTGCCGATTTCCATCAAATTGCAATTACTTCTGACATTTCTGTTCCTAAACTTTTGATTGCTATTCCTCCAACTAAATCAATTTTTGTTTCTCGCTTAGCATCTGATACAACAGAAAATGATATAGATTTTTTCATTAAATCAAAGTTGAAAAGTTTGACTCTTCTATCGACTCTTTCTATCTCTCATCTCTTCATAAATTAAAAAACGTTAACGCCATCTGACTACTTCCTTTAGATTGACAGTTCCAGAAAATTTATTTAATACTATTGTTGATGTAAGTTTCTGGCCGCGAAATACAATTGTACGTGAATTCGAATACTTAATTCCAAACTTTCTGCAATGTTCATTAACAGTTTTGATTTCGAATATAACATTATAATTTTCACGGAGACTTGGCTTCGCTCTAATATTCTAAATTCTGAAATAATTGTAAAAATTATCAAATTTTCTATAAAGACCGTTATAATAAGATCGGTGGTGGTGTTCTGATAGCTGTTCATATCTCGTTTGCATCTGATGAATTAACAATTCTCGACACCAGTGATCTGGATCTATTTGTGTTACAGTAAAATTAAATAATTGCATTGCTTATCTTACCTGTTCTTACATTCCTCCTAATTGTGGCATATCAATTTACTTAAGACTTATATGAACGCCATCGAGCAAGTTCATAATATGTTAAAAAATAATGATGTTCTTATTGTGTTGGGCGATTTTAACCTACCCTTTGTGTCTTGGAATTCGACAGATGATTCTTCATTTCTTACACCTGTTTCCACTAGTAATTGGATAAATGATTTTTTAGATAAGTTATCTGACCTGTGTCTTCAACAAGTCAATAATACTTTTAATAAAAACCATAGAACGCTGGACCTTGTGTTTGTAGATAGATGCCCTACTGTATATCTTAATCGTTCAAACCCTGTATCTTTTCCGGAAGATGAACATCATCCTTGCTCACGAAAATGAATATAAACTTACACCTGATAAGCGTAATACAAAAATATATAATTTCAAAAGAACAGACTATGTTAAACTCAACGCCTTACTCTCGCAGACTGACTGGTCACCGATTCTATCTATTAATTATTATCATCATTTAAATTTATATCAGATGTATCACCAACTATAAAACAATTCTTGTACCTGTTAAATATATTACCTCAATTGGCGGGTGGAAAATCATCTACGCATAGTAAAAAGTAACCATTTCGCACAGCAGCTAAAAAAATTATTGTTTTCAAAAAAGTAAAGAAACATCAATTGTAAAATAGTACTTTTATATAAATATTTTTTTTTAAATAGTTAAATCTTACAAAAGAAGAGCTACTGGAGGCAGGAATTATGCATCCGTATTTGATTGCTGATGGCGAAAACAAACTAGCAATCTCAAATTATTATGTGTACATCGAGCAAGAAGTAATTATACTACCAGAGGAGTTCAATTTTACTGATGCAATGGATTTATTATTTAAAGCACATTTCGTTTTTGGTCAGCACTATGAAGAGTGCTTAAAAACTTTCTGGACTTTTATTGGCTTTTTTTTTATAAGATTCCAACATCAGAAAAAATATATCTATTTGGAAATGACAATAAGATTCAAGTATTTCACAATAAAATTAAACATTTATCTGTTTAAATGACAGTTAATATATATAACTGTTTATATTAAGGGTTTACTTAATCATTTTTGGCAACATTTTATTCTAGGTTTTGTTCAATGTCAAATGATTTTACGAAAACAACTATTTGCGAGAATCCAGATTTCATGCACTCTGAAAATTGTTATTCCATATTGGATATTCAACCTATCTCGCAAAAATTAAAAATGATAGAAACCAAAGGTATTCCAAAGGCCTACTTCATTTTTAAATGGATTAAAATACTTTCACGCAATACTTTCAGTGTTGATTTAATGCATGATGGGCTGGAGGGACTTGTAACAATAATATTGAAGTATTTTTTCGAACAAATTGGCCATTTCAGCCCTTGAAAGGACTTTGACCGAGCTTCTAATGTTCAATTGTGTTGTGTGTGTTAGTAGATGTTTGCACACAATTGACCGAGAACTGGACCTACATGTTTAATGCTAAAAAAGTTTAAAGTATTCAACGTAAAAATGATTGCATTGCAGCCTACAGCTTCGGTTTTATTGATCGTATATGCAAGCCTTCAAATATAAGTATGGAAAGAAGCAACATGGGTCAGAATGCAATTCAAATTTTATGTTTAGTGATGCATTTTCCATTTATATTTGATAGGCTTCATATAAACGAACATCATGCTTATTGGGATGGTGTGCACTCGGTATGATAGAAATCTTAAATATTTTAATGAAATCAGAAATATTAGAGAGCGACACCAATAAATTGGAGATATATATCTTCCCTCTTAAGTATAGTAAAAAACACATGCAAGAATTCAGTTCGAAATTGTTCTTCTTTGGTTTAAGTTGTTTAACATTATTCAGTGACCAACTCGTTTATCTTTTTGATGAGAACTTAATTATATACAATACGAATATAAATATTTGCTTGATGAAAACTAAATATTATTTGTTATCGTAACGATACTTTACAAACTGCTTACATAAAAATAAACGAAAATATATTTTTAATAGCAATTGAAACAAATTCGTTAATACGTGTGTTTCTGTGTGTTTAATCTCCGCGTTTAATAATTGTGCCTTTAATTTCCGCGCATAAAATTGTGTATAGGAGTGTTAAGTGCTTGTCGCTGGTTTACTTAAATTGAATTAAATTAAATTGCTTTCCTCTAGCTTTATTTTAATTTTATGGGCACTACTATCTTTCTTCACTTTCAGATACATTTTTAAAATATCAAACTCTTTTCAATGAATTCAAATATATTGATGAGTCAATTCCTTCACCAAAGCGAAAAAAGAAACATATGACCCTTCGAAGCAAACAGAAAGCTGACTCGACACCAACACAACCTTCTATCGAACAAGACAACGTTGACGACATGGACACGGATGCTCCTCCTCCTATTCTTTCTTCTTCGGCAAATTTGTCTATGTCTGCTCCTTTTCCATTATCAGCTCCACCTCTCGCTTTGCCTGAAATATCGTATGCACAAGCTGCTTCTCTTGCTCCTACTGTTGCCGATTTCCATCAAATTGCAATTACTTCTGACATTTCTGTTCCTAAACTTTTGATTGCTATTCCTCCAACTAAATCAATTTTTGTTTCTCGCTTAGCATCTGATACAACAGAAAATGATATAGATTTTTTCATTAAATCAAAGTTGAAAAGTTTGACTCTTCTATCGACTCTTTCTATCTCTCATCTCTTCATAAATTAAAAAACGTTAACGCCATCTGACTACTTCCTTTAGATTGACAGTTCCAGAAAATTTATTTAATACTATTGTTGATGTAAGTTTCTGGCCGCGAAATACAATTGTACGTGAATTCGAATACTTAATTCCAAACTTTCTGCAATGTTCATTAACAGTTTTGATTTCGAATATAACATTATAATTTTCACGGAGACTTGGCTTCGCTCTAATATTCTAAATTCTGAAATAATTGTAAAAATTATCAAATTTTCTATAAAGACCGTTATAATAAGATCGGTGGTGGTGTTCTGATAGCTGTTCATATCTCGTTTGCATCTGATGAATTAACAATTCTCGACACCAGTGATCTGGATCTATTTGTGTTACAGTAAAATTAAATAATTGCATTGCTTATCTTACCTGTTCTTACATTCCTCCTAATTGTGGCATATCAATTTACTTAAGACTTATATGAACGCCATCGAGCAAGTTCATAATATGTTAAAAAATAATGATGTTCTTATTGTGTTGGGCGATTTTAACCTACCCTTTGTGTCTTGGAATTCGACAGATGATTCTTCATTTCTTACACCTGTTTCCACTAGTAATTGGATAAATGATTTTTTAGATAAGTTATCTGACCTGTGTCTTCAACAAGTCAATAATACTTTTAATAAAAACCATAGAACGCTGGACCTTGTGTTTGTAGATAGATGCCCTACTGTATATCTTAATCGTTCAAACCCTGTATCTTTTCCGGAAGATGAACATCATCCTTGCTCACGAAAATGAATATAAACTTACACCTGATAAGCGTAATACAAAAATTTATAATTTCAAAAGAACAGACTATGTTAAACTCAACGCCTTACTCTCGCAGACTGACTGGTCACCGATTCTATCTATTAAACCACCGTATTCATATTATGACGTCGAAACCTCGGTACAGTTTTTTAATGATACTTTGCAAAGGTGCTTCTTATTGTGCGTTCCAACGAAGACAAAATAATTCTAAACCCTTAAGTCCACCCTGGCTAACAAGTGAACTTAAGTCACTAAAAAATTTAAAAAATCGCTTATTTAAAAATATAAAAAATCTGGTTCTATAAAAGACTTTGCTTGTTATTCATCTTGTCGTTGCAGATAGCAGCTATTAAATAAACAGTGTTATTCTGCTTATATAGCCAACATCAAATCTCAATTTAATGATAATCCGAAACTCTTCTATACTTTTGTTAATTCAAAACGTAAGGCCTCCAAGTTTTCACCCCTTTTGAGTTTCAATCAAGAGGAATCGTCTTGTGACAATGTTATTTCCAACATGTTTGCAAGCTTATTCAAATCAACTTACTCCAATATACCATTTAATATGTGTACTGAGCATCCTGATTTACCTCCAGTTAACTTTTTTAAAACTCCAGTAATAGGCTCAATTATTGTTATGCATTACCTTCGTCAAGTTAAATGCTCTTTTTCGACTGGCCCTGATGAAATTCCGAGTTGTATTCTAAAGGAATGTGCTAGCAACCTGTGTGCTCCTCTATCAAACATATTTAATATATCCTTGCAAAGTGGACATTTTCCCATTATATGGAAAGATTCATATATTATACCCCTTCATAAATCTGGCTCCTAAATTGATGTCACTAACTACCGAGGCATCGCCAAATTAAGCGCAATCCCTAAATTATTTGAGAAAATCATAACTGAACAACTAACCCACTTCGTAGCTTCCTCCATTTCTGTCACTCAACATGGTTTTTTAAAGGGTAAATCAACTTCAACAAACCTTTTGGAGTTTACAACTCGTGTAATGAAAGGTTTTACTTTGGGAAAACAGACTGATGTTATTTATACGGACTTTAGCAAAGCTTTTGACAGCGTCAATCAAAATCTTCTATTGAATAAACTTAAGCTAATTGGGTTTCCTGTCAAATTGCTAAATTGGATAGAATCGTATTTATCGCGACGTTTTCAAAAATATTTATTTAAAATTCTCTATCACAAAATATTATGGTTACATCTGGTGTTCCGCAAGGAAGTCATCTTGGACCGGTTTTATTCTTACTATTTATTAATGACCTTCCCTCGGCAATTTAACACTGTGACGTCTTAATGTATGCTGACGATGTGAAACTTTTTCTTACCTACAAGTCACTCGACGAACAATAATTTTTACAATCGGATTTAAACAGACTAGTGGATTGGTGTAACTTCAACCTATTAAACCTTAACTTGAAAAAATGCAAATCAATGACCTTCCCACGTAGAACTGCTCATAGCACAAATTACACTATAAATAACATCCATTTAGAAATTGTTCATAGTTTTGTTGATCTTGGTGTAATTATGGATCCAAAACTTCGCTTCAATCTCCACGCAAATTTGGCTGTAAATAAAGCTAGAGGTGTTCTTGGTTTCATTAAAAGATGGGTGAAAGAATTCAATGCTGCCTTCACTACTAAATTACTATACATATCTCTCGTAAGACCAATCCTTGAATATGCTTCCGTAGTATGGAACCCTCAATATCACGTCCACATTGATGCAATAGAATCGGTTCAAAAACAGTTTTTACTTTTTGCTTTACGTCATCATCGTTGGAACCCAGATATTATTCTTCTTTCGTATGAAACCCGCCTTAAGCAAATTTTACTGCCTTCCTTGAGAAGCAGAAGAATGGTGCTTAATGTCACCTTCCTATATAAATAACTTTGTGGTGAAATTGACTCCCAATATATTCTCTTATCTCTTAACTTTAACATCCCAAGAAGAGGATTTAGACATTTTGTGTTTTTTAAGTTGAGCCAGTGCACTTCAAATTTTGCCCTTCATGACCCTTTACGATGTATGTGTAGTGATTTTAACAATAGCTACAGCTTAATTAATTTTTGTTATTCGGTGTATGCCTTGAAACGGAAAATGATTTTACATTTAAATAATTAATACATTTTAAAATTTCGTTTCAAAAATTAACGCGATTAATAATATTGTTATATTGTGTTAAAATGTTGGCTGAAGTAATTCCATATATTCGAGACCGTTTCAGTTGTTTTTCCTTTATAATATTGCGTTTGATGAAGTAAACACCATCGAATATGATATGTATGCTTAAACTTGTTTGGTTTTAATCAAACAATTTTAAATTTTTCTTATTCATTTGACTTATTAGTTACTTAGTTTGGTGCGCAAGAGTTTATCTCTTTTCCATGCAAGTTTATGCCTGCGTTGGCCCAAATACATATCCAATTAGCACGGTGTTCCAAAATTACATAGTGATCCGGATAGATTTTAGAATGTAAGTCGTGCATGCGTATAGTACGGGCTATACGTATTCATGAGATTCCACACTCCCTTGGCGAATCCATAAAAAAAAAAAAAAAAAAAAAATAATTTTACACTAAAACAACATATTTTATACACTACCCAAGAGTTATTTGAGAAATGGGTCCAGTAATGCAAATGTGGTGTATGCGATATCAGGGAAAGCATAGATACTTCACGAAAATCCAATATCAAAACTGTATTAATGTTTGTTACACGTTTGCTAAGAGGCATCAGCAAATGATTGCACTGTTTGGTGAAATTTAAACTTTCAACCAAATATTGTTTATGGGAAAAATCATTATCTCAGATTAATTACAAATGTCTATATAATCAGCCCAATCATGAAACATTTTCTCCCGGGAGTTGTAAATGGGAGTTTCCGATTTTAAGATAGCAGATAAAGATTTATCATTTTTTGTTTTTACACTGATGAATATTGGCTGTTGATGAAGAAAATTGCATTAAAAATTTCATGATTAGGCTGAATATAACAATAACACCTTTTTATAAATTATCATACATTATACGCAGAAATTTTCATTACAAAAAAAATTTATTGTTAATAAAAGAACAGTCTTTATACCTCAGCCTTAATACCTTTTATAAAATAATACAAATTTTGGATTTTAATAACAATATTAACTTTATTTTAACTGAGTACATTGTGAGAGTGTACAATTCGAATTGTATAAGCTATGATAATACAGAGTAACAAAAATAAACTTTATAATAGGTGCAGAGATCTTGATAAACAAACCCGAATGCATTTTGGCTGTTGATTTCAAACATGGATTCCGTTTTTCTCCATCAGCTCGTGTTTTTGAGTTAAAGGCAAAAACATGAAAATCAATTCTTTTTTTCTATTACATTGATCTTCCGATTTGTATATATTTGATTGATTTCAATGAAGAAATACTAGACCTCTCCATTTTTGCACATTCAATAACTATATCTTTGGCAGTTTCGAAGATATTGACGGTCAAAGTCGAAAAAATTTTACAATTTAACGTAGGCTGCTCTTTTGAAATCCTATATCTTTGATATTTTCAACGAATTTGCAAAAACTTTTTTTTACTTGATAGAAAATCTCTGAAATTTTAATAAACATTTGAAACAATACTGTTTGATATGAGTGTTACATTCTTATTTTGTATATTGGTAGTGCATAATATGCTTTATGTTTCTATATATTTGAACACATTCTTCGAATCTTTTTATAAATTCGAACACTTTTAAATTATTTCACATCACTGATATTGTCAAAGTTTATTTCATAGTTTACTGAAATACTTTTGTATGAATAATTTTGATTTTACAAATTTCAAAACGTATAAAAGGGCACGCAAGCTTATACAAATTCAATCAGCTCCTAGCTCTCGAAGGGTGAGCATCGCGACCGATATTGCTTTGGTCATTTGCAAGCCTTTGGAGTAACCTAAGATTATGATCGCGCACCGTAGATTTGATATGTAGTTTCTTTAACAGTTTTAAATAAAAGCTGTATCCACGACCAACCTTAAAACTTGTAATTTTTTTAATGCCTTATAACTTACGTCGGCTCGTTACACATTTTAGTTTTTTTTATTATCTTGCATATTTTCAAAGAAATTAAAAACAAACATTTTTTTACATTCAATTTTATTAAAATTCACTTCAAAAAGTACTTATTTACTTAATAAGATGGCGCTTACAACCGTTGATCGGTTTTGGCCTCGTCTTAGAATTTGCGCCAGCGCGGTACTCGCCATTGACGTAGATTGGACCATAGATCTTGCGAAGGATTTTTCTCTCGAACGCTCCCAAAGTCCTTTCATCAGAGCTGCTCAACGTCCAGGTTTGTGATGCGTATAGTAGGACGGGCATGATTATTGACTTATAGACCGTCAGTTTTGTTCGTCCAGAGAGAGCTCTGCTTCTCAATTGCCTACTGAGCCCGAAGTAACACCTGTTGGCAAGAGTTATACTTTGGTTAATCTCAATACTGATATCGTTGGAGGATGCTGGATCCCAGGTAAACAAAGTCCTTCACTACCTCAAAGGAGGTGTTGTCAACAGTGACGTTTTTTTTTTGGCACAAGATACTTTGCTTTATCTGCGTTCACTGCAAGATCCATTCGACTCGACTCTTTTTCAAGCCTGGAGAATGCTGCTCTAACTTCACGCGTATTATGGCGAATGATGTCAATATCATCAGCATACGCCAGCAGCATAACACTCTTATAGAAAATTGTGCCGCTGCGTCTCAGGCCAGCAGCTCGCATAATCTTCTCCATGACTATATTAAAGAAGTCGCACGATAAGGAATCACCTTGTCTGAAACCTCGCTTGGTACCGAACGGAAGGGAGAGGTCCTTCCCGATTTTTACTGCGCTGCTGGTGTTGTTCAGTGGCATCCTTTAAAGACGTATTAGCTTCGCAGGAATACCAAATTCAGACATGATGGAGTATAGGTGACTCCTTATTGGACTTTCGAAGGCGGCTTTGAAATCGACAAAAAGATGGTGTGTGTCGATTTGTTTTTCGAGGGTCTTTTCCAAGATTTGTCGGAGCGTGAAGATCTGGTCGATGGTGGACTTTCCAGGTCTGAAGCCGCACTGATAAGGTCCAATCAGTTGGTTAACGATGGGCTTCAGTCTTTCACACAATACGCTCGACAGGACCTTATATGCGGTATTAAGAAGGCTTATCCCACGGTAGTTGGCGCAAATGGTGGGATCGCCTTTCTTGTGAATTGGGCAGAGCACACTGAGGTTCCAATCATCTGAAATGCATTCTTCTGACCATATTCTGCATAGAAGTCTGTGAATGCATTTAAACAGAGCTTCGCCACCGGTCTTAAACAGCTCAGCCGGTCTAACAACAGCCGTCCTATTTTTTCGAACAATTTTCGAGTCTCATTCCTGTCGCCATGCATCTCAATTTTCTCGCAATCACGCATTTCCGCCTCTCGTTTTTTCGCCTGAAAATGTGTCTCTCTTCCCTCCTCTTCTCTCGGTATCGCTCCATAACAGCACACGTTACAACCGACTGCAGGGTATCTTTGTAGGCGGCGTCCTTCTCTGGAAGGCGTCGTGACACTCCTGGTCATTCCAATGGTTTAGGCGAAGCCAGTGGTAGCCCATCACCTCTTCGGCAGCCGTACGCATAGAGTGGGATATGTGCGTCCACTGTGTGCATATATCATCGATCGGAGGAGTGCTTTCTTGAAGCACGAGTGATAGTCGAGTAGCGAAGGCTTCGGCCGTCCGTTTTGACTGCAGCTGGTCGCCGTCTAGCTTTCTTTGTGTAGGATTGCGAGCATTCTTAGCTGCGCACAGACGTGTGCGGATCTTGGCTGCGACAAGATAATGATCCGAGTCTATGTTAGCACCGTGGATCGTGCGTACGTCTAGTTCACTGGAAGAGTGCCTTCCGTCAATCAAAATGTGATCAATTTGGTTGCATGTTTTTTGATCAGGGGACAGCCAGGTGGCCTTATGAATATTGAGATGCTTAAATCTAGTGCTACTGTTGTTTATGCGCAGTGGGGTCGAGATAAAGTCCAAATAAATTACGAAAATTGAATTATGGCTCAAATGATTAATATTTATTAATTATAAATTAATATAAGCGCAGATTACTTGCTATCAGAAAATCAAAGTTAAAAAGTAACAGCCAGATAGAGATGTGTAATAAAAAGATCGAGTAGCATTCATAAAATAGGGTTGCTGAGCATAAAAAAGTGAATGGTGTATGCTCAGTGCGTGAGAGTAGTCTCTTATCCTGAACATCCTGCCCAGTCAAACCATCAGGTTCGAAATCAGCGTTGAGTAATCTACACAGCTTTTGTACTACGCGGGTGCATTCTCCAGATGTCTTGATTGACACGTTGCTAACTAAGCTGTCACTTCCCGGGTGCACAGCGATAACACGTCCTAGGCGCCACTGTGTGGGCGATTGATTTTCCTTCTTTATTGCCACTATGTCGTCAAGGCGTATTTCGTCAGACTTGCGCTGCCATTTCCGCGAGTTTGCAGTGATGTGAGGTATTGAACACTCCACCGTTGCCAAAAATCTTGATGGATCTTACGTTATTGGTACCTCTGGAACCCGAGGTTCTAGAACAGCTAATAGTGGCTCACCGAGTTTGCAGTGATGTGAGGTATTCTACACTCCACCGTTGCCAAAAATCTTGATGGATCTTACGTAACCATTGCCATTGCTTTAATCGTCAAACTGGTACCTCTGGTACCCGATGTTCTGGATCAGCTAATAGTGGCTCACCGATCAGGAAGTCGCCCGGAGTGAGAGCCAAACGTTCATCTAGAGAATCATACAGTGCGACCAGCGGTCTGGAATTCAATGACTCAATGCGTGTTATCAATGTAACCATTTGATTTTACCACAAAATCTGTACACCAATAAGTCTGTATAAGTGACGCTTCGCAGACTTTACGGCGGCCTCCTAGGTCCCGCCTTGGTGTGGTGACCTTGGACTAATGAAATGCCAGGTTGTTCCCCCATCTGCCAGTTTCCAAGTAAGTTCTTACCGTTTTCTTGGATCGTGTAGTTCCAATGCAAAAACGAAAAGGCCCACAGTAATCTACGCCAGATGCTAGAAATGGGCGTGCTATGTTGATTCGAGACCTTGGAAGTGATGCGATTTGCTGAGTGAGGTAGCACCGCGATGTCGTCGACAAATGACACAATTGTGAATGTTACTTCGCTCAGCCTGTCTAGCATTTATTATCCAATACCGCTGACGCAGTACTTGTAGCATGAGTTGAGTTCCACCATGAATACTATCGGCATGAGCACGTTAATGATAAGCCAAGTGAGTTTTCCATGTCTAGGCAGTATAATTGGATGTTGCTGGCCGCGAAGTAACAAGTAGAAGTAACAATCGAAGCACGTCGTCCAGCTCGAGCGCGTTAATAATTGTCTGTCGCCAAAATGAACGCCGGGTTGGTGTGCACCGCATGACAATTGCCACTGTTCTTTAAAGATCCCGGAGATTGCTATACCTTTCTCAAATTGGAATTAGCTCACCTTTACTGTTTCTAATTGTGATTTCAAATTTTTTTGAAGAAACTGACGCCAGTGCAACGACCTTCTCCTCTCGCTGCACCATATTGAGTTCATCATTGGTCAGAGTGTTTGTATCAAAGCCTGTGGTCATCGGATCATGTGATAGCCAATCTGGACCGTTCCACCATCACTTGTGGTCCAATTATACCGACGCGACAAGACCCTTGCTTGCACAGTCTGCTGGATTCTGCTGGGACGGAACATGAAACCAGCATTCAATAGGTGTCAGCTGTTGCACTGCATTGACTCTATTTACAATGTATTGCTTAAGTGTGGTTGAAGACTTTTGTAGCCAGCACAGCACCACAGTCTGCACGGAATATCGTCCAAGTCCAAAGGCTTGCGAACATTACTAAGTGCATTTGCCAAAAGCTGTGCAACACATAGTTCCAGCCGTGGAATTGTTTCACCCGTAAAGGGAGCAACCCTTGTTCGAGCAGTTAAAAGGCTTTGATGTAAATAACTGCTGCGTAAACCTGGGAACTTCCGTCGCAAAAACCGTAAAATGTAGTGATACCTCCTGATGTCATACCAAGCCAGCGGGGAAAACGCAATTGGTTAAGCGCCTCCAAACCGTTTTTATACGAAATCCATTGATTGCAGAGCTCTTCTTTAAGTGGGATGTTGAGACAAAGCATATAAAAACATAATATATAAAAGTAAACAATTAGCAATGAACTCAAACTTCATGCTTATTAGAACATTTCCACAGCAATTTAATACTTATCACCAAGGCCAATGCATGTGCCCAAAAATGCTTGCATTGCACAGTAGTGCAATGAACTTGCGCTAGCTGAGTAGCTGTTCATTGCACTCTATATGGTGTCAGCAATTTGCATTGTTTTTTGTATTTTAAATTTATATATCCAATTTATGTTTAAATTATGTTAATGTGTATATGTATGTATTAATGCATATAATAATGTGTATGTATTATAAAGTCATATTGTATAAATAGTAGGTAAGATCAATTAATAAAGTGAGTATCATTATTAAGGCCAAACAAAACTGTATTTTTTTTTTAACTCAAACAATCTAATTGGTTTATGCACTAACTATACAAGCAACGATTAGAACACGGCTCATTGTGCCTGGTCTATGCAAAACAATATAAAAGCATATTGTACATTTTGGCATATTGTATTTAGCTCGAATTGTATTTAGCTCGAAATGGAGCCATATCATAGAAAACAATTAAATTCCATTTCTTTGTTACTAATTTTATGTTGTCTATGGCCAACGGTGGCAGTCGCATCCTTTTGGATGGTACTGCAGGTTGGTTTGTGGTCGAATCTGGGGGCGTTCTAGATAAAGCTGTTGCATCCTCCTTGTCGTCTGTATCTTCTTCATTGATTGGAAGTGGTGCTTGCTTGTGGATTGCTTTCCGTGATATTCCAGTTGCCATGATGCCAACATGATGCCATTTGTATCGATATTGTAAATTGTGAAGATACTCATTGAACCATCTCCTCCAAAATTCTGGTTTGAGTTGCATAACCAAATTCCATCTGGTGGGATTTTTGGCGTTGTTTGGTTGAGCATTAGAATCAATTGTTGAGGTCAACGGCTCTCCTATGAGAAAGTGTCCAGGAGTGAGTGCTTGAAAGTCATTCGGATTCGTTGAAATTGGTGTAATTGGTCTTAAATTCATTATGGCCTCTGCTTCGGCCAGAACGGTCCCCATTTCTTCATATGTTAGTGATGCGGATGCCAAGGTTTTTTGTAATAAAGTCTTGGCTGATTTCACCGCTGCTTCCCAGAGGCCACTGAAGTGTGGTACATGTGGTGGGATGAATTCAAAGTTGATACCCTTTGTGTTCCCGTTCATTTTTTATTTTTCATTGGGAGTTGTCATCGTGGATAATCGATAGTAGCTCTTGCAGTTGGTTTCTGGCTCCAACGAAGTGTGTAGCATTATCGCAATAGAGTGCAATGCCCACGACGAGCCAATGCCCACGAAACGTATGAGTGCTCCTATGAAAGCCTCAGTTGTTAGATCGCTAACCAATTCCATATGAACTGCCTTTGTGGCGAAGCAGCAGAATACGTCCACAATGCCTTTCGCGGTGGTTTTCCTCGAATTTTTAAATGTGTCCAAATTGGACCAAAGAAGTCTACTCCAGAGGTGACGAAAGGTTTTGCAGGTTGTACTCTTTGAGCGGGTAGATTGTCCATCAATTGTTGCAATAGCTTTGGTTTCGTTCAAGTGCATTGAACACAGTGTTAAGTAACGGAACGAGCTAAAGATTTCAATTTTAAAGGCCAAAATCTTTGTCTCGTAATAGACATCAGTGTTTGAGGACCAGCATGTAGGTGTTCCTTGTGCAAATCGTTTAATAATAGTTTTGTTACTTAATGTTGTATGATAGAAGCATCGGATGTCTGGCATCATAACTTAAATTGGATGACTCCAAACGTCCCCCCACTCTTAACATGCCCTTTGTACTGGGTTCAAAGACGATATATATAATAAAATTTAAATAATTCACCTGTATAGAGTTTTATGCTGCAATTGCTTTATCGGGGTTTATTTCACTTGGTATATTTACATTTCTATGATGATATATAGTAATAAATAACTTATTAATGAATTTCTTCAAAGTAACTTACAGTTGGAATTTTCTTCATATCCCTAAATTATTGCATAGCAATATTAAAAGAAAAAAAATAAATAGCATATAAATGTTTGTATTGTGTACATTATAATGTATTTGTGTACATTATATCGAAATTGAGGTTAGTGTTAGAAAAATTGCCATCAACCACTCAAGAACACGCCCACGTCCCATACAACCCCTAATTGAAAAATTTATGAAGAGGCTTTTAGACGTCATAAAAATTGTAACATTTTTTTTAAATCTCATATGAAAAAAGCTGCAATTTAAGATTTTGTACCATTACGAATCGCTCGTGGGGGTATTTTTTACTTCGGCCAAGTCGAAGATATACCTTACTTGTTTTTATATAAAATGAATAAATATCTAATATACTTTTGTAGCTTCGACACAAACCTCTATACATAGTTTACAATATTAGGGTTGCATGGGAGGTGGGCATGTTCGTGGGTGGATGACGCCCATTTTTCTAACACGTCTTCATTTTTATATAAAAAGAATATATATTAAATTTTATTTTTGTTGCTTTGACAGAAGCCTATTTATATAGCTTTCAATTTTGGGGTTATATGGGAGGTGGGAGTGTTCGCGGGTGGTTGACGCCCATTTTTTTAACACACCTGAGTTTTGTCATAGATTACACAAATACCGTTTTGTAGCTTAAATATTTGCTTCTTTATGGAGTTTTCATTATTGGAGTTGTATGGGAGGGAGGTGTGGTTTTCATCTGATTAAGCCCATTCTCGAACTTGATCTTAGGCCCGTTAACTCATCTCGATTTTAAACAAAGGTTAGCTTAAACAAAGTTTAAAATGCCTTAACCTCAGTTTAAATTTTAACGCTGATAACTTATCTCAAAAAATCAAAGTTAAACGTGGTGAGGCAAGTTTAAATTTAAACACAGAAATTCTAGGTTTAAAAAATTTAAACTTAGATTTTGTCAAAAATTCTCTGAGAACATTGGAAATATTCTCAATAATAAACAAAAAATAAAAAATAAAAAAATCATACTTCAAAAATTCAAAACAATAAAAAAAAAAAAAAACGTATATTAAGTTTTGAAAAAAAATATTCCAAGGAAACGGACAATTTGCATTATTTTATCAAAAATTTTTGAAATATTTTGATGTTCTACGTCAAAGTTGTACAATTTTTACTACAGTGCCGCTCAAATATGTTTTTTAATCTCAGTTTAAATTTTTAAACAGAGTTTAAGTAAACTGCCGATAAAAATGAGATAAGTTACGAAAATAATTTTAACTGTGTTTAAAATTTAAACTCTGTTTACGAAATCTGAGGTTAAGGAATTTAAACTTCGGAATCAGTTAACGGGCTTTAGTTTTTTAGAAAAAAGCTTAAATATCGAATTCAGCACGATAGCTTCGAAATTACGGCTGTAATCGTGTCCAGAGACGGACAGAAAGACGCACTTGGCTAGATCAACTCAGGTGGTGATGTTGAGCAAGAATATACAAACTTTTCTATACCTACCACGCCTCCTTATGGGCGTTACACACGTCGTGACAAAATTAATATACCCCTTACGCAGTACGCGTGGGGGTACAAAAATAAAACGAGGTAGCTTAGAATGTAATAAATATCTATACTTCTTTTTTCCGGCGGCTGTTGAACAATCAAGACCTGTTTCAACAACTAAAAATTTACACTATAACTATCTAAACTATTCATATGGGGTAAGTTTCATACAACATTTAAGAAAGCTGTATTTACTAAAAATTTTAAAAAAAATTCTCATGATTTCTGTAAATTTATCAAATTCAAGACTACTTTAAGTTAACCTAAATTTTTTTTTAATTTTCAAACAGCTAACAAATTATCAAGAATAAAACAAATTCAACAAGAATCTTGGACTTTAAAATAAGGACACTTTGCTCAACGTTATCATCGGTTTAATAAATGTAAAACCGAGTTTTACCAAAACCAAATTCGTAAGAAAAATAAATTAATAATTTACTCGGATTCAAAGAGTTGGCTTTGTCATTCAATTTGGCAAGACCCGGCTTCTGGTAATCTGAATGCATTTTTTTTGGAAACCTGGTGTCCCTGATTTGAGCACCGAATGAGCCATGTGGTGACACATTTTTTCGAAGATCATCTCTGAATCTCTTAACGCTCGCTCGCTTACCAAGAGCTTGCCATAACACGCTGGGTAACGGGGCCACATGTCATTAGACCAGAGTGTTTAAAACGTTAAACACTCTTTAACGTCTAAAACGTTAAGCTAAAACGTGGTTTGCACGAACATGGTTAGGTCGGTGCAAAATTAACAAAAAAATATCTATGAATCACTAAAAATAACCTAAATAATGAATTTTTAACTACGTAGCATATAATCTATACATATAATAATATAAAGTTAAAATTAAATCAAATTGCAGAAATATCATATATATACATTAGGCTGTTCTCTATTTGTATGGGATTTTTATTATATTCGAAAAAGGTAGGTCTCACCCCCCAAAAAGTTGTCAAATGATCTCAGAAGTAAGCAGGAAAAATTTAACGCCCCTACGACCCCGCCTTCCCATGCCGCCGTTCGATTGAAAAAAATAATATTTATCGCTCATACCCCTTGCTTTCTCATTTTGAAAATTATTTTGTTTTATAGTGCATAAACTGTGAAAATCAGTTCAAAGTTATTTAGTTATACAATATGGAAAATGTATTTTTTTTAACATCTATCATATTGTCATACGCAATATTATATAAGTTTCGTTTATATTATTCATATGCGAACATCACAATAACATTTTATAAAGCAATGTTTAGCCATACAAGTGGCGACGGCGCGCCGCTTGATTTTCATCGAACGGCTTGGGGCTCTGACACTTACACTATGATAGTTGCATTAAAGTTTATTTTATCGGTCATAGTGAGAATCAAGTGTGTGAAAATGTCGTTGCGAAATGAAAATATTATTTATTTAGTTGGTCCAATTAATTTAAGTATTACTGGTTCAAAATTACCATCCACTAAACAAGTGTTACAGGTATTATTTTACAATACTAGAAACGTTAAATTAAACCTTAAAGAAAGTGCAAGTTTGGTGATTCGTGAAGTGATGTGATGATATTCTGGGAAAAGGCGCGCATACCCACTAGGCAATTACAGCATTGTGTTACAAAACTTTTGAAATTGCATGAGGAGTGGCGAAACTTGCAAAAGAATGCGCACAGAGCCAATATAAGTTTTAAAGAAAGAGAGAATTTGTTTGTCAATGATCTAGACAACCTCTTTGATATCGCACATGCAGAAGCAATGACTACACTGCGGATTGAAGAGGACAAACAATTTCTTCTTGCACAAAGGCAGCCTGGTCACGTAGGTTGTCTCGGAGCTGTCGACAAGATTTCTGCGATTGCTGAGGAGAAACGTAAGAGAGATGAAAATACTCGGCTGGAACAACACATTGCGAGCAAAATAGCAAAAAATTCAATCGATGCATTGCCTCAAATGTTTTCTGAAGAGTCTGAAGATGAAGAAGAGCCTGAATGTGCCCAAATTGTTACAGTGTCCCAAGGAGTTTCTGGTGGCAGGAGAGCTCGCAAACATTTTATTACGCCAAAACTTGTTGCAGTGCTTGATAGATGTCAAGTTTCAGTGCGCTACGCTGTTTTCATCCTGCAATCAACAGCAGAAGCACTCGGCCACAGTTTGGATGAACTGATCATTACTGCAACTTCAATTCACAAAGTTCGTTCACAGTTGCAAACACAACTGGCTGCAGATATAAAGAGCAATATTTTAAAATCATTACCTTAATTTGTGGTGGTTCATTGGAATGGAAAGTTATTGCCCGCATTGAGTAAGTGTAAACGTCATAATTATATGTAATCAGTTTAAACTAATAGTCGATTTTATAATTATATAGGTATTCACGAGCAGAAAGTAGAACGTTTACCAATTGTTGTCAGTGGACTCGGAAGCGAGATGTTAATAGACGTTCCTAGGCAAAATAGTTCATCTGGAGAAGAACAAGCAGCAGCGGTACATAAGGCATTGCAAAATTGGCAACTTTGCGACAGAGTGCAAGCTTTGTGTTGTGATACGACAAGTTCAATATACTGGAAAGAAAAATGGTGCTTGTTTTTTGTTGGAGAAAAAATTGGCAAAAGACTTGCTGTATCTTCCATGCCGGCATCACATTTACGAACTCGTATTAAAAGCCGTTTTTGAGTCTAAGTTGCCAATGCGCTCATCAAGTCCAGACGTTCCCCTTTTCAAAGACTTTAAGAAGTCGTGGCCACAACTTAAATCGAAAAAAATTGTGAATGGAATGAAGGATAGCAACTGCCATGGAAAACTTATTGATTTTATGGAAAATATTTCCCAGTTCGTCTCACAAGAGTTTTAAAAAGCGTCAAGTGCGAGAGATTTACCGTGAACTTTTGGAGCTGGCGTTATTGTTCCTTAAAGCAGAAAGTGAAAGCTATTTCAAAATACGGCCACCAGGAGCAATGCACCATGCGAGATGGATGTCGAAAGCAATATACTGCTTGAAAATATTTCTTCTCCGTGAGGACTACCCATTGCCCAAAGAAGAATTGAATGCTTTAGGAGATGTCTGCTGCTTCATTGTCCGTTTTTTATATTAAGGCTTGGTACAAATGCTCAAACGCAGCAACAGCATGCCAAACAGATATCGACCTCATTTGCCAAATGGTGAAATATCAAGATATTATCCAAATGACAGCAAGACCTGCATTGAAGAAACTTATGAGTCATTCTTGGTATTTACATCACGAAATATCTGCTCTCGCGTTTTTTGACGAATCTTTGGAACTCGACACTAAAAATAAAATGGTACAAGCTTTGACAAGGGTTAGTGTAGAACAAGTGGACAAAAGGCTTCCTTTACATATTGAGGATATCAGGAACTGGGAAGGTAATAATGCGATTAAAAAACTTTTAAATTTTAAACTAATAATTACACAGTGTAACCGCTAAATTATTACAAGAACCATTTGTAAAAATTCTCAAAGATTAACCTTTATTAAAAATTATGTCTTCGAAATTTACTGCACTGACGTTTAATGACGTTTTCCAGTTATTTGCCTTTTCGGAAATGGAAAACAAAATCCACTTTTATTCAGTTGAATTTGTCGTAGAATAAGACTGTGTAAAAAAAAACTGCGAAAAAAGCCAAACGGAGCGTGGAGAGTAGCCAGTTTTTGTAATTTATGTAAATTTCTCAAAAAAATATGCTTTCTTTTAATTTTATTTAAAAAATGTGCCATGGAGGATATTTGTTTTTTCACGGAACTGACCTGCACTATAAAATACCTTTCCAGTGAATACAATAACATAGACATCGGTTGAGAATTCGCTAAATGCCAGCAATTTTATCTTTTTTTTCACCATTTCCCATATAAATCTGCTACCAAACAAAGTGGTCCCATTTATTAAAAAATTAACCGATTTTGGTCATCTTTATCTTGTTGGAAAGACAATATGTAGCAGAATAGAGTTTTAAAAAATAAAATAGTTACTTTGGTACGATTTGTAGTATTTTATTTTTGCGCACAGTGCACTCTGGAGCAGTATGACTATTTAAAATTAAGAATATTGGAATGCATTTACCATAGCAGAAAGTTGTAAGAAAATGGTTTTTAGGCGCAGGTATCGTCTAAAAGTATAACTACGAGCGTGGTCGTGCAGAAAATCGTGAGAGCATTTTCGTGATACTGCGCCGACATTTTACAGCTTTTACTTTATATACTTGTACATTAGACCATACCTCAAAAAAAAAGTGCGCCGTAAACCAGCGAATATGACGCATTTGTGCAAGACAATTACGAAAAAAATTTTGTTTTTTGTTTTGACCGAACGTAGGGGTCGCGCATTGACATATTTCTTCATATCTCTGGTGTTTACAGTCGGATTTTAAAGTTTGGTACAACAATGTTTTTGTCTCAAGAAGATCAATATGACCTCTTTGGAAGTCATTGACCTCAGGTATACCGTTCTAGTACTTACCCTCCAGATCTCAGTTCCTACCATCCTAATGTACCATCCTTATTAATCTTTTGCCCAGGAAGTATATCAAAATTTCTAGCAGAACTATTTTTAAAAAATTTTTGAAAATTTTTTTGCCGAACGTAGGGCACCTTTTTTTCATTTTCATCATATCTTCGGTATTAAAAGTCTGATCATATTGAATGACATATCGATGTTTTTGTTTAAAAGAGACCAATTATTTTTTTCCAAAATAAAAAAAAAAATTCCTACAAGTCCTTGGAAGGTCTTAAATTGATTTTGAAGAACTTTAAAGCTCGTAAAGAGCTCTAAAAGAGGTTTGAACACTATTTTTGTTGTGATTTTCTAAATTATGTCCAAATGTTCCATGGAATCCATAAAAGTGCCAATGACCCACCTGCAATGAATTTGTCCACCCGATGACAGAGGGACAAACATTTGATTTTATATATTAGAAGATTAAATAAAATTAATTGTTTTAAACTTAAACGAATGAAAAAAATATACTTCATTTTTCTGCAAATTAATTGTTAGTTTTTTAGTCTTGTTAGTTATTGCAATTAACAATTAATTAATTATATAATGTTTGGTGGCTTAAAGGCAATATAAATCTTGAAACAATAAATTAATTAAATCAATATAAAACTAATGATGAGTAACTTGTGAGGTTTTTACCCCGTTGCTACATCATAAATAAAAGCATAAAATAACTGTAATATATAAAATAAGCTGGATAAATCTACTAATGAGTAACTTGTTTCTACCCCGTTACTTACTGACTTACTTAGGTGGCCATGACAACCCGTTGACGGGTTACGGCCGACTTCATCAGGTCTCGCCAGGCGTCTCTGCTTCGCGCGCGCTGTCTCCAATCTCTTTCACCAAGCGCGGTAAGGGCTTCCTCGGCCTGGTCAATCCATCGGAGGCATGGCCTTCCTCTTCGTCGTCGACCCTCGGCTTTCGCCTCAAACACCTTTTTCGCTGGAGCTTCTTCATCCATACGAAAGACATGACCCAGCCAACGTAGTCGCTGAATTGTTATACGCTGGACTATGTCAATGTCGTCGTAGAGCTCGTACAGTTCGTGGTTCATTCGAATGCGATAGTCGTCGCCAACTCGAACAGGACCAAAGATTTTGCGAAGAACTTTCCTCTCGAACACCCCAAGAGCGGCTGCATCTGCTTGCGATACCACCCATGCTTCAGCGCCATAGAGAAGCACAGGTATGATGAGCGTCTTGTAGAGTGTTAGTTTTGTCGATCGAGAGAGGGCTCTGGAACCTAATTGCTTACTTAGCCCGTAGTAGCACCTATTAGCAATTGTTGTTCTTCGCTTTATCTCCAGGCTGACATTGTTGTTGCTGTTTACGGCGGTGCCAAGGTAAGTAAACTCCTTGACAACTTCAAAGTTATATTTGCCTGCTGTAACATGGGAGCCTAGACGCCGCACTTCCCTATTTGCAGACAGCATATACTTTGTTTTGCCCTCGTTCACCGTCAAACCCACTTTGGCTGATTCCTTTTCGATAGCGGCGAAAGCAGCGGTTACATCTCTCTTGGTTCTGCCGATAATATCGATATCGTCAGCATACGCAAGGAGCTGGACACCTTTGTAGAAAATGGTGCCATTTCGATGTACACCTGCCTTTCGTAGGATCCCCTCCATGATGAAATTGAAGAGATCGCATGATAGCGGGTCGCCTTGTCTGAAACCTCGTTCGGTATTAAAGGTTTCGGAGAGGTCATTTCCTACCTTGACGGAGCTGCATGTATTGCTCAACGTCATCTTGCAGAGCCTAATCAAATTTGCAGGTATACCGAACTCAGACATTGTTGCGTACAGGCAATCCCGAATCGGGCTATCGAACGCAGCTTTGTAATCAACAAAGAGATGATGGGTGTCGATTTGGTTTTCGTGGGTTTTTTCCAGGATTTGGCGTAGTGTAAAAATCTGGTCTATGGTGGACTTGCCAGGACGAAAGCCACACTGATAAGGTCCAATCAGTGTTTTGGTATGCGGCTTCAATCTTTCACACAATACGCTCGAAAGAACCTTATATGCGATGGATATAAGACTGATACCTCTGTAGTTGGCGCAGATTGTCGGGTCTCCTTTCGTAAGTATAGGACAAAGCACACTGAGATTCCAATCGTCGGGCATGCTTTCCGCTAGCCATATTTTGCTGATGAGTTGATGCATGCACCTTATCAATTCACCGCCGCCGGTTTTAAACAATTCAGCAGCCAGGCCGTCAGCACCTGCGGCTTTGTTGTTTTTGAGTCGCTGGATAGCAACTTTAACCTCGTCATGGCTAGGTGGTGGAATTTCCAGGTGGTGTAAGGGTGGTGTCAGACTGCATTCTCCAAGGGCGGAATTGTTGGTATCGTCGCCTGCAAGCAGATTGGAAAAATGCTGTCTCCATAATCTCAATGCGCACTGCGTATCTGTTACCAGATCACCATTCTCATCTCTACAAGTGGATGCTCCGGGCTTGAAACCTTGGGTTAGACGCTTAACCTGCTGGTAGAATTTTCGAGCATCCTTCCTGCCCTGGTACACCTCAATTTTTTCTCGCTCACGCTTTTCCTGCTCTCTTTTTTTACGTCTGAAAAGGCATCTCTCTTCCTTCCTCTTATCGTGATAGTTTTCGTGCATGGCTCGCGTTGCAGCTGACTGCAGCGTCTTTTTATATGCGGCGTATTTTGCTGCTGTCGCGTCGCAACACTCCTGGTCATACCATTGGTTGCGAGGTTGCGGGCGCCGAAAACCAATGACTTCTTCAGCAGCAGTGCGCATGGAGTGGGATATATGCGCCCAAAGTCCGCCAGCGTCGTCGAGGCAAGAGTAAGGTTGGTTGAGCTTAACCGAGAGTTGAGCGGAGTAGGCCTCGGCGGTCCGTTGTGATAGCAGCTTATCGACATCAAGCTTTCGTTGCACACCTGTGCGTACATTCTTCGCATTGCACAATCGCATGCGGATCTTGGCTGCAACAAGATAATGGTCGGAGTCAATATTTACCCCCCGAAATGTGCGCACATCCAGTACACTTGAAGCGTGCCTTCCGTCGATCACAACATGATCAATTTGGTTTCGCGTTTTTTGATCCGGGGACAGCCAGGTTGCCTTTTGGATATCGAGGTGTTGGAATCTGGAGACTGAACTGACCGACAGTGGAGCCAAAGATGCCTTCTTTTCCGACCTTCGCATTAAAATCGCCGAGAACTATTTTTACGTCGTGGGCCGGGCAGCGATCATACACGTCCTCTAGGCTCGCGTAGAAGGTGTCCTTGACAGCATCGTCCTTTTCCTCCGTCGGGGCATGTGCACAAATAAGGCTGATGTGGAAGAATTTCGCCTTGATGCGGATTGTCGCCAGCCTTTCGTTCACAGGTGTGAACCGGGAAACAAGAAGGCGTAGTTTCCGACTTACGACGAATCCGCATCCAAATTCGCGCTTCTCCGCATGGCAGCTGTAGTAGATATCGCAGTCTGCTCTCTTAGAGCAGCCTTGTCCTTTCCATCGCATCTCCTGGATGGCGGTGATGTCAGCCTTAATTTTTTCGAGGGCTTCCGCCAGTTGGACAGTGGCACCTTCCCTATAAAGGGTCCGGACATTCCAGGTGCATATCCGTAAATCATTATCCGTTTTTCGTTTGCGGTGGTCGTCAACGTAGTGGGGGTTCATATCCGAGGCTGATTTTGTTTTCATTGGGAAGTTATAATGTGGTTGGGACCCAAACCCTACGCACATTCCATTTTTAAGGTCTTGAAGAGACCCCTCAAGTTTATTGTCTAGACCCCGTTTCTACCCCGTTACTTCATTATAAAACACACATTTCAATTAAACATAATTATAGAACAATTCATGTTCTTCATTAATCTTCAATGAGTAACTTGTGAGGTTCTTACCCCGTTTAAACATTATAAACTAAAATAAAACATAGCTTAAAATAATTCAGTTTACCATAAATCTAACGATGAGTAGCTTGTGAGGTCTTAACCCCCGCTACTACACCTTAAACTAAAACCTTTGAATAACTGAGAACTTAGAAGCAGCATTAGTTATCATAAATTTATAGATGAGTAGCTTGTGAGGTTTTGGCCCGCTACTACATCATATCTTAAACCAATCAAATCAAATTAACATCAAATAAACATTTCGAAATCTAATAAAGAATTATTTGAGAAGCAAATAGAGCCAGCACTTGTACGGTTTTTATCCCGTACTATTTATCACATAATAAAATTATAACATAACATTAAACAAAACTAATCACTAATAAAAGCCAAAGCCACCGGCAGACCAGCTATATCACCAATCAAGACTACAGCTCGTAGAAAGCACTTCGCCCAGGATTTTGGTGATATAAAACAAACTTGTATTATAAAAATGTTGTATCTTGCTATAATCCATTTAACTTTTCATTTATAATTATATAAAATTATATATAATTGTATTTTAAGCTATATGAATTATTGTTAGATACATTTTCCTTAAAACCGAATAAACATTGTAACGACGATTGAAATCACTGCGTTATGATTTAGTGTTCACCAAATAAATATTTGGAAACGACCTTGGATAGCCACTTTGCCTATCCCGGCTATACACCCCTGTAAACGGGGAGTCGTTACAATAGAAATGAACAGAAATCAACCGAACAGTATCGACCAACACCGAAGTTGAACGAAGACAATCCAAAAATCGAATCGATCCCAAATTTTTTAAGATTTGAATTTTTTTTGAGATAAGAAAAACTTAGAAAAAATTTTTCTCGAAATTACTTTTTTCATACTGGGTGACCATTCCCTCAGAAATTAGGCGTCAGAGCGAGACGTTGAAGATGTCACTTTTTTTTTTAATCATTTTCGGTAGGTACAGTTTTAAGGAAATATGACTAAACACTTTCAACGGAGGGAGGGGGCAAAACCCCAAAAAAACGATAATATAAAAAATTTGAAAATTTAATTGATATTTAAAAAAAAAAATGTTTAAATGAATGTAGTTTTAAAAATCGTCCTTTTCCTGTATTCGAGGCACAACCCTGAGTAACACCGGGTTACATCCGCTAGTTTGAAATAAAAACAAAATTTATTAAAGTTTAAACCCAATATGAGGGGCTGACTTCGCGTTTTTTTTTTTAAATGTCTTCAAACAATTGTTGCGGCTACTTTTGTCCTAAAACTATAAACCTTTTTTGAATTGTAATTTTGCGTAGTTACCATTGTGTTTCTAATTAATTTTTTTGAAAAAACTTTAAGTCAGCCCCTCACATAAGCGTTAACATCTTACCAAATTTTTGTTTTGTTTCAGATAATCCCATCTCGAGATATCCTGCACACCGTTTTTTCTATTTTTTTTACTGCTTCATTGCGCATGTGTGACGTGAAAATTAAGGACCGAAAAAATAAAAACCATTTTGTTTTGTTAATTTGAATACTTATGTAAAGCTATATAAAATATGTACTTAAATATCTCATAAAATTTTTTCACAATCCTTACTAAAAAAATTAAATAAAATTTCCTTATGAGGTAAAATTTCCCTTAAGGAAAATCAACTCAAATTGACCAATATAGCCTTTGAAATGACCTTAATCGAACTTATGTTGATCAACTGTGTTGTGTGTGTTATTTAATTTCTGTACACAGATTTGTTCAAGAACTGGACCTATATGTTTTCTGCCGACTCCGAACGGTTAAATTTTAACCCATCTTTTACCTCTGTTCGATTTATCCAACACTCAAAACACAATATTTCTAGGTTTTTTTAAATCATAACGCTAACTATATATTAGTTAGTGTTTTCATTATATGTTGTTTCGATATTTTGGATTCACAAAAAAATATATTTTGCACGCCCACTTTCTACTAATTTAAGGGCTTGGTTTGGAAAGTAACCATTTTTGGATATTTTTCAGTCTGATTTTTACATTTTCTTAGCAATGGAAATTTTTAAAAATAATAATGAGGAATTGAGGAATGAAGAAGGCAGACAGAATGAGGAAGAAAACTGCTGCCAAATTGCGGTTTTAGATTTTTCGAACACTGACAAGTAGTCTGCATATTTTTCGCTCAAAAAATGCTTGATGGCTAAAATTTTTCAAAAAATCGAACACCTGATACTGGCCAGAAGAAAACCGCAACATTTTTCGGACGCCAGATTTGAGTTTCTGAGGTTTAAATAAAAAACAAATAGTTTTAACTTTGTTCCCAAACTATTTTTTTCCCGTTGTTAAAAAGGGTTAAGTTCCATTTTCATTCAGGTTACAATTTTCTGTTTCAGATGGTGATTCGAGCCCGGGTGTGCCAAGATTTGTTGGCTCACATGCCACACATTTGGAACAGATGACCACAATCGCCACTCTTTAAATACATTTTAAAATTATTTAAATCAGTCTGAAATTTCTGAGTTTTCATAACTCCGAATATAATTAATTCATGTTCTATTGATTACAACCTCTTCACAATTGCAGACCTCCTCAGACCCTGACCAGTAGACCGTACCTCAAAAAAAAAGTGCGCCGTAAACCAGCGAATATGACGCATTTGTGCAAGACAATTACGAAAAAATTTTGTTTTTTTTTTTGACCGAACGTAGGGGTCACGCATTGACATATTTCTTCATATCTCTGGTGTTTACAGTCGGATTTTCAAGTTTGGTACAACAATGTTTTTTTCTCAAGAAGATCAATATGACCTCTTTAGAAGTCATTGACCTCAGGTGTACCGTTCTAGTACTTACCCTCCAGATCTCAGTTTCTACTATCCTAATGTACCATGCTTATATCAAAAAATAAAGCTCTTAAAATATCATTAATCTTTTGCCCAGGAAGTATATCGAAATTTCAAGCAGAACTATTTTTAATAAAATTTTGAAAATTTTTTTGCCGAACGTAGGGCTCCCTTTTTTCATTTTCATCATATCTTCGGTATTAAAACTCTGATCATATTGAATGACATATCGATGTTTTTGTTTAAAAGAGACCAATTATTTTTTCCAAAATAAAAAAAAAATATTCCTACAAGTCCTTGGAAGGCCTCGAATTGATTTTGAGGAACTTTAAAGCTCATAAAAGAATAAAAAATAATGCCAATGCTAACAGAGGTATCAACACTATTTTTGTTGTGATTTTCTAATTATACAATGTATAATTGGAGCGAGCGAGCGAAGCTCTCATGGAACAGGTTGTTTGAAGCTGTTTAGAGGCCTTAAACTCTCGAATGGATTGACCGATCTTAAAATTTATTTTTCTGTACTGTTCTACGCTTCCTAACGAAGGTTGTTTTCTTAGGAAGTTTTTTCAAATTCTATTTAGTTTAGAAGTTAATTGAAAATAATATTTCCGTGAGTTTTGTTGTTGTTATTCGCTGAAATTGTTTTCTTCTAACATGCTTGTGTATGTATGTATCAGTCAATGAAAAAACCGAACGACATGAAACGACAGCAAAAATCTTGCGGCGAATGTTTTTCGCTGCAACAGCTATTTATCAATAAATAGTTAAATAGTAAAAAATAAGAGTACGAATTTTATTTATGAAAGAAAATAGAAAATAAAACACAAAACATGAAATCTGTTTATATTTGCATATGTAGGAGAACCCTGTTAAATAAAATAAATTTGCAGTTTTAATTCTTGTTTTAGGCTTATTTTCTTTCATAAACAACATTTGTTGTTGTTTGACAGACATTTGTAATTCCATAAATTGCAGCTCAGCGCTGCTAATAATTTGCTGCTAAGGAATCTTGCACATGTTAATCCAGTTTTGTTCTTTACTGTTACAACTACAAAACATTAAACAATTTTAAGTGCGCAAGGAACAATGAGCGCGTAATTGTCGCAGAGTATTTGAAAAGAAATTTACTATTATTTTGTTTTCATCAATAAATTTCTTAAATGATTCTTAAAGTTATTTAAAAGCAGATTTATTTCGTTTGCAATCGAACGCAGGCATGCACGTTAACGTTAATTGAAACGATAACCAAAATATTTTTTTCGTTTCGTTGAAGCAAAATAAATAAAAAAACGTTAATTCCAAAAACGAAAAATATTTATTTCGTTTCGGAGAAAACGATATCAAATTTTTTCGTTTTTGTCCCAATCAACCGTTGAAAGTAATGTTAATTTCAACAAAAAATTTCGTTTTGTTTGGATCCGAAGAAATTTTTGTTTAAGGTGGTATGACACTTGCTTTTTCGCATTTTTAATATCTTAAAAATACAAAATGAGCAACACACCAAACGAAGCTTTATAATTTTTAGTTGGTGTGAGCAGTACGCTGCAAGTCCAAAAAAATGCAGAACAGTCATTTTCAATGGCTGAAAACTGTTAAAAAATATTTACTCTTTCAGCCGCTATCAGCTTAAAATCTGACTGATTAAATTCTGACATTTCACAATATACTTTTTTTATTGTTTATTTATTATGAATGTACAAAACCAAATAAACACAAATTAACACAAGAACTGCAAAAGAGTTCGACTTTTAATATTTTGACAAATTTTTTCCATTTTTATGTAAAGAATTCATAATTTTTGACAAAATTCAGAATAACACTAAAATGCTAAATTCAACGGAATTTAGAAATGCGAAAAAAGCAAGTGTCATACCAGCTTTAGCATAGGAGAAAATAATAGAAAATTTTTCGTTTTTCAACGAAACGAAATTTGATTTGATAAATTTTTAACGTTATTTAAAAAACGAAATAATTTTGATAATTTATTTTTCTGCCTCAACGAAACAGAAAAAATTCAGTTGATTTCGTTGTGCATGTCTGATCGAAAGATAAAAGCATTTTTTTATCACGGAAAATTTGTCTGTTGCGTATTTTCTCAAGAAATTTTACACACAACTTAAAAAATCAACGAACGTTCGTTTCAACCGTTCATTAAAAATTAAGGTTTAAATAGTATGTCCGTTCAGAAAAAAATTACTAGCAGCGTCAGTGATTTTTTTTTGTTGTGTGTGCGTCATCGGTTCGGTTTGCGTTGTTGCTGTTCTACATGTTTTCGGTTTTGCGTTATCGTGGAGAAATGAAAACAATAAGAAATAAGAAAGAAAAGTAAGGAAATCAATCTGCAAGAAACATTCAGATAATTAAGTGCCGGTCGTGAACAAAGTTCCTGAATTTTTAATTCAAACGCTCATTTTGAATAAGTGATTAAAAACGAATGTTAGCTGTTTTTTTTTTTATTGTGTGAAAAAACCGAAATAATCCAATTGGATTTTTATTGCCTTTTATTGCTTTTAGACAACATCTTTGGATTTGAGTGTTCACTTAAATATTTCTTTTAAGCATATATCTAAAGCTTTCGGTGTTCAAAAGTAAATAAATGAAATAATTTTTTTTTAGATTTAGTAAGAAAAAAATTAAAGATGTGTTAGTCTGTCAACTTATGTGAAAACGAGAAATTATGAAATTGTTAAATGTTATTATTTTCGTTTTGAATTATCATATTCATTGCACCAAAAAAATATATGGCAAATTTTTTCCAAGATTAATCACATGCTCTTAAGAATATCAGTTATTCTTATTATATCAGTTATAATAAGAATATCAGTTATTTGTTTTTTTATCGCCATAATTTTGTAAAATATTATGGAGATACCAATTTTTTATAAAAGCAACAATCTTAAAAATTAAGTCATTTCTAATAAATCATATCTCCATCTTATGTTACCTTATTTTTGTAAATGTTAACATTCCTATCATTAGAAAACTATAGAAAAGCGATTTAAAACAATTAAATATTTTTGGAATTTTTATGCTAGAGTTGCCAACTTTCTGAAAAACTTTAATTTGGTTATATCTCAAAAAGTGGATTTTTAGTTTTTTTTTTGTTATATTAAAAACAAAATAAACTTTTCACTTACAAAGAATTACGATGCCTAAATGGCATGTTTTTCGCAATCTCTTTTTCTGACACAAATTTCACTTTATCATTCATCTTCATCTTATACCGTTTGAGATATTTTTACAAAATCTTGAACAAAACTGTTTGCCGTTTTAGAGTTTTATATATAGTAATGTTTGTTTTATATATATTAATGACCTCACACGTGACTTTGGAACATAAAAATGGAAGAAAACTAGAATAAATTAAAAAATTTTAATTTTTTCGTTTAAGATAATCGAAAGAGATAACATCTCTTTTTTTACAGATTTAAGAAAACATTTTTTAAAGCGAGCGACCCAACTAATTTGTATCTTCAACGTACCTATTTATGTGGCCAGCTTAGGTACTTGCTAAGCGATTGCTACGACCTAGTTATTTTCACAGCCACATTGAAAATAGCAATTTCAAACCCTGGCTATTGCAATTCGTTATTCCCCGTGAAAAAACAGTTAAAAATTGCGTCTGTCTAATATTTATTTCAAACGAGAGTTTTATAGAGTTTTGATAATTTTCAATGCAAATTGGCTAAAAACATTTAAAAAAAATGTCTTTTATTGCGATTGACTTAAGTAATACCAAATTACCAACGGAGTATGATGTTACAAATTTTTTATTGTATCTGCGGCACAACAGTGATTAAAGTGGAAAGTTGGCTGTTTTTAAACAAGAAGCCATAAGATATTCAACTGGCAGTTCGTCCTTTTATAAAAAACAATGCTACTTCTCGCACCCGGAGAATATTTTGTTAAGACCAGCAAGAATCATTGCAATATTCAATCGAATTAATCAAATTACCAGGTTCGCACAATGAAAATGACTTAATTTAATTATTTTTTATAGTATACCTATATAACTTCACAGCTTATCCATGCCATTCTCAAAACACCGAGCGTTTTGTTCATGTAGTAAATGAATCTGCTTTGTCGGTCACCGATGATCAACGCATGGGCCACATTTTATCAAAACTCGAGAGCTGTAAGAATTATAGCCAACTTGAATCACGTCAAAATTTGATGGATTTTTAAAACAAATCGAAATTTTAAACAATTTATTCCAAGCATTCAGGGTATATCTCAATCGATTTTTAGAAATTGTATAATAGGTATTCACAAGTACATCAACACGTTTCCGAATCGCCGTTAGGATTATAATTGGTATGCCGTTGCGTTCCCACAAAACGATTACATTTCTAACAGCTTCTTATTTAAAAACATCCAACTTTCGACTTTTATCACTGTTATGCCGCAGATACAATAAAAAATTTATAACATCATACTCCGTTGGAAATTTGGTATTATTTAAGTCACTCGCAATAAAAGACATTTTTTTAAATGTTTTTTGGCCAATTTTCATTGAAAATTATCAAAACTCTATAAAACTCTCGTTTGAAATAAAAATTAGACAGACGCAATTTTCAACAGTTTTTTCACGGGGAAAAACGAATTGCAATAGCCAGTGTTTGAAATTGATATTTTCGATGTGGCTGTGAAAATAATAATACATTGTACATTTAGAAAATCACAACAAAAATAGTGTTGAAACCTCTTTTAGCATTGGCATTATTTTTTATTCTTTTACGAGCTTTAAAGTTCTTCAAAATCAATTCGAGACCTTCGATATGTCATTCAATATGATCAGAGTTTTAATACCGAAGATATGATGAAAATGAAAAAAGGGAACCCTACGTTCGGCAAAAAAATTTTCAAAAATTTTTTAAAAATAGTTCTGCTAGAAATTTCGATATACTTCCTGGGCAAAAGATATATTGAGGGCAAAGGGTCATATTGATCTTCTTGAGACAAAAACATTGTTGTACCAAACTTTAAAATACGACTGTAAACACCAGAGATATGAAGAAATATGTCAATGCGCGACCCCTACGTTCGGTCAAAAAAAAAACAAAATTTTTTTCGTAATTGTCTTGCACAAATGCGTCATATTCGCTGGTTTACGGCGCATTTTTTTTTTTTTTTTGCATGGGAGGTGGTACGGTCTATTGTACATGTTATTTTTCCTCTCCACTGTAACCTTAATCTTACAACTTTCTGTAATGATAAATGCATTCCAATATTAATATTTTGAAAAAGTCATACTGTTCCAGTGTGCACTGTGCTCACAAATAAAATACTACAAATCGTACCAAAGTAACTATTTTATTTTTCAAAATTCTTTTCTGCTACATATTGTCTTTCCAACGATATAAAGATGGCCAAAATCGGTTAGTTTTTGAGTAAATGGGACCACTTTGTTTGGTAGCAGATTTATATGGAAATCAGTATTTTATGGTAAAAAAAAACGTTCAAATAGCTGGCATTTAGCGAATTCTCAACCGATGTCTATGTTATTGGCTTCAATCGAAAGGTTTTTTATAGTGCAGGTTAGTTTTGTTAAAAAAGCAAATGTCCTTCGTGGCATATTATTGAAATAAAATTAAAAGAAACACATATTTTTTTGAGAAATTTACAAAAACTACAAGAACTGGCTTCGCTCCACGCTCCGTTTGGATTTTTTTCGCAGTTTTTTTGCACAGTCTTGTTCTACGACAAATTCTACTGAATACAAGTGGATTTTGTTTCCATTTCCGCTAAAGCAAATGACTGCAAAACGTAATTGAATGTCGGTGCAGCAAAATTCGAAGACATAATTTTTAAAAATCAATTAAAAAAAATTGTGACGACATTGAGAGGTCACACTAGGTGTGTTGCACTCCCAAAAGGATCATCTTTGAGAATTTCTACTAATGGTTCTTGTAATCAAAATTTTTTCATTTTTCGTCACACTGTGTTAAAAACGTGCTAACAGATAAGACGGTTGACGAATTTATAAATGAGAAAAGTGCGGAAATGTTTCGTCGATTTAAAATCGATGACAGTTTTCTCAGTTGTGACCCGGAAAATTGGAGTAGCCATGAAGCTTATATTGATGGGAAAAAAATTGTAAAGTCGTTGCGTGTTGTCAATGATACTGCTGAGAGAGCAGTTAAGCTGATGGAAGACTATCATGGTCTTCTCACCAAAGACGAGAATCAAAAAAAATACATTCTGCAGTGTGTTCAGGAGCACAGAAAAATTAACACAAATTGTTCGAAAACTGTTTTGAGTAAAAATTATTAATAAATACATATTGTATAATAACTTTGAACTGATTTTCATAGTTTATGCACTATAAAACAAAATAATTTTCAAAATGAGAAAGCAAGGGTATGAGCGATAAGTATTTTTTTTCAATCAAACGGCGGCATGGGAAGGCGGGGTCGTAGGGACGTTAAATTTTTCCTGCTTACTTCTGAGATCATTTGACAACTTTTTGGGGGGTGAGACTATCTTTTTCATAAAAATTAAAATAGAGAACACCCTAATATACATACCAGAAAACTACATGAGACCATTCGTCATTTTTTGCCACTTGAATAACAATCGTCGTCAGACACAATCACACACAAAAAAAATGCATGCATACCACTCGAGTTCGTAAACAACGATTGCTGCTTAGCGCAGTGTGTGACGACTCCGAATCGATACAAAGGCAGCATCCAGACAATGCTGACATTCGAATGATTTGCTGGAAGCTCGTGTGTTTGCTGCTACTTTTCATAGTTTTTTGAACTCTAGGTAAAAAAGTGGTTATTTTTGGCCTATCCCGTTTTTTAAAATTTTTTTTTTTTAAATTTTTTTGGTGCAATATCTTGATATAGTGTGACGGCCCTATATCTACGCGTCTCGAAAACACCATACCCCTTGAAAGCCCATAAAAAGTTGTTATTTTTGTCCTATCTCGCTCCGTTTTCGAGATGTCCCGATTTTTATGTTCTTTTTATATATTTTATTTATTTTTCTCGTTCTAATAGTTCGAAACACGTGTTTGAACTGAAGCTCTACTGGAAAGAGTTAAGGCGCTGGTGATCGGTTCTACAGACTGCAGTTAAAATTTTTTCCTTGCTGCGAATAAACATTAATGCATGAATATTCGTTGCCTTTGGCGAATGTTGCGAATGTCTGGCTTCGTCGGACATTCATGTTTCGCAGGCATTCGTATTCGTCATCGCTTGTACTGTACGGCATTCATACCACAGCGAGTGGTACATGTATTTGCGCATTAATTTTAATGCAGAAGGCATATTCGTAGCTCGTATTTTGACGAGACATTCAAAATGCCATTTGAATGCACTCCAGTTGTTCTCTGATGCATACATACATAATAATAAAAAAAAATAATATTAATTTGTAAATTGTAATTATGGTTTGAAATCTCTTACTTTGGTGGCTGTTGTAATATGGGGCTTTTAGTAAAATCTTATAAAAGCCAAGGTTTGGGCAGGTTATGAGTAGCCATTAAAAGTGCGGCGCTACAATGTTGGTTCTGAATTCAAGTGTTACTTCGATTTTTTTTTGTATTCGAGAACTTGTATCTGGAGTCGAGGAAATTATTTCAATATTATTATGTTTATTATTATTATTAATATTCGAAATTAGTACAGTAAGATTCATAAATATCTTTTAGCGTACAACATGTTTTTATACATATATAATCAACACTTAACAAAAAAATATAAAAGTATTAAAGAAATAAGATAAATAAACAACAGAAAAATAAAAGGCATAAGAATGCAATAATAATAAACTATAACAAAATAGAAATACAATACAAATTAATAACAAAAATTAATAAGTTACAAAAGTAAAAAAAACCTGGAAACTAAAATAATGTTTACAGGAGCAAATTAAAAACTAAATATTATAACAATAAGATTTTGCAAGAACAGAAATTAAAGTTAATTATAAAAACATATAAAGACAGAGAGAGATGTATGAGCGATAGAAGAAGATTAAGAATTCGAGAAATAAGACATAATTAAAAGCTTAAATTTGTTCGTGCTGGCAATTGATTTTATATATAAAGGAAGAGAGTTCCAAAGCTTAATGGCGTTGACGAAAAATAACCGTTTAGAATGTAAGCAAGAGTATCTAGGAATAATTAAGTTAATAGTTCTGCTAGAGACACTGAAACGCAGTTTTTCATATAAGTATGGTGGAGACTTACAGTTAATTAGCTTATGTAAAAAAATACAGTTCCTAGCGTTGAGATAACCTATCAAGCTGCATCCCAAAATTGTTCTACTCAGCAGAGATGTATGATCATTTCTTCTTAAATTGAAAATGTACCTCGTTGCATCATTAAAAGCGACCAGAATTTTGTGTTCAGAATGGGAATCCAGATTGCTATACACAAGCTCGGAATATGTTATCAACGGAAGAATTAATTGTACAACCAGTCTCTTTTTGGTTAACGTTGGGGTGAACTTACTAGATAAACGCAAGCATCTCAGCGTATAATAGATTCTTTGTATAATGTAATTAATATGATCAGCACAAGTTAGTCTGGTATTAACATAAAATCCTAAATTTTTAACTCTATCAACTATATCTAAGCTTTTGCCATCAAGGTAAATATTTGGAATTTGAGTGAAGTCAAATTTTTCCCTAAATACAGGAAGGATGTAGGATTTATCAGCATTGAGACAAAGATCATTATTGGCTGCCCACCTAGAAATAGCAATTAAATCTTCATTTAGTCTATAACATAAGTCTTCTAATAGTCCAATTCTGTTAGATGAATATAACTGAATATCATCAGCATATGCATGCATGGCCATATTATTGCATACAGTAAAAATGTCATTTATGAATAAACTAAAAAGTAAAGGTCCAAGAATTGAACCTTGCGGTACCCCAGTTCTAATATTCTCATAGTCAGATATTTTATTTTCAACTTTTACTCTTTGCATTCTTCCATCTAGGTAGTTGGCAATTAAAGAAGCGGCACTATTGCTAAAACCATAAAAAAGTTTTAGTTTTTGAATTAAGAAGGAATGATTAACTCTATCGAATGCTTTCGAAAAGTCAAGAAGGCAGAGAAGAGTAATGTTACTAGAGTCATAGTTTATTCTGATATCGTCCAATATTTTGAGCATAGCTGTCGCGCAACTATGTCCAGCACGAAATCCTGATTGATTGGGTGATAAAAGCCTATTAGAATGTAAATATTGACTGATTTGATTACATATTAACGATTCACATATTTTGGAAAACGTGCAAAGAATGCTTATAGGCCTAAAATCTTTCACAGTAGATGCATTACTAACTTTGGCAATGGGGATAACTGTAGCAAGCTTCCAAGAACTTGGAAAGCAGGAGGTAGTAAAACAATGGTTGATGATGTGAGTGAGTGGCTTGATAATAAACGGTACAATCATTTTGATAAATTTAAGAGGAATGCCATCACAACCCACTGCATTCGATTTTATTTTCATTAGTGATAATATTACATCTTTTTCATCAATATTTGAGAACGAGAATTGATCAAAGATGGATGTGGCACTAGAGGTATCAAGGAAATTTTGATTGTTAATGTTATAACAGGGCTTGTATAAAAAGAAATCATTAAGTAGATTTGGTTCGAGTGAACATTTTTGGTCATTTATAGTGCTAACACCTAAACTACGAATATTTCTCCAAAGAGTTCTTGAAGGTAGATTATTATTCAGTTTCCTGGAAAAATATTTCTTTTTAGACAGTCTGACAATTGAGACGGCATTATTGCGAGCGAGTTTGTATAGATTCCAGTTTGCATCTGATGGGTGCTTCTTCCACTTCGCATAAAGTTTGTTCCTTTTATTTAAAGCTAATTTAACACTTAATGTGAACCAAGGACAGGACTTGTTGACAACAACCGACTCACGAATAGGAACAAACGTATTAAAAGCATAGAGAACATGTGAGACAAGAACATTTAACTTTTCATCAACAGATTGACCATACCAACAATCATTCCAACAAATACAAGACATGTAGTCATACAAACAAGCATAATCAACGGACTTATAATCACGATATGTTATAAACATTGAAGAGGGACTACAAAGTGGCTTGAAATTTATTGAACAAAATAATAAATCATGATCAGAGATAAATGAGATTTGGTCAAAAAGTAAAAGTGAGGAGACATCAGACAAAAGAAAAAGATCAATCAGACTAGGTGTCACATTAGGCGCAAAACGAGTAGGAATCGAAGAGTTTATTATGGTCATTCCAGCTGAACAGACTTTGTCATAGAGATTATCTGCAACGCTATCTTTGTATAACAAGTTAACATTAAAGTCCCCACATATTGCAAAACAGTCGAAATCAGTTAAACGTAGATGCAAGTCATCAAAAAACGAATCAAGGCTAAGAGATCTATGCGGGTTATAAACACAGGAAATCAGCATTTTAACGCCACGGTAATCCCTTATTTCAATATTTAAGAATTCAATCCCATGTCGACAGGATTTACTAACGATTTTTGCATTGAGAAAAGTTTTACAATAAATCGCAACTCCACCACCTCTGCTACTGATTCTATCATTGTGAAAAAGATTATAATTCGCAATATTAAAGTAATTATTGGGGACATCAGGATTAAACCACGTCTCCGAAACACAGATAACATCTACATTTGAGTTAGTAAAAACATTTTTAGCAAAGTCCAGTTTAGACAGGTTCAAGCTTCTTGCATTAAAATGGACAATTGATAGACCTTCACATTGTTTACAAAGGATATCAATTAAAATTTTACAGTTTTCATCAACACCACTAGAAAAGCTAGGATTCATTTAAATAATACCCATATGAACAAATTGCTGCTTTAGTTAACAGAAAATAACATATTTTAACATAAAGAATGTAGAATAAAAAAGATTGAGAAGAAGAAAAAGATGGGAAATGATAATATAAAAATAAGAAAATACATATATTAAATAAATTAAATAACTCATTAGTTTCTACCCTCGCCTCCAACAGCAATCCTTTCAAGGTCCTCGTTACTACAGATTTTGATTCTTTCACCATCTTTGCACATCCTGACATAAATCGAACCGCGCAATGTGAATGCATTAAATATCATTCTTCTACGCTTAAACGCAATTGCAGTTTGAAGAATTTTACGGCACTCAGGTGAAAGACTTTCATGAAGATATATATTATTGTCCGAGTCAAAACTGGCTTCTCGCAGATTAATCGGCTTCTTAGTTCTCCTGCGATAGTCACCAAAAGCCTTTAATACACGGTTGCGGTCGTAGGGTGTGTAGAACTTTATTATTACCAATGGGTTAGTGCTATTCGGATTTCTCTTTATACGAAAAATATCTCTTATTTGAGGAGACAAAAAATCAATTGAGCGGCAAATTAAATTGAACGAACTCTTTAAGTTCTCATCTGACGAAAGAGGTAGGCCAAAAAGAACAGCATCCAAGGAATAATCAGTGCTGATGTTGTTGATAGAAGTTGAGAAGACTTTGTTGGTAATTTGGTCAGCAAGTTCAGTACAGCGAGAGGTGAGTGCGTTGATTTGATCTTCAAGCACAAATATTTTACTGTTCAAAGCAGCTGTTTCAGCGCTCAATCTCTCTTGAGTTACCTCCACTTCTTTATCTAACCTTTCTAATTTAGTGACAATATCGGCAGAGAAGCGCTCAAACAGGTTCTCAGTATGCAGCCGAAGACGCTCCTCCAATTTTCTTAGCTCCTCTTTCGAGTTTGCACTTAAGCGTTCCTCTAAAGCTCTTAGTTGCGTAAAGAGCGAAGAGTCAGTTTGGTTGCTGTTTCCTAAATTCGGCGTCCCTACGTTTTTGTTGTTGCTACGTTGATGGCGCGTCAACATAGGAGACGGCAACATCACTTAAGTAGAAGAGTGTGTGAAGAAATATAGCTAATACAGCAAATTCCACAAAGAACCCAAACTCTCAGCACACGAAGTAAAGTGCACTGCAGAACAGAATTGAACGCGACAATTATTCATATGAGTCACAGCAGTAGAGGTGTACACAACTCAACGATGAACGAGACAAGTGTATGTTATTGGCAGATTGCGCTTCTATTGTTTTGTCTATAATAAATGTTTAGAAACATCAAACTTTATTTTTTAATTGCGAATTGCCTTCAACGCGAGATTAATCAGTGATTTTCAGTGATTTTTTAATAAATTCAAGTGTTTTTAAAGTTCAGAACACTGCGCTATACATCCAAACACAGAATCAAAACAGTTCAAACTTTAATTACATTAATTATTATATTTATGGCGATAATTCTAGGAGCCTGCGAAAAACACGGCCAGACACTTATCACGACACGAATGTGTATGTAATATTCGTGTGCAATTTTTTTCTTTCATGAGTGGAATCACTAGAATTTGAGTAGTGATTTGTAGTTTCTTTTATTGCTCAAAAAAAAACGAACCTACGAAACTGAAGCTCCGGGATAAGCCAGTGCACACGGGAGCAGTCGAAGAGATTAACATCGTTTATATTGTTTTTTTTCTCGATGTAAATATTTTACCCAAAATCATTACCAACAAACTGCTCTGTCTTTTTTATTTTTATTTTTTTTTTTAGCCAACAATAAAAATACCCAAACCATAGTTGGATTCCATAACAGAAAATGGCGCCCAACGTGGGACCGATTAATTTATTGGGTCTATAATTGTATCTTGTTTCGTTTGACTTTGATATTTTCTCAAATTTCTTATTGCATTGCATTTTTCACGTATATATCATACTTGCTTGACCTGGATCTGCAGTTTAAATAAACTAAGAGTTTGTTTATCTGACCTTCATGCAGTTTGATATATGTTTTTTTCTTAATCTCTTCAGGGTCAGTCCGCCGAGATTGATCACAAAATAGTAAATTCGGTCGCTCGACTATTTTAAAAAAATTTCATTTTTTTACCATACATTTCGTAATGTTTCGGCACCTTAGAACTGCTTTAAAAAATTTTTTTTTGTTGTATTTACAAAATATCGGCCATGTTTGTCTTGCAACCACGAGCGATTTTCGTATCTTATAGAGTTTGCGGTAATGATCATATCTCAACTCCTATTAAACATACAGTAATAAATGAAAAAACATAATATTAATTATATCTTGGGCTATTATCTTGCATATCAAAAAATTAATTGGGATGTTACTTAATTTAAAAAAAAGCGTTCAAGTTTCCAAAAAAAAAATCGTAATTTTTGGTAACTTTGAAAAAAAAATTTTAATAGAAAGAAGTTAGTGGCAGACCTATTTTTTTAGACCTAAGAACTTGAAATATAATTTTTTTTAAAGTGGCTAGATCATAAACTTTTTGGCTTACATCGCTTTGAAAAATAAGAAATCTCAAATTTTCCCTAACTTTGGGGTCAAGTATCTCCAATGAGCACAGGTGAAAAAATTTGAAATTAATACTAAATAAACTACGTATTAAGAGGATTTTGATGATATCAGAATGAATGTGGTTTTTATGGTTCATTTAAAAGTATAGTATTTTAAAATTCATGCATTTTATTACATGAGGTATAAGTATTAAGGTGAGTCACCCCATATGGGAAAAAAGTTTTCATTTAGCGCCCGTAATATGAAAGCTTATGTTGAGAGCATTTCAGAACAAAAAAAAAATTTTTTTTGTGAACCCAAAATCTGCCACAAATGGTATTTTTTTATAACTTCACCAGTTTAACCCCGATCGTAAAAATAAGTATATCGTTGGATAGGTCTCAATTAGTACAATAGCCCGTTTTTATAACATTATTTATTCCATCTTTGACCAAATATTCAAGTTTTTCGTCGTATTTCCTCATCACCCCTAAAACTTTATTTTTAATAATTTTTTATTTTTCATAAAAAATCATTAAACTTTTGTCAAGAAACTATTAAATTTCATTCGTAGGAAAAAAAGTTACAGCAAATCAAAATTTTAGTGAAGTTCGTCTTCGCTTTTGGACTTTAGCCTTCGGTTTATCTTCGTTTGGCTTCGTATCCCTTCGAAATGACTTCGTTCAACTTTCCACCCCTTATGAGATTCAATCAAGAGGAATCGTCTTGTGACAATGTTATTTCTAACATGTTTGCAAGCTTCTTCAAATCAACTTACTCTAACATACCATTTAATATGTGTTCTGAGCATCCTTATTTACCTCCAGTTAGCTCTTTTGAAACTCCAGTTATAGACTCAATTATTGTTATGCATAACCTTCGTCAAGTTAAATGCTCTTTTTCGACTGGCCCTGATGAAATTCCGAGTTGCATTCTAAAGGAATGTGCTAGCAACCTGTGTGCTCCTCTATCAAACATATTTAATATATCCTTGCAAAGTGGACATTTTCCCATTATATGGAAAGATTCATATATTATACCCCTTCATAAATCTGGCTCCAAAATTGATGTCACTAACTACCGAGGCATCGCCAAATTAAGCGCAATCCCTAAATTATTTGAGAAAATCATAACTGAACAACTAAGCCACTTCGTTTTATCTTCCATTTCTGTCATTCAGCATGGTTTTTTAAAGGGTAAATCAACTTCAACAAACCTTTTGGAGTTTACAACTCGTGTAATAAAAGTTTTCACTTTGGGAAAACAGACTGACGTTATTTATACGGACTTTAAAAAAGCTTTTGACAGCGTCAACCATAATCTTCTATTGAATAAACTTAAGCTAATTGGGTTTCCTGTAAAATTGCTAAATTAGATAGAATCTTATTTATCGAGACGTTTTCAAAAAGTTTTATATAAAAATTCTCTATCACAAAATATTATGGTTACATCTGGTGTTCCGCAAGGAAGTCATCTTGGACCGGTTTTATTCTTACTATTTATTAATATCTTCCCTCGGCAATTAAACATTGTGACGTCTTAATGTATGCTGACGATGTGAAACTTTTTCTTACCTACAAGTCACTCGACGAACAACACCTTTTACAATCTGATTTAAACAGACTAGTGGATTGGTGTAACTTCAACCTATTAAACCTTAACTTAAAAAAATGTAAATCAATGACCTTCTCACGTAGAACTGCTCACAGCACAAATTACACTATAAATAACATCCATTTAGAAATTGTTCATAGTTTTGTTGATCTTGGTGTAATTATGGATCCAAAACTTCGCTTCAATCTCCACATAAATTTGGCTGTAAATAAGGCTAGAGGTGTTCTTGGTTTCATTAAAAGATGGGCGAAAGAATTCAATGATGCCTTCACAACTAAATTACTATATATATCTCTCGTAAGACCTATTCTTGAATATGCTTCCGTAGTATGGAAAACTCAATATCACGTCCACATTGATGCAATAGAATCGGTTCAAAAACAGTTTTTACTTTTTGCTTTACGTCATCATCGTTGGAACCCAGATATTATTCTTCTTTCGTATGAAACCCGCCTTAAACAAATTTTACTGCCTTCCCTGAGAAGCAGAAGGATGGTGCTTAATGTCACCTTCCTATATAAATTACTTTGTGGTGAAATTGACTCCCAATATATTCTCTCATCTCTTAACTTTAACATCCCAAGAAGAGGATCTAGACATTTTGTGCTTTTTAAGTTGAGCCAGTGCACTTCAAATTTTGCCCTTCATGACCCTTTACGATGTATGTGTAGTGATTTCAACAATAGCTACAACTTAATTAACTTTTGTGATTCGGTGTATGCCTTGAAACGGAAAATGATTGTACATTTAAATAATTGATACATTTTAGAATTTTGTTTCAAACTTTAACTCGGTTAATAATATTGTTATATTGTGTTAAAATGTTGGCTGAAGTAATTCCATATATTCGAGACCGTTTCAGTTGTTTTTCCTTTATAATATTGCGTTTGATGAAGTAAACACCATCGAATACGATATGTATGCTTTAACTTGTTTGTTTTTAATCAAAAAATTTTAAAATTTTTCTTATTCAGTTGACTTATTAGTTACTTAGTTTGGTGCGCAAGAGTTTATCTCTTTTCCATGCAAGTTTATGCCTGCGTTGGCCCAAATACATATCCAACTAATAACATTAGCACGGTGTTCCAAAATTACATAGTGACCCGTATATATATACACATATATGTTTGTACATATTTACACGTATATATCTCCGTTATATTTGGAATTGGTTTGGTGTTTAAGAGTTTACTCTCTTTTCCACGTAGGATCTTGGGTTGGATAGTTGCCACAAACTTACTAATATTCATATTATATATAGTTACTTTGGTCTCTTTGTTTTAGAGTTTTATGTAAAGTTTACTACTTATTTGATGTTGTTTACTTTTTCAAATTCATAAATTCTTAATAAATTCGTGTTTCTGTATAAAATTTTTAAGTTCCGCTGAAAAGCCAATTAATGTGCTTAGTGGAAATTCATACTTCGCCAACTGGTTGTGTGTTTTAGTACGTAGGTGCATTCTATCTTTCCGGTTAATCCGGCCTGTTGTAGAATGTAAGTCGTGCATGCGTATAGTACGGGCTATACGTATTCATGAGATTTCACACTCCCTTGGCGAATCCAAAAAAAAAAAACTTCGGTTTTGTTCGTTAGTATTCTGTTCATCTTCATTTGGGTTCGTTTTTCATACCAAATTTCTTTACATTCGGTCCAGTCGTTCAGGCGTTATTGAGCCATATATATTTTATTTCTTTAAGCGCCCTCTATCTAAAGTTTTTATAACTTCTACACGTCTATCTTGTATTTCTAGGTCAGAAGAATCTTCGTACAATTTCATCAAAATCACTCCAGTCGTTTAGCCATATTTGGGCCTATTCTGTGCAATCTGTTATTCTGTTACGAATTTTCTGTTACCAATCATAAAAGATGTCGACCATAACAGATCTGTTATAATTGGTATTCAGCTCTTCGATCTTTTATGGAACCCTGTTATCAATCTTCGAAAACAAAAATCTATTACAATTCCGTTAATTTCTTTTATGAAACAGCTGATTGCACTCATAAAAAGAATCAGTGGTCATAAAAATAAACAAATTAAATGCAAGCCGAAAAAAGTATGTAAATAACAAAATAATTAATTGCATTAAACAAATCGAACTTTTCTTATAGGAAAACGCAAATAGATAATCTATGTTGTGCAAAAGGAGATAAGACTTTGTGTGTCTTTAAAACACACAAACATACATATTTATTATATAATCTTACATTGGCCTCCTTTTTTAAGCCATTCTTAATGAATTTTTAAATAAACATCAATTTTTCAGATCAAAATGATCAATTTTTAAAAATATGTTATGATAAAAGGCAGAAAAATATTTTTGTTATCCTGTTGTCATTTATAACAGATTTCATAGCAGATTTTGCTATGCCGAATACCAATTTAAGATTTTGTAAAAGATTTTTTGGCAGTTCCAAAAATCTGCTATGATTCATAAGAGATTTCATAAAAGATAGTCGTGCAGAATACGAATTTTGGTCTCGTAACAGATTTTTGACAGCACAAAAATTTGTATGGGAAATCATAACAGAATAACAGAATTTTTTACTAACAGATTGTGCAGAATAGGCCCAATTATTACATAAAAAAAAACAATCCAACAAGCAAAGCAGCAACTAAAGATACACACAACCTCGCACACAAGCGATCAAAATATTTTCAACTCTAAAAACATACTATCTGCTATTTATAAAAAATGCGCTACGTTAAAATTAACACAAACTTAACAAAACTACCGTCTAATCGCGATGTTATTGAGTATCTTCTGTTTCTTCAGCATAAAAGTACCGAAAGTGTCGCCAAGCATAGAAAACTTTCATATTATAAACTTTGATAGAGGGCGCTTAAAGTAATAAAATATATATGGCTCAATAACGCCTGAACGACTGAACCGAATGTAAAGAAATTTGGTATGAAAAACGAACCCAAACGAAGATAAACCGAAGGCTAAAGTCCAAAAGCGAAAAAGAACTTCACTAAAATTTTGATTTGCTGTAACTTTTTTTCCTACGAATGAAATTTAATAGTTTCTTGACAAAAGTTTAATGATTTTTTATGAAAAATAAAAAATTATTAAAAATAAAGTTTTAGGGGTGATGAGGAAATACGACGAAAAACTTGAATATTTGGTCAAAGATGGATTTCAAGAAAAAATGTTATAAAAACGGGCTATTGTACTAATTGAGACCTATCCAACGATATACTTCTTTTTACGATCGGGGTAAAACTGGTGAAGTTATACAAAAAATACCACTTGGGGCAGATTTTGGGTTCACAAAAAAAAATTTTTTTTTTGTTCTGAAATCCTCTCAACATTAGCTTTCATATTAGGGGCGGTAAATGAAAACTTTTTTTCCCCATATGGGGTGACCCACCTTAATACTTATACCTCATGTAATAAAATGCATGAATTTTAAAATGCTATATCTTTTTAATGAACCATAAAAATCACTTTCATTCTTATATCATCAAAATCCTCTTAATACGTAATATATTAAGTAGTAATTTCAAATTTTTTCACGCGTGCCCATTGGAGATACTTGACCCCAAAGTTGGGGAAAATTTTAGATTTCTTATTTTTCAATGCGATGTAACCCATAAAGTTTATGATCTAGCCACTTTAAAAAAATTATATTTTAAGTTCTTACTAAGACGTACCTAATACCAAAAAAAATAGGTCTGCCACTAAATTCTTTCTATTAAAATTTTTTTTTCAAAATTACCAAAAATTACGATTTTTTTTTGGAAACTTTAACGTCTTTTTTTAATTAAGTAACATCCCAATTAATTTTTTGATATGCAACATAATAGCCTAAGGTATAATTAATATTATGTTTTTCATTTATTACTGTATGTTTAATAGGAGCTGACATATGATCATTACCGCAAACTCTATAAGATACGAAAATCGCTCGTGGTTGCAACACAAACATGGCCGCCATTTTGTAAATACAACAAAAAAAAATTTTTTTAAAGCAGTTCTAAGGTGCCGAAACATTAAGAAATGTATGGTAAATAAATAAAAAATTTTTAAAATAATCGAGCGACCACCATAGCGGACTGACCCTTCAGAGAAAATTTGATTTAATATATATTGTGGAGTTTTCTTAAATGCGGTAAAGGTTTGTTTATTTTACCGCAATTCATTATATTACTCTTTGTCCAATACAATTTATTTAACAATTCCAAAGACGCAGAAATTATTTTAGTGTATCGGATTTTTATCTTGATGAATTTTATTTTAATTCATCGATAACCATACTTATAAGATCCATATATTCAACACATAGTTAAAAATATGAGGAGAAATTTTATAATATTATATAAATTTAAATCCATAATTAATATGTTATAAAATTTATACCATAAAATCATATTAACCAAATTTATACAAAGTTGGTATAGATTTTATCCGAAAAGTGTATAAAATGTATGTACACCAGGTTGGTGTACATTTTTATAAGCAAAGTATAAAATCTTTTTTAACCACATTTGGTTACTTTTTATAGCATTATTGTATACAAATATATGGCACATATGTAAACACACATTAAATATGGTAATATGTGTTACATTTATGCCCGTATTCACCAACCTCGATATAATACTCTCATTATTTCAGCAGGCGTTTTAGTTTACTATTTTTTTCGTCTTCACCAAGCAATCTACATTTTAAGTTTCGAACTTATGTTCGAACTTTTCGAATAGTAGTTTGCCAAAAAATATTTGACAAAGCAAAGCCTACTATTAGGTATTGTTTTGCTTTTAGGTTGGAATCGTTTGCTATTTTATAGAGAAGTCAGCGGTTGGTTGAAAATAAAATATTGGTGAATATCAAAAGGGCAAAAATAGCACGCTAAAAAAATAGTAAGGTTGGTGAATACGGGCCTTAAAGTCATAAATCAGAATTAATATCTAGATTTCAGTTTTTTTTTGTTTTTTATATTTTCAAAAACAAATCAGAAAATTTGCATGTTCGATCATGTTGGCAGAGCTTCCAATTCAAGCGCAATATTTTTGTGTTTACAAAAAAAAATGTGCTTACAAAAAAATATGCAACATATTATTTGCGCGTGCCTCTTGACCTGGTTGAAAAGAAATCCGACTTGTCCACAATGTCGTGCTGTCTGCAGTGGTAGAGAATTTGGAATAGATCAAACTCCTAATACCGGTGCTAGGACTAGATCTCAAACTAGAACTCAAACCAGAGGCGTTCCTAGGCTTGGTGTCACCCGGGGCGGAAACCCATGGTGTCACCCCTATAAGAAATTTTTAAATGCAATTAGAAACCAATTCGATCAGATTTTATGATTTTATTATTTCCTTTTTGTTTTCCCAAAAAACAAAAGATGACAAACGATAACAAATTGTTAAAAAACAGAAAAAATTTTACATTTTGAAAAATTTTTGTTTTTATTGTAGTAAAATGCGATTTGTTTTTGTTTTTAAAGAATTTAATAACTGTTTTGTGGTTGCAAAATATAGTAAGCGCCGCAGGCAAACATTTTGTATTAAAATCGCGCGATTTGAAAAAATCGCCTGCACCGAAAAATTTTACCACTCAATTTGTAATAAAAATATTTTATTTTTTATAAATTAAATGGTTAAAAAGAAGGTTAAAAGTTATTATTGCAGGCGAAACATTTTTATTAAAAATGTCGGGATTGTTAAATTTAACAAAAATTGCAAAACTGGTTGAAATTGGTCAGTTCCTAAGGGTACTTTCCTTGGGTACTTTTCCTATATTAATTTTTTACATTATTTTGTATGGGAGATGCATGCAAAAGTTGGCCGATGTTAACAAAATTTAGTCAAACGGCAGACAATTAGAGAAATTGATGTGCACTGAAAATGGTACAAATTGATAAGACCTTAGGGGTACCTCCCTAGGATGTATATTTAAATTTAACATAACTTTGTATGGAAGGTACGTACAAAAGTAACCCGATCCTAACGAAACTCAGTGAGAATGCTAGACATGTAGATAAAAGATGTTTTTGAAAATTACAGAAATTAGTTAGACTTTATTTTTTATCCTGCATAATTTTCTTGTTTATGAAAAGGTGCAGATAATATTTTGAAAGTCAAAAGTTAATACTTGAAATAAAATTTCAAAAAAATGTCGCTTAAATCCAAGAATCCGTTTTTTTTTTGATAAAGTTTTTGAAGATATGTTAAAAAAATCTCTTAAATTTTATATAACTAAATAATTTGGTTCAATATTCTAAAATTAAGAAAAACAAAAAACAAATTTTGTTACTATTTTCGTACCATTTCGATGCATTAAAAGTGAGCTGTCCTAAATACTGGCATTTCTTACTTTAAGAGTTGCAATATTTGAAATAACCTCATCGAAATCAGTAATATTGATTTCAAGCTCGTTTGCAATGGATAAAATAGCAAGATCGGAAACTTTGGCTTGACCCATGGAATACCTCGGAAGTCCAATGGAAGTCCAAGTAAGTCTGTATTAATTTAAGCTTTGAAAAACTCCTTTCGCATGAAGCTACTGATAAACAAATTGTAGGAAATAATTTCAATGCTAATGAAATATTTGGCGAAGTTTCCAAAAAGGACCACTCGACATTGAAAGTGAGCATTTCTAATGCTGTCTAATTGTTGGCGCTGTCGAAATCAATTTGTGCTGCATTTATGTGCCTACGTAGCATCGCAAGCAATTTCAACAACTAGCTCCTTTTCTGAAATTTCGTCGTAAGCTGCTGCCAAATTTTAAACACTTAACATGGAGTCATTTGCGTTGTTACAAAAAGTTTTTGGATTTTACAGCTCGAAACGTTTTCGCAATGTTTCCTCCTCATTGCTTAGACTTGCAAGCAGAATTTTATATTTTGAAACAACAATTACATTTTTTACCGTAAAGTATTTTATCACTTTTCTGTTTGTTTGAGAAAAAAAACAAAAATCGAAATGGTGTCACCCCTAAAATGGTGGTACCCGGGGCGGACCGCCCCCCCCCGCCCCCCCCTAGGAACGCCTCTGACTCAAACTAATAGTTCTGTTCACTCAAATCAACCAAATGCAAATACTTTACAGCCCGCCTGCCTTTAACAAGAACCTCCGATAGCACCCAATGTACCTAATGTTAGTCAGGTGGTTAGTGAAAAACAAGAATTAGGAGCTTGTGGAGCTGAGGACAATCGTATTCGAAACATTGTTAGCTCAGTTATTTCAGCTAGACAAGCGAATGTCGTTGAAAATCTTGAAGTAAGAATTGCACAAATAATCGAACAAAGACTTGAAGCCTCTTTTGTACTATTATTGGTCGTTTGAACAACATTCACACAAGATACTATCAGTAGTCAATTTTCTTCACCACGTTTAAATAATTCTAATACAACAGCTGCTGTAAGTCATAATTTGCCAAATGTGCAAACTAATACTACCTCGAATCTGAATGCCAACAGACGAGAAGGTTTGCAATTTAATGAACTTCCTATAGTTACAAACTCAGGTAAGATAGCTCATTTAGTGTTCAATTGGGACATCAAGTTTGATGGAACAATAGATTGTCCGTAAATAATTTTATTTACAGAATTGAATGCGATGTGGTTGATATTTTGGGTGGTAATTTAAATGTCTTATGCGAACATGTTCAGAACTTATTTGTCAATGAAGCAAAAAATTGGTATTGGCGTTATCGACGATCAGTTGATAGAATAACTTGGCCATCTCTGTGTCAAGCAATTCGTACAAATTTTGAAGAGCATAAAACCGAAACTGATGTAAAGGAAACTACGAGGGACAGAAGACAAGGAAGTTCAGAATCATTCGATGAATATCGAAATTCAATCCTTAAGACATCTGAGTCATTGAATCATCCATTTTCAGAAGCCGAGTTAGTAGAAATATTGCAGCGGGGCTTGCGACCACGTATAAGACAACAGCTTTAATTTGCACCAATAAATTCTGTGGCAGAACTGCGCCGACTGAGTCTTTAAGGTGAAAGCTTACTACATGAAATAGCAAAAACTAATTTCGCTGCTGGTACAAACAGTTTTAGGAACAATGCTTGTCGACGTCAAATTAATGAAATTGAGAAGGAACTAGATACAGACGAGTTGGATATAGCTGAGCCTATCATAGAAGTTGATGAAGTTACTCAGCGTATGAGTAACTCTAAATTAACATGTTAGAATTGTCGCCAAGAAGGTCATAGGTTTTTTGACTGTCTTAAAGATAGAACTTTGTTCTGTTCTGGCTGCGGAAGTATTGGGGTGTACAAGCCCAATTGTATAAATTGTAATCTGGGAAACGTCCATACGAGCGAGGGACTCAGATTGAACCCTCACAAAGACCAAACAAAGCCAAATTAGAAATACTCCTGCCTCCCGCTGACTCAGCACAAAATATTTTGAAATTAAAAGAAATAATCCCTTATAATGAACGTCTAGCCAAATAAAACAAAATTCGAAACATAATTTTTCAAACTGAGGGTCTTTCATCTCAGCGCTTGCCAAGTCGTTCATCTCTTCGCATTAAAAAGTTTTGCGAAAGAATAAAATCTACTAAGAAACAATTACAAGCTATTATTTGCTCTCTTCAATACAAACAATATGACCTCAGACCCTATGCTGAAATAACTCTTCTTAATAAATCATATCTTGGTTTACTAGACAGTGGAGCACAAGTGTCGTGTATTGGTGGTAACTTAGCTCACGATATTTGTTCTAAATCTAATTTTGTCGTTCGTTAAATTTCTGTTCGCACTGCTGACGGCAGAAATCAAGTAGTTTTAGGAACTATTTCCTTAAATGTTAAATTTAAAACCCATATAAATGTAATTGAGTTTTTTTGTGTGCCAAAATTGTCGCAAGAAATTATCTTGGGAGTAGATTTTTGGTTCAAGTTTAAAATTGCACCAAAATAGATGATGCACTCTCAAATAGATAATGCCAGTAATGAAAATATATTTATATTGATCAAAATGCTCATTTTCTAAATAAGGAGCAAAATGATCGATTAAATACAGGGTCTCGGAAAGACAGTTTTAACCCTACGGTCCATAACTACCTGGACGAACGGGAGTCCATAACCAGGGTACCCGGGTACCCTAGTGAAGTTTTTTTCGTTTATATTCAAATAAAATAATATAAATATGCACAGATTATTACAAACGCTTAGTTTTTACATCTCAACTGTACAAATTTCATGTTTGTAAGATAAAATTGGTTTCTATGGGCATTTTCTACCTAAAAGGCACACAAAAGTAAACAGAAACTGGTTTTATGTTTCTGTTTGTGTTTTTAGGTAGCAAATGTTGTGTTTTTAGGTAGCAAATGTTCAGCTACGGTAGAAAAAGAATACATTTCAATGATTTCGTCAGTATAAGTTGAACTGTTGAACAATGAAGTTGAAGAAAAATGAACCTCAAAATAGAATATTTAACTGACAGACAATAAATGCGTTTGAGTGAAGAAGCAGATATATTGAGTCTATACTTGATAATATGACTGTGGATGACGACACTTTAGAGCCAATTGAGGAAGAAGGAGAGGTATTTACGGGAGAAGTGCAAGACTCAGAAAGTGAAGACAATGACAACGAAATTCCAGCCGCTATTGACACGCCAATGCAAATTGAGCAAGATGTATTTGAAGATGAAAGTGACAGCGAAACTGATATGATTGAAGAAAATGCACCAACATCAAGCACAACAGAAAGTATGATTGCACGTGATGGTACTCAATGGCAACCAACAGCACCTGTTTGTCAACAAATAAGGAGTCACAACATCGTAAGAACTCGCAGTGGTCCATTACGAATGAGAAAGTATGACTGGTATGCAATGCTTCAAGAGTTATTTTACAATAGAAATGGTCGATATAATCGTGCGTCATACCAACAAAAAAGCCAATTCAACTTATGATGCCTACAATGCAGCAAACCCAACAAAACGTCAATTGAAGTGGCAGAAATATACGCATTCATTGGAATGCTGATAATGGCAGGCGCAAATCATTCCAATGATGAAAATGCAAGGGACTTATGGACGCAATTGTCTCATCCTCTATTTCGTGCAACAATGGGATTTAACCGCTTCTGGGATCTTATTCGTTTTATACGTTTTGATGACGCGAGACCAAGAAACGAGAGGCAGCGCACAGACAAAGCTGCTCCAATACGAGATATTTGGATAATGTTGAACGCCAATCTCGCAAAATATTAAGTGCGTACAGAAAATTTAACAATCGACGAACAATTGTATCCGTACCGCGGCAGAACAAAATGTATCCAGTATATTCCATCGAAGCCTGCGAAATACGGGATCAAGGTATGGTGGATATGCGATGCTAAAAATTCATATCTGCTTCATGGCCAAACATATACAGGCAAACAAGACGGTGGTCGCGAAATCGGTGTAGGCGAAAGAGTAGTCAGAGATTTGGTTGGGCCATACCACAATAGTGGAAGTAATATCACCATGGATAATTTTTTACGACGCTGCCACTGGCAAAGCAGCTGATAACCGTCAAACTTAGCATTGTTGGAACACTGCGGCGAAACAAAGCCTATATACCAACAGAAATGAAAGACGATAAGAGTTGGACCGTTGAGACAAGCAAATTTGGTTTCCACGAGAAGGTGACTATGATTTCATACAAACAGAGGAAAACAAATTCCGTAATATTGTTGTGGACTCTGCATGATGATGCAACTGTAGAAGAAAACGGCAAACCAGAAATCATCAATTTTTATAACAAAACGAAAGGTGGCGTGATGTTATAGACCAGACGCTTCGGGAGTATACCACACAGAGACACACAAAAAGGTGGCCTTTGTCGTTTTTGTACAATATGCTCGATGTTAGTGCTTTCGTGGCATGCACTATATTTTATGATAATAACAGAACTGTTCCATATCAAACAACACGGAGAAAAACGCTTTTTGCGTAAACTTGCTGGAGATTTGTGTGCGCCAATATAGAAGAAAGAGTAGCTAATCGCCAAGTAACGCGCCATTTTTTTCACCAAATCAGCAATTGAGAGCTTTTTGGGAAGACCAGTGGAGACGGTAACCTATACCGAGCAGCCATATACTTCTACGGCTGCTTCTACTGATGGCAGGAAGCCAATAACAGGATGCTGCTATTTGTGCACTTCTTTGCCAGACAACAGGAGAAGAAAGACGGGAAAAGTCTGCAACGTTTGCAAGAAACCAGTTTGCGATCAACATACTCAAACAATATCAAAATGTTTTCCATGTTTCAACAATGACTCAACATAAGACATCTTATATAAGCAGTAAGTTAAAATGAATAAAATATAAATAATTTAACTCAAAACCAATTACAGTTAATTTTTAACACATAAAAAATAAAACAAAAACAAACACATAAAAAAATAAAAATAAAACAAACGTTTTTTCTTTAAAATATTGGGGTCCTGTAGTGGAACTCCCAAACGCTCTAACGACACTTTTGATTATCGTTAACTGGCTCTTAACTACACTTACTGCTAATTGGTATTCCCAACATCTCTGCTAGCAATGTTTGTCTTTAACTTTGACAGTTCGTTTAAGATGTTTGTAGCAAGCTTAACTACGATTATTAAGGCGCCGTTAACTGATAAACAATAACGTTAATCAAGTTTTAAGTGAAGTGTTTCTATGTTTAGCTTATATTATCTGTTTTTATTAATGTTTTGTTGTTTATTACATGATATATAATAGAAAATAATATTATTTATGTGAAAATTAAATTGCATCAAATTGTTGTTTTTTATTTTTGGGTTTTCGGACAGACTCTTCCTCTATCTCGTACAATCTATCGATTTCCTTCCTGCTTCTTGTCTCCCATGTGTGGAGATGAACCCCCCTCTCTACCAACCATTAGTTCCAGAAAAAATTTAGCAGTTTTACTGCTCTGCTGTTGTCCTTGTCGATATTTTGCTTATATAATCATTTTTTTTTTCTTCTTTTTGTGTTTATTTGTTGTTGTTCTAATAAAAAATTGTTATTTTTTGTTGTTTTTACTTGTCAAAATTAACAGTGCTGCCATAGTTTTAATATATGTTAACGTTGTTTGTGGCTTTCATTGTGAATTATTTTTTCACTAAAAGTGTCGTTAAGTGGGAATAGGACTAACGTTATTGCAAACTACGAATGCTGTTAGTTAAAGTTAACGTTATGGTAACGTTAATTTTTTGGGAATTCCACTAGTGGTCATGGACACTTGTATGCAAAAACATTAAACTCATCTTTTAGTTAATATATTTAACCAAATTTGATAAACTTTTTTCTAGTCCCTAAGTTTAGCCGAAATCTCTGATGATCCGGAGTTTCATGTTGATATCTTCAATAATAAAAGAAATTCTTAAAGAGGAACATGTTTTGAGTTCATCGCACTTTGTCAGACTTCTCAATGTCGTCACAATTTTTTGTAATTAATTTTTTAAGTTGAAATGTTCAAATTTTGTTATGCCGACTTTCATTGAATTTTTACAGCCATTTACCTTGTCGGAAATAAAAACTTAATTGCACTTCTTTTCAGTTGAATAAGGCTGTATAAAAAGAAATTTGATTTAATACACAATGAAGCGTGTAGCGAAGCAAATTCTATAGTGTTTTGTTAATTTCACAAAAAAATGCATGTTTCTATGAATTTTTTTGACATAATGTTGCATGAAAAACATTATTATTTCGTCAAATCTCAACCGATTTTGGTCATCTTTGAGTCGTTGGAAAGAAGGTATGATAAGTGACATTGTCAATATAGAACCCGCTAAATTTCGAGTAACAGCTGTTTCAGTACCCACTTTTATTTTTTGTATTTTTTTTATGTCACTTACCATACCTTCATTCCAACGACTCAAAGATGACCAAAATCGGTTAAGATTTGACGAAATGGCAACACTTTGTATAAAAGCAAGCCTATACAAGGGAATCGGTGTTTTATTACGAAAAAAACGTTAAAATTGCAACCAATCAGCTAATTCTCAACCGATTTTGATATTTTTGAGTTCAATGAAATGGTACATTTACGCGCAATGAGTTTTTGTGAAAATAATAATGTTTTTCATGCAACATTATGTCAAAAGTTCATAGAAACATGAATTTTTTGTGAAATTAACGAATCACTAAAGAATTTGCTTCGCTACACGCTTCATTGTGTATTAAATCAAATTTCTTTTTATACAGCCTTATTTTACGTGAAATTCTACTGAAAAGAAGTGCAAAACCATTCGATTGGTTGGGTAAAACCATCTACGCTAAGGTAATATTGGAAAATGTTTACATCGATAACGGAATACGAAATCAGTGGGTTTTACTTAAAGACAAGAAAATCATAAAAATTCAACGGAGTAAATTCAACGGAGTTCTACAGAATTCCAGTTATATCAACCTCTTCCGACAAGACAAGAAAATCATAAAAATTCAACGGAGTAAATTCAACGGAGTTCTACAGAATTCCAGTTATATCAACCTCTTCCGATATTTATTGGACAGATTTCACTGAAGGTCAACCTAAATTATGGAACCTTAATTTAGTTGAGAAGAAATTATTTAGTATGAAGAGCGAAACATATTATGTATTTTTTCCACTTCTACATTCTAATTTAGGTACATTTTTTATAGAGAAGTTATTCTCACATAAAAACTCTTTACAAGACAATACTTTATATATGAAATTGCAGCACTATGAAAATCTATCACTTTATCTCTCAAATTAAAACAAAAATCATTAAATCCTACCTCATTTTTAGTGTACTTAAATATAATTAATTAAACTCCTTTTTCTTGCAGATTAATTCAACTGGAGAAAAATTTACAATTCATCAATTTATAATAATTACGAAAGGTATGTATTGAAATTTTCAATTATTTTTTATATGTATAAAAATTTTAACAGATGTACTCCGTTATTGAAACGGCGTGTCACACAGGCAGGACAGAAGTTTAAACTGTCCTGACTTCTTGGACTGATGCGGGGTTTGTTTACTAGCCACCAAAGATCAGCCAAGCTTTAAAAAAAGAACAAAAATTAAATATTGAATGGCCAAAACACAAACAAAAAACAGGCATACAAGTCTATCGGAAGCAAAAAAAAAAAAGAAAAACATTAAGAGCTCCATTCTAGTTCAAGTCAGAGCCCAGTGTTTCAAGAATTTAAAAAAAAAAATGTCACAAAACACTTCAATGAAGAATTCTCGGTCAAATCTACTTCAACCGTCGAAAGTAGGCAAAAACAATATTTTACATAAAAAAACAAACATATTTATAAAAACTTATGCAATTTGTATTTTCATCATGTTAATTAATTTTCAGCTGCTTGCGGTGAGAATTCCACAATTGCAACAAATTCGCAACAGTTTGAGAACATTTTTGAAAGCAATTTAAATTAAACAATAAAAAAGGCAAATGATGTTCCACCACTAATTCTAATTAAACCAACAGCTAAAGGTTGGTCTCAATTCAACAAAGTATCAATTTTCCTACAAATTTCCTCATATAATGAAATCACATAATGTATTCTGTAACTTTTATAATTTTTTCGACAGAAAATACAAAATCACAAGATTATGTGAACCCTGTGGAAGATTCTACAAAATCATGGGATGCGCAGAGTGATGACATGTTCGATGATGTGTTAGATCAGACACCTGACAGTTCGCCTTTTGGAGTGTCTGAACGAACAAAATTATTAAAAAACTCTGTTCAGGAACTAACCAAAATAAACGTCAACATGGTTAAAAAAAATAAGCTAGTACTTAAAGAAAATGTCAAAATTAAAGAAAGCGTAGTTTCCATTTTGCTGGCGCTCAATAAATGCAATGACATTGCCATAAGATGAGTCATTTCCATACCCCCAGGAACCGATGAATTATGTGCAGGAAATTTAAAAATTTAACGAGGAATTAATTAAAAAATATTTTATGGATCAAATGGTATGTTATTATTATATATTATTTCTTCTAGGTAAATAACAATCATACTTTCCTTTTTTACCAGTCATCATCTACTAATAAAACAATTAAAAACATATTTAAGCACCTATTTAGCTATGCGGCCTTAAGAAACTATTCATGGTCAGGACAGTCTGGTCTGAGTCAAGGTAATATCCTAGAAAACAATTATTATGCAGCTCAGATTATATGTAATGTTGGTATAATTGGTTAATTAAATTTATTTTTTAATTTCAGTTATCCAGGAACTTGTTTTTATCGAAAATGCTGGTATAATTTCTCTTACAGAGAGTGTTGTCAATTATAAGGCGAAAAATTAAAAAATTTTGACCCACGATGGAGAGAAAAAAGCCATTCAAGAGTTTTTGAAAAGAATCAATTTTAGATGTTATCGTCAAAATCAAAATGAGCAATAAAAATCATATCTTCTTATTTTCCGGTTATGGATCAACTAGCTATTTTTGTTTTTATTCAGTGTATTTGGTTTGTATTTTGTTTGTAAAACGGTTTTTTATCTAAAAATGTGCCTGACTTTGGTCCGCTTAATGTTATGAAAGTTCGAAATTAGTTTGCTGATTAGTGTGCGAAAAGTTCTCGATTTGTCAACTGAAATTTGCTCGATATTTTACCCAAAATTCTCTGAAAATAAACCGAAATAGTATAGTAACTGACCTGAGTTTTAACTATAATGTACCCGAAAATTACCCAACAAGTACCTGGAAAGTCACCTGAGAAGTATCGTAAGGGAGCGGGGGGCTAGTTGTAACAGGGGTAAGTTGTAACACTCTATTTTTGCCTAGAATACGAAAGTTTGTTTAACTCTCTTTAGTCTCTTAAGTCCCTCTTTTTTTCATCCTATATTACGTGCTCTTTCAAATGAGACCGGTTAGTAACTAATTTCTAGCAGTTATTATAAAATATATATTTTTTTATTTTTTGCTTTTTGAAAGCGTCTTAAAGATTTTTAAAACTAATTTAATTTTAATCGGAGCATATATTATTACAGTTTCCTGATGTATATATTTTTTTTTTCTTCAAATTAAGTTGATTTTTAGGTATTAAAATGTTTGTCAAAAATTATACTGCGGGGCAAGTTGTAACAATTTTGTGGGGTTAGTTACATGTAACAATTTGCTCCACACATTTGAACTGGATTTTCGGTGCTTGTTTATTTTATTGTTATATCTTGATTATTTTTTGCAGAATGAGAAATAATAAACGAAAGTCTAATCGGGCAACTCAAAGTAACGAAGTTTTCGAGTTGGCTGCTATTGCAGTAAAAGAAAAGAAGACAAGTGTCAGAAAAGCTTGTTCAATTTGTGGCATATTTTATTTCGATACATAAAAAACCATAACATTGAATTGCCATCTGTTGGCTACAATAACCCAGAATGGTTTTTAAAGATAAAGATGAACATAAAATATCTTTATATCTACTGACGTGTGCAAATATCTCTTTTGGACTGCTTCTAATAAGTGGAGAAGTTGGCGTACCAATGTGCTGTTCACCAAATATACCAACCTCATGTCACTAAAATAATACGGCTGGACCTGATTGGTTAAAAAAATGCATGAAAAAAAAACTCACAACTTTCTCTAAGGACACCTGAAACCACTTCTTTAAGCCGGGCCAGGTTCAACGTTAAAGAATTTTTCAAAAAATATGAAACTAGTAGTTGGTGAAACTAGACCTTAGTGTTGTTAAATACTTGAATATTTTTTAGTTGTAGGAACTGGAATAAATGATTAAAGCAAAACATCAGTTTTATTGCTTGTTACAACAAGCCCCAAGGCTGTTACAACTAGCCCCATACACGGGGTAAGATGTAACACTAGCAATTTTTTTTTAAATGTCCCTCAGTTACAAAGTACTTCCTATTCCAAAACTTTTTTTGAATGCAAGGATAGTCAGACACTTAACCTTTCAGCCCATTGTTTTTAAAACCAGGATATATTGTGTAGTTTCGTTTTCCCATCATATTTTCCAAAAAGTGTTACAACTAGCCCCCCGCTCCCCTAGTTAGTCTGTTTTATGTCAATAAAGTGTTAAAAAACGAGCGACTATATTCGGACACATTGTGGTGGCATGCAGGTTAAGTGTGTGGCTTAGCATACTTGGTGCCCGGGTTCGATCCCCAGCCGCGGCGAAAAGTTTTTTTCAATAAAAAATTTTTCTGATCGGTCACCACCTCTCTGCAGACAATGGCAAACCTCAGAGAGTAAATAATGCCATGTAAAGCTTCTTGAGAACATGAACTTTAGCCGTTCGGAGTCGGCATAAAACATGTAGGTCCAGTTCTCGGTCAATTGTCTGCAAACATTTAATAACACACACAACACAATTGATCATAAGAAGCTCGGTCAAAGTCCTTTCAAGGGCTGAAATGGCCAATTTGTTTTTTTTTTTTTATATTCGGACACAATGAACCGACGAGTGCCCGATTCGGTCACTATAATGTACCCGAAGCATAACCAGCAAGTACCAAAGTCACCAGAAATAGTATCGTAGTTAGTCTGTATTATGTCAATAAAGTGTTAAAAACGAGCGACCATATTCGGACACAATAAACCGACGAATACCCGCTTCGGTCTTCGTTCGTACAATGTGCCTGCCCAAGGTGTTCCAAAACTAGCACTTTTTTCGGTGCAGAGGTCGAACATTCACCGCCTCGGGCACCGGGCGTTTATCAGCTACTTTATTGACACAAAATTTGAAATTGTTTCTTGGGCATATCACCTTACAAAAATGCTCATAAAAACTTGAAACTAAAGTGAAAATAAATAAAATTTTCAAGAGAGATTCACAAAAAACTAGACTTTAAATTTGTTTGCCTAAAAGTTTGGTACTGTATTAAATAAGGAGATGTACTTCCTTGAAAACCATACATTTTAAGAATATATAAAAAGTATCAATTTTCTTTCATATGCAACTTCCACAGGTAATCGCGGGTAATAATCAAAACAATGCATATGAAAATTTAAGGCTTTATAAAGAAAATGGTACCAATTTTGTTTGCTACTATTAAATTTGTTTTAATAAATAATTTGAAGTAATATAGATTTAAACGGCGTTTCCATGTGATCTTATCTTATCTTATCCCATTTTTAGTAAGAAAGAAAGAGCATGCGTGCCATATTTTATGGGGTTGACTAATGCTAGTGTGAAACAGGCATAAATTTTCTATGTTTATAGCATGTGATATCCCGTGTCATTTCATGAGATACTAGAGGATAGAAAAAGTTCAACTTCTTGAACTTTTCCATAAAAGTGTATCAAATGCTATAATTTGTACAACCGTTTTTTAGCTACATTGATTTTTTTGTTACATTTCAATTTTCAAATTTAATTTTAATTTTCTTTGTTCAAAGACTGAAAAAAGACGCATAGATTAAATTAAATTAAATTAAAATTGTTCAAAGAAATAATCAACAAAAAAGTAAGTTTATTGAATTAAATTTAATGAAATTATAAACAATGAAAGATGAAACATATAAAAAGAAGACAAATATATCAACGCGTTCCGCGGCTGCATTTGCGAAAAAAATGTTGCTTCTATTGTGAGGAAAAAATATGATAAAAACTCTGCGAACGTGTCGCGTATGTGTGCAAAAATGTAAAAAAATATATTGTTGAAGAATTTAAAAAAAAGTGATGTGAAAAAATTTCAACAAACATATTAGTGGCTAGGTTATTATGATGTAGTCTCAATAATTTTATTTTGACGAATTGATTGACGATGCTGTTAATAGTAATATTTTGCTTTTCCTTTCCAGATAACATTTTCGGTCACCATAATTATCTACCACAAGCAAAATGAACAGCACAGAATTCATTTCTGACCAAGGTTATTTTAGTTATTTCATATTCAATTAGAAATATTTTCTTTAAGTTATTTTTTTTTTAATTTAGAACAGCTTAAAGAGACAGTTTGGTTGAGACCTGCACTGTGGGACTTGTCTTCCTCGAATGATAAATATATTCGCATTCGGCAAACGCTGTGGATGGAAGTGCTAACTGAATTGGGTATGTTAATTTGAAGGCCTATTCAGGCTTCTCAAAAGAATTAGTAGTAAAAAAAAAAACGTTGCAGGAATACAGCACTCAAAGGAAAATGTAAAACCAATTCCAAAAAAATGTACAGAATTGAAATATCGCTACCAACAATGGCTTCAGGGCACCACGGCATCTGGATCAGGAGGAGCTGCCAAGGACTTCCCAAACTCAAGGATCTTGTAAGTTTTAAATGACTCCATGAAACCAAGGCAGTAAGTAAACAAATAGTTTTAAACCCTACGTCACCATATTGTTTTCTATTATATGTAATTAAATACGTGGTGCGCGTTGATACGACCGGAAGCTATATCAGATAATTATAATAATCTAAAATACTTTTATTAGATCCTTCATTTAATACTGCAACCTGTTTTCCAAGACCCGTCTCAGTTTTCCAGTTGTCAAATTTGGCCAATAAGTAGCTCCTTACCGAGTTTAGTTGTTATGCGATATTCAATTTTTGTGCGTTGTTTTAAATTTGAACATAAACATATGTTTATGTTCAAATAACATTCATTTTAGAGTAGTTAAATAACACATTTTATGGGCCTATATATTTAGATGGTTGATGTGGAATCTTTTATATAAAAACATACATTCTCGTTAGAATCATGAGCTAATAAACATCTTTAATGAAGAAATTTATTTTATTTTCACTCATAGTAAGAAATTAACAAACAAGTACAAGAGCTTTAGCTAAAACTATCGCGGATTCTATTAAAAATCAGCAAAAATTTCACTGAATTGAGATGGACAATTGAAACGCTGCTGGAAATGGGTAAATTTGTAGTTCTTTTGGGATGGCAATCTTTGCAGTTCTTCTGTTTGAATATAGGACAGGAATTCAACAATTGAAATTAGCTTTCACTTTTAATGATTTTTTTCTTAGCTTTATACAAATTTTAAATGTTATAAATTAACTTGGAATTGTTTAACAAGAACAAATTCGAAGTGCTAAAAAAATTGCAATGAACCAGCTGTTTGCGTTTGACACTTTCTATTCCCAGGCAGAACGGTAACTGTTAGATAACTGGTTATTTATCACGACCCAGGCAGAACGGTAACTATTAGATAACTGGTTATTTATCACGACCCAGGCAGAACGGTAACTATTAGATAACTGGTTATTTATCACGAGCGCTAATAAAAAGTGCGTTACCACCATATAAAATTTTTCATACAAAGTTTGTTACCTTTGTTCAGGCGTCGGGTAAAAGGTAACGTGCTTTTTTGTATACGTGTGATGTCGCATCGCTTTCTGATACCTACGTTTTTTCATACCAAAAGACTATTAGCTGCACTTTGCACACCAATAGAAAATTACATGAGGAAAAGTAAACAAATTCAGCCGTTTATAAAAGTTTAAAATTTGCGGCTGCGAGACGCTTCTGCTGCGTGGCGTATTGGTTAGAGCTCTGACTTCTAATGAAGAGATGCTCGGGTACGAGCGTCAAAGAAAACAAACACATTTTTTTAATTTTATTTTGCATTTTATATTTTTTCGACTTTATTTTTTTTTAATATTTTTAAAATTAATCTAAAATATTTTTAATTGCATTGAATCATATATTATTTAAATAGCTTATAATTTTTGTTCTTTAATTTGCGTCCGATCAACTTGAAGAGTTACAGGAAACAGGAAGAGTACATTTTATCGTGAAGTAGGCTACAGCTTCCTGTCATTTCTATCTGTGAAGAATTTCTCACACATAGAGGGACAGGGAGTTGCCATCAATCGAGGTAGATCAGGGTTGCCATATAAGAAAATTTTGCATTATGCTAAAACATTACAGCTCGGCCAGCCTGACTCTTTGATCGACCTCGATCAACTTTTAGCAAATAAGTACTAAGAATACTGAATAACTTATTCTAAACCGTCTATATGTAAAGGGTCAGTGCTGCTTTCCTGGTCAGGTACATATTCTTCTTCAATAGGGGTCAGCCACAAGCGCAATTTATTCGATTCAACTACACCATCATACGGTATTTGTGTCACTTGACAATCATTTATATCTCTTAATACGTATCTATCATTAGGTAATTTCTTACTTATTACATAGGGACCGCGGTATTTGGGCAGAAGTTTTTTGTTAATTCCAGCAGTCGTATCGACATTTTTCATTACTACAAAATCCCCAACTTTGAAAATCTTTGCAGGCACGTTGTGCTTTGAAAAATACTTTTTATTATACTCCTGCGATTTCTCAATGGATTCCAAGGCTTCTAAACGAACTTTGTTTAAATCACAACCAGCGTTCTGGTGTTTATCTTCCAAATATTCTGTTAACTCATCTACTATTCTTCCTCGTTGTTGGACACCAAACAATAAAATGCTAGGACTGTTACGAGTTGAACTATGGGTAGTGTTATTGATAGCATATTCGACCTCAGTCAACCTGTTCACCCAATCTCAATGTTCTAATGGCTCAGACAGTTTTGCAAGCATGGATTTGAGAACACGGTTGACACGTTCTTTTTCAATTTAGGAAACCAATAATTCTTCTTTATCTCATCTGCCGTTTTCTCCACCCCCAAATGACCAATCTTCTCATGCAGTATTCGAATGATATTAGATTCCATTTCGGCTGGAACATATAATTGATTATGATTCTCACACCCTACTTTAAATACTAACCCATCCCTAAGTTCAAAATGTTGTACTACACCTTCTTCTAGTTTAGACCTTAAAGATTTTATGACTTCATCTCGATTTTGGGTAATTTGTATATTAAGATCTACTTCTTGAATACACCTATCGTCTATAAAATAACATCGGCTCAAAGCATCCACGTGCCCCATGGATTCCCCATGGATTCAAAACTAAAAACCCATCTAGCAATCCTCTGGTTTACTTGTTTTTTACCCAGGGCTTGAACTAAGGAATTACAATCCGTTACAATAGTAAAAGGAATCCCTTGCAGCTGCGTATTAAATCGTTCAAGAGCATAGACGATAGCGAGCGTTTCCAGTTCAAAACTGTGTAAATTTGACTCATTTTCTGAAGCAGTCTTGGAAAAAAAGCGACAGGATGGAACCTACCATCATCTTGCTTCTGTACCAAAACTGCTCCAAACCCCACTTTACTAGCATCTGTATGCAACTCCGTTTCTCTCAGAGGTTTGTATATAGCTAGAATTGGTGCAGAAAGTAATTTTCCCTTAAGCGCTTCAAATGCTTCAACACATTTGGAATCAAAGTTAAAACCTACATTTTTTCTTAAAAGATTCGTCAAAGGCTTAGCAATAGCTGAAAAGGATGAAACAAACTTCCGGAAATAAGAAAAAAGGCCTAAGCACTGTTGGACTAGTTAAAGTTTTGTGGTTGTGGAAAATCTTTAATAGCTTTAAGGTGCATTTCATTTGGTCTAATCCCTTCAGAGTTTACAGTGTAACCTAAAAAGTTTATCTCAAAATATGCGAATTTACACTTGCTCAACTTAAGCTCCAGACCCTTCTTGTACAAGCGGTATAATACTTCTCTTACAATTTCCAAATGACTATCTAAGTCCACCGTAGCAATAGTAATGTCATCCATGAACACTACTATTTTCCTTGAATGTATAAGATCCCTGAAAATATCGTAAATAAATCTCTGAAAGAATGCCGGGGCATTTTTCAGACCAAATGGCATCTTTACATATTCATATTGGCCCGCCGGTGTTACAAAAGAGGTGTACTTAACTGAATCTTCGTGCATTTCAACTTGATGAAAGCCATTTCTCAAATCTAAGGCAGTAAAGTACCTCTTCCCTTCCAAATATTCCACACAATCCTCTATTAGAGGCATCGGGAAGTTATCTCTAATCGTTTTTTTATTTAAATACCTATAATCAATGCAAAGACGTCCTTCACCGTTTTTTTTTTCTTATTAGAACCGTTGCTGAAGCATAAGGTGAATTGCTTTCCCTAACTATACCTCTTTCCATCAGATTTTCAACTATTTTTTGAACCTCGGTTTTTTCCGTGTAAGAGAGTCGTCTAGGACCACAATGAAATGGTGTATCATCAGTTAAATTTATTTTCATCTTCAAATCATATGGTTCTACTTCCACTTTAGGACTAGGGCAGCAATATGATTCATTAATTACCGCTTCTAACAAATATCTCTGATCTTCACTTAACTGCTGGTTTATATCGACCTTGGAATCCAACTGAGACACTGACAGAGTGATTGCTGAAACACTTTTTTCATGCCTCAATAAGTCCTGACACTCATCTTTTCTTAAGTCAAACAAATCAACTACCATGTTTTTAAACTTAAATGACAATTCTTTGCTTTTATTACTATAATTCATTAAACTCATAAGAAACTGCTTGGAATATTTAATTTTAGGTTTTGATTTCAATTGGAAAAGGAATATTTTTAATTTTTGCAGCAAGTCTCGTCCCACCAATAGAGGTATAGATATATATTCATCTGGGATAACTAAAAAGACATGAGATACCATTTTATTACCAATCTTAACATGGCCCCATACTTGGCCATAAATTTTCAAAAAGGAATTACCTATGCCCCTAAAATTAGTTAAACTCAATTTGCCGCAATTAAACTTCGGTACCGCTGACCTTCTAATAAAACTCCTCGGGCTACCAGAATCGAGAAGAGAAGATAATCTTTTAAAAACTATTTCACCTTGACCAAAAGGAAAAGCAACACTTACCATTTGCATCGCATTGACGGAGTCCATTAATTTGGCTTCTTCTTCAGAAATATGCGCCCCATTTTCCATCGATGACTCTTCGTTTACTGCAGCTACCATCACCCGCTTCTTTGGACACGTGTGATGATAATGGCCAACTTCACCGCACTTAAAACATGATCCCGGCACTCGCTTCGGCTTTGGACATTGGGATTGATAATGCCCGAATTGCGAGCAATTGTAACAGCGAGGTTCACCACTAACGTTGACACCTTTATTGGCCGGAACTATATTGGCCGCCTCAACTGCCATGGACTTTGCAGGCATTTGCACTCGTGTAGCAAGATTTTCCAGATGTGCACTATGTCTCACCGCAGTCTGCCTAGGTCTAAACTTCTCATAACGCTCTAATTGCGTTTTCAACTGTTTTACAGTTGTCGCCTGGTACAGCATGGTTGCCAACGGGGATTTATCATTAAGCCCAGCGATGATAGCATCCACCAACTCTCTCTCTGGAATGTCTGCCCTTTCAGCGATCATCTTCATCTCCACCACGTACCTTTGAATGGTTTCATTTGGCATCAATTTGCGGTTTCTCATCTCATCATACACTTCAAATAAGGAAGATGAATGGCCAAACTCATCAATTAAAGCATCTTTGAGTGCTTCATACGTAGGTGCAACAATCGTCCGAGCAAACATTTTGGCGGTGCCATCCAATAGACGACGTGCACTTATCAGCTTCGTCCTGCCATCACTTTACGCAAGCTCAAATGCATCTTCCAAATCCAAAATCCACTTGGACACCTCGTATGCATCATCACCACTAAATCGACTCACCATCGCATCGATTATTGAGGTATCCACCGGTGCGTCTGACTTAAATTGCTTTTGAAGCACCTCCACCTCACGTTGCAAAAGTAGAAGTTCCTTTTGCTTGCTTAAACGAGCAAACTCTTGCTCATGAGATTCGTCAACCATACAAACACTAGCTGAACAAGATGGAAGATCCATTGCAGCGATGACGGAAGGATTAGCGGCCGCTTGAGTAGGAATAGCAGTAGCGGCCGTGGCAAAAACATAAGTGGTGGAAACAGCGGTGGCAGCAGAGGTTGGAACATCGGTTGCAGCAGTGGTGAACACATTAGAAGCAGCAGTGGTGGACACGGCAGTGGCAGCAGTGGTGAACACAGCAGTGGCAGCAGTGGTGGACACGGAAATGGTGGACATGGTGAACACATCAGAGGCAGCAGTGGTGGACACGGCAGTGGCAGCAGTGGTGGACACGGCAGTGGTGGACATGGCAGCAGTGGTGTACATGGCAGTGGCAGCAGTGGTGTTCGCCGCGGCAGCGGCAGTAGTGTAGACAGCGGTGGCGCATATGTTGGCGGCCTTGGTGCTACTCATGTTACCAAAAGAACCATGAACAGCAGTAATGCCCATACTATCAGCAGCATCGCACAGTCCTTTTGCGCGAGTAGACTTCGCGGGAGCGCTGGCGCTCCTAACCTCACTTGCGCTATGTGCGCCTTCACCATCTCCGGGTTCATCTACTTGTCGTGCAGACTCATGGCGTGTGACTCTTCTCGCCGTTTTCGATTTTTAATTTTGTTTATTTTTCTTTAAATTATATCCCACTTCTGAGATTTAAATAGCTTATAATTTTTGTTCTTTAATTTGCGTCCGATCAACTTGAAGAGTTACAGGAAACAGGAAGAGTACCTTTTATCGTGAAGTAGGCTGCAGCTTCCTGTCATTTCTATCTGTGAAGAATTTCTCACACATAGAGGGACAGGGAGTTGCCATCAATCGAGGTAGATCAGGGTTGCCATATAAGAAAATTTTGCATTATGCTAAAACATTACAATTAATAATATAGATAGATAAAGAATAAAAATAATTTTATTTTAAAATATGCATATATTACAGACATATAAGTATCTATTAAGCCACACAAACATAAAAGCATATAAAAAAAATGAAATGTACAAAAAAAGGTGCGGAAACAAAATTTCAATATGCAGATTCCATTAGATTCACTTCTATATTTCAATATTCTATCACTTCTTTTTTATAATTTTTCTTTTATTGAATTTAATTTAATTATATGTCTTTAACAAATCTTCCTTAGCTGGCGCTGTTTTTGGTGTTTTAATTTATTTTTTATTTTTGCTCGTTAAAAAGAATAAGAAATATATACAAATATAACCTTCCTTGTTTAACATCAAACAACAATGTAAGAGTGTATTAGTAATCACCATATTTATTTTCGTTGTGTTTGTAAACTTGTTAGCGCTGTCTAGCTGGGGAGCGCTAATAAAAAGTGCATTACCCCCATATTAAATTTTCCATACAAAGGTTGTTGTGCAAGGAGACACCACGCGGAGGTTTTGAGTCGACTTGAGACGATTTCGGCATGGATAATGCTGGCCTCGCCAAGTTGCGGCAGTCATACACGTTGCCATGTGAAGATCGCCCCCTTATCTCCCTGGGGGAGGGTATATTTGTATATGAAGGGTATATTTTAATATTTTATTTGCAGCAACATCAGATACATTATACGAAGATGTTGAAATCTTAGACGACTTTGTCTGTGAACTAAGAAGTGAAGAAGCTGACCTTTTTGTGCAAGGTAACTTTATAAATAATGAGTTTAAAAAGGACTGCATCACAATAGCTATTTGCACTGTAAGAAAATACAGTGAAGGACAACATTATACATATAGAATAGAATTTTTATTTTTAAAATATACAAATTTAAATGCTGTATGTAAACTTTTGACTTCCACTGTACATATTTGTTTAGTTTTAGTAGTTCAAACTATAATATTAAGAATCGTAATGTAATAATTTGTGCTTTGAACAAGGGATGTTCGGTGTTGAAAAAAACATCGATGATGGCATCGACGTTGACATCGAAAGCTCAACATCGATTCTCGATGTTTATCGAAAAAACAACATGGATGTTTAATAACAACGTCATCAATAAAGAAAACAATGAAGAACCACGGGAATCGATAGAATAAAAAATTTAATTTAAAAACATCGATTATTTGATCATGACATCGATGTAACGATGTTTGAGATATTGCAATATCTATGTTATAACATAGATATTTTTTCTCTTATCATCAAAGATCGATTATCATCGAACATCCCTACTTCGAATCAATTCTCTTTTGGCATACCTTATTTTTTTAATATGTGTGAAATGTAAATTTTTAGGTGACTCTTTTAATGTAGATGAATATGAAAAAAAAGAAAATGTCCCAAAAAAATAACCCCACAACAACTTAAAAGTAGATACTTAGAAGATCATGCTCTTGGTATTAAAAAATGTTCAAATCTCACAAACACTGCCGAACTAGTTTGAGTTTTTTTAATTTTGTTTTAATGGTACCACATCTATTTCAGACGTTAATATTATTGTATTAAAATTTGCTGATATTCCACAGTGTTAAATAAAATTATTTTTAGGCTTTCATATTTGCAAGAAATAGAGCTTTTCACGATGTACTCGGTTCCCAATAGGCAATTAAGCCAGCACTCTTCAAACGAAGGCCTGCATTAACTGCTACTTTTGAAGACCAAACACATCCGTTCCTCGCTGCTCTTATGAGCCCTTCTTGAAGGCCATCTGTTTCTGCACAAAAGACAGCACAACAAACTTTTTTCCCTTCAAAGACTAACTTTTCATATACTTCAGGGCAACTTTTTCGTTTAAAGTCAAAATATATATATCAGTTTCAAAATATGACATAATAATGGCCCTTCTTACTGCTGTATCAAAGTTTATAGATTGAAATTAATCTGACATAAAAAAACATAGAAGAGAAGATAAAATAATAGAATTTATAAAAAAAGAAGGTTGAAAAGAAAAAAAATAATTTTTTCAATACTTTTTGTTGACCCCTTCTTTTAGCCATTCTTAAGAAGTGCTTCTATCAGGCTTCTTTTGAGCTATCGGAGCGGAAAGCCTGCGAAATTTTCCCACTTCATATAAAAAAGAAAGTGTAATTGTATATGAGTGCAGCAGTACTACAAAATCCACAGGAAAGCTTGCTAGCAGCGCTGTCATTGTCTACTGGGGTTTGGATGCAACATATCGTTTATTTTCGATGTACCTACATGCACATATCAATGCATTTCATTCTGTTTTGTTGTATTATAAAGTCCACTTGTGCAGAGATCTAGTAAAAGACAATAAAATATATTTTAATATAGTAATTTGTATTAATACTTCATTTATTTTTTAAAGCGTTTTGAATAATTTATTAATTGTGTTTTTAATTTTTATAGAAAGACTAAAAATAAAACAGGAGAACCTCCAAAAAATGAGTCAACTTGTCGACGAAGCTAATGCAGATTACTAACTTTATGTATTATTATCTTTTTGTTGTATTCCTGAAAAATAATTTTTATTTGAGTTTAATAGTTTTGTATAAATTTATGTATTTAATTGTAGTATAAGTAGTATAATATTATGACACAGGTCATATTTTTCCAAAGGTTTTTTTGGAAAAATTCACTTTCTGCACCCCCATTTGAATTTTTTTCCGAAGAATCTCGGTGACGAGAGCGACGAACATGGGGAAAGATTCCACCAACAGATGAAAGCAATTGAGAATCGGTACCAAGGATTTTCGGACGAAGGAATAATGGGCGACTTTTGTTTGTTTCTCATCAGAGAAATTAATTTCCGAATTAAATAAACGACAAAGCAAGAATTCTAATCATTTTGAATTTCTAAATGATAAATAAAACTTATTTACAATGAAAATAACAATATAAATGATTAAAGGGAACAAAAAAAAATTATTAATAATAATTATATACAATTTAAATAATGTAAAAATAATGTTAATTATTCAAAAAACAATAAAAATGAAGAATAAATGATTTTATTACAACAACCTTTAGTTCTCATTTTTTTTTATGGCAATAAAATAAGTCCAAATGCATAAATTGATAATCACACAATTTGGGTGATTTTGTTCCATTAAACACAACTTTTTCATTTCTCAATAGATTTTCTTCAGCAATAGCTTATTTTTTTTGGAAAAATAAAGGCTTTTAGTAAAAAATATCAAAAGTAATAAAATATTTTGATTTCTTAACGAAATTTGCATTTATTTTGTCTTTTTTTGGAAATTTTTCTGAAAAATAAAAAAAATCCCCGAAATTTGAATTTATTCCGCCAAAACTAACAGCTCAACCAAAAAATGATGGTTGCATTGTTTATAAGAAATTTTATTAGCTTTTATTTGATATATCATTTGTTGGATTGCTGTTGTTGGTTCTGGAGATAAATGCAATTAAGTGGAACCAACTTTTTTTTTTCGTTGAAAACCCTACAGTGGGCAATATCTCGAAACGGAGTGACAGAAAAAAAAAAATTTTTTTTTTGGAATTGGCGACCGATTTTACATGAGAAAAGGATAGTGGCATTCAAAGTACATATTGGCTGTAAACCAGTGTTATCTCAAAAATCTGACGTGATAAAGCAGTTCCGATTACGGATTCGGATTAAGTGCTTTAAACCGTCAAAATAGTAAAGTATCGTTCTGGTTAAAAATATTGTCATCATTTGTTATTTGAAAAAAAGAATTAAAAGATAAATTACAAATTTTTGAGTTATTTAATTTTGATTACTAATATAAGTCACTTCTTCATTTTTCCACCTTCCAACTAATTGGAAGAAACTCCAAATAAACACAATACTTGCGCAGTTGTAGTAGGTATCGCCTGTGCAGTGTTAAGGCTGAAAACAGAAAAATTTTAAATTTATAAAAATTACAACATTTTAAAAATGGTAGTTCTTTGTATTCTTATTAGACGAAGTTCTGGTTCAGTAATGCAAGACTTTTAGAGATATTTTTTATGATACGCAACAAATCGTTCTTTGATATCCTCTTAAAAACATACACCTGCGTCTAATAAATAATTGCTCTATGTCAGCTTATTCGGCTTGAAAGGCCTTAGAAGGAATTTCAATCGATATAATCTGACAAGTCCTAGCAACTTAAGCCCTTACACCACGTCAAGGTGACTACCATATAAGGGTTCGTGAGCTGCTCGATGCAAGAGCAGACGCTTACTATAGTCGCATCTAAACCGGTAAGCAGATGCTGACATTTTTAACTCACTCCATTCTTTTTTGTTTCAATGCTTAGCTCTGCCATATACAATGTCCCATTGGCAAGGAACACTTCCGTTTCCAGCAAAGTAATTCATAAATTGCTTTCGGGTTTCCTTAGCAGCAGATTAAAAATTGCGCTATTCACTGCACTAAATTTGACAAATACGATCTCCATTCTCCATTGCTTAAAACACCATTTGTCTCCTTGTCAACAAGATTAGGTGTCACATAATGAGGGCATTTTTGTAAGTGTAGCCAATTATGCAAACAAACGCTAGCTGAAACTATTTTTTTTCTACAGTTTCCACTCTGGCTATAATTGGCTATCGGATAATATGCTATTTCGATGCTGAGATTCCAAATGCATTCTCGACAACACGTCGTGCACGGCTTAGTCTAAACATAGAAAAAAAAAACACTTAAATTTTTAAAGAAATTAAGCAATTAAAAAGCAAAACAACTATATACCTGTAGTTAAAGATGCGTTAATTGACATCCATTGAATTGTGGGAAAATGGCTACATTAGAGTCGTTTCTAATGGGAATGCATCATCGCCAGCGAAAACGTAGGGCACTTTTTGAAACTCCTCACTAACATCGGATGGCTGTGGAATTCTAAAATTATAACGTTCAAATGAATAGGACAAAGCAGTAATTGGCGTCTTTTATGGCCATGAGGACAATTGAAAAAGTTTTTTTTAGTTGAAATACTCGCTGCCGGAGCATGGTGGCGCCTATAAATTAATTTTGTACAAATGTTTCACAAATTGTTTAAGTTTCCCACATGTATTTCAATATGCTTCCCATCTATAGCGCCAATGCAATGAGGAAATGGCCACTATTTTGGAACTCCTCAGCAATTTTAAAAAAAATACTCCTTTGAAATTTTTTTTAAAAACTACACTTTTTAAAGAAGCTGCAATTGCTGAGCACGTTTCTGGTATAATTCGGTGAACTATAGTTGGTGAGCATTTTAAATTCAATGCAATGCTGCGCTGTGACTCACCATTTGCCAAATATTTACATTGATTATTATGTATGCAGGTTATAACTGAAACTAGCAAACTTTACCTTAGAGTCATCGCAAGGCGACAGCTTTCACTAAGTGGTTCCCTTGTTAACCACATCTTCCGTATCATGGGTCCAACAAGACTCAAAAGCTCTTCAAATTGAGTAGCGCTCATCCTTATGTATTGGTGGAGCGGCTGCGGATCCGACATTTGAAGTCGTACGAAGTGGGTAACGAAGGCACCATCTTTATTGCGCTCTTTGTAAAACGGCCGACCGCATGAACGGCGTTGTCGTTTTGAAGTTGATGGTTCGTCTTCTTCCGATGATAACGAACAGCTCGTTAATATAACTGCTAATGCATTTTCGTCGTCTTTAAAATTGTTCATTTAACTAAAATCTTTTTCGCAGAATTTAAACAAATTTAAATTTTTGATTTGTTTACAAATTTCCATATTCAAACTTTTATAGCAAATAAAACATGTATGCATCTTGCTTTTTATAGCAAGTCTTTTGTGATATGGGATAAGATCACATGGAAACGCGGCTTTAACCAATAAAGCTATACAGAATTCTCAATTTTATGATGAAGTTAAGCATTAGCACTAAAAACTTTAAAAAAATATTGTGCCAGTGTTCCAGTAGAAAAACCTGATCAATTAGTTACTCCAAACTGAATTTTATTATTATCCGATATTTTGTTCTAAAGCTTTTTTATATGAACTTTTTTTATTGTATGGACGGTGACACGCCTTGACCACTGCTTGCTCACTTTTGCCAGTCAAAGGACATGACTAAATAGTATGCCGTGTAGAGAGTGTCATTAATGTGTACATTAGAGCGTATAACCAAAGCTAACCTAGTTAAGACCCCGCCTTAATCGTTAGATATCTGAAAGACATTTCGAAAAAAATATTTTTTTTTTAAAGTGGTCCCTATGGTGCTATTTTGGTTTTTTCGTTATATCTTCGGTGTTTCTTGTTCGATCTGGAAAAATTATATATTTGTGTGTTTGTTGATGTTGTGCAAATATTTTCTGATTTTGCCTCAAATGTTTATTTTCGACTGATAACATAATCAATCTCTGTTCCCACCATATTATCCAGCTCCAAAAAATCCAAAAAATTAAAGCTTACAAAAAATCATTATAAACATCGAAAAAAATGAAGTGCAAGTGAAATCGAAAAAAATGATTTTATGAGCACTTCCGACCGATTTTATGCAAAGAATAACACTTGGATCATAATAAAATTTTATTTTTTATTTTCAAAATCTCTTCGGGATTCAAGGTGGCTGTAGCGCTAGCAACTGTCAAGTTTCGCGAAAATGTGCAATCGATTTTCGTCAGTGACTGCTGTAGCCGACTTTGTACTTTTTGAACGAAACGCTCCGTGTTTTGTGAGTGGCAAAGATAATCCGTCGAAAATAAAACATGATACAAACGGATTAAACTATGACGTCAACATTACATCATTCAATTATTTAACTAATGTTTTCTGAATACTGTAGATCAGACAGTTAGACTTGCATGTAAAACTCAAGACATGGCGGTTCAGTGATCTGAAATCTTGTCCAGTCGATCATTTCAGTGTAAGTTGTGCTGCTGTTGTAGATGTAGGGTTGGTGGTTGGGACCAACTGGCTGTTTTCGAATTCGAAATCGTCTTCACTTTCGGGTGTCGGTGTAATTCATTAGTACTACAAGTAACTGCAGCACCGGTAACTGCAGTATAAATTCTTGCTATGGCATCATCATCACCGTCATCTGGAAATGAATGCAAACGCGGACCTCATTGATCGAGGAAAAATGCTTTCGCATTCAATTCATTCAGAAAATCATTTTCAATTGAGCACTTGCTACGCGAAACACGAAATAGGACAACCCATTTGTTGGCTTGAAAAAATCGAGGATTCTTCATGTGAAAAGACGGCTTTTTCAGCAAGGCATTTACCATTCTTCGATTGTGGGTTCTCGACACTATTGGTATTTTTGAGCATTGCCACAATCTTGAAACTTCGTCGTATATATTTTCTGTGAATACACTGCGTTTAACTTTTGAATTATGCTGAAGAAACAACACGTATTCCACCACATTTCGTTTTGTTGGTAATTTTGTTTTGTCCAAGTCGCGCTTTCGGAAATCCATTTTTTTTAAATTAAGTATTTTGTGCACATTTTATGTGAATTAAAACTCGATATTATTTATCACTGAAAAATATCAATTAACTTTATGATATGAAATGACTGCTACAACCACCTTGAATCCCGAAAACATTTTGAAATTTTCAAATAAAATTTGATTATGTGTAATGATAAAGTGCTATTCTTTGCATAAAATTGGTCGGAAGTGCTCCTGAAATCCGTTCTTTCGATTTCACTTGTTCCCATGATTATAATGATTTTTTACAAGCTTTAATTTTTTTAATTTTTTGGAGCAGGATAATATGGTAAGAACGGAGATCGATTATGTAATTAGTCGAAATAAAACATTTGAGGTAAAAAAAAATTCAGAAAATATTTGCACAACATCAACAAACACACAGATATATAATGATTCCGGATCGAACAAGAAACACCGAAGATATAACGAAAAACAAAAATAGCACCATAGGGACCACTTTAAAAAAAAAACAATTTTTTTTCGAAAATGTCTTTCAAATATCTAAGGACTGAGGCGTCAAAATAGGTTTAATTTTCAGCCATACAAGGTGATACGGTCTAGATCACAAACTTATAGTTCTAAATTTCTACCTTGATTTGATTTGGTTTGATTTATTTGATTTAACATTAGTACAAATAAGAACCATGTTCTTTTACAGTACAACATATAATACTTAAAGCTATATAAATTTATTGATTTATGGAAATAACAACAAGTTCATACGTATAAATATATGTAATAATAAGTTGATTTAATGAAAAAATATACAACAATGTGACAAAAGAGATTTAATGTCTAAATATAAGTAAGTGTGATAAGCTAATAAGAAATTATGATATGAATGTTAAAGCTTAGAAACCTAAAAGATACGAAGATAAAGAGAAACTTAAAAGATACGAAGATAAAGAAAAAGTGGAAGAAGACAAAATTTTAGAAGTAGAAAAGTAATTAAGAATAGATTACCTAAAAGTTTCCGTCCGAGTTATATCTCTTAAGCTACGTGGCAGTGCATTCCAAATTCTTACGGCATTAATGAAAAATAGGTAAGAGGTTGTAAGAGAACTATGCCTAGGCACTATAAGTACATTGCATCTTCTTGATATGCTTAACTGGAGTTTTTCGTAAAGGTAATAAGGTGTTTTTTTATGTATTATTTTATGTAGATAGATACAGTTTCTAGCATTCAGATAATCAGTTAAACTATACCCGAGTAAGGCATTTCTATAGTTGGAGAGTCGGTCAAATTTACCTAAGCTAAAAACAAAACGCGTAGCAGAGTTAAACGCAATATTAAGTTTAAGCAAAGAAGATGAATTTAGTTTGCTATAAACTATTTCTGAATATGTTATAACAGGTAAGACAAGTTGTTTAACTAATAATTTCCTCAAATCAGGAGAACAGAGACACGCAGACATTCTTAAATTACGTAGGATATAATAAACTTGCTGGACAACACTATTTACATGATCAATACATGACAAGGACGAGTTCATACAAAAACCGAGATTTACAATTTTCGAAACGACACTTAGCTTATTTGTACCAATGTATAGGTCAGGAATATCATCTAGGTACAATTTATTCTTACAGATAGGGAGTACATATGATTTGGCAGTATTAAGTTGGAGTCCATTGCTTATTGCCCATTGATAAATGCGTCTTAGATCATAATTAAGTCTATAGCAAAGGTCTTCTCGAAGTCCTATACTACTCGATGGATAGATTTGAATATCGTCTGCATAGGCATGCACAGAAGAATGTTTACAGACTGCAAATATGTCATTTATAAAAATGGAGAATAGAAGAGGGTCAAGAATTGAACCTTGTGGTACACCACTCAGTACAGATTCACATTTAGAGAACGCCTGACCGACTTTAACCTTTTGAAATCTATTTGACAAATAACTTGATATTAGACCCACTGCACTATCACTGAACCCAAAGCCAGCATCATATTCAGGTCGTAGATCATCCATAACCTTAACTAGTGCTGAGGCACAGCCGTGCCCTACCCGGAAACCCGATTGAAATGGCGACATAAGGTTATTTGATTGTAGAAATTTATTTATTTGTTGACTCAGTACTTTTTCACAGACTTTAGAGAGAGGGGACAAAATACTTATTGGCCTGAAATCATTAGGGCCAGAAGGGTTAGATTTTTTAGCTACAGGTAACACAATTGCTGTTTTTCAGATACTCGGGAATGATGAAAATACAACGCAGTGATTTATTATATGAGTTAATGGTTTGGTTATATGTGGTAGTACTAGTAAATTGAAATGACTGTGGAGCAGTTAAACTTGTACAGTTATTCCTAGTCTCTTTATGTTGTTCCAGAGGGTTTTAGTAGGAAGAAACTTATTTATTTTAGCATTAAAATATCGAGACTTGGACTGCCTTGTAATAATAACCGCTTGATTTCTGGCCGTTCTAAAAATTTCCCAATTAGTAGATGTAGGATTTCTCTTCCAAGGCTTGTGTAGTTTGTTCCTCTTCTTAATAGCGTTAAGAACATTCTACGAGAACCACGGACAGGATGAGTTTATTAATGTGGCTGAACGTAAAGAAACATATTTTTCAAATAAGTACTTGATAGGGTTAAGAAGAGAGTTAAGTTTATCATCAACTGAGCTGTGATTCCAACAGTCATTGAACGAAATCATAGACAAATCATGAAACAAGGACGGATAATTAACATTTTTAAAATCACGATACGAATAATTTTGATCACGATACCTTAAATTTGAGCTAATCAAAAAGTGAAACGCCCCTTATATAAGTCCCATTAAAGTTTACCAATGGAGCGGTACGTGTAAATTGAGATTATATTATTATGCATGCTAGGGATCTCGATCTTTTTTGAATCCCGAAAATCCCGGTATTAGTCGATTTAAGTCCCGGGACTGCCAAAAACAATTTTTTTAGCAGCTAATAAAATTTTTCAAACTTTTATCGAAAATATTTCCCTTTTGAGGATCTTATTTGATTTTTATTTGAGGTTATTTGTTACATTGGGAGCTCTTTGCGAGTTTGTAACACTATTTTGAGTAAAAAGTTGACTTTATGTTTGTAGCAAAATCACCTGCTAAACACGAAATTTTACAACTTACTTACTTAGATGGCGCTTACAACCGTTGGTCGGTTTTGGCCTGGTCTAAGAATTTTCGCCAGCCTCTTTTGTCGTGCGCTTGCTGGCGCCAGTTGGAAACTCCAAGCGTTGTCAGGTTATCCAATGCCTGGTCTTTCCAACGGAGATGCGGTCTTCCTCGTCTGCGTTGGCCACCGCTGGGTACCGAATCCAATATCTTTTTCGCTGGAGCTTCGTCGTTCATTCTCTCGACATGACCTAGCCAGCGAAGCCGCTCAATTTTAATACGCTTGACTATATCGATGTCGGCATATAGCTCATACAGCTCATGGTTCCATCGTATTCGGTACTCGCCATTGACGCAGATTGGACCATAGATCTTGCGAAGGATTTTTCTCTCGAACGCTCCCAAAGTCCTTTCATCAGAGCTGCTCAACGTCCAGGTTTGTGATGCGTATAGTAGGACGGGCATGATTATTGACTTATAGAGCGTCAGTTTTGTTCGTCGAGAGAGAGCTGTGCTTCTCAATTGCCTACTGAGCCCAAAGTAACACCTGTTGGCAAGAGTTATCCTTCGTTTAATCTCAATACTGATATCGTTGGAGGAGTTTACACTGGATCCCAGGTAAACAAAGTCCTTCACTACCTCAAAGGAGGTGTTGTCAACAGTGACGTGGTTTCCAAGACGCTGGGACTGTTTGTTTGTTGACACAAGATACTTCGTTTTATCTGCGTTCACTGCAAGACCCATTCGACTCGACTCTTTTTCTAGCCTGGAGAATACTGCACTGACTTCGCGCGTATTTTGACCAATGATGTCAATATCATCAGCATACGCCAGCAGCATAACACTCTTATAGAAAATTGTGCCGCTGCGTCTCAGGTCAGCAGCTCGGATGATCTTCTCCATGACTATATTAAAAAGTCGCACGATAAGGAATCACCTTGTCTGAAACCTCGCTTGGTATCGAAAGGAAGGGAGAGGTCCTTCCCGATTTTCACTGCACTGCTTGTGTTGTTCAGTGTCATCCTGCAAAGACGTATTAGCTTCGCAGGAATACCAAATTCAGACATGATGACATATAGGTGACTCCTTATTGGACTGTCGAAGGCGGCTTTGAAATCGACAAGAAGATGGTGTGTATCGATTTGTTTTTCGAGGGTATTTTCCAAGATTTGTCGGAGCGTGAAGATCTGGTCGATGGTGGACTTTCCAGGTCTGAAGCCACACTGATAAGGTCCAATCAGTTGGTTAACGATGGGCTTCAGTCTTTCACACAATACGCTCGACAGGACCTTATATGCGATATTATGAAGGCTAATCCCACGGTAGTTGGCGCAAATGGTGGTATCGCCTTTTTTGTGGATTGGGCAGAGCACACTGAGGTTCCAATCATCTGGAATGCATTCTTCCGACCATATTCTGCATAGAAGTCTGTGAATGCATTTAAACAGAGCTTCGCCACCGGTCTTAAACAGCTCAGCCGGTAGGCCATCGGCTCCTGCGGCTTTGTTGTTTTTAAGCCGAGCTATAGCTGTTAAGACCTCATTATAGTCGGGCAGCTCCCTCCATAACATCAGTGTACTCTAGATATCTGTCACAAGATTCCCATTTTCGTCCTTGCAGGAAGAGGCTCCGGTCTTAAAACCATCGGCCAGGCGTCTTATTTTTTCGAAAAACTTTCGAGTCTCATTCCTGTCGCCATGCATCTCAATTTTCTCGCACTCACGCATTTCCGCCTCTCGTTTTTTTCGCCTGAAAATGCGTCTCTCTTCCCTCCTCTTCTCTCGGTATCGCTCCTTAACAGCACGCGTCACAACCGACTGCAGGGTGGCTTTGTAGGCGGCGTCCTTCTCTGCAGTGGCGTCGCGACACTCCTGGTCGTGCCACTGGTTTCGGCGAGGGCGGTGGTAGCCTATCACCTCTTCGGCAGCCGTACGCATAGAGTGGGATATGTGCGTCCACTGTCCGCATATATCGTCGATCGGAGGAATGCTTTCTTGAAGCAGGAGTGATAGTCGAGTAGCGAAGGCTTCGGCCGTCCGTTTTGACTGCAGCTTGTCGACGTCTAGCTTTCTTTGTGTAGGATTGCGAGCATTCTTAGCTGCGCACAGACGTGTGCGGATCTTGGCTGCGACAAGATAATGATCCGAGTCTATGTTAGCACCACGGATCGTGCGTACGTCTAGTACACTGGAAGACTGCCTTCCGTCAATCAAAACGTGATCAATTTGGTTGCATGTTTTTTGATCAGGGGACAACCAGGTGGCCTTATGAATATTGAGATGCTTGAATCTAGTGCTACTAACGACCATGTTTCGTGCTGCGGCGAAGTCAATCAACCTCATTCCGTTATCGGATGTGTTGTCGTGGAGGCTGAACTTTCCGACTGTAGGACCAAATATGTTTTCCTTACCCACCTTGGCGTTGAAGTCACCAAGCACGATTTTTATGTCATGACGGGGGCAGCGCTCGTATGCGTCTTCAAGGCGCTCGTAAAAACTTTCTTTGGTCTCGTCATCTTTTTCTTCTGTCGGAGCGTGCGCACATATAAGGCTTATGTTAAAAAATTTTGCCTTGAAGCGAATTATGGCAAGTCGTTCGTTCACAGGAGTGAATCGCAGGACATGATGCCGTATTCTCTTGCCAACTACAAATCCGCATCCAAACTCGTGCTTCTCCGCATGGCCGCTGTAGTAGATATCACAGGATGCTTGCCGTAAGCAACCCTGTCCCTTCCATCGCATTTCTTGGATTGCAGTGATATCAGCATTATATCTTTCCAAGATATCAATCAGTTGGATAGAGGCACCATCCCAATTTAGGGTTCGGACATTCCAGGTGCATATCCGTAAATCATTATCAGTTTTTCGTTTGCGGTAGTCGTCATCAGATTTGGGGATCATTCTTTTATTCATTCTTAAACTTTTCATTGAAATATTTTTATTACATGGTGGGCTTCAAACCCAACGCACAACCTTTGCTTGATGACCAAAGGAAGCCCGATAGTTTTTTGACGTTTCCAGGAGACACCACGCGGAGGTTTGAGTCGACTTGAGACGATTTCGACATGGATAATGCTGGCCTCGCCAAGTTGAGGCAGTCAGACACGTTGCCATGTGAAGATCGCCCCCTTATCTCCCAAATTTTACAACGTCATGTTAAATTTGAGCACAAAATAGAGTTGAAGCTTATACAAGATTATATGGCAAGATGGAATAGTATGCTAGCCATGTTAGAGAGAGATTTAATTTTGAAAAAGGACACCATTGATCTTAAAATTAATTTTTTACTTGATCATGAGTTTGATTAAAGAAGTTGCATGTGTTCTTCACCCAGTCAAAGTTAACTTATGAACTCGCCACGTCGAATGTGACGTCGCTTTGAATTTTATGCTGAAAAAAAATAAAAAAGGAAGAAATCTACTTTGAACAATCACTTACTTGTTGAAAGGTCAAAGCAATGGAGAACAATTCTGTCAGATGTTAACTCTTTTTTAATAAATCCAAATTATATGTATGATCTTATATATAACTTTTCTTAAACTCCTAGTACAATCTCTATTAGAAAAGAGCTCGAGAAAATCCTCCTTAACGTTGAAAATGAGCCTCATTGCAAAAATGATATAAATAATACTAACGACGATGTAGTTGAGGTAGATAAGGGTGCAAGGCTCAAAAATAAATTGCATCAAGTTTTAACTAGCAGTTCGCAAATGTTTCATAATAGAAAAAATACAACTTATCTGTGGTGTTGGTAAAAAAATTTACCTTTTTGTTTTTACCTTCAGAAAGCATATCATTTTTTTATCAAAAATCCAACCAACAAGTGTTGAGGTTCTTCTCAACTGCAGGTTTTATATGCAACGAATTGAAGTTCAGGTTAGAGGATAACACTTTAATTTCTTAAAAATCGCATTTTGATCAAAAGATTGAATAATTTTTATCAGCTGAAAATGAATGGGTGATGTATTTATTTTTTAATTAAAAGTATTGACTTTTTTTTTAAATAAAATAAATTGTATCATATAATAATACATAATATTGGTCTCAAGTGATTTAAAAAGCTTTTATAATGATACAATTATACTTATAATATAAATTACTGCCAATATGTTTGTCAAATTTCATGATTGTTTGTTACTTTTGCTGATTGAAATCACCATTTTATTCGTTAATTAAAAACATACAAGAATTAAGTATAACAAATCCTACTTGATTGTTACATCAATTTTATATAGAATAAAACATATAACAGGATGATAACAGATGTGTTGCATTTTTTGGCAAAAAAAAAACGATCCCGGGATCCCGGGATTGTATATTAGGATCGACGACCACCGCAAACGAAAAACAGACAATGATTTATGGATATGCACCTGGAATGTCTGGACCCTTTATAGGGAAGGTGCCACTGTCCAATTGGCGAAAGCCCTCGGTAAAACAAAAGCTGACATCACCGCCATCCAAGAGATGCGATGAAAAGGACAAGGCTGCTCTAAGAGAGCAAACTGCGATATCTACTACAGCTGCCATAAAAAAGGACAAGGCTGCTCTAAGAGAGCAAACTGCAATATCTACTACAGCTGCCATAAAAAAGGACAAGGCTGCTCTAAGAGAGCAAACTGCGATATCTACTACAGCTGCCATGCGTAGCAGCGCACATTTGGATGCCGATTCGACGTAAGCCGGAAACTACGCCATGCCCCGACGGAAGAAAACGACGATGCTGTCAAGGACACCTTCCACGCGAGCCTAAAGGACGTGTATAATCGCTGCCCGGCCCATGACGTGAAAATAGTTCTCGGCGATTTTAATGCGAAGATCGGAAAAGAAGGCATCTTTGGCTCCACTGTCGGTCAGTTGTGATGGATGGAAGGCACGCTTCAAGTGTACTGGATATGCGCACATTTTGGGCGGTCAATACTGACTCCGACCATTATCTTGTCGCAGCCAAGATCTGCATGCGATTGTGCAATACGAAGAGTATACGCACAGGTATGCAACGAAAGCTTGATGTCGATAAGCTGCTATCACATCGGAAGCTCAACCAACCTCACTCTTGCCTCGAAGATGCTGGCGGACTTTGGGCGCAGATATCCCACTCCATGCGCACTGCTGCTTACTAAGTCATTGGTTTATAAAACTTGAGTCTTTTTTCGATATCAAGGCTTCTGCTTCTATCACAAGTAGGCTTGCCAGACCTACTGATTTTAGCAGTACACATGTACTGATTTTTATAATAGATCACTCAAATGTACTGCTTTTAAAGAATTTAGAAATCAGTACGCAAATGTACTGATTTCTTCACATTTTTTGATTGATGATTTGTACTGGTTTTAGAAAAATTTTATTGAATGAGCATATTTTAAAATAATTATATAGAAAAGTGTAATACCATGTTTTCATCTGCTCACAATCGCAAGATTTTGAGAAAATGATTTGAAAGTGTTTCCATCTGGCATGATATGACATCTTGATTTCATTTGACAATAAAGACTTCATTCAGTTGATTTTTTTTTTTATGTTGATGTTTCTTAACAAAAGATAATTATTTTATTTTAAAATATAGTTAAATTCATTAAGTAGTTCATTATAGTGAATTAAATAGAATACAACTCGGGTAAAAATACAACTTGCTTCCGCGTGGTAATCAGAGAGAATGCCCAGATGAGATCGATTGCAATATCGGTTAGCTGTTTTTGTATAGTGTTGCTGTTACCTACGTTGGTTATCGGTTATGCATACAAAAGGAACGAGTATGCGTAACACCTTCCCTTTTGAGTAAATTACATTAAGATGGTGTAAATTTGTTCACTGGCCAACGTTTGCGGGTTGGTTTGCGAAGAGCCAGTGGTACTTCTATCGTTGAGTTTCCATTATGAGAAGTAGTAGGTACTGTTGGTTCGTTGTCACTGTTGTTTATGTCATTTTCCAGGTTATCATCTGTATCTGCAACTTCAGTTGGTGACGAATCGAAAATTTCAAGAGCTGCAGCCCATGGTTTATTATGATCTTCGGAAACGTCTTTTATTGCAGTACGTTGACGAATTTGATTTATGTGAGATCTTATAATTTTGCCATTTGTGAGTCGCACATTGTACATGACAGCGCCTCTCTGCTCAATGATTTCTCCAGGTACCCATTTAAAGTGGTTTACGCCGTCTGGTACTCTCACAAATACCTTGTCGAATTTTTGAAATTCTCTCGAAATAACGCCGTGTTTCCTGTCGAATCGCTGTTTCATCTTCGTTGAGGCTGCTGACATTTGCTGATCGCTGTGTGTTAGTGGTTTCAGTTGATCTAATGTGGTACGCATTGGTCTGCCAAGCATTATCTCTGCTGGTGACTTGTTGTCTGGTACATTTGGGTTTAAAGTTGAACGATACAATTGTAGAAATTTGTGCATGTTTTCTATGACCGTCCCCTCTCCTTCCATCTTTTTGAGTGCTCTCTTGAATGAGTCTACAAATCGCTCGGCTTGTCCATTTGACATTGGATGGTATGGGCTAGTGCATTAATGATCAATGCAATTTTTCTCCATGAATTCCCCAAAAAATGCGCTTTTGAATTGCGTACCGTTGTCTGATACGACTGTTGATAGCAGACCAAAACGAGAAAAAATGTCGATTAACATCTTAACTGTTTGCTTAATATACGCTTGCGATATGTGTGTGGGACGACAAGTCGGTCACCATCCGTCTGTGTGCAATAAATTGTCTTTTCTGTGGAAGAACAGCTTAAGCTCATCGTTTTGATTTATCTCTGAAGGCCATCCACTTTGGATGTAATTTAAAACAGTAGACAAAGTTTTATCCTTTGCTGTTTCGTACTGTATCATTTTGAAAGTTACCGGCATTGACTTTATGACGTCATTGACAATCGTTTTGACAGCGTTTTCAATTTTTATTGATGCTATAACGAAATCTTCCGGAACATTGTTTTCTTTGTTTATAAGACGTGACAATACATCCGCGTATCCGAAACTATTGGTGTTCACAAAACTAATTTCGAAGTCGTACGCTAGAAGTTGAATTGCCCACCTCTGCAAACGATTTGCCTGGTGTACTGCTACTCCAGTTTTGCGTCCAAAAATTGTTAATAACGGTTTGTGGTCGGTATGAAGCTTGAATCGTCGCCCATATATCATTTTGTGAAACTTTGTTACCGCAAAAAAAAGCGCGAGCGCTTCCTTTTCCACTTGACTGTACCCTTGTTCAGCAGGTGTTAGTGAGCGTGCCGCATGAGAAACTGCTTTGATGGTGCCGTCCGCATATTCGTGTAAAATGCATGCACCAAGTCCGTATCCGGATGCATCTGCTGCAACTATGATGTTCTGCTGAGGGTCATAATGTGCCAATGTGAGGTCTGATAATAAAATGTTCTTTAATTCTTGGAACGATCGCTTATGTTTTGTTGTCCATGTCCATGTAACATTGGATTTCAAAAGTTCGTCTAACGGCCCTCTATGTTGACGCATGTTGCTCACAAATTTGCCGTAGAAATTAATTGCACCGAGAAATGATCTCAGTTCTGTAATATTGGTTGGCTCAGGCATGTTCGCAATAGCCCTGACGCGTTCGGAATTTGGTTTGAGGCCATTTTGGTCAATTATGTAACCCAGGTAGCTTACAGAAGTTTTGAAAAATACGCACTTTTCGTATTTAAGCTTGAACCCATATTCCTTGATTCTGTCGAGAACAGCGTGAAGATTTTTTTCGTGTTCCCCTTCATCTTTGCCTGCTACAAAAATGTCATCAATGTACGCTGCTGCACCTGATATGCCTGCCAGCATCTGATCCATAGTTTGTTGAAAAATGGCTGGGAACGTGGATACTGATGTGATTCGAGGCGCTCGTTCAGTCCAGTTGAAAAATCACCGCACACTCGTATTCCGCCAGCTGCTTTTTTAATGACCACGATGGGTGCTGCCCAATTGGAGTAGTTCACAGGTGATTAAATGTTGCAGTCCTGTAGACGTTTTAGCTCTGTCTCTACTAGCTGCTGCATGGCGTAAGCAACGGGGCGTTTTGGTCTGAAAACTGGTGGAGCATGGGTCTTCGTCTGCAATACGGCCTTTGTCTCGTTGCAGAGTCCCATTTTGCCATCGAACACATCTGAAAAAGATAATTTTAAGTGAGCAATTTTGTTTTGAATCGATGTTTGATCAACACTCCCCTGATTATTCTGTATTTGATTGCACACAGAATTTACGGTCTGGTCTTTCAGTTGTAAAGCGTCCATCCAATCTAATCCCATGACATTGAGATCGTGAATTGATGTAACTCGGCAAATTAAAGATTTTTTCTTTCCCTTGAAATTTGACTTTGCATTTGAACTGCGACGTGAGGGGTAGCTCGCCTGTTGCGCTACGTGCTGATTGGTCAACTTCCTCAATATCTTGAACGTCCAGTTTGTTGAAGTTCTCCTCTGATATAATAGTTATATCTGAGCCTGTGTCAAATTGAAGTCTTACATGTGAATCGTTGATATGTACGTCCACGTATTTTCGTAAGCTTTGTACTTGATTTGTCACAAATTTCCGTTTGACTGCACGAAATTTGTATTTGTATGCTGCTTTCTGTGACTTTTGTGTGAAGCATTTGAGTTGTATTTATGTTGTTGTTTTTGTTGCGAGTCATTTGCTCGGTTGTTTTTGTAGTTTTTGTTATTGCCTGTGCAATAACCTTCTTTGTGCCCAGTGTGTGAACAATCACCACATTTATGGTGTTTATATGAACAGAAACGTGCGTAATGAAGATCACCGCAGTACCAACATGGACTTTTCGGTACTTTTCCCTCCTTCGTGTTTATGGATTGTGACCTTGTTTTGATCTTGTTTATATGTGCCGCCGTCTTCTGGTTTTCAATGAGCGCAGTGTCAGTTTTCAAGTTCACCAAACGTTGACATTCCCGTGACAATGTGTCCAGTGTAATGGCGCTTTCGCCATCTCTTTTTTCGTCTAGTTTGTTAAGCAATTTTGTACGCAATTCAAAATCTGATGGCGATTTTAGACCCATAACAAAAATCAAGCATTTTAACTGATCGATTGTCAATTTTTTTAAGTCGAAAAGTTCACACTGTTTATTTACGTCACCTGCGCACGTGATAAAATCTACACTTGGGTCTTTTTTAAGTTGCAGGCAATTGTATCGGATGTTGAATTGTGATGCTTGTATTCCGAAAAGTTGCTTGAGTAATGACACTGTCTCTTTAAAGGTTTTGTCCCTTGGATGGTTTGGAAGTATGTAGTTTACATATTTGTGATGCACCTGTGAGTTCAACTTCCCAAGCAGTAGCCTTGTTTTTGCCGCATCGTCCAATTTTCCTGCATCGTGCTGAAAAAGGTCTTCATATCGCGCAAACCATGTGTCGAAGGTGAGGTTATGGTCGACATCGTAGCAAAATTCAGTAATGTTCGATGCAAGTGCCTCAATGATAAATTCATTCTTGGAGTCACTTGCTGGAATTATTTTCGCAAGAATATTTTGCATCGCCACACTATCTCTGTGTTGCTGTTCTTGCATTCGTACAAGCAATTGCGCTAATGTCTCTTCTATTGTAGACATTTTAGTTAATTTTTTTTCTCTACTGCGAATAAAAAATCCTCGTCGCCACTTTTTGTTATGTTTCTTAACAAAAGATAATTATTTTATTTTAAAATATAGTTAAATTCATTAAGTAGTTCATTATAGTGAATTAAATAGAATACAACTCGGGTAAAAATACAACTTGCTTCCGCGTGGTAATCAGAGAGAATGCCCAGATGAGATCGATTGCAATATCGGTTAGCTGTTTTTGTATAGTGTTGCTGTTACCTACGTTGGTTATCGGTTATGCATACAAAAGGAACGAGTATGCGTAACAATGAAGATGATTTTTTTTTCCAATAATCAATCATTCAGATGTCAAAATTTCTAATTTGGACACAAGCTGATTAGTGCTTTTAACACTTTTAGGGATGCCACATTGAATTTTGTTAGATTTTGTACTACATTTTGTTATAATACAAGATTTGTTAATCTTCAACTTGTATGGAAAAGTTGGTAGATTTCAATGTATTTTTAACAAAATCTCGCAAAATCACAAGATTTCGTGCATATCGAAACGTGGTATGAAAAAAATGCATTTTAAAAATGTGAACAATCCTTAATGTCCCAACGCGCTTTGCCTGCAATGCTTACCCAAGTCTCTTAGACTGGTTACTTTATTGTGTCATATCTTGGATCAGTTTTATTATATGATCAACTGTTTTTTTCGCCTGATCACGTTCTCTTGTTTTGTTATAATATCTTCACCTTTCGTGACTTTAAATCAATCAATTTTTTTGGGCTCTCAAGGTAGAAAATGACCTCTCCGAAACCTTTAATACCGAACGAAGTTTCAGACAAGGCGACTCGCTATCATGCGTTCAATATCATCATGGAGATTATCCTACGAGAGGCAGGTGTACATCGTACTGAAACCATATTCTACAAAGGTGTCCAATTACTTGCGTATGCTGATGATATAGATATTATCAGCAGAACCAAGAGAGATGTTACTGCTCCTTTGGCCGCTATCGAAAAGGAATCAGCCAAAGTGGGTTTGACGGTGAGGGCAAAACAAAGTATATGCTGTCTGCAATTAGGGAAGCGTGGCGTCTCAGCTCCCATATTATAGCAGGCATATATATCTTTGAAGTTGTCAAGAAGTTTACATACCTTGGCTTCGCCGTAAACAGCAACAACAATGTCAGTCTGGAGATTAAGCGAAGAATAACAATTGCTAATAGGTGATACTTGTAATGGCTGCGAAATTTCATTAAAATTATTTATTTTATTTTGAAGATAAAAATTGGCTTGTTTATTTAATATTTTCTATAACCTGGTCAACTTACGTTTTACTTTTTTTACAAGGGTATCAGAGTATGATTTAATGTCTCCATAGTTTGATTCAAAACACCCGTATAGCGATCCTCTTCTGGCCTTTTCCATGTCCCTATTAAAAAGTTCGAAAACATATTAATATATATGTTCCAAAAAACCACGAGGTTCAAACCAAATGGCTGTGGTCTGTTTGCAAAAAGTTTAAAGTTTTTCGTTCATTTTGATCGAAACTCCAAGGAAGGCGCTCAAGCAAAATCTCTGCTAAGAATCAGGTTAGTTAAATAAATTAAAACAGAGAAGTATTTAGTTTAAGTTAAGCAAGTTGATTTATAGAAAATTTAATACTGCCAGGATACTGCTAGATATAGTAAAACATATTTGTGCTGCCAAATTTGATCACTTTTGTTTACCTTTAAGGTACAATTTATTAGTTTCGTAAAACTAATTTTTCTTTATAAATTTTTATGAAAAAACTTACATTTTTTTGTTAGGGGATCAGGAATTAAATTTTCAAAATTTTAAGTTTCATCATTTTCATCATTTTCATCTCCAAAACCCTAGCTGCAGCAGTTTTTTTTTCAAAAATTAAATTTTGAAGGACGTAGGCATGGAAAATTTTACCAAGGAGTAGGAGTTTTTTAAGTTGGGCTGTGGCTCCTGATCATCTTTAGTTTTCATATTTTATAAAAAAAAGAACCACAAAAACCCTCTCAGCCAAAACTCATGTGACCATATAGAGAAGCCAAAATTTTGTAAAAAAAAAGAAAAATATAGAAATGCAAGAAATCATTTTAAATGTGGAAACAAAAGGTTGCTAACGTGTATTGAAAAAAATGAATATAAAACGTAAAAATTCGGCTAAAAAACAAAAAATAGAAAAAAATTTGGCTATAAAAATCTAAAATGTGTTCCCCTTAAGAAGCAAAAGTAAAATGTAAGATTCATGCTGGCTCAGTGACAGTTAAAATATGCCTAATCAAATTAAAAAAAGGCAAAAACAAAAAATATATATATATGTGTGTGTCTAAGAATGTCCCTAAATGCAAAAGATATAAGATTAATGTTCACAAAAGGTAAAAGATCAATACATACTTACCGACTCGTTCGAGTATCGATTCTCGATAGCCGAACGAGTGCCTCGGAGGTGTCTTCGTCTCTTTAATGGCGGCCTCCTTCTTGATCATTTTTCTGGAAGTATCAGACGCCTTTTTTGGAATCACCTCACCTTTTGTAAATAATTCTACATTATCAGTGCCATCCATAATATTATTTATTGTGTGCTTGTATCCACCTATTGGAAGAAAAAAAGTAAGTGATAAATAAAACTAATTATTATTACATCAAATTTTTACTTACCGGTGTTCTTCTTTCTTGTTTCGTGCAATTGCGAGTAACTTCTTGGGCACATATTGCACAAGAATTTACTCGCAAATTTAGGCTGACCACTGCTCATCTTACAGCTTGCCAGCGACAGCAAATCTGCAGGCACAGAATCCAATCTGTTTAGTCTTTATTCGTTAATGAATGTTAAAGTGACTTAAAAATCTGGCTAAGACCAGCCAAGTTTACGAAAACTAATTGCTTATTCGTGTTCATCGACAATATGGTGAAAAAAAATATTTCCATGTTGATCTCAAAAAAAAACAAAACTTTAAAACAAGTAGAATTTAAATAGTTATTGAAGAAAAATTCATATTTTTTAATTATAACTAATAAGAAACTCAAAAATGAAACTAATATCAACCAAGATGTAAAAATAAAACACTATAAAAAAAAAAAAAAAAGTGAAAGAAAAGACGAAGCAAAAGAGATGCCTTTTCAGACGCAAAAAAGTAGGATGCTCGAAAATTCTACCAACAGGTTAAGGAGCATCCACTTGCAGAGATGAAAATGGTGATCTGGTTACATATACGCAGTGCGTTTTGAGATTATGGAGGCAGCATTTTCCATGTTTAAAACCGGCGGCAGTGAATTGATAAGGTGCATGCATCAACTCATCAGCAAAATATGGCAAGTGGAAAGCATGCCCGACGATTGGAATCTCAGTGTGATTTGTTGTTGTTACTTAATAAAGGAGACCAGAAAATCTGCGCCAATTACCGAGGTATCGATCTTATTTCCATCGCGTACAGGGTTCATTCGAGCGTATTGTGTGAAAGATTGAAGCCGTACACCAAAACACTGATTGGACCTTATCAGTGGCTTTCGACCTGGCAAGTCCACCATAGAACAGATTTTTACACTACGCCAAATCCTGGAAAAAAACCCACGAAAATGAATCGACACCCACCATCTCTGTCGATTATAAAGCTGTGTTCGATAGCCCGATTCGGGATTGCCTGTATGCAACAATGTCTGAGTTCGGTATACCTGCAAAGTTGATAAGGCTCTGTAGGATGACGTTGAGCAATACATACAGCTTCGTCGAGGTATGAAATGACCTCTCCGAAACCTTTAATACCGAACGAAGTTTCAGGCAAGGCAACCCGCTATCATGCTATCTCTTAAATTTTATCATGGAGACGATCCTACGAAAGGCGGCTACGAAAGGTGTCCAGCTCCTTGCGTCACCAAGAAAGATGTAACTGCTACTTTCGCCGCTATCGAAAAGGAATCAGCCAAAGTAGGTTTGACGGTGAACGAGGGCAAAGCAAAGTATATGTTGACTGCAGGCAAATATAACTTTGGAGTTGTCAAGGAGTTTACATACCTTGGCACCAACGTAAACAGCAACAACACTGTCAGTCTGGAGATTAAGCGAAGAATAACAATTGCTAATAGGTGCTACTACGGGCTAAGTAAGCAATTAGGTTCCAGAGCCTTCTCTCGATCGACAAAACTAACACTCTACAAAACGCTCATCATACCCGTACTTCTCTATGGCGCTGAGGCATGGGTGGTATCGCAAACAGATGCAGCCGCTCTTGGGCTGTTCGAGAAAAAATCTCTTCGCAAATCTTTGATCCTGTTCGAGTTGGCGACGACTATCGCATTTGAATGATCCACGAACTATACGAGCTCTACGACGATATTGATTCAGTTAAGCGTATAACAGTTCAGCGACTTCGCTGGCTGGTTCATGCCATTCGTATAGATGAAGAAGCTCCAGGGAAGGTGTATGAGGCGAAAGCCGAGGGTTGACGACGAGGAGGAAGACCATGCCTCCGAATGATTGACCAAGCCGTGGAAGCCCTCACCACGCTTGGTGAAAGAATTCGGAAACGGCCTGGCGAGAGCTGATTAAGTACGCCGTAACCCGACTACGGGTTGTCATGGCCACATAAGTAAATAAGGTTATTTCGTTCGAGCGTATGCACGTTTGGTGAATGCTGTTAAATCGCATAATCTTCCGAATATTGTGGTTTAAAAACTCATTGCCGTTGTCTGTAGAGAGCACTGACAGCTTATGACTACTTTGATTTTCAGCATATTGATGAAATTCCTCAAATGACTTTTAAACTTCTCATGCCGACTTTGTTATAAAAAAATTAACAGAAATTCTAAGCGACTTGTCGTCAATAAACGTCAGAGAGTATCGGTTACCACCAATTGAATAATTGTCTATTGGCCCACAAAATCGAAGTGTACGATTTCGAGTATGTTTCTTGCCCTTGTGCCAATTTAATAAAATTGCATTCGAATTTGTTTTCCAATTGCGCAAATTTTGCAATCGTTATAACCTATATTTTTAAACTGGATTCCTTTTGCCAACTTTGGTAAGCTTTTGTAATTTAAGTAGCCCATTCTCCTGTGCCATAGTTCTTCACTGGCAGCTCTTGTACAACTAAATGCTCTGTTTTGAGGCACTTAATCTTATCTAAATAAATTATTTGGATCCAATAAGAATTACCTTTTGATTAGGATTAAGTACTTTAACACCTTGATTGTTAAATACAACAGTGTGGCCTTGCATTTATCTGAACTAGTTCTGAGTTGCAAATTGGTTTTAGTGTACCCTTGTTGCAGTGTACCCTTGTTTGAAGCAACAGCTGTTCCAGTGTCTGCATGCACTTTTTCCAACATATTGCGGTTCATGGTCATATAAGACGTAACACCTGAGTCGAAGTACCAATCTATTTTGCTCGTCACATTTATTGTTGATAAAACGGCGCTTAATGCATCGAATCTTCCATCATTATTCTCTCCAAATTGAGTTTTAGTACGAAAGTGCTTCGCAATGTGTTCGAAATTATGACATTTTCTGCATTTTCAACATTTTTTATGACCATTTTGTTTGCGCTATCTCTATGTGAGTGGTCATTGCGATTGTTTGTGTAAAATGCCATTGATTCGTTTTTTCCCGGTAATATTTCTTGCAATAGTTTAGTTTATATAGCATTACCTGCAATTTTTGATCCAGAATTTTCCAGCGTCATAATCATTGGGCGATATCGTTCGGGCAATCCGGCTAACAATAGCGTTCTAATTCACTCGTCGTCGATTTTAAACCCTACACCGTTCAATGATTACGAAGTTGATACAACTTCATTTACGTATTTGTCCATAGAGTCGAAGTTCGACAGTGATGTGGTAATCAATTAACGCAGTAAGCCTTCGTGTAAATTCATTGTATTAGTTGCTTTATGCCCAACAGTCGTGAATAAACTCATCAAACTCAAACCAAATAATTAAATGGCGGCAAGTTTAATGTGTATTGAAAATGTGTGGAAGTTTATTCACTAAATATTAAATAAATTTGAAATTGTAAATTCATAAAACATTAAGAAACAAGCAGTTTTACATATAAATGCTAACAATCGAACAATACAAATATAACAATAAGAATCTTACTTCTTTCCTCGGCTGCTAGACTTAAAAGAATTTAACATCATTTAGCAAAGTTCAAAACAGCAAGTTTAACTTAAACTAAAAAAATTTTTATTTTTACAGACATCAAAGTTAACGAATAGGAGTAAACTATACTAACACTAAGCAGCAGATACGGTAAGATTAAACAATATAGTATGAACATAATAAAACGAATACCATTACGATACATTATATAACCGTTGCACTGCAACTTCGACGACGGTGGGCTCCCGTGAATCGATCCCGGTGGGGAGACTATCTTTTTCAGTATTTTGATTCTTCCACATCGAGAATGGCAAGCTTTGATACAGGCCTCTTCAGAGTTCCGCTGCTGGTCGCTTCTTCCGCTGATCTGGCAATGTTGTCCTTGCCATAAAACAAATTAATTATGCGGCCTCTCCTCCACTGTGATCTTGGGGCGTTATCGTCGCATATCAGTAATAGGCAATCTGAGCTAATTGGGTTTGAGGGCGTACACATTTGGTCCGGCGTAAAAGTTCTGGTAGATACACCCTTATCCACTTCTTCCAGAATCCGTTTTTAAATTTGTAGGACGCACCATTGCTTGCACAAACAAAGAAGTATCGACTCAAAGGGTGCTGGAGCTTGCGTCGAATTGGTGCATCATAATAGAAAATGATTAGGTGTTATTAGCTCAGGCTCTTGACGTCAACCTGGCAGATGAGTCAACGGTCTGGAGTTGACAATATTTTCGGCTTCTATCAACAAACTGGCGAACGTCTCAAGCCGCGGCGCAGGCTCCTTCAGCGTGGTGTTCAAGGCCTTCTTGACTGACTGCACCAGTCGCTCCCACGCTCCTCCCGCACTTGGATTGGATGCAGTGTTGAAGATCAATTTTATTCCGAGTGATGACAGGCAGAAAACCATTTTATTTTGGTCGAGAAAATTGTCTAGTTCCTTCTATATGCTAACGAGGTTGGTGCCGTTGTCACTTCTTATCTGGATTGGTACGCCTTGTCGATTTATAAAGTTGCCAACATACATCAAACACGCATCGCTAGATAAGTTGCTTGCTATCTACAGACGTACAGCCCGAATAGTTAGGCACGTAAACAAAACCACCTATCGGTTTTCGCGTCGCCTGCCAATGGTTACTTGAACAGGCCCGAAATAGTCCAGACCAGTGTAGGTAAAGGGCGGAACATAGGGCCCTCACTCTGTCCTTAGGAAGATTACCCATTTGAGACTGGATCGGGGGAATTCAGAAACGCTGGGGGCCGATTATGACAAGCGATGCGAATCGTATTCACTGGCGCTTTTGAAATTTGGAATTATTAAAAGCGCTTTCGCTTTTTTTCCCTTCGCAAACACCCTATTTTGAAATGCGATTGTGACAGTTCTCTTTTCATTTGCGATTGTTATTTTTTGGCGCATTCAAAGGCGAATATCGACAAAATTTAAGTTTGTTCGTATATTTATTCAAAATGTAAGTAATATGATTAATTTTATATTGTATTTAACACACGCTCTTACTTTTGTTTAGGAATTCAAAACAACACACTAATAACACACAGTTCAATATTCTTATTGAATTTATGAAGAGGAATAAAGGCATAGCTAGAGGATATCTTTCTGCTCCTGAATATAGGTCTAAAACCAAAGAATTGTGGATTAATATCACAGAGAAGTTGAACAGTGAAGGGCCTCCCACAAAAACCGTAGACGCATGGAAAAAAGTAAATTTTTCAATACGTATTTATCAATAAACGATGCCTAAAAAATATTTGTAGGTTTGGAAGGATTTCAAATATCACACCAAGGCCAAAGTACGTCACAACTTTAAATGTGTTCGTGGAACAGGAGGAGGACCAAACACTCAGCAAGTCCTCTCTGCTATAGAGAATGAAGTGATTGCTCTGCTCGACCTTAATGCTCTTGAGAGTGGGCTTAATGTCCAAAAATTTGGGGCTTCTCAAACAGAAATGTTTGAAGTAGTTGTCGAGGAAGAAGTAATGGAGCAAAGCAACATTATATATGAGGAGGATGATGTAATGACCTGGTCGCAGCCTGAAATACTTTCTCCAGTTAATCAAGCAATGACCAATTTAGCTGACGAATTGACCACTTCGTCAAGCGAAGTGTTACCCGGAATTCAACCACAGATGCGAGTCCCAGTGCCAAAAAAAACAGCGAAGAAATTGTTGGAAATTCAAGTGGAGCAACAAAAGAAATTCTACAAAAGAAGTATTGAACTGCTGGAGGAACAAAACAAATTGATTGAAATAAAAAACAAAGAAACGAATTTTCAAACTGAAGAAATGAGGAAAAATAGAAAAACTAATGAAAAAAAATTAGATTTATTGATGAAACATTACGATTTAAAAGAAAAAGAGCTACAAGAAAATATTAAGTGTCGTAGAGAAACATCCAAACAGAAGTCAGCCGATTTAGAAGTCAAGATGCAGGAACTTGAGCTCAAGAAGAAAAAAATGGATCTTCTCAAACATAAAAAGTGATATAAACTTTTGTCGACTATGGGCAATCACTAAGTGCATTAACCACTCCGCTTTATTTTGTTGTTTTTTTTCTTTATTTTATTTGTTTTATATAGTTTTTTATTTAACTAAGCGTTGAAGCTAACTTAAGCTTTAAAATTTAATTTTAATATAATTTAAACAAGGTCTGAATTGTAAAAGCAATATATTGAATTATTTTATTAACAACTACATTTTGCACTTTTTATTGAAAAATCGAATTTCATTTACAACGAATCTCTTATCTGATCTCTTATAGCATTTGCAATGTTTTGGTTAGATATATTTGAAAAATCATTTGTGTTGAAGTTATCAGAATTTACTACAAATAATTGCTCTTCGAAACGCACATTATATTTAAGACATACATTATGTAACATCGAGCATACGTTTACAATCCGTGCGGCCTTTTCAGGTTCATAATGCAATTCCCTTGCATTCAGCAAACATCTAAACCGTGATTTTAAAATTCCAAAACATCTTTCAATGACAGATCGGCATTTTGAATGAACCATATTATATTTCGCCTGCCGAGAATTGGGGTTTGGTGACCTGTAGGGTGTCATCATCCAAGGCTCAAGAGTGTAACCTGAATCACCTGTGAGAAATAAATATTGAATTTTTATCATGACCATCTTTTTTATAAATTACCTAGCATCTTACTTCTATCTCCATTATCAAAATTTGATTTCATTAAATCTCTTTCGGCACTCATTGACCAAATAACAGAATCATGCGCACTGCCACCATGACAAGCATTCACACAAGTTATTCTTGTGGTATAAGTACAAGCCTAAGTGAAATAAAGTGTTTAATAGAAGGATTATAATAATACTCGTAGTTGCAAAAAATAATTACCATCATGACATTGAGGCTATGGTTGCCTTTTCTATTAAAAAAGTGATGCTCATTTTTAACAGGACGGATGATAGATACATGCGTTCCATCAACACACATTATTACTCCCGAAAATCCACTTGAGTGGTAAAAATGTTCTTTTGCATCACTTTTCTCAAGCTCACTCATATGAAATGTAATCATTTCAGGACACATTTTTCGCTCCAAAATTTGCAGCGTTTCGTGCAAATATTTGCTAACCGTAGGTTGCGCCATGCCGATCAAACAATCCTGACCAACGCTCTTTTGATATGAACCTTCCACAAGGAATCTTAAGGTGGCGGCCAGCTTCAAAATTGGTGGGATGCCACTGCTTGTTCGAAGAGCGAAGTCTCCTTTTATTCTATTAAGAATGAAAATAAATGCTTCTTTGGACAACCGGAAAAGCTTAATAAATCTACATAAGTATATTGAAAGCAACAATTATAAAAAGCAATTTCATCATTTGTTTACTAACTCGTTGTTGGTAATATCAAGCGGCGATGAGCCACATCTTATCAGCCGTCTTTCCATCCTTAAATTCGAACATTCTTCAACATCCTCCAATTCAGCATAAAGGTATAAACTTAAAGAATCCATTTTAAACTAATTTGACGCCTTTAGCTTTTGCAACAAACACTTATTTTAATTGGAACACGCAAATAAAAACCTGCACTAATGCAAATTCTAAATTATTTCTTTGACATTATGTCATTTCAATCTTGGAAGTTATCTGTCAAAATTCATTGGAAATTTGCGAAGAAAAATGTTCGCTTTTGGCGAATTTCAGAATAGCCGAATGCGAAATAGGTCGAATTCACAAAAGCGTATTCATTGCGATGCGAAGTGTTGATTTCCCGCATTTTTTTGTGGTAGCTTTCTACCAGTAGGCGTGTCAGTTTCTGTTCTTTGGGCAGAATAATTGGATGTTTTGATGACATTGACAAGCTGGGAGCGTTCTGTATACGCCCGTTGACACGCATAACACCAAGATCGTTCAAGTTCGGGTTGAGCGACACAAGCGGGCTATCCCTGGAAATCGCTTGATTTTTTGACATGCTTGCAATTCGTCTTTAAAGGCCTCCTGCTATATATTTCGAAAAATTGCCATCTCAGCTTCACTTATTTCATCCGTGGCGATTTCGCTTGACAAGGCTTGATTTCTTTCCTAGGAGCTTTAAGAAGATTGGCTTTGAAACGCAGTACCCAAGCCATCGCACGCTTTTAGTTCTGGAAACTTGAAAACTGTTATTGTATTGGTATTGGGAACTATTGTTGTACTCACATGGCAAATATGAAGAGCGAAGTGTTTTTATTATTATTATTATTATTAAGTAGCAATGTTCACATATAAGACAAAGTCTTTTAAATGCAGTAAGAACAACATAATAACAACGAGTTATAAACAACTGATAAAAACATGTAGCTTAAAACAAATACTTAGTGATATAATTAAAATATAATAAAAAGTAATACAAAATATTAAAATGAACAAGCGGACATAACATGAAATCATAAGTGATCAAAAATTATTAGTAAAAAATCACATCATTGAAAATCATTCTTATTCTAAAAGATGAAAAAAAGAGTAGTATTAGGAAAAGTGTTGTAAATTTCATACTTAAAGTTGCGGTTATTTTGAATGCATTTTATTCTTAAGGGCAGCGAGTTCCAAATTCTGATGGCGTTTACAAAAAATAGTCTGTTGGAGTTTAACAAATTATATAATGGTATTATCAGGTTCATATTTCTGGATGATCTACAAAATTGTAGCATCTCAAATAGGTATTTGGGTGTCTTAGTGTGTAACAATTTATGTAAAAATATGCAGTTCCTAGCATCAAGATAATTGAACATATTTCATCCGAGTATTTGGCTACTCAAGTGGCTGATGCGATCAAATTTTCGAAGGCCAAATACATATCTTGTGGCGTTTTGAAAGCTTGTTGTAGTTTAAGTTTGGACCTGGAATCGAGTTTGCTATAGACAATGTCTGATTACGAGATGATAGGCACTTTAAGCTGGAGCACTAATTTTTTCCAAGTATCGACAGGTACCAAAGACGCGGTCCACCTCAGGTTCCTAAGAACATAGTAAACCTTACAGACAGCAGTAAATCTTTTCCTAGTATCGACAGGTACAAATGACGCGGTCCACCTCAGGTTCCTAAGAGCATAGTAAACCTAACAGGCAACAGAATTAATGTGATCTTCACCAGACCTGGGACTAATGCATTAAATGAGGTAATGCATTAACCATAATTTTATCATTTAAACAAATCAATGAAAGTGGAACTTTATTTCATTACCATTAACTTTTGCAATTTTAATGCATTGTTTTATACATTAAATTATTTTCTTATCAAAATAATGCATTAATTTTCCATTACCATTAAATTGTATGGCAAATAATGCATTGATTTTACATTATCATTAAAACGCATTGTAAATAATGCATTAATATTGCATTATCATTAACAACCTATCAAACCAATTTTGATGAAAGGTATTTTAACTTTTTTGGGTTTCATGGAACATTTGGATCAAAATGGATGATTCTATGGCCAATCGGATGCAGTGGGATTATCTGAGGTCACAAGCGGGTCATTGGAACTTTTATGGGTTCCTTGGAACTTTTGGACAAAAATGGATGATTCTATGGCCAATCGGATGAAATGGGATTAAATGAGGTCACAGGCGGGTCATTGGAACATGTATGGGTTCTATGGGACTTTTGGAGTAAAATGGATGATTCTATGGCCAATCGGATGAAATCGGATTAAATGAGGTCTCAGGCGGGTCATTGGAACACGTATGGGTTCTATGGAACTTTTGGAGTAAAATGGATGATTCTATGGCCAATCGGACGAAATAGGATTAAATGAGGTCACAGGCGGGTCATTGGAACACGTATGGGTTCTATGGAACTTTTGGACAAAAATGGATGATTCTATGGCCAATCGGATGCAGTGGGATTATCTGAGGTCACAAGCGGGTCATTGGAACTTTTATGGGTTCCTTGGAACTTTTGGACAAAAATGGATGATTCTATGGCCAATCGGATGAAATGGGATTAAATGAGGTCTCAGGCGGGTCATTGGAACACGTATGGGTTCTATGGAACTTTTGGAGTAAAATGGATGATTCTATGGCCAATCGGACGAAATAGGATTAAATGAGGTCACAAGCGGGTCATTGGTACTTTCATGGGTTCCATGGAACATTTGGAGTAAAATGGATGATTCTATGGCCAATCGGATGAAATGGATTAAATTAGGTCACAGGCGGGTCATTGGCACTTAAATGGGTTCCATGGAACATTTGGACAAAAATGAATGCATCTATTGGTGGATATGTTTTCGCCAAAACGAGTTGCAAAAAACTAGCTTCAGACTTTAATGTTTCGCGTTTTAGTTATATTGTCACAGTTTTTAGCTATGACATTAGTGCTATTGAAAATAAATATGTTAAATTGTTGTAAATTATGAGTTTCATAATATGTTGACTCTTTTTGCCTTTAATATATGATTTTATTATACTTCAAGGTAATCGATAAGCAGTTAACTCCAATCGCACATCGGAGCTGACACGCACACTTTTTTATTTTATTTTTAATTAAAACAAAATTTGTGTTTAAATGATATCAATAGGGATGACTTTTTTTATATAATTTCACAACAAAAAAATTTTTATACCGAAGTCAAAACAAAAGCAGTAATAATATTTTTGAAATTTTTATAAGCGATATTATTATGAAACTTGAAAAGAGAATCGAAGAAAATTTCATACCACTAGTCTCCTGGTATAAATTCCTTCTAAGGGCAATTCCATGTAAATTCAAATGTTCCATGGAACCCATTTAAGTGCCAATGACCCGCCTGTGACCTCATTTAATTCCATTTCATTCGATTGGCCATAGAATAATCCATTTTTGTCCAAATGTTCCATAGAACCCATACATGTTCCAATGACCCGCCTGTGACCTCATTTAATCCCATTTCATCCGATTGGCCATAGAAACATCCATTTTTGTCCAATAGTCCCATAGAAGCCATACACGTTCCAATGACCCGCCTGTGACCTCATTTAATCCTATTTCATCCGATTGGCCATAGAATCATCCATTTTTGTCCAAAAGTTCCAAGGAACCCATAAAAGTTCCAATGACCCGCTTGTGACCTCAGATAATCCCACTGCATCCGATTGGCCATAGAATCATCCATTTTGGTCCAAATGTTCCATGGAACCCAAAAAAGTTAAAATACCTTTCATCAAAATTGGTTTGATAGGTTGTTAATGATAATGCATTATTAATGCATTATTTACAATGCGTTTTAATGATAATGTAAAATCAATGCATTATTTGCCATACAATTTAATGGTAATGGAAAATTAATGCATTATTTTGATAAGAAAATAATTTAATGTAAAAAACAATGCATTAAAATTGCAAAAGTTAATGGTAATGAAATTATTTTCACATTTAATTAAAATTTTATTAATTTAATGGTAATGTAAAATTAATGCATTTTGCCCAGGTCTGATCTTCACAAGAAAGTGTCGAGTTAATAATATATCCTAGATTTTTAACTTTGCCAACAAAGTCCAGACTAACACTGTTTAATTAAATAGTCGGTATATTGAAGGCAGAATAACTAGTTTTGCAAATAGGCAAAACAAATGACTTAAGTGGATTTAGCCTAAGCTTATTTTCCTTAGCCCATTCAGTTATTTTATTTAAATCCTCATTCATCCTTACACATAAATTATCTACAAGACCAATGGGAGCGTCTAAATACATTTGCAGATCGTCAGCATATGCATGCATGCTAACATGCCGACATCTGATGAAAATATCGTTGATGAACATTGAAAACAGTAACGGACCAAGTACTGAGCCTTGAGGCACTCCACAGTATAAATCACAGAAAGCAGACAGACTATTTCCAACCCTAACTCTTTGGGACCTTCCCACCAGGTAGCTATTTAATAGACGAACCGCCCTGCTAGAGAATCCAAAGTTAACGGCAAGTTTTTGACACAGTAATGAATGATCAACAGACTCAAACGCCTTCGAAAAATCTTAGAGACAATCTTAGAAAGCAAGTTTATGCGCCCCATATCATAGGACACTCTGATGTCATCTTAGATCTTTATTAAAGCTGTAGCGCAGCTATGCCCTGGTCTAAACCCAGACTGAAATGGGGACAAAAGGTCGAATCTTTTTGTGTTCCGAGATTTGCATGGCCATGAGAGATTTAAAAAAACTTTTGACAAGGATGACAACAGACTTACAGGATGATAGTCAGACGGATCACAAGCATTAATTTTTTTTCGCAATGGGAATAATTATCGCTGCTTTCCAGACATCAGTAGTGGGATTCTGTAACTTTTTCGCAACTTCCGATCGGAATCGCAATTTGCGACTTTTTTCTGTTGTCATACCGAAAACGGTATTCACTAACTTGTAGATTGCGACCGAATTCGGAAGAAAAAACTTTGCGAATTTTAGTGAAAAAAGTGGCAGCACTACTTATTTATCGGTGAGAAATGTCAAATTTATTCAGTTAGAAAATAAATAAACATTTTAAATTCAAAATGGTCAAAGCGGCTAGAGCTTCGTTGGAGCAAAATTTGCGAATGCTGGACTTTTTTCAGCAAAACAAAGGTCTTGCAGAAGGTAAGTTCGTCTCTATTCATGGCCGTGCAGAAACAGAGAAAAAATGGCATGAATTAACAGAAGTTTTGAACGGGGTCCAAGGAGCTGTTAAAACGGCTGCACAATGGCAGATAGTAAGTTATCATCAAATTAATATTGTATTTGTAGCCTTATTGTTAATTATTTATACTTTGCAGGTCTGGCGCGATCTTAAAAGTCGCACCTCTATTAAGAGTAGACAACGCCGCAAGCAGGTTGCGGCCACAGGAAATCAGCCAATTGTGCTAAGGCCACTTTCGGAACTGGATTTGCGGGTTCTGGAAATCGTAGGCTCTCAATACGTCGAGGGAAGTGTTGAGTGTGCTGAAAGTCACCCTGATGAGCTAGTAAGAATAAATATTAATATCAATGTTTATCAATAATGAAATTACCAAGTGTTATGTTTTCAGGAACTACAACTTGCTTTAGAGGCTGGAATGGATAATGTACTTCGTCTCAGCAAAACGAACAGCCGACGAGCTCAGCACGCAAGCGAAGGGTCTTGCAATCACAAGGACGAAAGAGGAGAATCTCTGTTGCTGACGACTCGCGAGAGCAGTTTGCAAAAATAGCGAAACAGCAAGCAGATGCTATGACGGTAACTTAAAACGAATTTATGTAATTATAATTATTCAACTCTTCTTTTCCTTATATTGTATATGATTGCAGAATCTTTTAAAGTACAAGCAGAGGCGAACAAAACGCAAGCAAATGCTCTTGAACGTTTCGTAACTACGTTTGAAACGTACTCTGCAAGTATGCAGAGCATAATGGATTATGTTACTGCAGTGAGCCATATTGATGCAGTTGGCTGAATTTAAATGTTTAAACTATATTTTTCTTCTCTTCTACTGTTTATTATTATTAATTTCACTATTGTTCTTATTACTATTATCATTATTATTAACTTATTCTAAACACTGTTCCCTTCTTAAATTGACTTTAACTCTCTTCCTTTTCTTTAAACACTTGCATTTAATTCAGTGAAATGTAAATATTTTGTTCCATACTTTTGTTAGATTACACAAGCCAACACAATTTATATGAAATAAACAAATTTATCACGAAAATTTTACGCTGTATTTGTTATTCTAGCTTTTTTTATATTTAAGATATAGTGCAAAATGCGTTTAAGTTGTACTACAGCTGCCACGTTCACTTGTTCAAAATTTCTGAAATCCTTTTTTTAATTTTCCTATATCCTAAACATCGAAATCTACTAAAAACATTCACAAAATTTTCAATTTCAATGCGCAAACAAATTGTTCTACTGTTTTTCAGCAGCACTAACATTCGCTACATAAGGTACGGTTTTTGGATCATGATCAAAAAGCACAACTAAGCAAATAATGTTTTTTGATCAAACAGCACAACCCCTAATATTTTATTCCGCTCTCTTTCTTCTGCGTGGTAGTGATTTTGCTTGTGTTTGAGTAGAAGTGTGGAATTCGAATAAAGCCGAATAGATATTGAGTTCTCTCGAACCAAACAAAAAGGAACCGTATAAGACTATGAATACAGCGTAAAATCTTTGTTATAAATTCGTTTATTTCATAAAAATTGCGTCGGCTTGTGTAAGCTAACAAAAGTATGGAACAAAATATTTACATTTCACTGAATTAAATACTGGTGTTTAAAGAAAAGGAAGAGAGTTAAAGTCAATTTAAGAAGGGAACAGTGTTAACAACAAGTTAATAATAATGTTAACAGTAATAAGAACAATAATGAAATTAATAACAATATACAGTAGAAGAGATGAAAAATATAGTTTAATCATTTAAATTCAGCCAACTGTATCAATATGGCTCAAATGCGGAATAGAGAAAGAAAAGGTTTGAGTGCGTGCGCTTTTTATTCGGTACGTATGAGAAGGGTTTTTTTTCCATTCTCTGGTTTTACGTGAACGATGACGAAATAATGCGTTCTTGAATGCGCCTCGCTAAAGCTGAAGGTTGAAGGCTTTCTTCGAAGTCTTGAAAGCTTTGAATCTCTGAGACAGTGTTCGTGTTTGCTTGAAGTGAGTTTTCTGATTCCTCTGATGTAACTGTTCTTAAGTGCATGTTATGCAGAACAGAGCATGCATTTACGATCTTCCCTGAAAAACCAGGTTCGTACAAAAGAACCCTTTGTTGGGATAGACACCTCCATGTCCCTTTAAGAACGCCAAAAAGCCTTTCAACGCAGTTTCTAGATTTGCAATGAGCTTCATTATATCGAAACTTTGGCGAATTTTGAGGCTGGTTCGGAAGAAGAGTCATAAGCCAAGGTTCTAGAGGGTAACCAGAGTCTCCTAAAATAAAAAGATACATTATTAGCAAGGTATGTTGTCACATAAAAATATTCTAAAGTTCAAACCTATTAAAAAAGTTCTATGGTCTCAATTTTCAAATAACCGTTTCATTACATCGCGAATAGCAGAAGATCCCCAAATATATGAACCATGGCGGGCTCCAGGATATCTTGCGTTTACATTAAGAATTTTCAAATTTGGGTCACAAATCTTAAATAAATAAATAAAATATTAAAAGGTTTTAATTAATTCATTATATTTTATAAATTGCACACAATGGCAAACATTTAATAATACACCCACAACTCAATTCGTTGTTTTATATGTTACAAAGAATGATCCAATACGAGATCCCTTTTTCGAGGGTTGTTTTGACAGTTTTATAGATAGTTTTATAGTTAAAGAGTTCTTCAACATCATTTTGGTCGAAGGGTAGGGGTCCGATAAGAGGTAGTTCTAATTAAAATTCAAAAAAATCAGTGTATTGATACAAATTAAATAAAATATTTATTTTGAATCGGTTCCTACTTAGTCGTATTGAATACTGAACAAAAACATTATATGGACAAGACATTTGACACATAGAGCTGTCAAAACAACCCAGTTGAAGTAGGTACCTCGCATTGGACCACTTTTTATAAAATATCCATAAAGTAATTATTTTTAAATCTTACCATTTGAACGTTAATGGAATGGTATCCATGGTGATTAGCATAAGCTTCTTCATGATCTTTCGGACCGATTATTGCCACTTTAGAGCAGTCAATTGCACCTATAGCACCGTCAAAAGGTTCGCGGGCATTACAAACGTGCTGCTTCTCGTTCTTGCTGCGTCACAGGGAATCTCACATTTGGGCGAAACATTCTTGAATTAATTGCGTCCGTTACTCGATGAATGGACCGACTTATGGATGACTGGCTCATCAAAATTCCACTTTGCTCACCGACGGGGCGTTGGTAGCAACCAGTTGCATAAAAGCGTAGCGCTGCAAAAACCTTCAAACAAAAGTAAAGGTCGAATATGTCTTAGAACCATAAAAAAATATTTACTTGATTTTCAGCTGATAGACCAGTGATTCTATTTTGCTGTAGACGGTCATATAATAAGCTGATGAGCTCATGCGTTATATCCGGCGTGATGCGATACAGTTTTTTAAATTTACCTAACTCCAAGTCAAAAGGAGAATCAATTCTTCGTAGATATGCTCGTTTCAAATTTGTATCATGAACATAAGCTTCAGTTGCTTGGAGCGACGCATCCATTGCCAAATAATTAAAAGCCATTTAAAGCTTATAAACGAACGAAAATTTGATATTTAAATTTGTTCAATTCAATTTAATTAAAAAAATATAAATTTCAAAAAACTTACAGATATTTTCGGTTCACTTTTCGTCAACAAAATATTCAGCGCAAGTTGTGCGATTCGTTTCCGACAAAATTGCGATTCACCTACCGACAAAATCGGAAAGAAGTGTTTACAGAATACCACTTTCCGAAAATTATCGCAAACAGAGCTTTGCGACACCGAATATCGGCCGAAATGTCTTACAGAATCCCACTGCAGGGAAGCATGAACATGTAAAACAGTGATTGAATATATGGGTAAGCGGGCTGAGGATGTATGGTAAAATAATTTTTATAAATTTTATTGAAAGTCCGTATTCACCCGTTGCGTTGGATTTTATTTTACTAACACACCGGCCTACATCACATTCGTTAATAGCAACAAACTCAAAATTACTCGGAGATTCAGAACTTAAAGGCCTCGGATTAAAGTCACTCACATTATCTGGCGATGAGGAGCTGGCTATAAAGTAATCGTTTAGGAGATTAGGATCAATCCGACAATCTTCGGATCTCACGCTGCATACGCCAGCTTGCTTTAAATTGCTCTAAAGCTTTTTAGATGGTTGCGATGAACTTAGTTTGGACATGAAAAATATGCGCTTTGCTGTTCTGATTGTAGAGTTAGCCATGTTTCTCGCTCCTTTGTGTTGTTCCCAATTTGATGTTGTGGGATTCCTTTTCCAACGATTGTAAGTTCTACTATGCTTTTTTAAGGCTAATTTTTACATTGTTTGTGAACCAAGGACAACTTATGTTAGTGACTCGGCGAGTGACTAATGGAACATGCAGGTCATAAAGTTGAAAAATTCTATACATAAAGTGCTCTAGCTTCTCATTAACAGAACTCATTAAACAGCACTCGGACCAGTTAATGGAAGACACGTCACTGAACAACGAGCCGTAATCAACGGACTTATAATCCCTAAAAGAGATTGTTTTTTCAAAGGCAACTTGTGTTAGATTTACATTTAACGAACAGAAAATGAGATCATGGTCAGAAACAAAGGACAATTGATCAAAAAGCAAGACAGACGAAATATCCGATACAACAAAAATATCTAATAGGCTTGGAGACGCGTTACTTGCAAAGCGAGTAGGCATGCTTGTATTGACGGTTTGAAGACCAACTTCAGCAAGTCTATCGATAAAGCGACTAACAAGATTGTCCTTACATAAAATGTTAATATTAAAATCAACACACATAACATAATGGTCGTAGCCAATTGCACAATCTGACAAGAGTAGAAAACAATTGATCCAAACAACAGTTACGATAGGGATTAACACACAGGACACAAACACCTTGACACAATTAACACGAATTTCAACATTCATAAATTCAACCTCTGAACCACTGGACATACCTAACAGATTCACATTTAAATTATCTTTACAGTAGATTGCAACAACCCGCCTTTCTTATCAGTCCGTTCATTTCTATAAAGCTTAAAATTATTTATATTCAAACACGCATCATTTATGTCTTTGTGAAACCAGGTTTCAGAGACACAAATAATATGAAAAGCTGAATTTTCAAAACAATGTCGGACAACATCTAGCTTAACATCATTTAGGCTTCTCGCGTTACCTAAGACAGTAGTAACCACAGACAATTATTTTAAAAACACAACCATTAGTATGATAGAAGAAAAACTAATGTATAGAGAAAGAGAAGAAGACACATAAAGAAATTATAGGAATTGAAAAATAGAACATATCAGAAATATCTTAAATAATGAAATTAAAAACATAATTAATTCCAAAAATAGAATAAATAAACATAAATAATCAGCATTCATCTTCGCGTACAGCATAACCGATGACAATATGCATTTCTTCGATGCTATTAATCTGCATTAGTTCTCCATTCTTCCGCATTCTGATGTTAATAGAGCCACGCAGAGTAAAGACGTTGAAAATTGTTTTTTGCGTTTACAGGTGATCGCAGCTTGAAGAAATCTTCTTGTCACAGCAGAAATATTCTCGTGCAAATAGACATTATTATCGGAGTCAATGCCTGCTCCTCTGAAATTAACCGCACTCTTTGTTTTCCGACGGTAGTCTCCAAAAACCTTCAATGCTCTATTTCTGTCGTAAGGCGTATAAAATTTAATAATAACCACCCCGCTTGTGTTGTTAGAATTTGGTTTTGAGCGAAATATATCTCTAACGGGTGGCGAATGAAAATCAATGGAGCGACAAATTGAGTTGAATGCACTCTTTAAGTTTTCATCTGCTAGCAAAGGAAGTCCGAAGAGAACATCGTCGGAAGAATGGTCAACTCTGCTGTTGTTATTATTGTTGTTGTTGTTATTAGTATTGCATTCACTAAGCTGTTGAGTGAGATTATTACAGCGCGTGGTTAGGGCACTTACTTCTTCCTGAAGAGAATGTATTTTGGTGTTACACTCGCTCACTTTACTATCGAGTAAGCCTATCTCACTCTTAAGTCTGCTGACAACTCGTGCTAGATCTGAAGAGAGTCTACTGAACAGACTGTCAGTATGCTGACGAATACGCTCCTCTTATTCTTTAATCTACTAATTCGAGTGTGCTTACAATCTTTCTTCCACACCAAGTAGTTGAGCGCCAAATGTATTTGCGCCAATATTTGTCAATTTTGGCGTATTGTCGCTTTTGATGTTGCCGCGCTGCTCACGATGGCGAGTTTGCATTGGAGTTGAGTCATGGGATCAGACGTCAAGGTAGACCAGAGAGCACAGAATGAAGAGAGCAGAGATGAAATGGAGACAGCACAGAAATGAAGACGAAAGCTGCCAATAACTGAACGACCGATGCAGCGACAGTAAGCGAAACAATGTTGAGGAACACGCAACGACAATGCAAGGCGACAAAAACACATATATAGATATTGATTGCAATTGCGGGCTTTGCAAGTAAATTCGTGTTGATAACAATTTAAAAAAATAAGCAAATGTTCGTAAGATTGTTACTGTTTGTTATTTATTTTACTGCACAAGCAGCAGCAAGACTCGGATAATAAACCGGTTTAATATCAACAATTATAAAAACTTTTGTGAAGCTATTTTAAATTTTTAGCCGGACCGATGCGAAAAACACGACCGATCGCCGCTTCTTAGTTTTTGTACCTTTACCTTTATTAGGTACTTTATTACCTTTTCGTCACGCCACAACAGACCAGCTTCGTATCTATCACCAGACATTTTTATTGACTGCTCGAGTATTGTTATGGCTCTTTCCTCGTCCTCGGAACGTTTTAGCGTAACTCCTGGTTTCACTCCAAAGTTTTCCACTTCGTAATATTCAGTCATCATTTTATTTAATTGTTCCATGGCAGTATCACTTTCACAATTTTGTCGAAGATGGAAAATATGCCTCGAATGCGTTATGATATTTTTATTAGTGGGACCGTAGACCATCCATCCAAGTCGTGTTTTGACTGCAATCGGTCCTTCCTTTAAAGGTGTGCGAGGAACTTCTACTGACACCGTCAGAAAGGCATGCGTTAAGCTTATTACAAGCTTTGGCTGAACTTTGCAGTATTCCTGAAATGGCAGCCCTGCTAAAATTCATTGGGAAACTCACCGATTTTAAACGATTGTGTTGGCAACGCTGAACTTATCGTGGTGAATACATTTGGCCGCTCGTATTTTTCGCATCTTCTTCAGTTCGCCGATCATCAAATTAACAATTTCTGCTGATTGCCGCGTGCTTTGATCGTTGATCCATTGACGTTCCAGAATCTCAGGTTTTACGCGCAGTCCTAGTTCGTTGGCGAGCTCCTGGTCGATCATGGAGACGTTTGCGCCATCATGGATTAAAGCATAAGCGGTTATAGCTCGTTTCTTGCCGTGGTGGTGAACGTGTCTGCATCCGTCAGTATTACAGCGTTTTCGTGCAAAACACTTCGTGGCATGATGACCTCTTTTAAGGCAGGAAAAACACGTGCTTAATTGTTTCATATTTGCCTTACGTTCGTCGATTGAAAAAAAGAACCGTTTTACAGACCAGTAAACCTTTGCATTTACCTTCGCATAGTGGGCATTTTCAAGCTGTGACAGTCACACATGCGAATCGGCGTCCAGTTCTTGCGGTTGCCATGTTGATAAGTCGCTGCAAGTTGTTGAGCCCCTGGCTGAGGTCTTCAATGGATGGCGGGCCTCCATTGAAGCTGACGTTGCACAGGCAACTTTGCAACTAATTCGCTTTGTAACGTCGGGTTCGTTAGGTGATGTTCACCACGCGCGTTCTTTAAAAAGTAGACATATTCATAATTTTGTTCGCAAAGTTAACAATCGCGTCCAGATCGTCTTCGGCCAAGTGTGGTATGGTGTGTGCCTTTAGAATTTGGCTCTTAATAAAGCCCTAACCAAAATAGACGATTTGCTCCGTAACGAGCGAAGACGAAAATGTTCGCTTAAATGCAATTCAATGTTGTTGCCCAAAATAAGCAAACGTAAACACATCGAAACTGAACGAAACGGTTTGACGAGACGTTTTGTTCCGTAAGATCCGAACTTTTAGCGTCTCAACTCGTCAGCAACAATAGTGCAGAGTATTTTTACATCAATTTTTGTGGCATTTTTATCAATTAGTGCAAGAAACAATATTTAAATGAATTAATAGCCATTGTTAGGGATGAAGAAGGCATTTATATGCATTTGAAGCAGTTGGCAGCTGACCAGCCTAGACGAGTTCAAGAACGTTTCATTTTGAATTAAATGTCAAAACAGACGTAACGAGCGTACACGCTCCTCGAGTTGCAATCGTTTCGTTTCGCTTGAATGATGAAATTTGGGCAATCGATGTGGTCGGTTGCTGGAGCTGCTTGTTTTTGTTTTGCGGCATCGTTGGCGGCGGTATCGGCGTTGGTATATTTGACTGCTGCGCCGACGGTGAAATAGTTGAATCGTAGTTGAAGTACACTTTCTTGGAGCTGTTGATTGTTTGTGACCACCATGACTTGCATCGAGTGCATCTGACGTTTAAAGTCGTTCATCATCGCGGTCATTTTGCAATCGAAATCACGCGTTATAGCATTCTGTGCGCTGGCTTCTTCTGGCGGTTTTGATCTACTTGGTACGGTTGATGGAGCAGCCTTAGCGGGCGGAGGCGTTGACATGGCTTGAGCAAGCGATGGTACTGATGTTGCCGATAGCTTGGCTGATGTCTCCTTAGTCGTTGAGTGTTTCGCTGGTGAGTGGATAAGTGGCATCTCTTCTTCGAATCTACTAGGCGGTATTCCTTTCGTTGTGCGGCTGCTTACTCGTTTTTGTTGGTTGCCCTGGGAAAGAGGCATATGATCCCGGCAGACGGCGACAACAGTGATTGGCTCAAAAACGCTTAAGCTTGGTGCACTTAATGGAGTGAAATGATTGATTTCGTTCGGCAAAATTTACACGAAAGAAAGAATAAAATTTTTTGCTTTATGCCCAACAGTCGTGAATAAACTTTTCAAATTTAAGCCAAATACTTAAATGGCGGCAAGTTTAATGTGTATTGAAAATGAGTGGAAGTTATTATCTAAATATTGAATAAATTTTATATTACAAATTTATAAAAAATTAAGAAACAAAGTTTAAGCAGTTTTACATATAAATGCTAACAACCGAACAATACAAATATAACAATAAGAATCTTACTTCTTTCCTCGGCTGCAATTTAAATACAATTTAAATCGGCTAAAGAATTTAAGACACGAGCTTTTTTTACATTTTTTTTCAATTTTTGGTGATGTTCCCAATTTGAAAGTGTTTTTTCGAAAAAAATATTGACTCTAGAATTCATAAAAAATCAAAAAAAAAAAATGTAAAAAAGCTCCGAGTTTCCGTTTTTACTTCAAGGTGTTTTATAAATATTTGGAAAAATTGTAATTTGCACAACTAAGAATCGAATATGTGACCATCGCTAAATTCTAATTCAACCAATGAATTTATGTTGAACTAGATGGTTGACCTCTGCAAAGAAGAGCCGATGATTGTTGGAGCACTCTAGAAGGGCAAATCTTTATTCAGTAGAATTTTAAATTTGCGTTGAAAGAAGAATTTGTAAATAAGTATTAGGAATGAATATTAAGCATGAATTAAAAACACAATGATGTTGTATTTTACATATGAATTTTTTTTATTTGATTAAAGAAAAAATGTATACCAATTGAATATAAAGTTGAGGAAAAAATAATGATTACCAGAAACACTTGATGCAGGTGCAGCCAAAAGAAAAGAAGAATTTTTTTCTCATATGCTTTCAATTTACTTTGTAAAAAAAAATCATATGCTTTTTTACTTTCTTCTACGGCTTCTGTATACTTGACACGTAACCCTGTGGTCAATGAACACAGCCGCACCCAACCATCTACCCTCTGCTGTGGCAAACAAGGCGCTGCAGTCATCACGGAGGTCGGCTCGCATGGCACCGTCGTTATGAACAAAGGGCCCGAAGCAGAGATAGTTCTAAAACCAAAGAATTAAACAGTAAAAAAACCTAAACCCAAATATAACAAAAATAAAATAAAATTGTATACAAATAAAACTAGTTGCTAATTTCCTTTTCTTTTCCGCCACCCGAACCACCCGCGTTCATCACCCACCCAAATACATAATGTATCTCAAAAATTTGTTTTACTATTGAAAGCCGAAAACTTCAATGATAAAAATTAAATTTTTTAAAATCTATAAAAAATTCATTTTGAGTAACAAAAAAAAGAATATTTTTTAGGAATATTTTTATCACCGAATTCGAGTTCAGCGACCTCAAATTACTCTGAAATCAAGTATTGCATTCCTTTTCTGAGAAATTTTCTTCACATCCCCACAGATCCGCAGAATTTTGTTGCGGATGGAAAGTGAATAAAATTGTATGAAGTGCGGATCAACTGCGTTTTCAACAATAGCCCTTTTTCACTCCGAATCCACAAACATCATCTATATATATAAAAATGAATACATTTTCGGTATAACTTTCGAAATTCTTCTATTTATTCAACGTTAATATTAATAAAAAGATGTAAATAAAATGAAACTATATTAATTTAAGACGAAATTTCTTCGAGTCAGTGTTGGGCTTACGAAGGTGGTGATAGTTAGGTAATACTTTACGCAAAAAGTCGATTTGCAAAACATGAGACTAAAATTAAAATTTATTATAAATAAACAAAAAACAATTATTTTATGCTAACCTTCTGCTTCTCAAGTGCCTCTCGTTGATATCCAATTTTTTTATATATCACAGTATTTTCTGGTAATTCTTGACGCTCCTTTAAACAAACACCTGCACCGATAATGCACCCACTTGATATAGTAACATAGCGTCCAACAAAGCATTTACTTTCAAACAAATTTCTTTCTCCAATTTTGAATGCTTCAACACTACATCCCACTTCAAAGACATTGTTTGGACCAATATAAAGAATTGGAACTTCTTGTGTTGGTGTAACGTTGCATGAAGAATTTCGAAAATTTATAGATGCGTATTCTTCAATGATGCAGTTTTCACCTAAAATAATTGGTCCAGCCTCAGCTATAATTGTTGCACTTGTTTGAATTATACATCCCGGCATTATGGTAATATCTCCAAGTAATGTGCAATCTTCACAAACAACTGCTTTAGCCATAGCCAGAACTCTGAAAAAAGTAAGAAGATTAAATTACTATCATATCAAGCTATTTTTAGAAAAATTTGTCATTATCTTGGCAGATGGGCTGAGTTCCAAAACGTCAATTGCAAAGCAACTCCACAAAGTCATGCATTCCTAAATGCAACTGTGTAAACTTTGACGATATCACATGTCCCATATTGTTAACGATTCACACACAAATGCTAACACGCATCGCTTAGCTCTGATGCTTTGGCATTTGACTTGCAACAATGACCGGCATTGAAGAGCTTCCTTATATTTTTGCTATTTTTAAGGTACTTTGTTACGAATTTTACTACTAAACACTTTTTAAAGTAATATACTGTTCTATAACACCCGCCAATTTCAAAGCAACCGATTTGTATAAAAAGCGTTTTAAAACGTTAAATTGTACAAAAATACTTTTGAGTTGGGCATCTTTTCGAAAGGCATATTCTGTGGTGGTTCACAATTTCACCATTATTATTATTATTATTATTATTATTAATTGATTTTCATTAGTACAATAAGAACCATGTTCTTTTCAAGTACAAAGCATGATACATGCAATTTACTTAAGATTTAATAGTAAACAATACAAAATGAGAAGATAATTGTAAAACAGCAGTACAGACTTAACAAAGATGTAAATACAAATAAAAATATAATTAAAAAAAATTATTTTAATATAATTATAAAGGTTAAAAGCAGTGAAGACAAAGTAAAATAAGAAAATATAGAAAAACATAGAAGATAAAGTGGCAAAAATGTTATCAGATGAAATATTTAAAGAAGAGATTTAGATTTAGAGAACTGAATATTGTTAAGGATTTTGTGGAGAGAAATGTTTTAGAATGGCATGCTTGAATTTAAGCTCATTAACTATAGTCTTAAGGTGAGTTGGTAGTGAATTCCATAGTCTGATGGCATTGATGAAGAATAGTCTTGTGGAAGTTAATTGTGGATGTTGCGGATTTAAAATAAAACAAAGTCTTATTATTATTCTAATTCTATAATTTATTTACAACGCGCGACGTCTATCAACTATCGATGTTCGAATTCTACTAACTGTTACTTAAGGCAGCAGGGACCATATTCCCTGCCACCACAAAACCTTTATAATATAACGGATGGCCACGTTCCACCAAGCGGCCGCACACATACAAATCATCACTTGTGCAATTTTGTTTATTTCCATATTGTAATAATAATAATTCGCGCAAACATTTGCGTTGCGCTTTATAGCTGACCGCCTCGTCATCAGCGCTAATGACGCAACGGCTTAGACAGCTTAATGTGCGCATATGTGTGTGTGTGTGTGTGCGACGAGCTGACTCAGCCACAACCAAGACTATGTATTGAGTGATTGCTTGTCTGCTCGCTGGGTAGCTAAACCAGCGCGCAGGCAAACCAACGCTTGTTGTTGCATATACAAACTTGTGAGTCAGTGCTAGTGTTTAAGTTAGGGGTGTCAGGTTGCCGCTACAATGTTTGCAACGGCACTCTGACTGCTGAGGATAGGAATGTGCTTGATTTGCGGTTCTGTACAATCAAGTCACACTATACCCAGCGCCCAAGACATAAAATAAAAGTGGCTCAAAATTGCTAGCAAATATAAATATTTAGATTATATTTTAAGTATGCGACATAGTGTCGCCAGCTGGCTAGAAGAGCCGAAACACGAAACTATGCTCGTAGGGGGTGACGGAACAAAGTGTACCGCCACAGTCTAGTTGAGTTTTGAATATTAAAGCTAGGTAGGATTAGCATTGGGCTTCTGAGCGACTGACCAAAGTGCAATTTCTAATAGAGGTAAAAAGGAGTTTTGTGTTTAATAAGCTTGTGCAAGAAGATGCACAAGCATCTTGCGAGCATTGAGGTAACTTATAATGTTACAACCGAGTATACAGTTTTTATACTGAGCTAAGTGATCAAATTTTCGTAGTCCATATACATATCTAGTACCATGATTAAATACAATTTCCAATTTTAGCTGAGACCGCGAGTCTAGTTTGCTATAGATAAGTGCAGAGTACGTGATCACCGGCAGGACAAGTTGGATTACGAGCTTACGTCTTGTATCAATTGGTGTATACTCAGCCGAAACTCTAAGATTACGCAAGATAAAATATATTTTTCGAACTACATTGTTTATTTGGTCAGTACACGTTAGGGAGCAGTTAATATTAAAACCTAGACTAGTTACTTTGTTAACCAAGAGAAGATTTTTGTCACCTAACACTACAACTGGAATATCAATAAAGTAAATTTTGTCTTTCGATATAGGAAGTACGTAGGATTTTAAGGCATTCAGTCGTAAACCGTTTCTAAGAGACCATTGATTAATGGAACTCAAATCTTCATTCAATTTATATGTTAAGTCTTCCTTGAGATTCATTCTACCTGACACATAGAGTTGAACATCATCTGCATAAGCATGCATTGAAGTATATTTGTAACATTGGAAAATATCATTTATAAAAACAGAAAACAAAAGAGGTCCGAGAATCGACCCCTGGGGCACTCCACTGCAGATTAACTTATACTGTGAGTAGTAGTTCTTAGCTTTTACTCTTTGCATTCTGTCTGTTAAGTAGTTACTCAACAAATTGACCGCACTATCACAAAAACCGTAAAGGGTTTTTAACTTAAGACATAGAAGTTTATGATTTACTGTGTCAAAAGCTTTCGAGAAATCCAGCAGACAGAGTGATGTTAGTTTCCCATCATCGTAGGAGGATCTAATATCATCAATAACTTTTAACGTAGCAGTTGAGCAACTGTGTCTAGGACGGAAGCCAGATTGTAGTGGAGAAAAACGATTAGTCGACAAGATAAATGTTGTTATTTGGTCAGCCATTATTGCTTCGCAAACTTTAGACAGTGACGACAAAATACTTATGGGCCGAAAATCCTTGGGTTCACAAGGCGTGCTATTTTTTGGAACAGGCGTAACTGTAGCAATTTTCCAAGTTTTCGGAAAAATTGACGTGGTAAAGCAGTGGTTTATGATCTGAGTTAGTGGACTAATAACATGAGCAAGAATAATCTTAATAAATTTATCTCTCAGTCTCATATAAAAAACTCTCCAATTTAAGATTCTTTTACCCCTAAGAATTGGCCGTGGGGATATTTTAACTTCGGCCAAGTCGAAGATATACCTTACTAGTTTTTTTTTAACTTGATTCGCTCTCGTATGACACGAGCCTTTTTTTAAATTTTTTTTTTATTTTTTATGAACTTTTAGTCAATATTTTTTTCGAAAAAACACACTTTCAAATAAGGAACATCACCAAAAATTGGAAAAAAATTTTAAAAAACGCTCCTGTCATACGAGAACCAATTTTTTAAGATTTAAAAAAGACATTTTTTTTCGAGATCGGACAATTTTTGCGACTCCCAGCGCTGCAACCACGAGGGCCCGTTTTTTTCTCTGCCGCCAGTTTGGAGCTCTATAAAACCATGTTGGAGTGAAGAATATATTTTTTGAATTTTTTCTTGTAATCAATTCTCTACAATAATAAAAAAAATTTTGGAAAAATGTTTGTTTTTGACTGAGTTATGAATTTTTAAAAAAAGATCTGTTTTCTCTGCCGCGCATGTCATGTCCCTCCTTAATCAGCTATACTTTATTTCTGATTACGATTTAATTTTTTGTTCGTTAAATGTTAACTTATCTTGTTATGTAGCAGTAAATTCCTTTTCTTATCGTGATTATAATATATTGATTATCCGTCTCTGTACAATGATTTGTCTATGATTTCGTTTAATGAGTGTTGGTTGCATCAGGATGTTAATGACAAGCTAAGTTCTTTCATAGCTCCTATTAAATATATGTATGATAAACATGTTCCCCTTCGTACGTTAAATGTTAAGAATGTATCTAGTCCTTGGATTGCTCAAAAAAAAAAAACAAATTGGCCATTTCAGCCCTTCAAAGGACTTTGACCGAGCTTCTAATGATCAATTGTGTTGTGTGTGTTTTTAAATGTTTGCACACAATTGACCGAGAACTGACCTACATGTTTTATGCCGTCTCCGAACGGCTAAAGTATTAACTTTCTCAAGAAGCTTTTTACATGGCATTATTTACTCTCTGAGGTTTGCCATTGTCTGCAGAGGGGTGTTGACCGATCAGAAAAATTTTTTCATTGAAAAAACTTTTCGCCGCGACTGGGGATCGAACTCGGGCTCCGAGCATGCTAAGCCACACATTTAACCTGCATGCCACGGTCACCACCTACAATTTACTATTCACTGTCTTTAATATAAATGAGTGTTCAAGGCTCTTGACCCCCTTTAAAATTAATCCCTTTTTAATATAATTTTTGGCTGTACCTGTATCTAAGAGAAATCTAAGCAGTGTTCCATCTTAGTATCTTTCTATATACGGCAAATGCGATCCATTTCTAAAAAATTGCACTCATCTGCTTCTATATAATTTATTTGTTGCTGCCTGAAAGGTACCTGTTGTGCACTGTTGGTGTGTTTTTTTTTCTGTCTTATTATTATTATTATTAGTTATTGTAATTATTTTGGTGGCCTGGTATTATGGCATTTCGATAAGAAATGTTATTCGGAGGTCTTGTGACAAAGCGTGTAGTGCTCGGATCGACTTCCATCGGAACTGGTGCTCGATCTATGTTTGTATCTTGAATTATATTGTTGATTGGGCTTCTATAACCTTGCGAAAAAATAAAGCTACCTGGTCTGAAATCGTTATAATGAAAGTTATTAGCAAAGGCGAATCAAGAATTATTTGCAACAAGTTCTTGCGCAAGTGCTAATGCTCTAGGAAGGTTACTTGGTTTTGATGATAAAAGAATATCACATAAAGGTTTGTTCAAACCCGATATAAATACCCTAAGCGCATCACTTTAATATTTGACATTTAATGAATTTATGAATTTCGCGTTTCCTTCATTTGTCATGGCCACTTTGTTTATTATGAGAGTTAATTTTCTCTCAACAATTCAATATATTGTTGGATAAAAGAATTTTTTCATATTTTTCTCAACTTCTCTCCGTGAAAAATAATTAAAAAGGTTTTTATCTTTAGCAATAATTAGTATTATTCACAAATTGTTGCAATACGGCAACAAAGCCTGATACAAAAAAAAATTACCCTTGGGCGTATTTGTTGCCTTATCGCAACAGCCAAAAACGACATCACAATTTATATATAATATCCTATTTTTCTGCAAATTAAAGTCTTGAAATTGTTAAATCCGTTCGTTATGTATGTCAGTAAACATATTTTTCACAATTTTTAAGCTTAAAAGATAAAAAATATTAATATTTAGAAAACCCCGAAACATGCTTGAATCAATTTTGCGAAAATTACGGTTTAAAATGTAAACGTTCCAAGCACCTGTTTGAATTGAAAACATAAAACACATTGATTTAGAATCGTAATAGAGCATAACACCTATTTATCATATACACAAACCGAAAAAGTTTCTGCTACTATATATTAGATGGCGTTAAAGAAATTGTTGCCGTAAGGCAACAAATATGCCGAAAGGGTTAAATAACACTGTGCTAGTTGCAAAATCCATCAAACGGGGGACTCAGGGGGATACATAATTCGAGTGCGCTGATCCTAATGGTGCTATGCGTTTTTTTAAGTTAGCTTTAGTTTTCGAGTTATTCGTGTTAATGAATGAATTACAAAATGTTGGTTAAATTTAACGTACATAAAAAATAATTTGTTTTGCCTTCACTTTAATTATAGTGCGTACTAATTTTTCTTACCTTCACTATATTTGTTTATCTCTTTAATTCTTTGTTACATATATTATTATAAACTAACTTAACTCTAAATCGCTCTCATTTTTTATGCTACACATTTCTTATTATTTTTAGTTTGTATAATATGAAAATCAGGTTTTTGTTGTTTTTGTAAACTTCTTTTGCGTGAACAGTTAACCTTGTAAAAATTCATGCCTTCATAGCAAAATTATATTTAATTTAAAATCACTTGCGATGAAATTGTCTTCGAATAAAGAATAGAAAATTAAAATAAGAAAGGAAATAAAACTGCATTTTACTTCGAGACATTCATCAACAATTCGAAAAACAAAATATCACTATTAAGGATAAAACGGAAGCAATTTTATTTTTATTTTTTACAATTTATTAAAATTAAATCGATATAAATTGATAGAATAACCATTGTATCGACAAATATACATCAAATAAAAACAATTTGAAGAATATTAATTCGATTTAGTTATTTAAGAGTGATTTTCCCGCAAAAAAATTAATACAAAAAACTTTAAGCTTACAAACGTTGTATTTATTAACAATTTGACGAACAATAATATGCTATAATATGTACCTTTATTAAAACTTAAAAGTTTTTAGTGTTAATTTGCCATAAGATCAATTCAAAAGTATTTTAAAAATTGATGTACATAAAGGTCTAGAATAAGCATGATTAGTTATACAGTTGCATATTTTTTGGGCAAAGTTTTGCATAAAAATCCGCCTTCTAGTCATAACAGCAACTATTTCTTTAACTCGTACATACAAACGAAACTATTTGTGATTGAAAAAAAAAAACAAAAGTTATACCAAATATCCCAAGTTAGAACTCATAACTGCTCATACTTTTGGAAGTTAATAAATCACAAGTTAACTCCAGTTATCAGACAAAAGTTATGTATAAAATTGAATTTCTAAAGTTATGTTTGACAATTGGAAGTGAATAAAATGAATAAGTTTAAAAAATTTCTAAGTAATTCTTAAATCTTAAGTTATAAAAGTGAATAAAACGGCCCTAAGTTTCTTTTCTCATATTTTAAGCTAAATTTTAAACAGATTAAGATAAATATTACTCGTTTTACTATAAATATTAATGTTTATGAAACATTAATATTAATATTTATAATTAATCTTAACATTAATATTAATATTAATGTTATTCTAAATATTTTATTTTGTTTTTTTTTCTTTATTAAAATTGTTGTTATAATTATGCAATGTAATGTGATAAAATATAATATAATATAGTATTTTATGGTATTTTAATGATTAAGCCTATGCTAATAATAATAATTATTAATAATAATAATAATAATAATAATAATAATAATAATAATAATAATAATAATAATGATAATAATAATAATAACAATAATAATAATAATAATAATAATAATGATGATGATGATGATGATGATGATGATGATGATGATGATGATGATGATGATGATGATGATGATGATGATGATGATGATGATGATGATGATGATGATGATGATGATGATGATGATGATGATGATGATGATAATAAAAATATTAATAATAATAATAATGCAGTAATAATAATTATAATAATAATTATAATAATAATAATAATAATGATAAAAATAATAATAACAACACCAACAACAACAACAACAACAACAACAACAACAACAACAACAACAACAACAACAACAACAACAACAACAACAACAACAACAACAACAATGATGATGATGATGATGATGATGATGATGATGATGATGATGATGATGATGATGATGATGATGATGATGATGATGATGATGATGATGATGATGATGATGATGATGATGATGATGATGATGATGATGATGATGATGATGATAATAATAATAAAAATTAATAATAATAATAATGTAGTGTACTTACATATGTACATACTAAGTTACCAAACCGACCACATGCGTAGCTACAATTGTCCAACATATGACAATAATAAAACCCAAAGATATCAACAAAAATATTGTGATCGATCCTGCGATCTCAACTAATCCTGACCAACCGAATTTTTTCTGTTTCCTTGCATCAAAAGCAGTACTACAAATTAAAAATCCAAATGCAAACGGAACAGGATCAAACAAATTCCAACAAAATAGAAGAACACCAGCCTGAAGGCAAAACATTTGACGCACCTAAATATATTTCATCATCTTTGAAAAACGCTGGACCAAAACCGTTGACTTTGGAAGAATACCGAGCGAGACAAACGAAAAAACCAGAGGTACAACAGAAAAAACCAGACAAAAATTCCAAAAAGATTTGACGACCAAGAGCTGGAAGAGTTGTCAAAGCCAGACAACGTGTGGCAGAACTAAACCGGATAGGTAGGATAACAACAGACAAGAAATTAAAAACATTAAATTTTAGAAAAAATAAATGTTGAAAAACAAAGTTATGTAAAAATACAAAGTAAAAATAATATACAAATTTTTTTTACATTATACTAAAATAAATAAACTAATGATACCTAACATAACACATGTATATCACTATCTAACCATGGGCCTGTTTCTCAAAACTACAAGTTCACAAGTTACAAGTTACAAGTGTATTTTCTACAAGTGCGTGTAAAACCTGTTTCTCAAAAAAGTTCACAAGTCTTGTAATTTTTTTACACGTGTAGAATAGCTTTTTATTCAGATTTTGGCGTCTGTCAAGTAACAGAGCTTCCAGATTGTATATTTATTTATACCTCGGAACTTGAATATACTGCGTTCTTAAAGAAACATATTGAGACAATTAATAAGGGGATGGAAGTCACTGCGTAGGTTTGCGTATTGCGTACTTTGCGTATATTGAATTGACATGAACGCACCATCAAATTTAGCATAAAATTAACTGCGTAGCTTGAAAGATTCTTGAACATTTGTTACTTGTATTTCATTCATTGTTTTTAGTTTTAAAATAAATCACTCCAACATTGTTGGACGACGTCTTAGATCGTTTGAAAGAACAATTAATAAACGATTTTGACAGGGCAGCTATTTACGCACTCCAATTCAGAGATAAAGAGATGGGAAACTTCTTTTTAATAATGTTTTTTTCATGTTTCCCTCCAAATTCATGCTTCTTCTTCAATTTTTTTGGGTACTTTTGTGAGTCTCATGTATTGTATACATGATTCACCTCATAGTTGTCAAGTATTATTGTCAAATTCTATTAATAGGGTTGCATTGCAAAAAAAATAAAAATGTACTATTATATCAAAGTTGCTTCGAACTTAAATGCTGTTTGCGGTAGAACAATGGTATTTTCTTTTCCCGATGAAAGAAATCAAGAATATATTCAATTTTTGTGCACCCTCTATGCAAAGACTGCAGAATATATTACATTTTTTATTTAACCCAAAACCTTTGCCCTGTTCTAAGCTGATAAAAAAACAAAAAACCAAATTTTGTCATAATTCTACTTTAGGGCCCACGCCTTTTTTATTTTTTTTTCGAGTTGGATTAGTTAGATTATATGTATTTGGGCTCGCTTAGCCCAATGGTGGTAAAACAAAAGGACTTTTTTTTTTGGTTTAGGAGATAAAATTCATCAAATTTCGAAAAAAGCTTATACAAATCTATAATTTTTTAATATTCAATATTAAACAACAAGTTTAAATAGAGAAACTTGCCTTTATTGTTAATTTATTTTAGCAACAAATTATTTACCGTTTTAACCAGAGTGGCTTTTAGTTAATCGTGCCCTTCTAGTTTGAATATTTGGAATATTTTTTCTCTTTTTAGTAGAAACAGCTTTGAGAGAAGAAAGATAAATGAAGGAAGTAAATATATTTACCAACAAAACAATATGAAAATGTTTCAAATCTAGTTTTTTATCTAACGAAATCTTTAAGTGAAACGTATTGCTTATTTTATGTTTCGGTTTTATAACAAAAACGTATTCATTTTAGTTCTGAATTTACAAATAAATATTTGTTCCAAATAAAAGTATTTTTCATTCTAAAGAAGAAATTCATTAACTTTTAAAATTTGTGGTTTTACACTTTCGCCCTGTTTACCAAGAGTTATACAGTGACCTCTATTCAATATTTCAATCACTTTCCTAATTTGCGCAAAGCAATATCTTATTCACCAACTTTAAACTTGTTAATTGGTGAGTGGTTAAAAGTTATTCAACACAATCTATAAACTTTTAACTAAGTTCTTCTATCTCAAGCGAAAGCTTCATTGATTAAATAAAGAAATAATGGGTTCCGTAAGCGGGAAGGTAATCAGTGATTGATCTGGATTACTTTCTCGATTGCATGTAAGCAGGATTTTCTTGGGGCTTTATGTTCAATATTTTCTTAAAATGTCACTTTTCAGATCCTTCAGTTGACAGCATTTAAGGGTAGAATTTTAAAATCGTCAATTTTAAGAAAGAACTGCAATTTATCTTACTTTTGAGATCAACATTTTTGTGAAAAAAACACTATTAAATTTTAAAGGTCAGAATTTGTTTGAGAAGAGAACCAAAAACTGTAAAATTCTTAGAGGGCCAAAATAATAAGAAGTTATTCTGTACCTTGATTCTATTCCTAGTAAAGACGTTCTGTAACAAAAACCAACCTGTATAAAATTAATTCCAAATAAAATAGTACTAGTACAATTCTACTATAATTTCATACTTATTAATTCGTAGTGAATAATACCTACTCTAGATAGCACAAAAATACGTTTTTATGCAACTCTGCTGTTGGCTTTCATGCCAAGGTGGGTTTCAGATTAAAGCAGTGAGCGCTTTCAAGCGATACAACTGTTCCAGTAGAAAACATAATTAGCGCTTTTTTTCTATGACTGAGGTGATAAGTCAGACATCAAAAATATTGGCAAGTAGTTAAAATGCAATGCCGTGCAACATAAATTTTGACAAATAACAATGAATGCGCATGTTCTTGTAGTTTTATATACATATTTTTAATTTTTAAAATTAATACTGAATAAATTAACTTAAAAGAGACAAGGATTACAATTTCCTGGTTGGGCTACCAATTTATTCAATAAACTGTTTAGCATTTCATTAATTTGACAACTATTTTGACGTTTCAAATAGCAAACTATTCAGAAAATATAACTTATTGAGAGCGCTGGAGATTTCACCAGACTGCCAGAGCAAATGTTTAAACAAAACATTGACTTTTAAATAAAGGCCCAACCAAGTTATGCGTAAGCATACAAAAGCTAGAGAGCAAAAGAACGTACTTGCTCAGCAATATATTGCGTCGCCCAAGTTGTGCGTAAGCAATTTTTCGTTCAGTTTCTCAATTTTCGTTTACTTTTCAAAACTTGAGTGTGAGCGCTCGACACCGTATATTGCTAAGCACAAAAGGGTTGCAACCTGTTTAATAAATAATTTAAATTTTGATTTTAAACACTTTTGTATCGAAATTTTATTAAAAATCAGTAAAAAAATGTATGTTTTAGACAGGATTTATTTATTAAGCGAGGTTTGTATTGAAATTGACCGCTATTTTCAATCATAAAGCATGGATGAATCTACCAACTTAAAAAAATATTTTTTTATAATTTTAGTTGGCAATCTTTTTCGACAAAAAAAAATTATTTTTTATTTGTCATTTCATTCGAATCGATTTATATTGAAATTTTTTTTCATGCCTACTTTGTTTTGAATTAAGTATGGAAAAGTGTGTTTTTGAACTTTTGTATACTTTTCGTCGACTTCTCTCTGAAACTTTTGTATGCTTACGCATAACTTGGTTGAGCCTTAATGCATTCACAATTCATTCTGCAACATATATATAGAGTATGAAGGAAAAAGTTGGCATCAAAATTGTTTTCAATGCAGTAAATGTAAAATTAGACTAAGCAGATTTGATTTCTTTGAACATAACTCGCAACTATTTTGTAGGTATTGTCATTAATAAGAACAAAAACATAAGAAATTAATGGAAGAACTTTAAGAAATTTTTAATGAGGTATTAAAAATTTAGCAAAATATGAAGAAATCATCAAATAGAAAATACAAAACAGAAACAATCGATTTAAAGCTAAATTATTTAGAACGCTATAATTTACATTTCAATAAAACTGCCGAATCCTTAAATAAAATAGAGGCAGATGAATTGAATGATCAATTCCAAAAATTTCAAAAATCACAAAATTACTTTGTTAAATCGCAAAGTAGATAACAATAACAAATTAACAATGTCGGAACTAAAGGGTGTTTTTTTAAGAGCTTGCTGATTTGAAATTTAAATAAAACACATGCCAAATTATAAAATGGCCAAAATTTTTATTTGGTAGATAATTTCTTGGCATTTAACATTTAAATATAATTTCGGGCATATGGCCACCACGACTATTTTGCACAAAGGTCATTCTGGATGTCCAAATTTCGACCACCTTTTCAAGCATTTGAGGGCGAATTTCAGCAATGACACGTTGAATATTGGTTTTCAAAACGTCAATCGTTGCTGGTTTATCCACATAAACCAATGACTTCACGTATCCCCACAAAAAATAATCAAGTGGCGTCAAATCACACTAACGCGGAGGCCAATTCACAGGTCCATTTCTCGAAATAATTTTGTCGTTGAAATGTTCTTTCAATAAGTCGATTGTTTCGCCCGCAGTATGACAAGTGGCACCATCCTGTTGAAACCACATTTCGTCCACATCCATATCTTGAAGATTTCACGACGACGAATCGATAAATTGTCGTTTTCTTCAACACTGGCCTCAACGGCAGCAATATTTTCTTCTGTACGCACTCTTCTCATTCTTCTCGGTGGCTTGGCTTCCAAAAGAGTACCCTGAAATTTGGTAATTACGTTCTTTATGGTGGTCTCAGACGGACGATTATGTGCACCATAAAATTCACAAAGTGCTCTATAAACATTATCAATTGAACAATGTTTTTGAAAATAAATTTCCACGATTTGGACAATACTGAGTAGAGACGTCACTTTAAACTGTCAAAACAACTGTCAATCAATAGAGTAATCCATATTGAAAAAAAACCTCATAAAAAAACACCCTTTAAATATAGAACTAATTTTGAAAACCATTCCCATTTTCAACGGTAACTACAAGGAATTAAACGCCTTTTTAACTTAAGTAGAACTAATGGACAGCACTTGTATTACACCAGAAAACAAAAGAAAATTAATAAACATTGTAATCAATGTAAAACTTAGCAATAATGTTAAAACAACAATAGGACATAAAGCAAGTATAGACACATTCGGTAAACTTAAACTCGCTCTCACAAATTCATTTAAAAGCAACTTAACAATTACACAAATATATACACAACTATCTACACTGACACAACGAAACAGTACCGTATCAAATTTTAAAGACAAACTGCTAAACTTAACATCTGAACTTAATAATTTACAAATAAATTTACTACCTACCGATAGTAATACTCAGCGAAGAGATTTAATTATGAAAATAAATTAATCTTACGCTTTGACTATTTTTAAAAATGGACTTAATGAAGACTTAAAGAACACAATTTTTGCAGCTCAACCAAAAACATTAATTGACGCAACAAATCTAGCTTTGGAACTAGAGAAAATATACAAACAAATAATCAGTTTATGTTCTTTAAAGCAAACAACAGAAAACAGAACTTTAATTTTTACAATTCATACCGGGGACGACAAAATAACGGAGCTAATAACTACAACAACATACAATATAATGGAAACAACAACAAGAAGACACAATACAGCAGCTTTAACAACAATACTAATGCTCGACAACAAAATTACAGAAACAATCCCAAACAAAACACAATCAGCCATTTAGAAATAGTGCTTGGATTAAGCTTACATGCAATATAAAAAGCAAGCCTTATCCAAGCACGCTTAAAAAACACTTGCCCACGTAATAAATTTCCAAGTTGCTTTGTATAACTATTGCGTTAAACACAAAAAGCAAGTGATGTACAATAATACTTGGAAAGGGTTGCACCAAGTAAGTGTTTTGCAATCATACTTAGAAAACGCTGACAACGGTAATGGTTTTATAACTGTTCAAAATTGTGATGCTCTCATATATACATGTTAACACGATCGCCTAGCGACAGCGGCCGTTGACCTATATTTCCATTTTATCCAACTCCACACACGAGGCACAAGATCAGCGGTTTCAACAAATAGTGCAACAGTTACCCAACACCACACACGAGGCGCAAGATCAGCAGTTTCAACATTCTGCAGTAAATGCAAGATCAACATTTAAGGTCTTTTATTTAAGACTAGCTTTAATACTTTTGTACTAGAGAATTCAGTCTGCTTTTAATATTGAAATAAACTACACGGCTCGGTCTAACAGTACCAAATCTAGGTCTTATTCTTTATATGTGGCCAATGAAAAACTTTACTGGCGCCCAACTATAACTCGAACCGGAAAAATAATGCTACAAAAATTCTAATAAGCTAATAACAATTGCAGTGCATCAACAAGCAATTAAAAAATAAAAACAAAAAAACAACGGCAGCAACTAACGTCGCACCGGAAAAATAATCGAAAAAAATAAAAATACAAAAAAACTCTGAAAAGATAACAAAATTGCAGTGCATCAGCAGGCAATTAAAAAAGTAAAAATAAAAACAAAAAAACAACGGCAGCAACTAACGTCGCACCGGAAAAATAATCGAAAAAATAAAAATACAAAAACTCTGAAAAGATAACAAAATTGCAGTGCATCAGCAAGCAATTAAAAAATAAAAAAAACAACGGCAGCAACTAGCGTCGCACCGGAAAACTAATCGAAAAAAATAATAAAATCTGAAGAGATAGCAAAAATTGCAACGTATCAGCAAGCAAATAAAAAATAAAAAACAACGGGAGCAACTAACGTCGCAGTCAACCAAATAATAGCAGCATCAGTGCCCTGAAAGATTCACCAGAGGACCACAGAAGGCAGAATTATTTAGATAAGAATAAAAAAAAAACGAAATGTGAGTAGAATTTATGACAATTTTTTCTCTCAATCTAACAAAAATTTTGCGGAAAAAAACCGCCAACTTTAATCTTTGCAAAAATACAATTTTTTTTTTCTTTCACATTTTTTAATCACCATTATAACAAAATCTTAATACTAAATTTTTCTTTTAATCTATAACTAAAATATGGAGTGTTAGTGTCAATTCTTTGTCAATTGTTTTCCTTTTTTTCAAATAATTTTATGAGTGACGACGAACAAAGTCTTGAGTTTTTCTTCAAAAAACTTACAACTGAGAAGAGAGTAAGCGATAACAGTAGTAACACAAATTGGTGGTTAAGGAAAAGTAACGAAAAAAACAAAATGGAACCAGCGCAGTTAATGGCTGTGATAGAGGGTGCAGTTAGTAGCGCACTTAACGTACAGAGGGCCAATTTTGAACAAACTATAGCAGGTCTTAACGAACGTTTGACAACCTTGACAGTGACAACACCCCAGGTGGAAACGTACAAGGACGTAGAAATAACTCCAGGGACTTCATGTGATGAATCATTAGACATTATAAAATCGCTGCCGGACTTTGAAGGTAGATAAGAAAGTTACGTATCTTGGAGACAAGCGGCGCACACCGCGTACAAATTATTTGAAAGTCACAATGGTAGTTCAAAACACTACCAGGCAGTGGCAATCATTACAAATAAAATCAAAGGCTCTGCTGATATGGTGCTCTCCTCTTTCAATACTGTCCTTAACTTTAAGGCAATTATCAGCCGCCTTGACTTTACGTACTCGGACAAGCGGGCAATTTATATAAAAGAGCAGGAGCTGTCAACTCTTCGCCAGGGTAGTATGACGATTCTACAATATTATGACGAAGTAGAGCGAAAATTAACACTCCTCACGAACAAAACAATTATGACATATGAAAAAACTTTTGCTGCATCTTTGAACGAGAAGTATAGGGCGGACGTACTTAGAGTCTTCATTTCGGGAACTAGGAAAGCATTGAGTGATATACTTTTAGCGGCGAGACCAGCCGATTTACCGACAGCGCTAGCATTAGCTCAGGAGGTTGAATCCAACCACGAACGCTACATGTTCGCAAGCAATTATGCAAGAAGTGTAGAAGACAGGACACAGCGTGGGGAACAGAGACAGCAAAACAAAGAAAAAAACATTGCGAATGATAATCAGACAGGCAATATACGAAAAAATCCGCATTTTTTTAGACAACAGAATACTGGAGGTAGGACTCCACAAAACTTAGGCCCGGTACAGCCAATGGAAGTTGACTCTTCACAGCGATTCAGACAGCCCACTCAGTTTCAGTCGAATAGTCCTGGCCAAATCCACGGTCGAAATCAGTTTCATAATCAGGTTATAACCGGCCACAACCAGGCTTCGGCCCAATACTATACCAATCATAATCTAGGCCAAACAACGAAAAGGCCACTAAGCGGTAATACTAGATTTACAGGCCCAAAGCATCAAAGGGTGAATAATCTCTTGCACAATAACCCTCCCGTAGATCAAGAGGAATCTGATTATCAAAGCTTAGCCTAATCAGAAGCGTTGGCAGTAGTTGATCACCTCAAGGGGCATGATCAAATAAATTTTTTAGACAAAACTCCCTGCTACCATTCATAAATAGAAGTATAGCAGGGAGAACGATTAAACTGTTAGTGGACACAGGAGCGTCTAAAAATTATATAAAGCCATTAACAGAACTTAAACATAAAATTCCTGTGGAAGAACCTTTCATCGTAACGTCTATCCATGGATTTGATAACCTTAAGGAAAAGTGCATTGTCCGTTTGTTCGACACCAATAGCACATTTTTTATTTTACCTACGCTATCAACATTTGATGGCATAATTGGCCTTGACCTGTTAACACAGACGGGGTCAACATTAGATTTTAAGAATAAAACTCTCAGAACCAACACTGGATCTGAGGAGATACAATTTTTCAAATGTGTCGATGTTAATTTCACACAAGTAGAAGATTTGGAAGCACCCCAAACAGTAAAAAACATTTTTCACAAAATGATACGGAAATTGTCTGGCGTCTTTGCAGACCCCAACGAGTCCTTACCCTTCAACACGAACATTGTCGCAACTTTCCGAACAGATACTGACGACCCAGTTTACTCAAAACTGTACCCCTACCCTATGGGCGTTGCTGATTTTGTAAATAGTGAAATAAATGACTTATTAAAAAAGGACATAATACGCCCATCCCGTTCACCTTACAACAACCCCATTTGGGTTGTTGATAAAAAAGGAAGAGACGAATACGGTTATATCAAAAAGCGTCTCGTCATAGATTTAAGGAAACTAAACCAAAAAACTATAGACGACAAGTATCCGATCCCAAACATTTCAGTAATACTATCAAACTTGGGAAAAGCTAGGTACTTCACAACTCTGGACCTAAAGTCAGGGTTCCACCAAATATCCCTCGCTGAACGTGACAGGGAGAAAACGGCTTTTTCCATAGGTAACGGGAAATATGAATTTAATAGGCTTCCTTTTGGTTTGAAAAATGCCCCCAGCATTTTTCAACGAGCCATCGATGATGTTCTCAGAGAACAAATAGGAAAAACATGCTACGTTTACGTTGATGACGTAATAATTTTCTCTGAAGACGCGAAAGACCATATCCAACATATAGAATGGGTCTTAAGGGCATTATATCAAGCAAATATGAAAGTCGCTCGTGAAAAATCACACTTCTTTAAAGAAAGCGTGGAATACTTGGGATTTGTCGTATCTGGCGAGGGTATAAAAACAAGTCCTAGCAAGGTAGAAGCTATTCGCAATTATGAACAACCCTCTACACTCTTCAATGTCAGGTCGTTCCTCGGGTTGGCAAGCTACTATCGTTGTTTCATCAAAGACTTCGCGTCCTTGGCGAAGCCCTTAACTGATATACTTAAAGGTGATAACGGTAAAATTAGTGCGAACCATTCAAAAAAAGTAATAATAAATCTCGATGATGAACAGGCCCAAGCCTTCAACAAGCTCAAAGAAATTCTGGCATCAGAAGATGTCACCCTACTTTACCCAGACTTTAAGTAGCCGTTCGATCTTACGACGGATGATTCAGCGTTAGGTCTAGGGGCGGTCCTCTCTCAAAATAAAAGACCAATAACAATGATTTCGAGAACCCTAAAAGATAACGAACTAAATCTCGCCTCCAACGAACGTGAACTTTTAGCAATCGTATGGGCTCTCAAAAACCTGAGAAATTACCTTTATGGGGTTAAAGATTTAAATATCTTCACCGATCATCAGCCGCTTACGTTTGCGGTCTCCGAAAGGAATTCTAACCCAAAATTTAAGCGATGGAAAGCATTTGTGGAAGACCATAATGCAAAAATCTTCTACAAACCTGGTAGGGAGAACTACGTGGCCGATGCACTATCACGGCAACATAATCATGCCTTGGAACAGGAGGTTTTTTCGGATCACGCGACGATTCACAGCGAGGAATCGCTAACCTACACGATCGAAGCAACTGACAAGCCAGTGAATTGCTTTAGAAACCAGATAATTCTGGAAGAAGCCCAATTCAAATCCAAGCGTAACTTCATATTTTTCGGAAAAAAAACTCGTCACCTAATCAACTTCACAGACAAGAACACCCTGCTGAATGAGATCAAAACTATTATAAACCCAGATGTAGTCAATGTAGTCAATGTGGTGTCCGTGGCATGCAGGTTAAGTGTGTGGCTTAGCATGCTCGAGAGCCCGAGTTCAATCCCCAGCCGCGGCGAAAAAGTTTTTTCAATAAAAAATTTTTCTGATCGGTCACCACCTCTCTGCAGACAATGGCAAACCTCAGAGAGTAAATAATGCCATGTAAAGCTTCTTGAGAACATGATCCGTTCGGAGTCGGCATAAAACATGTAGGTCCAGTTCTCGGTCAATTGTGTGCAAACATTTAATAACACACACAACACAATTGATCATAAGAAGCTCGGTCAAAGTCCTTTCAAGGGCTGAAATGGCCAATTTGTTTTTTTTTTTTTTTTTAGTCAATGCGATATATTGCGAGCTACCAGTGCTCGCAAGCATTCAGCACCAATTGGTCAGACAGTTTCCATCAACGAAGTTTTGGCACTGTAGAAAAATGGTGTCAGATATTGTTGAAAACAAAATCAGCCTCGGATATGACAAAACTGAACAAAGGGAAATAGTTCAAACCGAACACAATCGGGCCCACAGAGCTGCCCAAGAAAACGTTGAGCAAATCCTTTCCGATTACTACTTCCCCAAAATGACGAAGTTAGCCAATGAAATCGTCACAAACTGTAAGATTTGCACAAAAGCCAAATACAACAGACACCCACAAAAACAGGAGCTTGGGGTAACACCTATTCCATCACGTGAAGGCGAAATCTTGCACATCGATATTTTCTCGACGGGAAAAAAATATTTTCTTACTTGCATTGACAAGTTTTCAAAGTTCGCAGTCGTTCAACCCATACCATCGCGTACAATAAATGACATCAAGGCACCAATTCTACAGTTAATGAACATTTTCACGAACACAAAGATAATCTATTGCGATAATGAAGCATCCTTCAAATCAGAAACCATTTCTTCCCTACTAAAAAACCAATTCGGGATTGACGTGGTGAATGCGCCCCCACTTCATAGCGCTTCAAATGGGCAAGTCGAAAGGCTCCATAGCACTCTTTTGGAGATTGCAAGGTGCCTGAAACTGGAAAACAAAATAGACGACGTGGTAGATCTAATATTGATGGCCACAGTTGAGTACAACCGTTCGATTCACTCAGTAACCGGCAAAAGACCTATAGACATAATCCAGGCCACACCCCAGGAAACTAGAAAAGTAATAATGGAAAAGATCGAAAAGGCCCAACAGGACCAAATTGAAAGGAACAATCCTTACCGACAAAACAGGGTGTTCGAGGTGGGAGAACGTGTTCTCGTAAAATCAAACAGAAGATTAGGAAACAAACTAACGCCATTGTATGTTGTAGAGAAAATAGAAGCCGATTTGGGAACCACGGTTCTTAGTAAAGGGAGGGTGGTCCATAAGGACAATCGTAGATGAGCATTCCAGTCTTATTTTTTTTCTCATCCCTCTTTCTTTTTTTCCCTCTTTTTCCCTCTAAACTGACTAATCTTGGGGTTTCACCTTTCTTTTTATATTTTAGGTTCTATATAGGGATACTTTTTGTTCAAGTGATAGCGGCAAAAATAACGGACTACTCCAATGCGGATTACATTCCAATCTCAGACGGGGATGTAACAATCTGGCAGGGCTTCGATTATTTTAAACATTCCACCAACCTTGAATCATATTCAGAAATGGCAAGTGAGACTAAACAGCTCACAAATCATTTCCCTCTGTCACACATGAGGAAACTACTCGACGCTGATGTTGAACACATCAACACCCTCTTGGCAACCCTGGACGTGCACCATCGACACGCTAGAAGTATCAACATCTTGGGAACCGCACTCAAAGTAATCGCAGGAACCCCAGACTTCGATGGCTTCGAAAAACTAAAATTTAGACAGCAAGAACTTATAAATTCCGAAAACAGACAGGTAACTATCAACTCAAAGACACAGGAACAGATTAACAAATTAACCGATGCAGTCAACAAGATAATTGAAAACTCGAAAACAAAACAAATTGACACTGGCATTTTATATGATTCACTCTTAGCCAGAAACAGAATAATGATTTCCGAACTAGAAAATTTAATGCTAACCATTACTCTTACAAAGATTAAAATAATAAACCCCACAATTTTGGACTCTGAAGATATAAAAAATGTAATTGTCATGCGTTCTTCAAATATAAGTATAACAGATCTTATGGAAGTATCTTATATTAAGGTTTTATTAGATAATAAGTTTTTACATTTTCTTATTAAATATCCAATACCTAAGTTAGAGTGTAAAAAGGTAACATTATTCCCAGTCCAGCGTAACGGGACTATCTTGCACTTCTCCGAATACAACAATGTTGCCGAATGTGGCAGCCAAGTATTGGGTATCAGAAACTGCACCGCGACGCTTACAACAACATTTTGTCAAGAACTGAATCACCTTACATGCGCTCAACAACTTCACACTGGCAACATCGCTAGTTGCAGTACTAGACCAAGTCACCTTGAACCGCTAGTCGTCGTCGATGATGGCATCATTATAATCAACGAGAACTCCGCCGTTATAACTTCCACCAACGGTCCTAACAGGACGGTCACTGGTACCTTTCTCCTAACTTTCAACGAGGAAATTTGCATCAATGGGTCCACATACATGAATCGATACGGGGTATTGAAGAGATCACCAGGGTCAGCCGCGATGGCTGCTCTGAACATAACCAGCCATAACGAGATACTAAGTCTACCATACCTCCAAAGAATGAACATAGAGAACCTAAATTATATCGGGGATGTCGAGGAGAAATTAGCAACAAGACCCCTCTTATCCGGCCTAGCAACAGTTGTCATTATAATCGGCTGCTACGCACTCCTCAAGCTATACCAAGAACGAAGAAGAAGACAAACGAAAAAATCCCTCCAGATCGTGATCGACAGTTTCAGGAAGCCCGAGGACGGCCATCACTTAAGCGAGGGAGGTGTTAACACGATCGCCTAGCGACAGCGGCCGTTGACCTATATTTCCATTTTATCCAACTCCACACACGAGGCGCAAGATCAGCGGTTTCAACAAATAGTGCAACAGTTACCCAACACCACACACGAGGCGCAAGATCAGCAGTTTCAACATTCTGCAGTAAATGCAAGATCAACATTTAAGGTCTTTTATTTAAGTCTAGCTTTAATACTTTTGTACTAGAGAATTCAGTCTGCTTTTAATATTGAAATAAACAACACGGCTCGGTCTAACAGTACCAAATCTAGTTCTTATTCTTTATATGTGGCCAATGAAAAACTTTACTTACATACATAAATGTATTTTATTTTCATTTTGTTCGCTGAGCAGCCATCAGGCTTACGGCAAGTTGTTAGAGTGTCCGACTCATATGCGGTGGTTCGCGCGTTCGATCCCTGGTGTAGCAAACACAAAAATTTTTGAAGGCATGCAATTATTCATATAAATATATGCTTCAATTTTAACAAAGTAAAATAAAAATAAACAAAAATAAAAATGTTCCGGTTGGGAATTGAACCTTGGATGTCCAAATCTCAACAAATCAAACAAACAAGTGGCTTACCAACTGAGCCACGGAATAAAAATTTTTCGCGAGTGTTAATTGATTTGTTGAATGTAGCACACTTAGAAAAAGCTTATTAAAACACTTATATCCAATTGTAAAAACAACACTTGGATTAAGCTTGAAGTAAGAAATATTATTCCAAGGGTTCACTTTCGTTTATCCTACAATTACATGTAAGCGTTCTACAATAGTAAATGAAAGCGTTATCCAAGCTTTAGGCTTACGTTTGTAAGCTTGTTTAAAGGAATAAGGAGTAATAGGAATAATTTACAAAACAGCAATAACCATAGACGAAGTTTCAACAATAACTATAGAAAAAATCCAAATTATAGAAACCAAACAGAATGTACGTCATGAATGACAGTCAAATGATAGTAACAGAACATTTGATATACAGGGAAACGAAGAATGCTCGGAGATCCATATAAAAGATCTTCAGGGACAGCAAAATTAAAGATTTATAATATATCGGATAACAATACGAATTATATTATAGTAAAATGTAAAAATTCGAAAATCTGATTGACAGATACTGTGCGATATTTCAATATGCAAACTTGAAAATATAGCACCAGATACAATAATAGAAGCAGACAATAAATGTAAATTTAACGGGAATAACAAATGAGGAAACGTTAATTTTGGGATCTGTACAACTAAAAACAGATTTTCAATGTGACATAGTAGACATTTTTTTCATGCAGTAGAACCAGATTTCCCAATAAGCACTGACGCAATTATAGGAAGAGATTTCTTAACTAAATTTTTTGTATTTTTTTGTATTTTTATTAGATAAATTGTGTTGACATTTAAGATAAATCTTTTACATGTCGCATGAACGGAGGAAATAACAACTAACATTATTCATATTTAATATTAAATAAGTAGATAAAGAGAAATAAAAAATAAAAACAATCAGTAAATTAAATAAATAATTAAGAATTACATTGGAAATCAGAAAAATTGGCAATGACAATTTTAAAATGGAACTTAAATCTTAAATAGTATATTATATCAGTAGAAAGAGGCTTACCTATGTAAGGTATAAGAGATTGCAGAATTTTAGAAAAGATAGTAGGGAGTTAAGAGAAATATTCGAAGATTAAATGCTTAAAGTACTTCATATTTGAGAGACATTTCAGATTATTAGGTAGCGAATTCCATAGTCTTATCGCACTAACGAAAAAGAATCTACTGGAGTTTTTAAAATTGTGCGTCGGAATAACGAGGTTCATGCTTCTGTTAGATCGACAGAATTGTAGCTTTTCAAAAAGGTAATTAGGACAACGCGAATGTATGAGTCTATGCAAAAAAATGCAATTTCTTGCATCAAGGTGATTGGGTAGGCTTCGTCCCAATATTTTATTTGAAAATGCTGATATATGATCAAACTTCTTGAGACCGTATATATAACGTACTGCATTATTGAAAGCAACTAGAAGTTTGTGCAAGGATCTCGAGTCGAGTTTGCTATATACAACTTCCGAATATGTGATGATTGGCAATAACAACTGTAAGACGAGTTTCTTTTTAGTTTCGACCGGCACGTAAGCTGCAGTTATTCGAAGATTTCGTAAGACATAGTATATCTTGCTCACGCATGAGTTAATGTGATCTTCGCAGGAAAGGGTCGAGTTGATCCGATAACCAAGATTAGTGGCCTTACTTATAAATTTTAACTCAATATTATTGAGAAAAATTGGAGGAACATTATTATTTCTATAAAGAGTCTTAGAAATCGGAAGGACAAAAGACTTAAGAGGGTTGAGCTGAAGCATGTTTGCTCTGGCCCATTCAGCTACCACATGTAGATCTTCGTTTACTTTTGCACATAGCTCTTCATCACGTCCGGTGGGTCTTGACATATAAAGTTGTAAGTCATCAGCATAGGCATGCATGGTAACGTGACTGCATTTACTGAAAATATCGTTAACAAACATAGTAAACAGAAGAGACCCAAGCACTGATCCCTGTGGAACTCCACTCATGGTTCTTTTACATAGCGAGAAATTATTCCCAACTTTTACTCTTTGAGATCTACCACCTAAATAGCTTTCCAAGAAACGACATGCTGTATCCGAAAATCTAAAGTATATCTTAAGCTTTCTGAGCAAAATAGCATGATTCACAGAATCGAATGCCTTAGAGAAATCTAACAGGCATAGTAAGCTTAATTGGCCCATATCATATGGCAGTCTTAAGTCATCCAGAACTTTCACCATAGCAGTTGAACAGCTGTGCCCTTGACGAAAACCAGACTGTAAGTGTGACATAAGCCCGAATGTGCTTATATGGCGAGAAATCTGTTCAGCCATTAGAGACTCACAAAACTTTTTAAGGATTGAGGATAGTATGCTAATGGGTCGAAAATCAGCTACTTCGCAAGCTTCCGATTTTTTTGCTATGGGAATTATTGTTGCCACTTTCCAAATCTCAGGATATGTTGAAGTTGTGAAGCAGTGATTTATGATGTGTGCTAGTGGACTGAGTATATATGGCATTATACACTTAAGGAATTTGATAGAAATACCATCTTCCCCGGTAGCATTCGATTTGATCTTTTTCATGCAACGTGCAACATCAAGTTCACAGACTGCATCAAATTGAAATTCAATTGGTATATTTCGAACAGATATAGCGTCGTATTCAAAGATGGATGAAGAAGAATTTATAGAACTAGCAACAAAAAAATCATTTAGTAGGTTGGGATCAATACGGCATGTTTCATGTTCGTCTTTATAAACACTTTAGCTCCTAATATTGGACCAAAGCTGCTTCGGTGGTAGAGATGGATTTATCTTGGACATAAAGAATTTCTGCTTAGATAACCGAACGGCGACCGTAGCTTCATTTCTCATTTTTTTATGTTGTTCCCAGTTAAAGGCAGCCGGGTTCCGTTTCCACTTGCTATAAGCTTTGTTGCGTCTTTTTAAGGCCAGTTTTACAGAATACGTAAACCAGGGACAAGTGTTATTGATCACACGAAGGTCTCGCAAAGGTACATGTGCATTAAATAAATTGTTTATATTATTAATGAAATAACCAAGTTTTTCGTCAACTGAGTTGAGAAACCAACAGTCAGACCAGTTTATTTGGCATAAGTCACTTAATAAGGAAGAGTAATCAATTCCTTTAAAATCGCGATACTGAATTACAGCCTCGGATGGCGCTGGCCTAAGGTTTACGTTAAAGGTGCAAAAAATGAGATCATGATCTGACAAAAATGAAATTTGGTCAAAGAGCAAAACCTTCGATGGATCAGATACAACAAAGAGGTCTAATAAACTTGGACAGACATTATTTCCAAAACGTGTTGGCATTGTAGTGTTGACTACATTGAGACCGACTTCAGTTAGACTATCTAAAAACTTCGTAACAAGGTTATCATTGCATAAAATATAAATGTTAAAATCTCCACACAAGACAAAGTGTTCGTAGTCTATTACGCAATTAGACTACGTAATTATTGTATACAAAGGATCCAGACTACAATTTCGATTAGGATTGTAAACACAGGAGAGAAATATTTTGGTCTTGTTGTCGGATATTTCAACATTCAAGAACTCTACCTTTGATTCTTCGGACTTATCTAAAACTTTGACCATTAAATTTTCCTTGCAAAAAATTGCTACACCACCCCCTCTGCAATCTAGTCTATCATTCCGAAGTAGTTTATAGCTTTTAATATTGTATAAGGCGTCGTTAACGTCCGCATGAAACCATGTCTCCGAAACACAAATTAAATCTACACTTGATTCTTCAAATGCATGTCTTACGCAATCCATCTTAACGCCATTAAGACTTCTTGCATTGAAATGCACAACTTTCAAGCCAGAGCGATGTTTGCTTAACACTTCAATCATAACTTTTTGATTTTCGCTAGCGTTACAATGAGAACTATATTCGCTTGACATAATGATATTTTTCTATAAATAAAGTACTAAAAGCAGTTAGAGGAATAGAATTAAGTAAAAAGATAAAGTTACAAAAAGGTTCACAGACGTGAAGAAAGATTAAAGTATTGGTAGAGAAGAAATTTGTTATACAAATATTTAAGATATAATATAAAAAGAGACCATCCATGCTAGACACTTTCATCACCAGCAACTGCATCGCAAACGATATTCCGAAGTTAATTTTCACCATTGATTTTAACAGCATCTGCGCCTTTATATAGTCTAATACAAACAGACCCTCGGAGTGTGAAAGCGTTGAAGATTTTTGCTCTACGCTTGTAAGAGATAGCTGCTTGCAGTAGTTTCCTTGTCTCAGCTGAAAGGCTCTCGTGTATGAAGACGTTATTGTCAAGTTCAAGCCCAGCGTCTCTCAGGTTAACCGCCTTCTTCATGGGCCTGCGATAGTCCCCAAAAGCTTTGAGTACCCGGTTGCGGTCAAACGGGGTGTAGAATTTGACGATTACCACTGAGTTTATAGAATTCGATTTGGATTTGACGCGGAAGATATCTTTTATTTGTGGCGCCTGAAAATCTATTGATCGGCAGATAAGGTTAAATATTCCTTTTAGATTTTCCCCACTTTCAAAACTTAATCCAAACAAAACAGCAGCCGAGTTATAGTCAATGCTGTTGTTGTTGTTGTTGTTTATGTTAATGCTGTTGTTGTTGTCTGCGACTTTTTTCGCAAGGTCGTCAGAGTGTGGATAAAGCGCTTATTTGATTTTCCAAGAGAAGTATTTTGTTGTCATACTCAATAAATTTATTATTGAGTTGCTGTTGAATAGCAGAAACTTCGTTCTCTAATTTGCTGAACTTGCTAGCAATATCGGTTGAGAGGCAATTAAATAGATGGTCTACGTGCTGACGAGCTTCTATTGCATTCGCACAAAGCCGCTCTTCCAACGCCGCGAGTTGAGTACAAAACGAAGCTGAGTTGTTGTTAGCCTGCCGTGGTGTGTCTTGGCTCTTATTTACAGCACGGGGAGCGAGTTGCTCACGCTGTTGCCTAGTCTGCATGGGAGAGGGCGTCATGAGCGATGAATCACTGAATTGAGCGAGAGATTGAGTGAAAGAGTTGTCTGCAGAGTGATAAGCAGCAGAGATCGAATAAATAATAAAGACAGCGGCAGAGACAGAATAAAACGGTAGAGAAGCGTTTAACGATGAGTCACTGACTTAAGCAAAATATTGCAGCAGTATCACTCAAACAGTTCGTGTCACCAGTAAATAGAGTGCGGGGTTTTGTTTATTGCCACTGAAATTTGTTTTGTTTTTGCATCGATTATGATGTTATTTATAATTTGTTTGTTTTAATTTTTTTCTGTTTTTCGATGCTTTTGGTGTAGAAATAACACTTTAATAAGGAGCACTATAGGTTTTGTTAAAACATCGATATTAAACAAGTTTTCCTTTAATTAAAACCGTTCTTTAGTGCATGTAACGCAAAGTTCTAGAGAGCGATTAAAGAACACGTCCGTCCACGACGATGTTTGTTTTTCGATTCCGAAATATTATATAATATAATAAATTGATTATGAAACACAAACACTGACAATAATACTAAACAACACTGACATAGTAACACCTCTTTACATAAATAAAAATGCATTTGATATAATTCGAATACCACCCAGAACAGAAATTATAGTCCCTATAAACTAAAATTTAGAGCAAGATAGTGTAGGGGAGCGGGGGGCTAGTTGTAACACTTTTTGGAAAATATGATGGGAAAACGAAACTACACAACATATCCTGGTTTTAAAAACAATGGGCTGAAAGGTTAAGTGTCTGACTATCCTTGCATTAAAAAAAAGTTTTGGAATAGGAAGTACTTTGTAACTGAGAGGCATTTTGAAAAAAATTGCTAGTGTTACATCTTACCCCGTGTATGGGGCTAGTTGTAACAGCCTTGGGCATGTTGTAACAAGCAATAAAACTGACACTAAGGTCTAGTTTCACCAACTACTAGTTTCATATTTTTTGAAAAATTCTTAAACGTTGAACCTGGCCCGGCTTAAAGAAGTGGTTTCAGGTGTCCTTAGAGAAAGTTGTGAGTTTTTTTTTTTACATGACATGAGGGGCTGGTATATTTAGTGAACAGCACATTGGTATTGTGCTCTTCACTCACAATAACTCTCGATAACTCTCTGTTTTATGTATCTATTTAAAGATACTGGCACAATTTGTAATATTTTAAAGATATTGTTTACTTTGAGTTGCCCGATTACACTTTCGTTTATAATTTCTCATTCTTCAAAAAATAATTAAGACATAACAATAAAATAAACAAACACCGAATATCCAGTTCAAATGTGTGGAGCAAGTTGTTACATGTTACAACTTGCCCCACAAAATTGTTAAATACAAACACAAAATACAAATACAAAACAAAAACATTTAAGTAAAATTATTAATACAAAAAGAAAATAAAATAAAGTTTTTTGTGTGTCACCACATATTGCTACTCAGAGAATATTAAATTTTATTTTTAATGTCGACTTATCAGAATGAAGAACACTCAAAATTATTTTCTTATTCTCAAACATGCGCGAAAATGTTCTTCTTTTTTGAAACAGTCTATAAAACATAAATCGAAATATGATCCAAGTCGTTTTTTTCATAAGAGTTAAATCTAACCGGATTACAGACCCATTTGGTTCATTGACTGAGTTAAAAAAAGAGGTTGTGATTAACCTCTAGTGTTAAAATATAGCACTCAATACACTGAAGAAGTAGTACATACAAGCACCCAATAAGCCCTCTTAAACCTTCGATGCGTGAACAGGTCCCTAGGGACCTATTGCGTTTTCAAACGCAATTTACTGCTCCAATTTACTCCAAGAGAATTTTGTGGAGAATCGTTTAAAAAATCCGACCAATGGCTTAGGTGCTACACCCATTTAAATCAAACTTATAAATGCATTTGTTCTTCGCTTTATTATAATTTTTTTATTGTTTCAACATATCACAGATGTGTTCTGTGAATTTTTGGTAATTTTTGGATAATTGTTATTGTGTCGTTGAAAGCATAATAGTGTGGTAGTTTATTTTTGTACTATTTATATTACGTCCTTCCTTGAAAACATAATAAAGTGGTAGTTTATTTTGGTAATTGCTTTTCGTTGGAAACATAATAAACCAGTTCTTAAAATTTCTACCTATACTTCACTAATCTGTTTTATGTACAAAGAGCAGATGTGCATAGTGTAGGTAACCTAAAGGCCAGGTAGACGTATGAAAGAGTATATAAGAGGTTCTAATTTCGTCAGCCAAATCATTCTAATCTATGTTACATCTTACCCCGTGTATGGGGCTAGTTGTAACAGCCTTGGGGCATGTTGTAACAAGCAATAAAACTGACACTAAGGTCTAGTTTCACCAACTACTAGTTTCATATTTTTTGAAAAATTCTTAAACGTTGAACCTGGCCCGGCTTAAAGAAGTGGTTTCAGGTGTCCTTAGAGAAAGTTGTGAGTTTTTTTTTTACATGACATGAGGGGCTGGTATATTTAGTGAACAGCACATTGGTATTGTGCTCTTCACTCACAATAACTCTCGATTACTCTCTTTTTTATGTATCTATTTAAAGATACTGGCAATTAGAGGTTCTAATTTCGTCAGCCAAATCATTCTAAGTTCAGACAGTGAGCAGTAAAGTGTGATATATAAAGTGAAAATAAAAGTAAGAAAATTGAAATGGCAGACCAATATACAAATATTGAAGTTGCTGAAATGGTTGTACGCCGTAGTACAAGATACCAGGAAATGAGTGTAAATGAAAGACGTGCAGTTGATGACAGATTTGCTAATTTTATGCAAGAAGAGCTGAGCGGTGACGAAGCCTATGATGCTTTTGGCAATACAGCTGAGAATGATGACGACTCCATATATGAACCAGGTTTTCATGGTGATGATTCGGACGCAGAAACTCAACAACATATCGAAGTCAATGAAGAAAGTGATGACAGCGATGTTGACGACGAAGAAAACAATGCACAGCAAACAAATGACAATTACTACTATGGTAAAGATGGCACACAATGGTGTAAAACAGCACCCCCTACTTCTCGCATTCGAGCTCATAATGTGGTTGACTTCACAAGAAGGAGACCAGGGCCAAACGGAGCGGTACATGATCCCTTCACTATATTCCGCTCCATCATCAGTGAAGACATAGTGTACATAATATTGCGCGAAACTAATAGGAAAGCCAGGGAAGTTACAGCTGCATGGAATTTGGCAAATCCAACGAAGATGAAGGAATGGAATACCATCACACTAAAGGAGTTTGATGAATTTTTGGCTATTATTCTACATGCTGGACTCACCAAATCAAATACCGAACCTGCTAGAGAGTTATGGGGCCCAACACATAACCCAATATACAAAGCTGCTTTGTCCTACGATCGCTTTATGTGCATCAAACCATTCATCAGATTCGACAATGCAAATACACGACAGCAGCGACTAATCACCAGCAAAACTGCGGCAATTGATGATATTTGGGAAATGTTGCAGTCAAACTTAGCAGCAGCTTACACTCCGCATGAGTCATTGACAGTTGATGAGCAGTTATTCCCCTACAGAGGCCGTACCCGCTTCACACAGTACATTCCTTCTAAGCCTGCCAAGTATGGAATAAAGGTATGGTGGTTGTGTGACTCCAAATCATACTATCCCGTCAAAGGTATGATCTATTCTGGTAAATTGCCAAACCAGGATCGTGAAGTAAATCAGGGCCAAAATGTTTTACTTACGCTTATGGAGAGATATATGGATACTGGCCGCACAGTTTATGCAGACAACTTCTTCACAACGTTGGATTTGGCACGTGTTTTGATGAGGAGGAAAACGGGCTACGTTGGAACAGTTCGCGCAAATAAGAGGTTCGTACCGCAGGAGTTCCAGAAAAATCGCCAGCGTCCTGTCCTCACCACATTGTTCGGCTTCAACGATGGCGATATAGCACTATCTTCATATGTGCCAAAACGAAACAAAGCTGTTCTTCTTATGTCTACTCAACATTATACTTGCGCTGTCGACGAGGCCAGTGCAAAGCGGAAACCCTACAGCATTCTGGACTACAATGCTAATAAATCTGGCGTAGATGTGATGGACCAAATGCTGGGCAATTACTCGTGCAAACGCTCTACACAACGCTGGCCATTACAATGTTTTACAATATGGTAGACGTTGCTGCACTTGCTGCATTCACATATACAACGAAATGCAGCCTGACCAACGAAGTGATCGACGACGGGCGTTTCTCCAGCTCCTCACCAGGCAGTTGGCAATGCCAAACATTGAGAATCGGGCCCTAAACAACCAAATCACGAAGCATCCAAGGATACGCAATTCGATGGAGACATTTGAAGTCAGGGTAAGAAAAAACTGCTCCAATTTCACAACCAGACTACTAATTTTGTTTTTTTTTTTATTTTTTTCTTTTCAGATAAGACCAAGACCGGTAGAAGTCAATTCACCAGCATTTGCGCCAAGGACGAACAGGCCGTCATGCCGCCTATGCCGTTCTGAGTACGGACGGCAGCGGAAAACGAGGGCCTACTGCTTCAATTGCGACAATGCTGTTTGCGGAGAGCATTCTACAGTCCTCCACCGCTGTCATACTTGCGAACAGGCCACGATGGACCAACAGCAGCAACAACAACAATAGAAAATAAGATGTTTTATATGTAAATTTTATTCACTTTCATATGACCCATGTAAAAAAAAAAAAAAAAATCTAAATATACAGTTTTCTTCTTTAGACAATAATAAACATAATTTTTTTTCATAGTAAAATACTTAAAAATAAAAAAGGTCCCTGGGGACCTGTTCACGCATTGAAGGGTAAAAAAATGTTCACGCATCGAAGGGTTAAAGTGGAGTAGAGAACCAATGCTGCGAATCAGTTCGTTTAAAACAAAAACAATACAATACAAGCAAAAACAAATAAAGCAGCAGGCACAACATTAGGTTTAGCTCAAGGTCTAGCTGTAAGTTACTATTTTTAGTAACTTAATAACGTAATTTTTTTAGAAAATAACGGTTCCTTTTATTAAAAAATTCAACTTTGGCTGGACCGATTTGGATAATTTTTTTTTTTTTTAAATCTTCGTCGTAGTCCAACTTAGGTTTTTGCGGAAAGAAAAATTGACCACGCCCACTTTTTTAGATTTATCTAAAATCGGAAAACGGCTGCACCGATTTGGCTTATTATTTTTTTAAATGTTCGTAGTAATCCAATTTTAGTTTTTAGGGAAAGAAAAATTGACTACGCCCACTTTTACGCCCACTTTTTTCGAATTATCTTAAATCGGAAAACGGCAACACCGATTTGGCTTATTCTTTTTTTAAATGTTCGTAGTAATCCAATTTAAGTTTTTACTGAAAGAAAAATTTAACGCGCCCACTGTTTTGATATATATATCTAAAATCGCAGAACGCCTGGGCTGGTTTGGCTAATTTTTTTTTTTAAATGTTTGTAATAGTCTACAAAAGTTTTTTACATAAAGAAAAATTGCCCACTTCCAAGGTATTACACTTGGAATCAATCGTCAAAGAAATTTCAACGGCGGAAACAAGGAAATCAAGTTTCAGGTTACCCAAATTTATTTTCCACCGACTCACTAGGTCGCATTTACACAGTCCATCCAAGAAACGATGAGTGCTTCTATTTACGTTTGCTGTTAGTCAACGTTCGTGGCCCAACATCATTCTAAGATTTGCGAACTATAAATGGTGAACTGTGTGACACATATAGAGAAGCGTGTCAACGTTTGCGATTGTTAGAAAATGACACTCATTGGATATACATCCTCGGAGATGCTGTGCTTTCGTCAAATCCTCATCAAATACGAACACTGTTTTCGATAATTATCTCGACATACTTCCAACTGATTTGTGGAGCAAATACAAAGATGCCATGTGTGATGATATTTTACATCAGATGCATATTAGAACATCAAATCCGAATTTGCAACTGAGCGAGGAAATTTACAACGAGGCTTTGATATTAATTGAGGACATGTGCTTGATGATGTCGAACAAGGCATTTTGTGACTTAGGCATGACAGCTCCCAATCGTCCGATGCACGACGCATTCAATCAAGAATTGCGACGCGAAAAGCAATATGATTGCGATGCCTTAAGGGAATTAGTTCGAACGAGCGTTTCACTGTTGAATCGACAATAAAAATATGCGTATAACACTCTTATGAAAGTTGTGAACGATGGAACTGGAGGGATTTCTTTTTGGACGCTCCCGGTGGAACTGGAAAAACTTTTTTGCTCGCGTTGATTTTGGCAACGATAGCTCGCAGAATGATATTGCACTTGCATTTGCTTCATCAGGAATTGCAGCTACGTTGTTGGAAGGCGGTCGGACTGCTCATTCAGCTCTCAAGTCGCCATTGATTATGCAAATCAATGAAAATCTAATATACAACATTTCCAAGAACAGTGCGATGGCCAAAGTTTTGCAACAAATCAAACTGATCGTTTGGGATGAGTGTACAATGGCGCATAAAAAGTCTTTGGAGGCATTAGACAAAACGATGCAAGATTTACGAAACAATCAAAACCAGTTTGGTGGTGCGATGATTCTGTTGGCAAGTGATTTTCGTCATACATTGCCAGTGATTCCACGATCAACTCCAGCCGATGAACTTAATGCGTGTTTGAAGTCGTTCGTTTTGTGGAAACACGTCAAGAAACTCAAATTGACTGTGAACATGCGTGTCGAGCTGCAGAACGATTAATCTAGAGAATTATTTTCAAAACAATTGCTGGACATTGGCAACGGCAAAATCTCGGTTGACATTTCGACCGACTGTATTCAATTTCCCGTCGCATTCTGCCAGTTCACCGAATCAAAATCCGAACTCATCCGAAAGGTTTTTATAAACATTGCACAAAATTTCAAAAATCATGATTGGTTGAGCGAACGTGCTATATTGGCTGCGAAAAACATTGATGTCGACGAAATGCATTTTAAAATTCAATCTAAAATAGCTGTCGAATTGATGACGTACAAATCTGTGGATTCTGTAACTTCCCAAGATGATGTCGTCAACTATCCAACGCAGTTTTTAAACTCGCTGGAATTACCCGGATTACCGCCTCACAATCTCCAACTGAATGTTGGGTCGGTAATCATAATTTTACGAAACATAAACCAACCACGTCTTTGTAATGGCACCCGGCTTGCGGTAAAAAACCTGATGAATAACGTCATCGAAGCAACAATACTTAATGGAAAGTACAAAGGTGAAGACGTTTTGATACCACGGATCCCAATGATTCCGGTAAGGCTTGCATTTGCAATGACAATTAACAAGTCTCAAGGGCAGTCATTGCGTGTTTGAGGCATTAACATTGAAAATCCATGCTTCTCGAATGGTCTATTGCCACCATAAACACCATCAGCATTATTTGCTTTCGCTCCAGATAACAAAACAAAAACTGTCGTGTATCATAGAGCATTGCAATTAACGAAATTATATTATCACAGCTAAGCAATCGGAAAAATATTTTTCTTTTTTAATTGGTTACCTGACCAGAGATCTTTCAATCAAAATGTAAATAAAACACCATAAGATTCATTGTACTTATATTCAAATCAAATGTAAATCAAACATACCCCAAACCTATATGAATAAAAATTATCATTCAAAAAAACGTATTTTCCCCCTTTTTAACTTTTTTTACACATTTGCAACATTTTTTTCAAATTCAAAAAACAACAATTCAACAAAAAATGTTTAAAAATGTGGATGTGTAAATTTAGACCCTTTAAGTCAGAAAAGTGTTGCCGACGATTTTCGTCGTAAAATTCAACAGAAATAGTTCAGAATGTACCATTCTTCTTTTAAATATCAATCCGCCACGACGTTGCAACGGAACCACACTTTCAGTGAAAATAAAAATTGAAGGCAAAACAACGTTTGCCGGGTCAGCTAGTAATAAATATATTTGAAAGGTAATTTAATGACCTTACAAATGACATATCAATCTTAAAGATCCATTGAGTAACGGCAAAGACATAGATGTTTTTTGAACAGATCTTTTAACAAAAAAATTGTTTAAATCGATAACTAATAGTTATCGATTTTTTGCTCAACGAATCATGTTTTTTGTTGTTCTCTACCAGAAGTGGAATTCCCAAACGCGTTAAAGATACTTTTGAATATCGTTAACTGGCTCTTAACTACACTTACTGTTAATTGGTATTCCCAACATCTTTGCTAGCAATGTTTGTCTTTAACTTTGAAAGCTCGTTAAAGATGTTTGTTGCAAGCTAAACCACGATTATTTAGGCGCCGTTAACTGACAAACAATAACGTTAAGCAAGTTTTGAGTGAAGTGTTTCATTGTTTAGCTTTAAATTATCTTGTTTATTAAGTTTTGTTATTAATATTTTAATATTAATTTAGGAACAATTGAAGATCACTGAAAATTGCCTTTTTTTCTTTTTTTAAATGTGTATTTGGAGCAAAAAAAGCTAATGGTGAAAAAAATGTAGGCCGCTCGCAAGGTTCAACATTTGTGAAAATGGGCAAAACATGTGATTTTTTTTTGTTTTCCAACAAAAGTAAACGTTATGGATATCAAAAAAATGTGATGCTAATACCTCTTCAACGACCTATTAATCCTAAAATCTATGCATTAATTCGAAAGATAGAACTGTTTTTGTACTCAAAGCATTTGAGGTGTACGAATTTTGCGTCCTTTGCAGTGTTTTTCTTTGAAACTAGATAAATAAATGTTTTCATAAAAGTCGTGCAAATATTGTTGTGATTAAGAAACAGTGGATAATATTTATAGTTTTTTTAATTATTATTTCGTAAAAGGGTGAACAGTCAAGAGTACGCAATACATAGTGTTGCCTATGTCTTAACAAGTAATGTATTTTTAATTTTCAAGTTTGTTGTACACTTTTATTGTATTGAGATGAAAAAAGGGCCGCAGTCGATACAGCTGCGGCCAAATAATAGTAGTGCCCACAACGTTTCTACAAAAATTTAAAATAAAACTCGCACGTTCTTGAATTTAAGAATTTTTGTTTAGTATTCTCCACATCTTATCTTTTATTTAACAAAAACTCTGAACAAAAACAAGCTGTTCACCCCTATCTTTGAACCCGCGTCGAGTAAATATCGTCGTCGAGAACTCACTTTCACCAGCAGCTCGTCGTCGAACTCATTTCGACGATAATTTTCACTTCCGACAATAGAATTTCACCCTATCATTGAAAACGCGCGACCAAACTGCTTTATCGGTACTCTCAATTTTATGAAGCTTGTCAATAAAACTTCAAAATAAATTTTTGTTTCAAACAAATTGTGAATGAGAATTTTTAAATTAAACGTGCTGCCTCAAGAAAAAAGCTTTTCAAACACATAGCACAGCTAATATTGCTGCACCTTCTGCAGCAAGCATTCCATAAAGCGCGGCTACATTGGTATCTGGTTCTGTAAGCGTTGCAAGCTTGTTTTGCCGCCTGGTGTACTCTGCCAACGTTGCGTCTCGTTCGCTCAACTGTGCTACGTCTCCGCGAAACTTAATTCTGCTGGAATAAATGGCGATGGCTCAAATTTAATCGTTGCTGTGCTTTTACCTAAATATTCGCAAATTGGTCTGCTATATATACGACCAACTTGCCCTATCATTCAGTTTGGTGATGGTTTGGATGGTAGATGTGCACATTATGGATGCATAAGCGTATTTATCGATCCACTTTAAAATTTTAATCACCAACTGCATCTTGGTTGAACACATCTGCCTAGGTGTACATTGCCATCATTGCGGCTTTCGTTCCCTCAGGTAGCTATGTACGTCTTCGCGAAACTAAGGAACAGTAACCGCTAATTGAAAATTTGGCGATAACGCTTAATATTGTGATTTGTTCGTTGCTGTACCTATACCTAAATATTCGCAAACTGGCCAGCTATACTACCACCAAGTTTCCCAATCATTCAGCTTGGTGATAGTATTGGATGGTAGACATTGCGCATGCATTAGCACATCTATCGATTGACCTTCAGATGTTAGTCACCAGCTGTATCTTGCAAATTTATTGACTTGTGTAAGGCTAGCTATGATCATCAAGTATGCCAGCTATGATCATAAAATATGCCAGCTATTACCATCTAAAAGATCTGCTCTCATTGACACGTCATGAACAATGAGTCCGTATTCGTTTGTTTCAGCTTTTTACTAAAAAGAAGTTGTAATTTTAGAGTGTCAAACTTAGTACATCCACAAAACGCCCTTTTATAGAGTTAGGTGGAGAGTTGGAATTTCTAAATGGATATCTTTCTTTTTGTAATCCATATTATTCATTTTTTTAATAACGACTACAATTTAGTTACCTAACTGTTAATGTTGCGACATTAAGAGCCAAGTATAGTTAAGATATTCCATTAAATTGGTGTATCCTAATATTTCTTGGCAACAACAAGATAAACATTCTTCGAATTTTGGACAAGATTCTCCCAAAAGCATTTCTTTTTTAACTGGCTCTTGTAATAACATGCAATATTTTGCCATTACTTGAACCATAAAATGTCTGATACATAAATCTATGATCCACCTAGATATGTTAATCCTAATACCTATAAATGAAGAGAAATTTATGGCAAAGTTCTACTTGCGATAAATTCATTTCATCTGTTTGAGAGGTGAAATCAATCCGCTCTCAAATTTTTGTCGACCAAAATTTTGTATTTTTGTTCGACGACGTTTGTTCAATAATAGAGTGATATATCACTATCGATAAAACAGTTCGTTCGACGTCGAAATTTAAATTTTCAAAAATAGAAAATATGTGTTTCGACGCTGTTTTGAGAGCGAGCGCGGGTTCAATGATAAGGGTGGTTAGCTCAAAACAACTTAAAATATTTGCCACTTGCGTCATATTACAGCGGTCAAAAAAATAGTAGTGATTATAAAAAGTTAAAAAAAAATAGAAAAATTACAAAAAATTTGGAAATTAACTTCACAGTTCAGATAAATTGTAATTCTTTCTTGTAATTAATACTTAGTTGTATAACTTCGTCGATTTTGACTTTGGTTCCGAAAGGTCGGAACTTCCGATTGATTTTACACCTCCGAGTCCGACTTCGGCTCCGCCAATTTTGAATCGGAGTTATAACGAAGATCGAAATGTACCGGCGTATACGATTTAACTATCTCACACACGAGCGCAGTTATTCGTTAAATAATTTTAATTGCTTATAAACTCTCTTGCGGAGAGTACATTCGAAATTTCGAAATGTACACTCAATTGTTCGTCAATATTTATCGTGTCCTCCAGGATCAGTTGCAAGTAAGCAACTTTTTAGTAGTGTCGGTCTCATATATGGTCCTCTAAGAAATCGGTTGGACGGGTAGAAAGCTGACAAGCTTTTGTTCATTAATTATAGTACTCATTACAATTTAGTACTTTAAGAGCAGGGATGCGCAAGCTAATACATACAAAATTGTGTGTTTGTTTTTATTACAGACAAATAAATAAAATGAACAAACGCAAGAATGATAGCTTGTCGTATATAATAAGCCAATTCTCACAGCGACTGATCGTTTTGAATGAGCGAACAAATGCAGTAATGATAGCTTGCCGTGTTGATTAAGGCAACGAAGGAGTAAGCGACTGCAACCTTACAGCATGAAGTTAGCACAGCGACTGATTGTGTGCTTTGATAGTACGAATACGAATAAATATTATTTTATTCAGTGTAACACGTCCGAGTGTCGACTGAAAAGTTTTTGTGATTGAAAGCTGTCGTATTTATGTGAGAGCTATCCGCCCATGGGCAGCCTGTAGTGTTCGGGTTTTGAATGTTTGCTTTATTTGATTTTTAAATTGATTATTTAAATTATTTTTCGGTTTTAAAACGCGGTGTGTATTATTGTGTTATAGGCCCTGCCTAATAGTTTGCCGGCGCTTAAAAACGCCACTGGCTCTAAGTATTTATATTATTAGCCTGAGCAGTTGAATGCTCAAAAGGCTTTGAATTAAAAGTTAGCAGATGAATGCTTAATACTGAATGTTTATTTTTGAGGATTGCACCTCCTTAAAAAGTAAATTAACAGTATTTTGATAATAGTCAAATTGAGTCAAAATGTTAAATATATAATAACTTAAAGTAAATAAATAGAGCCTTAAATTTTACATTAACAAAAGTGTTATACTTTTTGAGTTTAATCATAACATAGTGATGTGCTTAAAATTAGTGTGATAGTGCAGGCGGTTATAGGGTATTCTACACCCCCATCCTCAAGATTGATTTTAAGATAATAATTTTTTTCAAAATTTTTCTTATATTATAGAATTCAAAAGATAAATGTGAGTTTAAAACTTACTTACAACTAGTTATACAATTCAATAATAGTATTATGTACTATATATGTGATACTTTTACTTTGATTATTAAATTCATTAAATCCATTTTTTTAATAAATTATTATGATATTCTTTATTTTTCCATTTACATCTATAATTGAATTTACTCCATTTTTATCGACTATTCTATATGGACCATGATAAGGTGGTTGATTTTTTTTTCTATTCATCTTTTTTATTATTACATTATCACCGATCTTTAAATTTAACGGGTTAAAATTTTCATTATTTCTTATTCGATTTTCTTTTGATATTTTTATTAATTCTTCCGTCTTTTTTAATGAATATGCTAATCTTGCTTTTAGTTCTTGCGCATAGTTTTCTGTATTATAATATTTTGAATTTACTGAATTATCATTTGGAAGGTTCGCTAACCTGCCAAAAATGAGTTCAAATGGCGTGTAATTTGTATCAACATGAGGTGTAGTGTTGTAAGCAAATGTGAAGTATGGTATCCATTGATCCCATTCATCACCTTTACAAAAATTTAATAAGTATTCATTTAATACTCTATGATTACGTTCTATAGAACCAAGTGTTTCATGATGGTATGGGGTACTAAAAATTTGTTTTATCTCTAATAAGTTGCATATCTCTGATAGTAATTCGTTGGTAAACTCTGTACCTCTATCTGACTTTAAAATTTTAAAATGACCATATATCAGAATTAAGTTGTCGATAATAGTTTTTGCGACTGTTTTCGCGTCTTTTGTCTCCATTGGACAAGCAATTATATACTTTGTTAATTCACATTGCATTGTGAGTATGTATCTGTAATTATTTGTTAAACGTAATGGGCCTACTGTATCTATCGACACGACTTCGAAACTAGTTCCTGGCGTGTTTGTTATTGTAAGTTTTTCTTTTGTATGTTTTGTTTGTTTATTTATTTTGCATTTTTCGCAATTATTTATGAATTTCTTTGTCATTTTACACATATTTTTCCATATGTATCTTTGCTTTATTTTTAAAATTGTTTTTCTAATCCCCATATGACCTCCGTGGGTCGAATTATGATATTCCTCAATTATACTTTTCTGTTTTTCTATATCTATTACTTTTTCCGGTTCTCTAAAAATAAATATTTTTAAATTTTCTTTATCTCTTTTCAAACTATTATAAATCTTTTTAAATTTTTCTTTCTCTACCGTTTTAAATATTATATCATTCGCATTTAATGCTAATTCTTCTATTCCTAACTTATGCATTTTTGACGACAGTTTCTCCAGTCAGCTGTGTGAACAAAGGATTATCGCTGCATCTTGCAATTACTTCATTATCTTCTATATATATTTGGGTTCCCTTAAAATCTTTTTCTGTTATAAATTTAAGCTTTCTTATTTTGTTTACATCCGATATTGATGTACATTCCCAAGCAATTAGTTGATCAGACGTTTTGCTGGAAAGACATTTTTTGTTGTTAAAATCCGAGTTTTTTGTATGGTTATATTTATCCATACTCCTTGTTATGGCTAGTATTTGTTTACTTGCATGTTCCAATCCGGGTGGAATAATTTCTTTTTGTGTACATCTATTTAATGTTATTTGCGAAAGTGCGCTTTTATTGACAGTGATTCTTTGACAATAATGGGTAAAATGAATTCTTTTTCATTTATTATTAAAGTGAGTGTAAATGTTTCAAAATCAATTTTTGACATGCATTTTTCTAGAGTATCTCGCCCTATGATTCCATCTGTTGCGATTGGAAAATCATCTTCAACTATATGAAAATTATGCCGAATTTGCTCTGTTTCTACTTTCAAATCTAAATTGGTTGTACCAATGCATTCAATTTCCTCACTCGTTATACCTGTTAGTGTTGAAATATTTTTTGTATTAATATTATTTATATTATTGAATTTACAAATGGAGATATCAGCTCCTGTATCTACTAAAAATTTTAGATCTTTGTTCGTATTTTTACATTTTAAAATGATGTAATTTGATAAATTTTTTGAAATTTTGTATACTAATTTTGGCCTCTGCGGGTACAATTCTCTGCTACCCGGCCTTAAATTTTTTCCTGGTATTTTAAATTATTTTCAGTGTTTGAATATCTGTTTGAGTTACAATTCTGATTTTTATTATTGTGATAATTGTTTTGATAATTATTATTTGGAAAATTATTGTTTCTATAAAAATTCCTGTTTGTATTATTGTTGTTATTGAAATAAGTATTTCGTTTCCCTGGTTACTTAAATTGTTTTTAGTGTTTGAATATCTGTTTGAGTTCAAATTTTGATAATTATTATTTGGAAAATTATTGTTTCTATAAAAATTCCTGTTTGTATTATTGTTGTTATTAAAATGAGTATTTCTATTGTTATTATAGCGATTATTATTATTATTGTTGTAATTATTGCTTAAAAATGTATTGCTTTGATAGCCATAATCATCATTCCTTTTATTATTATAATTGTTATTATAAAAATAATTATTATGATTATTGCAGTTATCATTTGCGTTTTTGTAATTATTATTATATTGGTTTTGGTCATCATGGTACCTTTTATTATGTATACCAAATTGATTTCCTTTTCGAATATGAAAAATTGCGTTGCTGTCTGTCTCTACACTTCTTTCAACAGTCATGCATCTTTCTACTGCTTCGTTGAAAGTTTTTGGCGGATTTGCCAATAAAATATTCTGATATTCTCTATTTACGCCTTTTACAAAAATATTCAGAGACATACTCTCATTAACTTTATAAATTATATCTTTTTCTAATTGTTTTGGATTATTTAATGTTTTTATTTCGAAATAACTTAACTGATCGGAAAGTTCCGCTATTTTCTCTCTAAATTCTGATATATTCAGTCTATTTTGTTTAAGTGCACTGAATTCACTTAAAACTTGCTGCAAATTCTTTGGATTAGGGTAAGCTTTTTCCAATGAATTCTTCAGCTCTAAAAATGTTGCAGGCTTATTTGAGCGTCCAAGTATGCTGCGAACTTGGGCTGATAATTTAAAATTATAGACGTATTTTATATAAATAGGTCTATCTTCATCTTTAATTAGATCATGCAATCAGCCTTATCGGGAGTTTCGTGGGAATCCCATTTTTTACGCTTTTTGTTTTTCCCTTATCGTGAGTTTCGTCAAAAATTTTACCCATGTTCGAAAAAAATCCCCTTATTGGCAACAAGTATTTCTTGCGGAACGGTTCGCTTTTAGACCAGTTGTTTCTTTTCACTTACTTTTTTGAAGCGAACAAAATAGCAGCATCTTGAAAGTTTTTTATATTTGTGCAAGAATTTTTAACAGACAACTTTATTTTTCTTATATTTCAGGAGTAAAATAAATAAGTATATTTCAGTAATTTTATACTAAAAAATCATGTATATTTCGCAAATTTTTGTTTCGACTGCGGTAAACTATCACTTAGTACATCCAATAAGTATTTGGAGGCCAGTTTGCTGAGCCTGTAGAATTGTTGAAAACTGAAAAAGACTAATTTCTTAAATGTCTTCCTAAATATCCAATCCTACAATGAATCGTGCAACTCAAAAGAATTGGAATGGTCCCTTAAACCTCTTCGAACTTCGAACTGCTCGCTGTTCTATTTTTTTATCTTCCTCGCACAAAAGTCGGAGATCAATACTATTCATAGTAATAACTAAATTAAACAGTAACTTAAACAAAACAAAAAACTAAATTAAACATTTTAAACAAACAAATTTCTTAATTTTTTCCAATTAATGACACTTGTAAATGTTTTTAAATGATGATGATTGCTTTAAAATAACAAATTTATTTATTTTTTTGCAGTGAATGATACTTGCAGATGTTTTTCACAGCTGAAAAAATTCACAATAATGTCTTCGAATTCCAACAGCTGATTCGAAGTTAAATTTTACTCACGCGAAACTCACGATAGGTTTTACATTTCATGCGAACACAAAAATGGGAGTCGAAATTTGATTCCCACGAAACTCCCGATAAGGCTGAATAACTCTGATTGCGCTATAAAATCCTCTAATTGATCAAAATTACCCTTAAAAACTTGTAGGTTTTTACCTACCATATTAATATCAAAACTATACATTCTTGCCAAATTTTCTTTTTCCTAAATGTTGGAAAAATCTACATTTTCAAAATTTATTTAATTATTTATTAGCTTATTTCTTATTTTTATTACTTCTTCGTTTAAATTGACGCATTTTTATTTTAAAACTCAAGAATCTACTCTAATTTAAATTTTTTTTATTCACATTTTATGTATTTAAAAGTTTAATATTTTTTATGTGTTCACCACTGTATTTTCTATTTTTGTTTAATTTTATTAAATTTAAATTTTTCCAACAAAACAATATTCGTTTCATGTAAATTTACCACATTAATGTTGTATCAGAACAACATACATATTTAGTGTGTCTGAAACACCCTCTGATTCTAGTACTAATCTATTACAAATATATATGCGAAAGAAACATAAAGCAACAGGTGATTGACTGACGTTTCAGTTAATGAATGAAAACAAATCGTCGCTGCGCCTAAAAAATCAGGTATGTGATTTTTTATGATTTTTTTTTTATTGCATAATTGAATAGCTCTACTCAATGCCGATCTGTGCGTTGAACGGTTTTTCGTTATCTCTTTTGGTCTAAACATTGGAGATATTTTTGCAATAAATTCCTTGTAGAGTTTTTAAAATTTTTAATTAAAAATTTGAAAAATCGGTTATGTGCTCGAAAAATTTGATCATAGTAAAAACAGAATGCCCGTAAAAAAATCGGTTATGTGTCTGAAAATGGAAGAATGCATCCTCGCTTCGTGCTGGAATAAGAAGTTTAAGTTTTTTTTTAATACTTATCTCTAGAATTTTATAGCGCAAAATACAAAATTATGACATTGCAATAAATTTGGAAGTGCAGAGAATAAATCAGTTTTTTTGCTCTCCTGAAAAGTTGTCGAAAAACACATAACTGATTTTTTAGGCGCAGCGACGAAATGCCGGTATGCGTAAAATTTTCGAGAGTGCTTTTAATCATTTAATATAGCTAGCTTTAATTGTTTAAAAAAAAAATTAAAAATTATTAATTAAAATGGTTCTTATGAACTGATTACAATTTAGTTTTTTATTTTGATATATAGTTGCTTTATTTTTAATAATAATAAAAATATAAATTCATGTGCCGCTTGTGTGTGTGTGTGTGTGTGTGTGAATGTTTATTATTGCTGCTGTTCCAACAGCATCTCGAGCTCCAGCTCGTATTCGATTTCTTCCCAGACTCTGGAAGGAATTTGAAAATCTTGCGGCTTCTCCGCATTTATTTTTTTTTTTCATTGTTGCCAATTTATGTTGTAGTTTATAAATTCGGTCACTATGCCTGGACGTTTGTGTTTATGTTACGTCTCGCTTGTGCCGCTGGTACCGCCACGGTGTCAGTTTTCTCGGACCCGGGTATGTCGGTATGTGGTGACGTTTTCTGGTGCCGCCGCCTGGTTGGACGCAATCTGCTATCGCGTACAAAATTTGGTCCGTATTGAGCAGGATCGCCATGTAGTGTTCGGGTTTTGAATGTTTGCTTTATTTGATTTTAAAATTGATTACTTAAATTATTTTTCGGTTTTAAAACGCGGTGTGTATTATTGTGTTATAGGCCCTGCCTAATAGTTTGCCGGCGCTTAAAAACTTTGAATTAAAAGTTAGCAGATGAATGCTTAATACTGAATGTTTATTTTTGAGGATTGCACCTCCTTAAAAAGTAAATTAACAGTATTTTGATAATAGTCAAATTGAGTCAAAATGTTAAATATATAATAACTTAAAATAAATAAATAGAGCCTTAAATTTTACATAAACAAAAGTGTTATACTTTTTGAGTTTAATCATAACATAGTGATGTGCTTAAAATTAGTGTGATAGTGCAGGCGGTTATAGGGTATTCTACAGGCCTTTTGCGCATGCCTGTTTTAGAGTCACTTCATTTGGGTTAAAACAATACTTAAAACTAGATATTTTCATATTGTTGCGTAGGTACGCACATGTGTGTAATATTTACTTAAAATGTTCAGTGCTGATTAAAGATAATGAATACTGTACTATGTTAATTATTCTTTTATAATTGATAACCTTAACAGTTACCTAACACATCTTTCTTGGACTCCGACTCTGAATTCGGCTCCGATTCGGACTCCGGTTCTGACTCCGGCTCCGACAAATCAAATTTAAAACTCCGGTTCCGACTCCGGTTCCGATAAACTCACCTCCGTAACATCCCTAGTATGGAGTACTAATTCGCTCAACCTTTTCCCAAAGCTGATGTTTGTCTGAAGGTTAAGAGTTGGCAATGCCCTTTTTAACATCCCACCTCAAATTTTCAAGCGGATTTAGATCCGGCCACTGAGTAGGATACTTCACGAGCGCGATCCGATTGTCCAAGAACTACTTATTCGCACGTTTGCTCGTATGTTTCGTTTCGTCATCTTATTGATAAACCCATATAAGCGGTAACTCCTCTTGGGCATACGGAAGAATAAGTTTCCTTTAACATTTTGACGTAAGGATGTTAATCTATAAATGCTTCTATACAATAAATTGGACCAACGCCATTCAAAGAAAAGCATGTCCAAGCCATGATTTTGCAACCACTGTGCTTAATGGTTTTTGTGTTATACTTCGTGTTGAAATTAGTATTTTTTGGGACTTCGAACATTTTGACGAGACCCTTAACCACCGTACATTACAATTTTGGACTCGCCCGACCATCAAATGTTCTTTAATTTTTCATTTGGCAACGAAGAATGATCTCTGGCGAACTGAATCCTTTTTGGAGCATGCTTCTTAGTTAAAAGTGGCACTTTACGAGGACCATGCGTACTCAAATATTGTTCCTTAACAAGTCTACGTCAAGGACGAATACTTGCGCTACATTAAGCTCTTCTTATATTTGTATTGCAGAGGCAAATGGATTTGCCTTATAGTACCGTACAACTCGTTCAATCAATTTCACCGTCATAACTGTCTTGCATCCACGTGTCTCTAGTTGTTTATTATATTTTGTCATTTCAAATCGTGGTTTCTGAACATTTGAGCAGATTTTCAACCTCTTTGTATGTTTTGCTCTTATAAAATAATTATACCCTAAACCTGAAAGGTCAGGGTATATTAACTTTGTGCAAACGTTTGTAACGCATAGAACGAAGCGAGTCCGGTATAGAAAAGTATATATATTCTTGATCAGCGTCACCACGTGAGTCGAGCTATCCATGTCCGTCCGTCCGTCCGTCCGTCCGTCCGTCCGACTGTGTGTTGTCCGTATACACAGGATAAGAAGAAAGAGTTGAGATAATTGGATGAAACTTGGTACACATGGTCACATGGACCCAAGGATCTGCACTATTGAATATTTTTGGAATCCGCCCACCGACACGCCTACCTTCCATACAACGCAATAATTAAAAACTGCATAAATAAGCTCATAATTAACCTACAACAATAAAATTTGGTATGTATGTGTTTTGTATCAACACAAAAATGTTTTTGAAAAATTGGTGTCGTCCGCCCACGGAAACGCCCACCTCCCATACAACCTAAAAACTGAAAACGCAATAAATAAGCCTCTGTTTAATTTACAGAAATAAAATTTGACACGTGTGTTTTTTATAAAAAAACAAAGATGGTTTTGAAAAATGGACATCATCCGCCCACGGACACGCCTACCTCCCATGCAACGCAAGAATTGAAAACTGCATAACTCAGCTCATAAAAGCTTACAACAATTAAATTTGATATGTGTGTGTTTTATATCAACTCAAAGATGTTTTCGAAAAATGGACGTCATCCGCTCACGGACACGCCCACCTCCCATACAACCCAAAACTTGAAAACGCAATACACTAGCCTCTGTTTAACCTACAGAGCTAAAATTTGGCACGTATGTTTTTTATGACAAGACAAAGATGCTTTTGAAAAATGGACGTTATCCGCCTACGGACACGCCTACCTCCCATACAACCCAAAAAGTTTAAAACTCAATAAATAAGGTTATGTTTCTCATAGAGAAATTAAATTTGGTATGTATGTATTTTATACCAAAACTAAGGTGTGTTCAAAAATTGGGAGTAGTCCGTCCATGAACACGCCCACCTCCCATAGCGAAAGCAGAATAAAGGCATTGACTGTGAGCTAGAGGAATAAAAGTTGGTATGTGTAAATTTTTCATCAACATTTAAATGCATAAAAAATATAGGCTTCATCCACCCACGGACACGACCATTTACAATAAAATTTTTTTTTGTTTTTGAAAAGTGGGTTTAGGGTATTTCATAGTCGGCCTAGACCGACTTTAGACTTTCTTTACTTGTTTTTTTATCAATTCTTGTTCTTCAACAGAATAATGTTTTCCTCGTCCCATTTCTGGAAAAATACGGCACAACTAAATTTTGTTTTTATATAAATTGAGGGAAAATAGCTCAATCCTTACTTTTTTGAGTATTTATAATATAATTTAGCGAAATTTTTCTATGCTTTGTATGTATTAATAAAATGTTACTATTTTTTGACCGCACAAATTTGCATCAATTCTCAATAAAAGTGAATTTTGAAGAACAACAAAATGTTGATATGGATTTACTTTTATATTTATTATACAAAAGTATGTTGAACCGTGTTTGTAGTCGAAAAACTGAGTAAAAGTGTTTTGTTTTTTGTACAACTTTTGGAGTCAATAAAGGAAAAAACAAAACACTTTTACTCAACAAAATGTTGTTTTTTACAAGATCAGGTCACCAGATTGTATACTCACCATATAACGGTATATAACAGCCGTGGCGAGTAAAAAAAGCTTGTTTATACAAAAATGTGCTTGATCACTTTTTAAAGGGTGTTTTTTTAAGAGCTTGCTGATTTGAAATTTAAATAAAACACATTTTTATTTGGTAGATAATTTCTTGGCATTTAACATTTAAATATAATTTCGGGCATATATGGCCACCACGACTATTTTGCACAAAGGTCATTCTGGATGTCCAATTTTCGACCACCTTTTCAAGCATTTGAGGGCGTATTTCAGCAATGACACGTTGAATATTGGTTTTCAAAACGTCAATCGTTGCTGGTTTATCCACATAAACCAATGACTTCACGTATCCCCACAAAAAATAACCAAGTGGCGTCAAATCACACTAACGCGGAGGCCAATTCACCGGTCCATTTCTCGAAATAATGTTGTCGTTTAAATGTTCTTTCAATAAGTCGATTGTTTCGCCCGCAGTATGACAAGTGGCACCATCCTGTTGAAACCACATTTCGTCCACATCCATATCTTGAAGATTTGGCAACAAAAATTCATTGATTATGGTTCTGTATCGATTTCCATTCACGGTAACGCGTCGAATCGATAAATTGTCGTTTTCTTCAACACTGGCCTCAACGACAGCAATATTTTCTTCTCTACGCACTCTTCTCATTCTTCTCGGTGGCTTAGCATCCAAAAGAGTGAATGTACATCGAAAATTGGTAATTACGTTATTTTTAGTGGTCTCAGACGGACGATTATGTGCATTATAAAATTCACGAAGTGCTCTATAAACATTTTTAATTGAACACTGTTTTTGAAAATACATTTCCACGATTTGGAAGCGTTGTTCTGGAGTTAACCTATTCGTGATGATTTGCCAAACAATACTGAGTAGGGACGTCACTTTAAACTATCAAAACAACTGTCAGACAATAGAGTAATCCATATTGAAAAAAAAAAAACTTAAAAAAAAACACCCCTTATATTTGGCACTACTATTATTTTGACCGCAACTGTATGTATGTAACTGGAAGGGTGAACCGTCAAATGTGCATAATATATAAAATGCAATATCTTCAAAAGTAATCCATAGATTCTTTTGATTAAAAGCTCATTGAATAGGTAAAAGCATTACCCATTTCGATATCGATAATGCTTAGACTTTTAAGAAAATTTAATTATAATCACAAGTATTTCAGTACGATTTTTGCAACTTTGTACCCCCCATAACTTCTTAACTTACCAGTGATCTCCAATTATGCCTAAATTTATTGCAGCAAAGCGATGTGCGTGATATTGCGGGATTTTTTTTTCTATATTAGTGATTTTTTTGCTGGGCACGATTACGATTTCCGGGGCGCGGCGATTTGAAGATGTTTTCTGGTAGTGAACAACAAAAAAACCGATTCGCCGAACGAAAAATCGATAACTCCATTAGTTATCGATTTTTAAAAAAAATTTTTTGTTTAAAGATCTGTTCAAAAAAACATCTATATCTTTGCCGTTACACAATGGATCTTTAAGATTGATATGTCATTTGAAAGGTCATTGAATAACCTTTCAAATATATTTGTTATAAATATCATTGCTAGAATATTTTTAGTTGTATAAGCGAATTTATTCCAAAGTTGAATTTTTTAATAAAAAGAACCGTTATTTTCTAAAAAATTTACGTTATTAAGATACTAAAAAAATATATTTTTTGAAAAGCTGAAAGTTGTACCTTTTTTTCGATAGATAAAAATATGTATATTTTTTTATTAACTGATCGACTAAAAATTGCAAATGTTTTTCACTGACTCGAAAATCCCGTTAATTCATATTAATATTGTAGCTTCAATGTTGCTTTAAAAACAATTGTTTATTGTAATGGCGATATTCGAAAATATGGAGTAAGAAAGCAAAACATCTAAGGTAAATATGAGTGAAATAAGCAATTTTACGTACAAGGGCAAATCATTGTATCATAAAAAAAACCACAAAAAGTCAAATAAATTATAAATATTATATACCAAATGAAAGAAAAATTTTCAAGCTTTATTAATTCTTCTAAAAGCTTTATATATAACCATTTAAATAATACCTTAATCATTAATATAGGTTATATATTAAGAATATAGCCGATTTTCTTCATAGACCTTATATCAAAAAAAAAATAATTAGAAAATAAATCGATTACACATTTCCTTTCGATATTATTTTAATTAAGAGTACTCTTCCAAGGCATATTAATCCAGGTACTATTATAAGAAAAAACTGAATGGGAGTATGTCAAAATCAGAAATGACAATGAGCAATGTTGCTTCTGCACCAAAAACAAAACAAAAAGGGATTTTTTAATTACAATTAATTTACTCCTAATATCAAAAGTTTAAGATTGTTCTTCAAAATATCTCCAAAATACAATTAAAACATCAAGCACAAAATTCATTAATAAAAACATTAAAAAACTGCAAACTTACACATAAGAATATTAAAAAAAGGCTGGCATAAAGTTTTTCTCTGAAAATCAAAAATCCCCCAACTCGTTTATAAGGCCGCGTTCATAGTGGAAGCTGAAGCTGGCTAAGCTTTTTCAAGCGATATCATGACGCTTTTTCTTGCTGTTGCTGTTCATAGTGCGCGCTTTTTTTCGCGCTTTTAGATACTTTTTCTTGCTGTTGCTGTTCATAGTGCGAGCTTTTTTTCGCGCTTTTAGATACTTTTTCTTGCTGTTGCTGTTCATAGTGCGCGCTTTTTGCATGCGCTTGGTTTATGTTTTGTTTTAATTATTTGTTGTAATTTGGAAAGTTAAGGCATATTTTGAAGTTCTTCACAAAAATATTCAAAGAATAGATAAATAACAACGAAGATAACGGCGAAATAGATCAAAAGCAACAAGTGCAGAAAAAAGTTGGAAACCTATCCTCCACAAAGCAACAAATTAAATATTTTGTCTATATTCTACGCACAAAATAAAGATCAATAACATAAGATCATAACAACAAAAAATGCATTCAAAGGAAATTGAAAACGTGCAACTCACACACATACCAAGAAATGAAACAAGAATGAAGTAAGCATCTGAAGAAGAAAAAGCGTCGAAAATTAGCGATGCCCACAAAAAATGACCAACAAAACGAATCTAAACAACAACACGCATTGAGACAAAAGGTCTGTTCACGTACTTTACTTGTTAAAACTTGCAGCGAGAGAGTAAAAGAAGAATTGAGGACAAAATATGTACAAAGAGAAAATTAACTGAAAAAGTACGTGAACAGAAAACTAGTAGAAACTTGCAAGTTAACAACAGCTGATCAAACGAATTGACAGTTTATTTCAACCGCAAAAAACTGCTGCTGTAACTTAATGTTATAAATTGTTGAAATCATTTCTTGTATCCTACCAACATTAACATTTATACTTACATTTCCCTCAGCATCATAAATGTTTCTTTTTCCATCCATTTTAATAGGAAATCCACAGAAAAATTTTTGACAGCTTGTTTTTTTTTTTGACAAACAGTTTTTTCAGTAGTTGCAAGTTCTTGCAAGTAGAAATTTTGCTAGCAGAAACTTGCAACTTCTTTTTTCTCTCTCACTTTTTTACGCTCTCGTTTTCCTCTCTCGTTGCAAGTTTTTCGAGTACGTGAACGCTTTACTAGTAAAAACTTGCAATAATTGGTAACAATTTGTAACAATTTTTTGTTACTGAACAAACCTAATGTCGAAATAGCGCACGATTTCATATTTTGCGCATCGCATATGCTGAATTTACTAACAACAAAAGGACATACAAACCACGACATGCATTGCTGGCAGCGCCTGCGATCATGTTGACATTGTTAAATAGACAAATACAACAACACGTATCAACCGATAATGCGAAAATAAAACAATAAAATAAAACTAAAGCGCTGGGAATTGCTGCCGAAAAGTACAAAAACAAAATCAGTGCGGCAAAACATAAACAAGAAATAACAAAAAACAGCCAAGAAAAGCGTTAAAAAGCATGGAAATAACCTACATCACAAAGCATACGTACGAAATAAAACAAAAAATCAAAACTGTGTACACACCCGAGATGGAAGAAAAAGTGCCAAAAAGTATGTTAAAATAAGCTGAAACCCAAAGCATAAGTACGACATGAAACAAAAAATCAACACCGTGTGCCAAAGTGAGATAGAAGAAAAAGTATCAAAAAGCCTCAAAATTGGCGTAACCTTGAATTTAAGCATGCACTTTGAACACTTTGCACTTTTTCCATATGATTGTACACAAAGCGTTTTCAGCAGCTGTAAAAAAATTCAGCTTCAGCTTCCACTATGAACGCGGCCTAAGAGAGGGCATTATTTGATTTTGACATTAGACTCCCGAAAGTCGGCAGCAAAGTTGCGTTTTATACTACCTGGATAAATATGCCTTGGTACTCTTCGAATCCATTGTCAAATCGCGGCGCCCCGGAAATCGTAATCACCCCTTTTGTTGAGTGTCACACGAGTGATGTAAATATATATGGTGTGTGATTTAGTTTGTGAATTTTGGTTGGCATCTATGCCACCAATTCAAACCAACTTTTTATTTCACCATTAGGTTTAGGAGGTTCATATACGATAAATAAAAATAAAAATATTCAAGCATGGTCACTAAGGTAAAATTACACTGTGTGTAATTTTTTAAGTCACGGCAAAATAACCATATACGGACACCACTACGTGATAAAAGACTAAAAAAAAAAAGACCCGTGTCTCCCAATTTTCCCCAAAGTCATGCACTTTTTGTTTTATGGGCCACGCCTACCTCCCATACAACACAAATAATGAAAACTCTATAAAGAGGCTAATATCAAAGTTACAAAACTGAAACTCGTTATATCATATCTTGTAAACCGTTCAGAATTTCGATTTACTCTCAGAGGCAAAGTTGTAGCTCTTGTCATAAGGAACAAAAATTGCCAACATATAAAATCCAAAAAACTTCACCTTCCAGGTCAAAATCGCAAAAAACTTAAAAAATTTCGATTTTTTTTTACCTTTTTTCCCGTGTTCAGGTCCATAGGTAGCAAACCGTTCAAAATTCAAGGAAACAATCAACTACAAAAATGTACCTAAGATCTCAATAAACAAATTTCTAAAACATATAAACTTCCTAGAGATGATTCTTAACACCGTTTTTTAATTTCATTTGTTTTTTATTTACTTCAACATTGAGTTACTATGCTATCTATTACAAAAATATTAAAAAACTAGTAAGGTATATCTTCGACTTGGCCGAAGTTAAAATACCCCCACGACTGATTCTTAAGGGTTAAATAATCTTAAATTAGAGAGCTTTTTGTATGAGATTATAGAAAATTTTGTTAGTTTTATGTGTCTAAAATACAAACATATCAAATTGTTTTTCTGAAGCATAAATATAAGCCTTTTTATAAAATATTAAATTTTGGGGTTGTATAGGAGGTGGGCGTGTTAGTGGGTGGATGACGCCCATTTTTCTCACACCTAAGTTTTGACATAGAACACACAAATACCGAGTTTCAGTTTTGTAACTTTGATATTAGCCTCTTTATAGAGTTTTCATTATTTGTGTTGTATGGGAGGTAGGCGTGGCCCATAAAACAAAAAGTGCATGACTTTGGGGAAAATTGGGAGACACGGGTCTTTTTTTTTTAGTCTTTTATCACGTAGTGGTGTCCGTATATGGTTATTTTTTTTGGTGTTGCACTGTGTTATGCCAAAAATCGAAAAAAAACAAGTCCATTTTTTCAACTATTGACCCCTACATTTTTTCAACCACTTGAGAGCGACCATTTTTAGAGAATTGAACTTAGGAGCACGAAATCCATGTAATTAATTAAAATATAGTAACAAATTTTTTGTTTCAATCATTCCTCAATTATGCCATTTGATCAATAAATACATCACAAGATTGCACATTACCAAAACCAACGAAAAGTGCTGAATAACACCAATGAAGCTGAAAAAATTTCGAATATATAACTTTTTATTTATGCCATACAAGGTTGCAGAAGTAAGTACTTACGTACCATTTTGAATACCTTATAACAATTTAGATACGAAGTACCAACTTTTTCGTACTATTACAACTTTGTTTTTGGACTTTCTAATGTATATATCTTTTGGTGTTGCCAAACAATATCAGTTTTACTTTCACTCTAGTTATGTGTAGTGTCCGACCGAATATTCGGTTTCGGTTTCGGCCAGTTTCGGCCCTTTTAATCAGTTTCGGCTATTCGACATCAATATGGCCGAAACCGAAACCGAAACCGAATATTTGATCGGACACTACTAATTCGGTTCTTACATATATTTCAATGGTAGATGTGAGTTCGCTTTCATCAAAATTTTTAATGGTGTTAAGTAGAACGTGAAATTCAGTCATTTGATTGACCGTGTGGGTTGGGTCCAGCACAAAACGATAAATGTAGATTTTTTTTTAGATTATAATATTAAGTTATTTAACTTTAAATACTAAAAAGTTCCTTAAAGTGATATTAAAATGATCTCTTTATTTATTATTTTAAAGTTGAACATTACTGTTCAAATATTTATATTAATATATATAAAAATATCTTGAAATAGATTTAAAGTACTCAATAGTCAAAAAGCTTTTTAGAGATAAAATGCTTTTTCAAATTTTGTTATTCATAAAAATATTGTCTCAGCTTATTTGTTACAATAGGAACACTCTCAATTTGAAATGGGAACAGTGTCAAGAATGGTTTGTGAATTTGTTAAATTCAATAATTTTTTGTTTATTTTTCATAATTTTATCAATATTTTGACATGCAAACAGTCAAAAAAATGTTTAATCTATGTTCTTCTCTGAAAAAATTGTCACTTATAATTTTTATTCCCAATATTTTGAAATGTTTTGCCATGTTTCCATATTTTTTGAAACAGTTTGAAGTACTTTTGACAATATTTGTGCTCACATTAGAGTAAAAATTTTAAAAAGGCTTTATCAAGGGTTTATTGAAGGTTACTCATTTAAGAAGCCTTTATTAGAAATTTTTGTCGTTATTGGACGTTTATGAATACTGTTTTTGACATTTTTTCTTTGTAAAGGCTTTATAAGAGGCTCGTAAATTTTTATGAATAAAGGCAAAAGAATATTTATCGTATATATACGTTATTATAATATGTTTCAATTGTTATATATTTGAAAGCTTTTAACAATTAACAATTTAACAATTTTCAAGTAGACATTCAGTTTCGGTTTCGGTTTCGGCCGAATATTACAAAAATGGCCGAAATTCGGTTTCGGTTTCGGTTTCGGCCAAAATTTTGGTTTCGGTCGGACACTAGTTATGTGGCAGCAGTTTAAAGCTATTACAAGCAGCGTTGTCAGATTACAGAGTGTTTGAATAACTATGCGACACTGATCTTTTTCTTTCAGACATAATTGTTTTATTTTTCACTTTGCTATCAGAAATAATTTACGTTCTATTGTTGTTAAATATCGAAAAAAGGTTTAAACACAAACAAACTACCAACAAGAATGCACATGAAGAATGCATCAACAAGCGCATTCACTCAGTTAATCTTTTCTGTACACATTTCATTCACGCGTACTTCTACCACAGCAGGTAGAAATCTCTTTTTGGTATTGTGAGGTATTTTGTGGTAATTTCATTAGTGGTATTCATGCAATGCCGAAAACGTGCCGAATATGCCGAAAATCGGAAAAAGCGTAAACGCCGTATATCAACTGTCAAAATTTGTATTGAATTTGATATACGCAAAGTTCCCAGTTTTCCTCACGATTTTGATGCGAAAACAGCGCCGAAAACTTTCGGCAAAGAGTTGTTGCCACCTCTCAAATATTTATTACAAACTATAAACTTCTTACTCAACTTCCAACTTGAGAATCCTTTTAAACGACAAATTGCATGTTGTCAGTTGTCGAATAATAAAATAATTTATCTGGAATTTCGTTGTCTTCACCTTTATTATGAAACCATTTATTTATTTATTTATATATTTACTTTTCAGCTCATTCATTAAACCAAAATGGCCACTTCTGCAATATAACTTTAAGAACAGCTGATTGATATACGCCACTAACCGAAAAATAGAAAAAGGTGCCTCATGCAAAAACAGATCAGTGTCGGCATTGCATGAATACCACTATTATTTTTTTATCTCTCGCGTGGGAAATATCGCACATGTGGTACAAATTTTCTTGCATGAGAATTTTTCTCACATAAAGCGATGATTTTTACTTTCTCCCGCAGCATCTCGCAAGAGCTCAAAAAATACCGGAAGCACTATTTATCGTACAAAACTGGTAACGCTGATTACAAGATTGTTAACGTATTGGATGTAGAGAATTCCCATTGAAAATTTTTCAAAGAAGAAAGTGTGAGATATACTAAAATGAAGAAAGTACCAAAATAGGAAAGTAATTCGTACCATCCATGGCAGAATAACAAGGTAGGCTCATATTTTATAGCTCGATCACACGTCAAAATAAACAACAACAACGACAGGATCTACAGTTGTCAAAATGCCATAGTTCGTAGAAACGTTAGTAGAAAAAACAATAATAGGTGCTTTTTTTGGCATCGCTATATGCGTATTTATATACATATATTTATTTTTCATATATAAAATTGTTTAGCTAAGACAAGATATTTTTAGCCGCTTAGCTTATAAGCGCCGATAGAAACATAACCAGATCAAAATGATAATACTTTACGTTATTTACTGGCAGCATTTTTTGGAAAACAAGCATGTTTATGTCACATGAAAAAAAAACACAATCACAAAGTAAACAAAGGAAACTATAAATAATTCATATTATGTGCACATAAATGGCCAAAAATGAGTGGTTAGATTTCAAAAACTTATAAGACAGTTATGTTAGTACAAAATAATTTAATTCTTATATTTTCTAGTATTTAAAATACGCAGTAAAAAATACTCTCGGAAGTAGAGCCGTGAGGTGACGTTGTGACTCCTTCAATGCTACATGGCTAGAAAGGAGTAATTCAAGCATGTATGTAAGAAAAAATTTTCTTATTTCAATATTCCGGAGGATATGATATCCTAAGTGTAACGGTATGCACTCAAATGTTTATTTTATAATGTTTTATTAAATACTAGCTGACCCGGCAAACGTTGTTTTGCCCGACAGGCGTTGTCCTGTCCTAATTAAAAAAATTTGTGTTTGTTTTGTGAATTTGTGAAAAGCTGTTGAAAATGTGTAAAAATAGTAAAAAAGGGGGAAAATACGCTTTTTTGAATGATATCTTTTATTCATATAGGTTTGGTATGTTCGATTTACATTTGATTTGAAAATAAGTACATGGAATCTTATGGTGTTTTATTTACATTTTGATTGAAAGATCTCTGGTCAGGTAACCAATTAAAAAAAAAAGAAATAATTCTTCGATTGGTCTATGCAATGCTCTATGATACACTACATTTTTTGTTTTGTTATCTGGAACGAAAACAAATAATGCTGATGGTGTTTATGGTGGCAATTGACCATGCGAGAAGCATGGATTTTCAAGGTATATGCCTCAAATACGCAATGACTGCCCTTGAGACTTGTTAATTGTCATTGCAAATGCAAACCTTACCGGAAACTGCAAGCGTTTAAAATCGAATGGCATGTCGGTCGGAATTATTGGGATCCGTGGTGTCAAAACATCTTTACCTTTGTACTTTCCTTTAAGTATTGTTTCTTCGATGACGTTATTCATCAGGTTTTTTCCGCAAGCCGGGTGCCATTACAAAGACGTGGTTGGTTTAAGTATCGTAACATTATGATTACCGACCCAACGTTCAGTTGGAGATTGTGAGGCGGTAATCCGGGTAATTCCAGCGAGTTTAAAAACTGCGTTGGATAGTTGACGACATCATCTTGGGAAGTTACAGAATCCACAGATTTGTACGTCATCAATTCGACAGCTATTTTAGATTGAATCTTAAAATTCATTTCGTCGACATCAATGTTTTTCGCAGCCAATATAGCACGTTCGCTCAACCAATCATGAATTTTGTAATTTTGTGCAATGTTTGGAAAAATTTTTCGAATGAGTTCGGATTTTGATTCGGTGAACTGGCAGAAAGCGACGGGAAATTGAATACAGTCGGTCAAAATGTCAACCGGGATGTTGCCGTTGCCAATGTCCAGCAATTGTTTTGAAAATACTTCTCCAGATTGACCGTTCTGCAGCTCGACACGCATGTTCACAGTCAATTTGTGTTTCTTGACGTGTTTCCACAAAACGGACGACTTCAAACACGCATTAAGTTCATCGGCTGGAGTTGATCGTGGAATCACTGGTAATGTTTAACGAAAATCACCTGCCAATACAAACATCGCACCACCAAACTGGTTTTGATTGTTTCGTAAATCTTGCATCGTTTTGTCTAAAAAGCAAAAAAAGTTTTTCCAGTTCCGCCGGACGATGCATCGGACGATTGGGAACTGTCATGCCGAAGTCACATAATGCCTCGTTGTAAATTTCCTCGCTCAGTTGCAAATTTGGATTTGATATTCTTATACTCATCTGATGCAAAATATCATCACACATGGCATCTTTGTATTTGCTCCACACATCAGTTGGTTTGGATGGGAAGCATGTCGAGGTAATTATCGAAAACAGTGTTCGTTTTTGATGAAGATTTGACGAAAGCACAGCATCTCCGAGGGTATGTATCCAATGAGTGTCATTTTCTAACAATCGCAAACGTTGACACGCTTCTCTATATGTGCAACACATTTCACCATTTATAGTTCGCAAATTTTGGAATGATGTTGGGTCACGAACGTTGACTAACAGCAAACGTAAATAGAAGCAATCATCGTGTCTTGGATGGACTGTGTAAATGCGACCTAATGAGTCGGTGGAAAATAAATTGGGGTAACCTTAAACTGGATTTCCTTGTTTCCACCGTTGAAATTTCTTTGACGATTGATTCCAAGTGTAATACCTTGGAAGTGGGCAATTTTTCTTTATGTAAAAAACTTTTGTAGACTATTACAAACATTTAAAAAAAAAATTAGCCAAACCAGCCCAGGCGTTCTGCGATTTTAGATATATATATCAAAACAGTGGGCGCAAAAATGGGCGTGGTCAATTTTGCTTTCAGTAAAACTTAAACTGGATTACTACGAACATTTAAAAAAGAATAAGCCAAATCGGTGAAGCCGTTTTCCGATAAAATTAAAAAAGTGGGCGTAGTCAATTTTTCTTTCCGTAAAAACTTATATTGGATTACTACGAACATTTAAAAAAATAATTAGCCAAATCGGTGTTGCCGTTCTCCGATTTTAGATAAATCAAAAAAAGTGGGCGTAAAAGTGGGCGTGGTCAATTTTTTTTGCCGTAAAAACCAAAGTTGGACTACGACGAACATTTGAAAAAAAAATTATCCAAATCGGTCCAGCCGTTCTCAACTGATGCAATGACCAACGAACGACATTTGATTTTTATTTATATAGATGTTTCCATTTTAGCACTCCAACACATCAAAAGCGGCATCTCTCGAGCTCTCTCTCCTTCAAAAAAGCCAGTACTTTAAATACATAAATATGTGCTTATTATAGAATTTATTTTTGATGTTTTCAAATAAAATCGCAGCGTTTTAGCCAAATCTGTTTGTATAATTACTTTTGCGGTTTATTTTTATTTTTTTTAAAAATCATGTCTGAATTTCAGAACATTTCTTTCTTTTCCTTAACGAATGCTATATGCAACTAATGCTTTAGATATTCAAGAAGTTGTATGTAAAAGGAAGCATCAGGGCCAGTAAGCTTCTTGTAGACCGATGTAAAGGCGGCAACTTTGTGTTCCACTGTGGTATGCTAGTTCTTGACTAAATGCACCTTAATCAGCTGTGTACCGTCCAACTTGAAACGAATACGTGTGCCAACAATTTCACAAGACCTTCCAAAATGACGTCGTTGACAGCAGGCCAGTGCGAGAGGATGGCCTTTCCTGCTACAGCGGTTTTCTGGCCTTGCATATTGGCTTGGTCAGAATTGTACGTTCACTAACAACAACATGTTTGCCAGGAATTTGTTCTCAATTCACGCACCAAAATGATTTGGAAGGTCGTCTGTTGAGTGATAGGCAAGTAGATGATAACAGTTTTCTTGCTGCCAAACTGAATCTCACTCGCACGAGAGATTGCAAGTCCCTCAGATAGGCTTTCAGGTCGCTGTCCTCTAACTCTAGCAGCGCTTGTGCAATCGACTTCTTGAAATCATCGGACTCAGAGCCACCTGGCTGGATAATCTTGGAACCAATAATCTTAGTCAATTATTTTGACAGAAAAAACTTGAGTTTTCTCCAAGCTATCCTAGCATTTAAGCACAATATGTTTCAAAGGTTGATAGAAATATAATTCTTCCATTTGTGCTTATAAATAAAAATGTTCACTTTTGACAGTTACACGCAATGCTGCCAAGTTTTGAAGAAAAAAATGAAGCGAAATATTAAGCGCCGATGAGCGTTTTTTTGGTCAAGCGTATAAAGCGATGCCAAAAAAACGCACCTAATATTCCAAATTTCAAGCAACGCCAACACGAGTTTTATTTTTGTGAAATATTTTGTGTGGAATTGTATTAAATTATAAAAAGAATGCCATAAAGTGTGCCGTGTGCAAAAAAAGCTGGAACAAGGAAATTATTTCCTTTTATCCTATGAACCTATGCAGTTCATCAATGAAGTGCATGAGGTAACGGAATCAGCAAACGAGTCATCGGTAGAGCAGAAAATTGTGAACATGCATGTGATGGACACAGTGCTCGCTGAGATGGACGCAGTCTGCTCAGAGGAGGCTTTTGATGCTGAAGAAGCTGAGCTTGTCAACAACTGGATGCAAGCAGTACCTGCAGTCACCCAAATTGACGCTTCCACGGATACGGAGTAAGTATCTTTAACAAAAGTTTCAATAAGCTAGTAATGTTCCCTTAAAGAGCAATAAGAATTTTATGAATGTTGATTATTATTATTAAATTATGTTTTGTTAATATATTCTAAAGTAACATTCAGTGTCGTGATGTTATGGAAAACATAAATCTCAGAAAACAAGTTGCAGAGTTAGAGGCGGAGGTCCTTCAACTCAAGCAACAGGTTGAAGAAGCAAATTGCATTAGCTCAAAATTATCCAGCATGTTCACCGAAGGGCAAATTCGTAGGTTGAAAAATCCCACTGGTCTTGGGAGGATATCCCAAATGCAATATACCAGCATGCTGCTGGTGCGCGAGCGTACAACCATCTCTACAAAAAGACTTTCCGTTTCCGAGAGTAGCGACTGTTAAGAAATGGGCTCAGAAAGTAAACTTCGACGAAGGTATACTGAAGTTTTCAATAGCGGCAATGAAGCATGGGACCGAGCTTACGAAATGAAAGTTTCTGTAGTGTACAAGCATGACCCGTCGGCTGATTTTATGAGAGCGCCATGCAACTTTGTGCAAGTGGAAATGGTACGTAGTTTGAAGTCTTCGTGGAAACAGCCAATTTTCTATGCATTCGACTGCAAAATGACGAAAGCCATTATCACTCAAATTTTAAATGCACTCCAAAATGCTCGGCATTTCGTCTTTGCTATGGTTTCAGACATTGCTCCAGCAACCAAAATCTATGGAAAAAGCAGAGATAAAGAGATCGGAAACTTCCGTGCGAAAGGAATAGCACTATGTGTGCCTTATGTCAAAAATCGTCAATACTTATGCAAATGCTTTAGCTGTATACAGTAGTAGTAAAATTTACTTTACTATAGTAGTAAAATTTTCACCATAATTCGCAAGAAAAAACTTTTTCCCGTAAAATCTGACCACAATGGTGAAAACTTCCACCATGGCATGATGTCGTGACTACATTCAGCGGACATCTATTGTTGACAGCTTGTTTTTTATGTGTAGGATTTTTAAGTCGCTATTGCTATTTAATGAAGCAAACAATTTATACTATTCAGTCATATCTGCTTAGAGGTCAATACATTAATTATGTTTTATTTGCTAAAATAATTTTTCACCTAAAATTATAAGAGACGTACTTAAATTATGCGCTTAAACTGCAAGAAAATATGTATTTTTGTTGATATGACAAACAAATTGACACACGGTCCTGTATTTTCAACTTCTGGCGTTTGACTTAGAAATATTATCATAAAATAACAGCGCTAACTTAAGTTTCGCTACTAGAATAACAGTGTTCCAGAGATAAAGAGATTGGAAACTTCTCGTATGAAAGGGATAGCATAATGTGCACCTTATGTCAAACATTTTCAACACTAACACAAATGTTGTAAGTGTGTTAGTAAAATGTTCACCAAAATTCAGCTAGTTTAGGTTCAGCTTTAATCCAACTCAGCTGAATTGGGTTCAGGTTTTCACCACGGTGGAAACTCATTGAATGCATTCAGCGAACTTAAATGCTTTCAAGCAGCGCTGAATTTTAGAACTTTTAAGTGACTGTTGCCAATTAATCAAACATATATATGTGTGCTATTAAATCACAACTATTAAAAAATTAAAAAATATAAAGAAGTGATTATTAAACACTAAAAATTTTAAGATTTGCGTGTAAAAAATGCACTAACACTGCAATAACATAAGCATTCGTTGTTATTTTGCTAAACTTGTTGATACATGCACCTGTATTTCGACATTTGGGTAATATGCCTGACATTTGTCGTAACTATTTAATTATATAAAACAGCACTAACTAAAGTGTCACTGTCAAAATACTTGTGTCGCTTGAAAGCGGGCACTGCCTTTAATCTGTAACACATCGTTTACATTAGACAGTACTGTTAAGACAGTCAAGAATATGTATTAGTTGTCAAAAATACTTCGAAATTCGGTCTATGACGTAGGCGTCCAGACAATTGGCAAGACAGTAGATAAAACATTGAACAAATTTTTCATTTATTGATATCAAATATTCAGTATTCCTAATATTATTGGTTTGAGCTGGTTATGTTTTTAAAAATACATATTACGTTTTATCTTCAATTTCCAATGACTTATTTGACGTTTTTCCGCTTTCCATTTTTTTCTATATAAAAAATGTAATTTTACTGTCCCAGCTACTGTCTAGGCAACTGTCTTCAAAAAAGTTCAGACAGTTGACCCATGGTGGAATAATAAGGTGAGCGTGATTTTTTCACCTCTCTCTTTGGGGAAAAAATAATTTTTCGCGTGCGTTGTCAAAAACAGCTGATTGAAGATTTTAAAGAAGTTGCAAAACAATCAATAAGTGGTTTTTAAGCAAAAGTTGCGAAATAATTTATTGAGTGCTATTTTTTTGATATTTATTTGATAAAAATAAAATAATTAATTGAGTGCAAGTGATTTTGTGATCATGGATCGAAGCATAAATTACTTCGACGCTGTGCTTTGTGCAAATATAGATTTAATTACAAAACATTTAAACTTTTTAAAACGCCACAGTGCGAATTAAAGCGTAGACGTTGGGTTGAGGCATGTGCAGTGAATATTGAAAAAAATGATTTAATCTGCCAAAACCATTTTACCGCGGCAGACTTTATTAATGCTCCAGGATGCTCTTCAGGAAAGGTCAGATTGCAGCCAGGTGCACTGCCACTGCTCCATGCAACGACACCTGAACTCATGGCTGTAGAAACTACTGAAAGTTTGCATATGGAAATTGAGCCCACCCATATAAATTGCAGCACCCAAACACTGTAAGTTAATTTTTAAATTTATATATAGATCCTTATTTTAATTTTGGAATTCAATTTCTTAAGTGAAAATTTCATGGAACAAAGTTTTAGAGTGGAAATTATGCAATTGAAAGAGAAAGTACAGCAACTTAATGAGGAAAACGCCAGCCTTCGTAAGGAATTAGAAAAGAATGCTACGCTTTACTCTTCAATTAGCAAAATTTTTACAAAAGGCCAAATAAAAAAACTGGAAAATCCTGACAAGAAAGTGTTCTGGGATTGGGAAGACATTTCCAGTGCCATATGCCTACACGCAGCATCTGCTAGGGCTTACAGGCATTTATATGCTAAAGGTTTTCCCTGGCCGCATTTTGGAACCCTATCAGCATGGGCAAGAAAAATATCTATCGACGAAGGTGTACTCAGTTGTGCTATTGAATGCCTAAAGTCGCGAAGTAGCCTTCCAACCGAAGAGAAACTCTGCGTTTTGTCATTCGACGAAATGAAGGTGCAAGAGGCATATGAGTACGACCCGACGTCGGATTCCATTAAAATTCCGAAAAGATATGCACAAGTGGCCATCGTAAGAGGATTAAAAGCTTCGTGGAAGTTGCCTGTCTTCTACGACTTTGATCGTAAAATGACGCGGGCAATATTGTTCAAAATAATTGCAGGATAAAACGAAGCTGGCTTTATTTTGGTAGCTATAGTTTCCGATATGGGGCCAACAAACCAAAATCTTTGGAAAGAGCTTCAAGTTTCAACTCGTAAGTAAAGATTGCACTAATATAATATATATAAACAATTTTTTATTTTCATATCTGCTTTATAGAAAAGCCGTGGTTTGAACATCCTTTAGATAGGGATTCAAAAATATTTGTGTTTGCAGATGTACCACACCTTTTGAAGTTGATAAGGAACCACTTCTTAGACACCGGGCTGTTTGTGAACAATAAATTATTATATCCGCAAACAATAAAAGAGCTAGCTACTCACGCTTCCAAGTCGGATGTGTCTATAGTTTACAAATTAAGCGATGACCACCTTACTGTGAAGAATACAGGTATTTTAAAGCCTTTTATAGAATATGTTCACTTACTAACTATTTAAAATTATCTCTTCGCACAGGTCGCCAAAAAGTAAAACTCGCTGCCCAGCTTTTTTCACATACCGTAGCTGCTGGTATACGACGGTGCTGCAGTCTTGGTAAGGAGATGTATCTACCATTAGAAACAGCTTATTTCATTGAGTTGGTAAACGACTGGTTCGATATTCACAACTCGAAGATGGGAACATTTAACTATCCTGGAAAAAAACCGTATGGTAGAGACCTTCCTTACCAAGATGGTGTTTTGGAGAGGATGGACAAAGTCATGTCACAACCGGTACGTCCTGGACAAAAATGCCTTGCTCCATTTCAGAGAGGCATTTTGGTGTCGAATAATGCACTGCGCATGCTGTACCAATATGTCAACATGAAGTATGGCTTGATTTATGTGCTGGCCAACCGCCTTAATCAAGACATACTGGAACATTTTTTTAGTACACTGCGAAGTAAAGGCGGCTTCCATGACCACCCAACACCCCTGCAATTTAAATATAGGCTGCGAAAATACATTTTAGGTAAGTTTTTAAATCTGCAATGTTTATTATCATTTATTCATGTCTTCTTCCCTTCGTTTATATCTTCCTTTATTACCTTGATCCATTTCTTAACTGCGCCGTACACATTGGATTATTTTATAGTTATATAGAACTTTTAATGAAAGTGTTAACTTTAATTAGTTTTAATGAAAAAATTCTAAATTTGTTCAAATGGATTATTTTAAAGTAACTTTTAAGATTGCAAATAATCCTTAGTGGCAATGGTGTCAAATACAAATTACAATAACTTACTAATTAAAAAAAAGTATTCTTATTGTTTTTCCTGTTGTGAAAAAATAAAACAAAAAATAATGACATTTCAGAAAATAAATAATAAGTTAGTAATTGTACTTCTAGCATTAATTTAATATGTATAAGCAATTGTACGTAATAATAAGAATAACTATTTTTAAGAAAATAATGTACTGAATGTCTGTTTGAATTACTAATCCCTTGCAATTACTTCAAATTAAATTTAAGTTTTAATATAAAACAATATTTTATTACACAGCAAGAAACACCGAAGTTGTAAACAACAGAGGCACCGTCGAGGTCGATAACACAAATTGGCTTGGTGCATTTCAGTCTCCTTCCACTAACAATGCCAATTCAAGTCAATCTGCTTTCGATCAATCTTCTTCAATTTTTTCGCAAGACTTCATTGCAAGTATTGATGAAATTATACCTGAAGAGATTGATCAGCAAAGTAACGACTGTGAGCAATTTCCTCCTCAAATAATGTCTCACGACTTCGATGAGCTTCACGATGACGGTCTAGAATATGTAGCGGGCTATATTGTTCGAAAACTTGACCTAGATGAGTTTGAGGATCAGACCAATACCTCATGGACTTGGGTCGATGAAGTCTCAAAAGGCAACTTGAAAAAACCTACTGTTCAATTCCTTAACGCATGCAAGGAATTAGAACATGTTTTTTATAAAGTAAATGGCGACAAAGTCTCTGAAATGCGCAATCTCAGAACTCACTTGGTTGAGCAAAGCTTACATGTTAATTTGTTAAGTGAAATAAAGTTTTTCTTTTTTAAATGTCGCATTTACTTTCGGGTAAAGAGCTTAAATCAAAGGCTCAAAGTTCAAAAAGAGAAGCAGAGAATAATGGGTAACTCCAAGCTAGTTAAAGTCTTGCTTTAAGTTAAGAACTTAAGTATTTGCATGTAAGTAAAAAGCGTTGAAAGATAATTTCATTATATAATATAAATGATATGATTTCGCCATATAACACGAAAGTTAATTTCCAAAATTTATTTCGTTTTTATTCATTTGTTTTCTTTTAGTACTTTATTTTTTATTACTTTCTGAAAACATGGATTAGGCCTACCGGGGATACCATGTAAAAAAAAACGCACCTTGCATTCTACCTCTGAGGTGGTGTGGAAAGGAATGCTTAAATAAAGAAATAAATAGTTAATAATAAATTATAAATAGCAATACTTTATTTTATCACCTTGAACCTTTTCAGAAATTTTTTAAAGTATCCATGTAAAAGGCTTAAAACCAGAAGAATTTATTGTTTTTTTTTGTGCAAGTTAAAAAGCTAAAACAGAATATAGCTAGCATATATATCTGTGGTCATATGGAAGAGTAGCTTAAATATGATTTCATATAAGCTTTTATAATGCGCTTTACATCGGAAACACGTTCTTTGACCTTCTGTTGATGTGCCGTCAGATGAGTGGTAACGAACAGCAACACACAAGTGGCAACAGCACCCTTTGCACGAAACGCAGAGCCAGTGGGCACCAAAATTGATGCATTGGCGATGGCGTTGCAATCTCGGGTACAGAACAATACCATATGCGATCAAGGCGCGTGCAGATGTCCAGAAGAAGTGTTCCCAAAGTGGCGGCATGAAAGAGCACATGTGAGGGCACGTCTATTGAATGTTGGCTTCCCATTCAAAACGATTGCGACTTGATTCTTGCGAGCCAATGGCTACCACATCAGGCACATGTTCCACGGGCAGCACAATGTCATTCATTTGTCTGTGTTTAAGGAGAGAAAATTGTATAAGAAACATTATCGTGCATTATGTTTTGGAATATGTTACTTGGGCGGATTTTGTCCATTCATGTTTCAGGTGCCGAAAAATATAGTGTTTTTCCTGTTGGGCAGCACGCGGTTCCACTCAAAGGGACCCATAGATAAGCAGTTAAATGCACAAACACTGACTGCGTATCATGCCTTAAGCGATTTCGTTTATTCATTTATTTTTACATAGCACTATTTTGTGTAATGTTTTTAATCAATTTTAAGTAAAACTTGCACTTTAACTTAAAACTTTGTTTTCAGCTATGTTTATTCACTGCAATATGTATAAACTAAAACAACCAAAACAAATTAGTTTGACACTTATCAACTGTTCCGCTCTTTCGCTCGCAAATTTTTGACAAAGCAAGCAAAATTTGGTGAATTCTGTAAACGTCACGTTCACCTTGTAATTACACCATGAGTTGACCAGACAGTTGCAAAAGTGAGTGAGTGTGTGTAAAAAATTGTGAATGTGTTGCAACCATAGAAATAAAATATAAGGAAGCGGTGTAGTTGAGCTGAAATGAAGTATTTTACAAACACAGTAACGTTGTCACAAACACAAAAACATTCAAACAGGGCCGCATTCGGTTATGTTGTTAAGGAAGCCCTAAAGATTTTTTTAGTTTTAGGTATAATTTTGTAATTTAATTTTAATTGTATTTCCACACCACCCATGAGGTATACAATATGGTGCGTTACCGATTTTTTTGGGTGTTCGGTTCCCCTGTAGGCCTATTCACCCGTAGAGAAAGAAAAATATTAGATAAATTAAGTAAAAGGCATAAGGTCAGATTAAAACAAAAACGACTCAAAAATAATTTCAATAATTTATTAAAAATACATTCAAGGAGAAAAACATACATGAAATTATACAATATTTAATATTTAATAACAAACTACAAAATTGTAGATTTCATTAATTGTGTAATTGATATAAATATAATATAAAAAATATAATAATAAATGAAAAACAAATTAATAAAATTAAATTCCTTTAAAATGAATAGATTTATGTAATTTTTGTCGAATGGTTGGCTTCTCATTAGTTTTTTTTGTTATGTAGAAGTAACGAGTTTTTAAAAAAATTTCTATTATAAGCTTCACAACGATATTGTAATGTCCAGATGATTGAATATGGCCTTCAAAAATGGGTTTACCAAGCAGGGAATGTTGAGTGTTTTGCAAAATTCTATTGTAATACATTCGATGTAAAATGGACTTATTTTTATCTAGCAACTTACTTTGTATACGAAGTTCTTTTTCAGCTATCATGCATACATCTTCTACGGACTTCGACGGAATTTTTAAATAACCTCGCGATTTAAAACTAATTAAAGAATGCTGATTAATCTTTCCCGTTAAATCTATTTTGCATTCATTGCATTTCAAAATTGAATCTAACTTATATACGACAAACCCTGCTATATACCTAACTACGTGGCTAGTATACTCGCTTAAAATACTTGGATTTGAAAAATAACTATGCTCGCTTAAAAACCTATTTTCGATTTCATCACAATCGACGATTCTTAAAATTACTCCTTGTTGTGTCGAGTTTGGCTCTATATTTTTAGATTTAATGGGGTTTGAGCTACTTAAATTTAAAATTTCTATGTTTTCTAATGGAATACAATTACCTATACCTCCTTCCCTTATTTTACACCTGATTATCAGCTTCTTATAAGCCCCTTTAAACTGCTTAACAGAAGGGTTATCGTTATGACCTAAGTGAGAGCGAACTGAACTAAAAAAGAGTTCTATATGGTCTTGGTTTAATTTATAAAATGGTATAAAAGATAGAAGTCCACTAGCTATAAACCTATCATAAATAACTTTCATATTCCTAACACATGCAATTATACCAACAAATCCTGTTTTCCTACGGCTACTTACTACTAACTGACCATTTAGAATACGAAGCTGACTGATGTATGAAACGAATTCATTTTCAAATGAAATTAAACTAACTATATTTTCATGACAAATGGCTTTTTCATAGCCGAATTTATAAATGCTCCTACTATTTAATATGTCGAAGACATTATTTATATATCTAATAAACTTTACTGTAGCTTCACTACCATCAAATTCTGGCAAAAGCAGTACTTCCCTACAAAAATCTAAAGCATCTGCTACAGATTTGCTAAGAGCTTGCACTGCAAGCCTTACTTTCATTTTCTGGTCAGAAAAATAAATGTGGGCCCTTTTCAACTTATTCCCTAAATGTAGCTCTTCTTTTTCTTGCAATTGAACTAACTTCTGAAGATACTGCCATTTTATTATATTTCCATTTAAATCCTGAAACTCTCCAAATTCTGCAAAAAAATTCCTAATAAGTTTTACCATGTGGCAAGGGTCTGGCAATACACAAAACTTGGTCGATAAAGAATCTAAAGTAAAAACACTTTCTGAGCCAATATCTGAAACATCACATCCCAAGAGTCTAGCTGCTGTAAAATTCACTGCAGCTCCATCGAAGGTCACACCAACAATCTCCGATCCTGTAGCTAAAATTCTTTCAAAACAATGCTTGATCATATTTACCTTTTGATTTGCATCCAGACATGTGATTGGAAAATAACCAACAGGAATTTTCCAACCTCGATTCACGCACACTACCAAGAAAACTAGGACTTGAGTTGCTTCCGTGCTGCTACAATCCCCATCTCCAATGAACGTGTATCCTATGGCTCCTTTTGTGCTCCAGTCTATGTGTCTGATATTAAAATTTTTCATTACTTATCTTTAATAAAATATTATGTTATCTTTAAAATTCTTACTTTCGTATTGCCATTTCGTCAAAAACTAAGTTTAATATTATTTTTTCGCCTTTTGCCTTCGCTTCCTCCACAGCTGCTCTGATAGATTCGAAAGATTCCAATGTAAATCCTGGACCACAATCTATACCCTCGTACCATTTTGCCAGCGTTCGAGAATGTGGCAAACAATTATCAAAATTTCAAAATTTTTTTTTTTGTTTGCTTTACTACTGCTTTTCGCAGGACCCGAAGTTTTTCTTTTGTTTTCCTCTTACTGGGTGTCGACGATGACAATTCCTCACTGGATTGCAACGCTCTTTTCAGCGAAATTTTAGTTGTTTCAGGTCAAGGAAACAATATACAATTATTGCCATTATTGGTACTATTAATTTTATTAGCATTGGTATTATTATTATTTTTGTTATTATTCAAGGCATCATTCCTGGGTCCTAGAATCTGTATATTTTCTAAAATTTGGAAGCTGTTTCCAGATAAATTTTCTTTATTTTCTCCAGTTTCAATGCTTGATGCCACATAAATGCTAATTTTTTTAATACCAAAATTTATGTATAAACATATATTTTTTAAATGTAATTAAATAGAAAATACTTACGTTTCATCAACGATATCATCAATATATGGAACTGCCGATGGAAACAATCGTCGTGGGGTGCCTTTGGGTCACCAAAAAAATCATTTGCCTTGAAATGTTTACTGCAAACGACAGCGTTTGAACTAACATAATAAGGATCTAATTTTAATTTAGATATCCATAGTTTTTTCATATCCAACATATGTGGAAATCTGTAAAAAAGAACACTTTTAGTTTTTCATATGGTTGAAAATTTGCGCCCTAAAACGCCGGCCAACATGAGATTTGAATGCGCACCTGAAGTGCTGTTTCAGTTTTAGCATTTAAAGTATCACAATTGTGATACTTTCAATGGCGCCAAAGCTGCGGATAAGAAGAATGAAATTTTCTTAATATTCTTATAAGAAATCAATTTGTTCATATAAGAATTCACTTTAAACACATCTTTTTAATATTAATAACGATTTTATATATTTAAAACACTTCATTTATTTTCTTATACTTATTGTGAAATGAAATCAGCTTATTTTTGAGTCGCTGGCTGCTATCACAATTGTTCACTATGCAACGCATTATGCAATAAAAACTTTAAACTTCACTTGTTTAACAATTAAAATTCAATAATTTAACACTTCAAAGCGATTACAATCACTATTTAATTTAAGTTTTCAATCAGCCTTACTAAAAAACTGATGCTAAACTTTAGAGCTAGCTTTTTTCACATTTTCGTACCAATAAAACAAATAGAGCTGACATTTTCAAAAAGTCGACTGTAACTTAGCAGCAGCTGTAGCCACTACTAAGCTGATGCTTAAACTCGTTCCACAAATAATAAAACAATTTAAACTTCAAATTGTTAATATTTATAATATTGAAAAATTGAAAATGATTGCAGATTTAAATAAAAATTGTGAAAAAAAAAGAATTGTGAATGAAAATCGTTTTGATCCTTTGCACAGCTATAGTGACACAGATTTCAAATTATTTTATAGGTGAGTTTGGATAAAAAACTTCAATATAAAGTAATAACTGCTTGTTTAAAAGATTTGACAAGGATTCTGCAAAATATATAATCCAACTTTTAAAAAATGATCTCGAAAAAGATGGACGTGGTGCATCTATTAGTGCGGAGTTAAAGGTGCTGGCATTTTTACGCTACGTAGGCAAAGGGCAGTACCAAAAGGATATTGGTGTGTCTTCTCCAAAATCTCTAAATATTCAAAAATTTTTATTTTGTGCAATTTTAGCTGAAATACATACATTTTCGCAACAGTCAATGACCATGGTCATCAGAGATGTATCCATCGCCTTGGCTTCTAAAATGAGGCAATTTATTTCCTATCCTGGTACAGTAGAAGGAATTCAAGTGTTAAAAAATGATTTTTGGAGAAAATTTCAATTCCCACAGTGCATTGTGCTATCGACTGCACTCAAATAAAGATAAAAAATCCAGGTGGAGAACTGGGTGAACGCTATAGGTGTCGGAAAGGGTTTTATTCATTAAACGTTCAAGTTGTATGCGATGCGAACAACAAAATTTTAGATATTGTAACCCGTTGGAGGGGATCAGCACATGATTCCAGAATTTGGAGGCTCTCTTCAATCAGAAGAAAACTTCTTGGAATGCAAAATATTCTTCGAGGTGGAGTTTTGCTTGGCGATGGTGGATACGCAATTAGCCAAATTATGTTGACACCTTTTCGACAAAATCGCATTTTAACACCTGAGCAACAAAGATACCAAAGAGCACATATAACTACAAGAAATATAATTGAAAAAGTCTTTGGCCAGTTCAAAAATAAATTTCGAATTTGCCTAAATGGTATCCAGGTGCAATTAAATACTGCAAAAAATTTAGTTGTTGCACTTGCAGTTCTTCATAACATTGCTAAAGTTCGAAATCAAATTATTGAAACAGAAGAAGAAGATTTAAATACCTACTTAAATGAACCAAGTTATGAGGGACAGATAGAAAACTATGCTATGTATAGAGCAACAATTTATTTCTAAATATTTTTAATTCATATATTAAATCCATATTATTTCTGTATATTTTAATTACAGTTTCCATATCTGTAGCAATTTAAATAAAAAACGAACAATAACAAAATTCCTTAGCAATTTTTATTTTCAAAATGCTTTCTTTTTAATTCTAAAATTTCAAGTTTTTTTTGAAAAATTGTTTGCTCGTAGGTTGCAGTATTTTTTAAATTTTGTAGCTGCTGCTCAAACAGAATCCGCCGCTGCTCCTGTTCTTCCTCATTTTGAGAAATTCTTGTATCAATTAAGTCATCCTGTCTTCTTCGTTTCGAAGTAGAAACGGTGACTTGCTTTCTTTGCTGTCGTGCTGTAAAAAAAAAACAAACGAAGTTGCGTGTTTTATGACATAAAAAAATTTACATTTTTTTAAATTGCTTTTTTCGATGGCACAGTCATGGATCTCTTTGGCAGTTTGTGATGGATGAGGACTTGAAGGAATTGCCTTTTCATTTGCCTTGCCGCCCTGATATGTGGATTGCGGATCCAGAGTACCTGAAAATAAAATAACAAATTCAAATATGGTTTACGGCTTAATTTAATTGCACTCTTACATTCTGCTTCACGCGTCAATGGAACCTGTGTTGCATCACCATCAAAATCTGCGTAGTCGTCAGCTGCGTCAAGTGGATCCGTGTCCAAAATTTGGTAGAACAGCTCGTCTGGCTTTGTAGGTGCCGGCCCACCACCTGTCGCGGATGAATTGCTCCTGAATTCGCTAACTGCTAAGCGGGCCTGACTTTTGATGCGAATCCACATATCTCGCATATGCTTCTCATCCATTGCATGACCTAATGCAGCCATATTTTCGCCAATCTTTGTCCAAGCTAACTTCTTGAACTGTATGGCCTTCTGATCATTCGCTTTGGAGTTAACAATTTCAGCGTGTTCTCTCACAAAGCCACAGAACGCCTCCTTCATTGCAGTTGTCCAGTTGCTAGATCGCTGAAACAATTTCAGATAACTTATTTAAGTTTTTATTTATTAATTTAAATCTATTTTACCTTTCTTCTGATATCTTTTGTTTTATTCATTTCAAATTTTTGACGTTTGATATTTTTCAAATAATTTATATTTTTCAAATTTTTCAAATATAAGAATATGGATTGTAAGGTACGTTCAGCTCAAAAATTAAGTGTGAATTCCACAATCCACATAAATGACAGGGTTGCATAACATCACAGCTGCTACAATCCACAACTGCTGAATTATTTTTTTTTTTTGTACGGAAACTAGTTAGAGCTGACATTTTCTTAGAGCCGGCATTAGTTAGAGCCAGCATTTAATATTTTTTTTTGGTTAGGCTGAATATCTTTCAATGGCACTTTCAAAGGCACTTTCAAAGGCACTTGCGTTCGCTGGCGCTAGGTTTTGTTTTTGAAACTTGAAATGTCAAAAATGACTTTTTTTTCTTTTTTTTCTGTTGCGCTTGTGCTTCTCTACACATACACTGTATGTGAGGCAAACACCACTTCCTTATTTCTTAGTTCTTTGGTTGCAACTGTCTTACCACTACTGTCTAACCCTGCAGCCACACGTGATAGTAATGTCTTGCCAGTAAAAAATATGTATTAACTTCGAAAATGTTTCGAAATAAGCATGAAATAAGCAACAAATTTCGCTGCGGCCACACGTGGAAGTAAAAGTTCACTTGCAAAACGTTGTCAAAGTTAAAGGTTCTATAGAATTGCTATAGCAACAATTCAACAACTTTCCTCTCTTGTTTACTTTTATTCAGTGATGCCTTTAATTCCAAAACAGCACAAAACTTAAATGGGGAAAAAGCTATGTTGATTTCAAATATTTACAATATATTTATTAAAATATTTTCAAAAAAACAACTTTTTCATATCATATTTTATGTGTTAAACAATGGTAATTAAAATAATTACATGTTTATTTCACTACAAGGCATGAAATAAAAATACATACTTCAAGTTGGAATAGTATAGGGAGAAAACGCAACACTGTTTTTCGTATTTTGATTCCACTGTCTGCGGTTGTCAAAATTCACTGTCTCTGTAAAACTTGTTGCCAGTGGACTGCCACTGCTGGCTGTCGATGTCAAAGTATGAGTGTATTAGTGAAAAAGTGAGAATGTATTGAGTTTTTCGAACTGTTACTGGCACGTGTGGCTAGGGGGTAATGTAAACCCCAAGTCCCCTTTTACACTAGTCAAGAAATGGAAGCAATTTTTCGAGTTCGAAAAACTTGCCAGTACACTTGACCATGGCAGAATAATAAGGTAGGCGCATATTGGAGAGAAAGTGAGCTAAATGTCAAAAAACAGCTGTTCAACTTGATATAATTTTTTTGACATTTTACATTCGGTTTCGGCTTGTCAAAAATTAGACATTTGTTTTTGTTAGTTTGCAATTTTGTGCGCAGTTCAGTATAGTAAAATTAATAAATAAGATATTTTACTCGTTCTTCAACTTTTCTCGTTGAAAATAAAGGTGCTAAAGTTGCGAATGCAAATGTTTTTATTGTGATGAATCTGAACACGATAACAATGATAAGCACACGCCTAGAATCTATTGTTGTGGCCATGTTTTTCACCAATTAATATAATGCTTCATAGATTCACCGCTGGAAAAGCAATCATCAGGCTGAAAATTACAACACATGTGGAAACCCTCAGACGTATTAAAGTGCAAAAGCAAATAATGCAAGTGGATGATGTCGTAATAGAGCTGGGCGATGATGATTCTTCGTCAGATTGTGCAACTGAAGATGTCGATCTGAATCTGCAAATGAACACGGATCTGTGTTGGACTCTGCCGCAAGACTTTTGCAACATATAAACATCAAGTATAACAGTTGCCCAATGTGCTATAAGCTGGTTCCCTTGCAATGTGTTAATGAAACTGAAACTTTTAGTGTGCAAAACGTTAAGCTGTTAATAAAGCCTCGTAGAAAAAGCATCAGTGTAGCTTTGTCGTCATCAACAGAATATAACTTGGAAGAATCTTCAAAGACCGTCATAGCCAACGAAAACGACTTGGTTTAGCTGAAAATGTATTACCTCAATCGGACATTTACAGTACACCCACCAAAAAGGCCAAAGATTGTGGTGTCCAGAATACAAAATCTGATCGTAAAAGTATATTGAAATCTGCTGTGTCTAAAGTCGGTATGTAACATAATAAATTTGTAAAATAGCAATCATATAATTTTTAATTCTTATTTAAATCTAAACTGATGGCACACCGAAGCGCAATATACAATTTTCAAATGTTGTTGAAAAGAGAATATATCAGAATGATGATATTATGCACACGCCTAAGCGAGGACGACCTAGGTTGTATGTTGATCATGCCTGCAATGAGAATTTAGAAGCTTCGTCAAAGAAAACTCCTTCGAAAGGTCGACGCTCAGTGAAAAGTTCAAGTACTCATGACGAAGGCGTCACAATGACTCCAAGTCGAAAACTTGAACTAATGAGATCAGGAAGATTGAACTAATAAGTTTCATTCAAGATTAATGCGGTGGTTGTATGTACGTTTCCGGTGTTCCTGGCACTAGTAAAACAGCAACAGTTACTAGAGTCATCCGAATGCTACAACGTCAGGCTGCAAAACAAAATATACCCAATTTTGAATTTGTTGAAATTAATGGTATGCGATTTATTTATTTATTTGTGTTTATTTATTTTAGTTTTCTGTTTATAGTTTTCATATAAAAATTTCGATGTAAATTTGTATATTTAAAAGTTGTTTTTAAAAACATAAAATTGTTGAATTTTAAAGACAATACTGGATTTTTTTCTTAATAATAGTCAATGCACGAAATTAATATTTGTTTAAATTAAATGAATATAAATCCTTCTCTTCGTTTATCTCAATCTGGGCCCTAAAAAGGGCCAACTGTAAAAAAGAAGTTTCGGTACAAAACAATGATGAAAACAACTATTCAAGCCATTATTTTCACAAGCTTGCTGTTGCCCATAATCCTTTGCTTGACTTTTTGAGTTTTCAAGCCTTTATTTAAATTTTTGATGCGAAAATACATTCTGCACTTAAAAAACAAAAATTTAACGTTTTCAGGCAACTCAATTGATGAACTCAATTGCAAAAGATTTTTTTTGTAGTTGTTGCAATGCACAATTTTGCTGCCATTGTAGCGATTGAAAATTACTTCCAATTGCTTTATTTTTAGCATGAATGGCTGAGACGGTTTTATTAAGCCGCCTTTTGAGACTTGGTCAATCCAAGTCCAAGTGGAACCATTGTGCTCATTTTGTTGCAACTTGAGACGGCGAATTATGAAGCCTGCCATATATTCTAAGCCGCCTTCATGGTGAATATCAAAATTTTCGAATTCACTTTGAAATTCCTGCTCCTCCAAATCGATGTTTTCATCAGACAAACTTAAACTAAATTCGTCGTTAAAATTGACAGGTTTTGATATTTTGAGCCAGCTTGTGTCGTCGCATTCCACATTGCCATTGTCCTGGAGCAATTCGGTGTTTCTCGCTGGATTAAAAAATACTTATTTTATTACGCATTCTATTAATTGTAAAAATAAAAAATATCATATATTATGTATTTGGTATGTGTTTCTAAATATGTTTATCAATAAAGTAAATTTCTATTGTTATGGTATTAAATCTAGTCACTTAGTATATTGCGACTTTTATTCGTATTTATATAATTTTTAATTCAGTTGTTATTATTATAAATATGTTTATTATTATTATTATTCTTATTATATTTATAATTATAATAATTATTATTATTATATAATTTTTTTTGAATTTCCTAATATTTTTTCGTCAATAATTCTTGGAATCAAATATATTTGGATATTTCTAAAACTACGAAAATGATATACTAATACTCATATATTCTAATAATTTCTACTGCTTAAATTAATATTTTAATTGTTGTTATTATAATTGTTTTCATTATCATCATTATCATTATCATTATCATTATTGTCTTATAATTATTATTCTTACTGTTACTATTTTTATTACTATTGTTATAGTTAATATCATTATTCGTATTATATTATTAATATAATTTTTAAAATCTTTTAGGTGACTTAGTTTTAAACCTTAAATTAAGTTCTTAATCTAATTCATTGAATTCGAGATTAATTTCAGAATTCAATGAATTCAGTTGAAATTAAACATAGTTTTTGAATTCTTATATATATTGCTATAATTTTTTTTCACTATTTTCTAATTAATTACATAATTAGCGAATTGCCAAGAATATAACTTTGAACAAAATTAAAAAATTATGTTTAAAATGTCGTTGTGTAGTCCTGTAAGCCTTTAAAAAAATAAAAAAAATTGTTATTGTAAAATCGTGGCATTATATTGTTTTTGTTTATTAAAAAAGTGTTTATTAAAAATGTTTCGTTTATTAAAAATTGTATTATGTTGTATAAAACTTACCCAGTAAGTATTTGCGCAACCTATACTTAAACTCCATCGGGGATGGGTGGTCATACATCCCGCCTTTGCTTCTGATTGCTCCAAAGAAATGCTCCAGCAGGCCTTGATTAAGCCTGTAGGTGACAATATAATCCATATTGTTTCTTTCCAGAACATAAGCGCGTAGCAACCGAAGAGAGGAATTTGTTATTAAAATTCCTTTTTGGAATGGAGCTAGGGATGTTTTCCCGGGAATAAGTGGATTTGACATTATTTCGTCCATGGCGCACAATACTTTGTCTTGGGCTTCAAGACTTTTTCCATATGGTTGCTTGCTAGGAATATTACATGACGTCGAGAGTTTTGAGTTTAAAATATCAAACCAATCGTTAACGAGCTCAATAAAATTAGCTGTTTCGATTGGGTTATAAAACTCCCGCCCACTTGAATATAACCAGCGTATGGCATTTGCGGTGGTGTTGGAAAAAAGTTGTGTTGCTAATTTCACTTTTTGTCTGCCTGTAAATGTATATATATAATAAATATAATTTATATTACTTTTTTCCCTTTAAAATTACCTGCTTGATTAACTGTTAAGTGTTGCTCAGTTAATTTGAACGCGATGGATACATCAGAGCTTAGTGTGTTGTTCAGAAGCTCTTTTATAGTTTGCGCCGAAATTATTGTATTCTTATACAATAGCCCAGTATCTAGAAAATGATTTCTTATAAGTTTTATAAGATGTGGAACATCAGCGAAAACAAAAATCTTCTCAGACGGGCTGACAGGGTTTTCGAACCACGTTTTTTCTAAAGAAATATGTAAAAACAATTGCATTAGTTAGTTTGAGTTGAGGTTATCAATGTAAAAAGTACTAACAAATAATAATAAAATAATTGTTGTTTCTTACTTGTTGATACTCCAAGCTCTTTCCATAGATTTTGGTTGCTAGGGCCGATGTCTGAAACCATAGCAACGACGGAATGCCCAGCATCTTGGAGTGCATTCAAAATTTGACTGATAATGGCTTTCGTCATTTTGCAGTCGAATGCATAGAAAATTGGTTGCTTCCACGATGACTTCAAACCACGTACCATTCCCACTTGCACAAAGTTGCATGGCGCTCTCACAATATCAGCCGACGGGTCATGCTCGTACACTGAAGAAACTTTCATTTCGTCGAATGAAAGCACGCACATTTTTTCATCAAATGTTAGCTCGGTCCCATGCTTCATTGACGCTATTGAAAACTTCAGTATACCTTCGTCGAAGTTTACTTTCTGAGCCCATCTCTTCAAAGTCGCTACACTCGGAAACGGGAAGCCTTTTTTATAGAGATGGTTGTACGCTCGCGCACCAGCAGCATGCTGGCAAATTGCATTTGAAATATCCTCCCAAGACCAGTGGGATTGGCTTTCAGGATTTTTCAACCTACGAATTTGGCCTTCGGTGAACATGCTGGATAATTTTGAGCTCATGCAATTGGCTTCTTGAAGCTGTTGCTTGAGTTGAAGGACCTCCGCCTCCAACTCTGCAACTCGTTTTCTAAGATTAATGTTTTCCAGAACATCACGACACTGAATGTTACTTTATAATATATAAACAAAACATACTTTAATAATAATAGTCAACATTAATAGAATTCTTATTCTTATTCTTAAGGGAACATTAATAGCCTATTGAAAAATTTGTTTAAAATACTTACTCCGTATCCGTGGAAGCGTCAGTTTGGGTGACTGCAGGTACTGCTTGCATCCAGTTGTTGACAAGCTCAGCAACTTCAGCATCAAAAGCCTGCTCTGAGCAGACTGCGTCCATCTCAGCAAGCACTATGTCCATCACCTGCATGTCAACAACTGTCTGCTCTGCCGATGACTCGTTTGCTGATTCCGTTACCTCATGCACTTCATTACTGAAGTGCATAGGTTCAGCAGCTTCTGATTCAGAAGCATAGAATCTGGACCAGCCAGTTGTTTCGAAATTCGGTTTTGCACCGGGCATCAAGCGCGAACGTTTCTGGTCTCCCGGAGTAGCTATAAAATCACTTTTCCGGAAGTGTTTTTCACAAATGCGTTCACTGGCTTTCAGTTCGACGCCACAATTTGCACTCCACCTTTGTCTTTTTGAATTACACAATGGAACGTGATAAAAGGAAATATTTTCCTTGTTCCAGCTTTTTTTACACACGGCACACTTTTTTGGCATTTTTATTTATAATTTAATAGAATTCCGCACAAAATATTTCACAATAATATAACTCGTGTTTGCGTTGCGCTTGAAATTTGGAATATTATTGTTTTTTCTATTGACATTTCTACGAACTATGTCATTTTGACAACTGTAGATCCATTCGTTGTTGTTGTTTATTTTGACGTGTGAGCGAGCTATAAAATATGAGCCTACCTTATAATTCTGCCATGCACTTGACTGTGTACCGTCAACTTTTTCCTCTTTCGTCGCTTCCTATTTGCGGCGAATTGGCCTACAAGCTCAGAAAATTGACTTCAATTCTTGACTAATGTAAAAGGGGTACAAGTAACTCTGAACCTTATCGCAGAGTTGCCTGAAATCGTAGTATTCTATAATATGGAGTAGGTTTTATTGTTACAGTACGAATTTTAAAAAGTCTTGTACTAGTACTATTTTATTAAAGGTATTTCAGAGGTCGTGTTTATGTTTGGGTCAGTTGAATTTATATTTGGGTGCTTTAAAATTAACTTTTTTTTGGAATTATTAAGGTATTACCGCAAAAATTGATGATATGTGATGCAAAAATAATATACCATAAATATTATTATGGGGCCCATATATAGACGGACTTGTTCGCGAACTTGTATGAATACTTGAAATGTTTGTTCGTTTGTGGCGTTTTTGGCAGACATATGAAGATTCATGAGTTGGTCTCAAGAAAATCAAAACTTTTTGATTTAGTGGGAGAGGAGCTTCAGGTTGTTCAACAGGTTTCTCAGTTAATAGTGGTGTCCGCGTACTTGAATTTTGAATTTTGAAGCACAAATTGGCAATTTTATTTGTTTTTATCGTCAATAATCACATAAAATGGCAAATATTATGGACAACGAAGCTTGGAGGGACTTTTTAGAGAATTTTTTAAAAATTTTTTTAGAGATCTTCCTTGATAAAAATTAGTACAAAACGAATACAGCGTACTTTTTGTAAGAAACATACAAACTACTATATCAAATGAAACAGTTCCGAACTTGAGGAATAAAATCGGAAATATTAGGTTTTCTTACCAAAGGAAAACAAAAAAGTAAACACAAATTAAACAAATCCAGCTCATCATGTATGAATGTTTGAGGTACTACAACAAGGATGAATACAAGTTTTCGAAGTGTGTGGGAAACTGAAATCTTGGTACTGGTACATGTTGTGGGTTATTTTCATTAGTAGATGGGTCTCTTTATGAACTACAAAGTTTGAAATTTACAAAAAATTTTCAATAACACATTCAATGTTGTTTGTTTTTTCATTCCAATCTGGATAAACAACATTCTTCCCTATTTGTTGTTTTTTTTCTCCGGAATGAATAAAGAAATGTAGTCATTAGGTGTTTTCGTTTTTATGTTGAGAGAAGAGCAGATCTAAGAGTTAAAGTTCGTGGAGTACATTTCAAAAATATTCTACTCTGACTTAGTTCAGAGAACTCTGAATTAATAAAAAATCAAACCATCCATCAAATGCCTTAGCTGTGTTTTAAGAGTATTTTTTGTTAAATTATTATTTAAAATCATATTTTTTGCACAATTTTATGTATTATATGCTATTTTTTTTGTTTTCTTTTAGTTTTTTAAAGATTATTCGTTTTCATTTATATCATGTAAGTATTATCTGATATATGCTCTACGTGCTCGAACGTTTGGTACAGAGCATATAGAGTTGCATTGAGAGTACTCTTGTTGTGCTATGAGTGAAACTCGATCAATCTGCTCTTATCACACTGAATAAAATAAAAATCACGAACAAGTTTTTTGACATTATTTGTTCTGCTCTGAACAAATAAACGAAAACGCCTCTTATACTAAAACAACTCTTTTTTATTAGTACGTTTTAATTTGTACGTAGCCCTGTTTTAAACTGAACTTGGCAATTATGAGGTGTATTCATATTCACAATACGTGTGTGCATAAAAAATTGGTAGAAAAGCAAATTTGACGCGCGAAAATTTTTTGAATTTTATTAAACCCGAAGTCTCCCATCTCTTTATCTCTGAGTGTTCCTTGAATTCGGCCACTGTATTTAGTTCAATCTACCGCGGTCTGTTACCTGAGAGCAGTTTTGCATAAAAACGTAGTTTTGTATAATTTGGAGTAGGCTTTAATGGCAAAGAACTTATTTATGTACGTTTTGTACTTCTTTATAACAGTAGACCCTAATTGAATGCGTGTTGCGTTGCGCTTCTATAAGAATTGGTTCATGCACATACATTTTATATGAAGCCTACCGAAATGCGCAACGCACTAGCGCAACTCGATTCGAATTTCCTATTTTGACAGTGCGTTCGGTTGTGAAGTTGCCTGCATAAAACAAAAATATTCGAACAGAGAGCAACAAACACATAAGAGCAACAATGAAAACATATATGTTTTCGATTGTACGCAGCGCACTTGTTTAGGCTAAGCGTATACAAATTTTGCGTGTCGCTAGGAAGTGCAACGCAACACGCATTCGATTAGGGTCTACTGTAAGCCGTTTCGATATTTGGACAAAGTTATGCAAGCGATAGCAAGCGGTTCATCAAATTAATTTTGCAAATAGATATCAAAATCTTAGTTCAAAGTAGCGAAGCGTTGTTCTATTTCAGACAAACTTTACATTGCTTTGAGTTGCGTTTTATTACATTTGCATAAATTAACCTTTATTGGAGTGTAAAAATAGATTTGGTTTTTAAAAATTGTGGATACTAATTATGTTTAACAGCTTGAATACTGCTAACACAATTACAAGCTTTCATACATTTTATTAAATTAAAATTGAACATTCGCTTAAAAGATTTATAAATGTCATTTTAATGCTTTTTAATTCCACTTCTGAAAAATGTAAGCTTGCTGTCAAGTGGCTTAGAAGGTATAAAGGACAAAAGTTGAAAAAATAGGGTTAAAAAGTGAAATATTTATATAGCAATTTGTGAATTAAATGAACGCCTATATGATGACAAACGTAACAAGCTTTTAATCATAAAATTTCATACATTCTTTTAAGGTTTAATCTAATTTTGTAATTTTTTGAAGACGCCAAATAAAGCAAAACTTCAACTATCTTGGTCACCATTACTTTGTTCAGCTCGAAACACACATTTTTGAAAAAAAACCATTTCCACTGTCGGTAAAATGTTTCATGATAAGATAAGATTTATATTAAAAAAAAACAACTGATATGTTATATGCATCTTACAAGCAAGCATTGATCAGTTCCATATGGTAGAAAGTAGTAGAACTAAAGTATGTGTAATGGAAACATTTTGATCTTGGCCCGATGATGACTAAGTTCCGTTATTGTTTTTTATGTCAGAAAATTAATCAACTGATAAATGTCACTCACAAATAGCTGTGTTCGGTGAAAAATACTTAGTGCAGAGCAGAATAAAACATCAGATCATCTGTGTCGTCGAAAATGATTTCAGAGCAGAGCAGAGCAGATATTTGAAAGACTGAAAAAAGAGCAAGCTTAAGAAAGTTACTGTTAAAAGTAAACAAATGATAAAATAAAGTAGAAAAAAATACTTTTTTTCATCAAACTGTTCCAATTTTAGAAAAACCTACTCAATACCTCTTTCATTTTTCAAACTTTTTAATTTTTCAACAAAAACCCAAATTACCACAAAAATTTTAACGTACATAAGAGCAGAAAGCTTAACTCAGAGTAGCTTAAAAAAAAAATCAAGAACAATAAAAGCAGGTAAGACCAGAAAAGATGCTCATCAAACACTTTTTACTGATATTGAGGGAGAATTTTTAATCTAGAGCAGTCATCGAACACTTCTAATAAGTTGTTTCCTTATTCTTTCCATTCTGAATAAACAAAATTTATTCAGCTCTAAACAAAGCAACTCTTTACTAATAGTACGTTTTTATTATTCGGCAATGCAACCCTTTTTCAGTGCTGAGATGAATTCATAATGAACATTTTTTATTATTCTTTATTTTTATATTTTCTTATTATTTTTCAGATCAGCGAAATCGCTGACAAATTTTATGACCAAAATGTTACTTAGTTGATACCTCATTGCGATAATTGTCGACAAAACGTTTGTCCAGTTCCGGCAGCTCAGATTCACTGGTTAAATATTTATGTCCATATATCAGCGAACCATTAACGTGACGAAACTCCAGAGGTCACCAGGATTAAGCCCGCATAAACAAGACTTTGCTATAAAGTTAGTAGCCAATCTGAGAGGGTACCACATTGTCATCCTCTGCATGCAGACTCCATAATTGATGTGCTGTTCCGGTGAATTGTTGTACATGGGTCGCACAATGGTGACATCAAACCAGGGCAAGTTTTTGAATGGCCGTAGGCAGAAGATATAATATGTTCAGGAAGTCTTGTATTATTCTATAAACTTACTTCTAATTTTATCTTCAACTTCCACTCGTTATTCAGTCTTCAAGAAAAAAATTTACCAATCGAATGCTTTAAAGAAATTAATTATCTGCCAGACTTTGACAGATTATGTGGTGAATTCACACACGTAATACGTGAGTGCATGAAAAAATAGGTAGAACAAGCACAGCTTTCAAGCAAAATTTTTTTAATTTTCATTTAAAACGAAGTTTCCCATCTCTTTATCTCTGGAAAGAGCTTGGAGTATCAACGAGTAAGAAACAACAATTATTTTATTATTATTTGTTAGCACTTTTAACATTGATTACCTAAACTGAAACTTACTAATGCAATTGTTTTTATATATTTCTTTAGAAAAAACGTGGTTCGAAAACCCTATCAGCCCGTCTGAGAAGATTGTTGTTTTCGCTGATATTCCACATCTTATAAAACTCATAAGAAATCATTTTCTCGATTCTGGGCTATTGTATTACAATCAGACCTGGGACTAATGCATTAAATGAGGAAATGCATTAACCATAATTTTATCATTTAAACAAATCAATGAAAGTGGAACTTTATTTCATTACCATTAACTTTTGCAATTTTAATGCATTGTTTTTTACATTAAATTATTTTCTTATCAAAATAATGCATTAATTTTCCATTACCATTAAATTGTATGGCAAATAATGCATTGATTTTACATTATCATTAAAACGCATTGTAAATAATGCATTAATAATGCATTATCATTAACAACCTATCAAACCAATTTTGATGAAAGGTATTTTAACTTTTTTGGGTTCCATGGAACATTTGGACCAAAATGGATGATTCTATGGCCAATCGGATGCAGTGGGATTATCTGAGGTCACAAGCGGGTCATTGGAACTTTTATGGGTTCCTTGGAACTTTTGGACAAAAATGGATGATTCTATGGCCAATCGGATGAAATGGGATTAAATGAGGTCACAGGCGGGTCATTGGAACATGTATGGGTTCTATGGGACTTTTGGAGTAAAATGGATGATTCTATGGCCAATCGGATGAAATGGGATTAAATGAGGTCACAGGCGGGTCATTGGAACACGTATGGGTTCTATGGAACTTTTGGACAAAAATGGATGATTCTATGGCCAATCGGATGAAATGGGGTTAAATGAGGTCACAGGCGGGTCATTGGAACATGTATGGGTTCTATACGACTTTTGGAGTAAAATAGATGATTCTATGGCCAATCGGATGAAATGGGATTAAATGAGGTCACAGGCGGGTCATTGGAACATGTATGGGTTCTATGGGACTTTTGGAGTAAAATGGATGATTTTATGGCCAATCGGATGAAATGGGATTATCTGAGGTCACAGGCGGGTCATTGGAACATGTATGGGTTCTATGGGACTTTTGGAGTAAAATGGATGATTCTATGGCCAATCGGACGAAATAGGATTAAATGAGGTCACAAGCGGGTCATTGGCACTTTTATGGGTTCTATGGAACATTTGGACAAAAATGGATGATTCTATGGCCAATCGGATGAAATGGGATTAAATGAGGTCACAGGCGGGTCATTGGAACATGTATGGGTTCAATGGAACTTTTGGACAAAAATGGATGATTCTATGGCCAATCGGATGAAATAGGATTAAATGAGGTCACAGGCGGGTCATTGGAACATGTATGGGTTCTATGGGACTATTGGACAAAAATGGATGTTTCTATGGCCAATCGGATGAAATGGGATTAAATGAGGTCACAGGCGGGTCATTGGCACTTTTATGGGTTCTATGGAACATTTGGACAAAAATGGATGATTCTATGGCCAATCGGATGAAATGGGATTAAATGAGGTCACAGGCGGGTCATTGGAACATGTATGGGTTCAATGGAACTTTTGGACAAAAATGGATGATTCTATGGCCAATCGGATGAAATGGGATTAAATGAGGTCACAGGCGGGTCATTGGAACACGTATGGGTTCTATGGAACTTTTGGACAAAAATGGATAATTCTATGGCCAATCGGATAAAATGGGATTAAATGAGGTCACAGGCGGGTCATTGGAACATGTATGGGTTCTATGGGACTTTTGGAGTAAAATGGATGTTTCTATGGCCAATCGGATGAAATGGGATTAAATGAGGTCACAGGCGGGTCATTGGTACTTTCATGGGTTCCATGGAACATTTGGAGTAAAATGGATGATTCTATGGCCAATCGGATGAAATGGATTAAATTAGGTCACAGGCGGGTCATTGGCACTTAAATGGGTTCCATGGAACATTTGGACAAAAATGAATGCATCTATTGGTGGATAAGTTTTCGCCAAAACGAGTTGCAAAAAACTAGCTTCAGACTTTAATGTTTCGCGTTTTAGTTATATTGTCATAGTTTTTAGCTATGACATTATTGCTATTGAAAATAAATATGTTAAATTGTTGTAAATTATGAGTTTCATAATATGTTGACTCTTTTTGCCTTTAATATATGATTTTATAATACTTCAAGGTAATCGATAAGCAGTTAACTCCAATCGCACATCGGAGCTGACACGCACACTTTTTTATTTTATTTTTAATTAAAACAAAATTTGTGTTTAAATGATATAAATAGGGATGATTTTTTTATATAATTTCACAACAAAAAAATTTTTATACCGAAGTCAAAACAAAAGCAGTAATAATATTTTTGAAATTTTTATAAGCGATATTATTATGAAACTTGAAAAGAGAGTCGAAGAAAATTTCATACGACTAGACTCCTGGTATAAATTCCTTCTAAGGGCAATTCCATGTAAATTCAAATGTTCCATGGAACCCATTTAAGTGCCAATGACCCGCCTGTGACCTCATTTAATCCCATTTCATCCGATTGGCCATAGAAACATCCATTTTACTCCAAAAGTCCCATAGAACCCATACATGTTCCAATGACCCGCCTGTGACCTCATTTAATCCCATTTCATCCGATTGGCCATAGAATTATCCATTTTTGTCCAAAAGTTCCATAGAACCCATACGTGTTCCAATGACCCGCCTGTGACCTCATTTAATCCCATTTCATCCGATTGGCCATAGAATCATCCATTTTTGTCCAAATGTTCCATAGAACCCATAAAAGTGCCAATGACCCGCTTGTGACCTCATTTAATCCTATTTCGTCCGATTGGCCATAGAATCATCCATTTTACTCCAAAAGTCCCATAGAACCATACATGTTCCAATGACCCGCCTGTGACCTCATTTAATCCCATTTCATCCGATTGGCCATAGAATCATCTATTTTACTCCAAAAGTCGTATAGAACCCATACATGTTCCAATGACCCGCCTGTGACCTCATTTAACCCCATTTCATCCGATTGGCCATAGAATTATCCATTTTTGTCCAAAAGTTCCATAGAACCCATACGTGTTCCAATGACCCGCTTGTGACCTCATTTAATCCCATTTCATCCGATTGGCCATAGAATCATCCATTTTACTCCAAAAGTCCCATAGAACCCAAAAAAGTTAAAATACCTTTCATCAAAATTGGTTTGATAGGTTGTTAATGATAATGCAATATTAGGCGTGTTTTATTCGTTCTGGTTAAACCAAAAAGGTTCAAAATTACATGCAGAACACTAACAAAGAGATGAACTAGCTCAGTCGCTGGTTCATCTCGTTGAACTGGTTTTTGTTTCGCTACGGCCCCATAGATGTCGCTATTTTTTATTTTTTCCTTGATTCATAGTCACCCATTACCATCAAATGAAACAGCTGTGCTTATTTATTTACAATAAATAAGATGAATGAATGCGAAAGAATCGTAAGTTTATTTTTTAACATTTTTTTTTTTTTAACTCAATTAAAAATCAAATAAACTTTTTGTTAGCGGGCAAAAATGCACGAAGAAGGAAATGCGTGCATTGCTTAATGCCTATGGCAGCCGTCTAGAAGACTTCAAGCACCCTGTTTGGAAGAAATATGGAATGGCGGCAGTTATGTAAGATCTCATGAGCAGAGGAATCTTTGTAACTTTCAATTATAAATTTTTAATTATTTTATTGCATAAATTGTTATTTTGCTAGGTCCAGCCAACAAGCGTTAATATGCTGCTAAATCAATTGTAATAATTGTTTTGGAACCAGCTGTTTGATCTCATCATCGCCGACAATACCCCAAGCGGTCAGAAGCTAAACTTAAAAAAGTTTAACCAATGCGATCTATTCGTTCATTAGGTAAAACCAGAACGAATAAAACACAGCTATTAATGCATTATTTACAATGCGTTTTAATGATAATGTAAAATCAATGCATTATTTGCCATACAATTTAATGGTAATGGAAAATTAATGCATTATTTTGATAAGAAAATAATTTAGTAAAAAACAATGCATTAAAATTGCAAAAGTTAATGGTAATGAAATTATTTTCACATTAAATTAAAATTTTATTAATTTAATGGTAATGTAAAATTAATGCATTTTGCCCAGGTCTGATTACAATACAGTTATTTCGGCGCAAACAATAAAAGAGCTTATGAACAATACACTAAGCTCTGATGTATCGATCTCGTTCAAATTAACTGAGCAACATTTAACAGTTAATCAAGCAGGTAATTTTAAAGGCAAAAAAGTAATTTAAATTATATTTATTATGTATTTTTATATATACATATATATATTTACAGGCAGACAAAAAGTAAAACTGGCAACACAACTTTTTTCCAACACCATTGCAAATGCCATACGCTGGTTATGTTCAAGTGGGTGGGAGTTTTATAACCCAATCGAAAAAGCTAGTTTCATTGAACTCGTAAACGATTGGTTTGATATTTTAAACTCAAAACTCTCGACTTCATTTAATATCCCTAGCAAGCAACCATATGGAAAAAGTCTTCATCAAAGCTCCATTCCAAAAAGGTATTTTAATAACAAATTCCTCCCTTTGGTTGCTATGGCTTATGTTCTGGAAAGAAACAATATGGATTATATTGTCACCTATAGGCTTAATCAAGACCTGCTGGAGCATTTCTTTGGAGCAAACAGAAGCAAACGCGGGATGTATGACCACCCATCCCCGATGGAGTTTAAGTATAGGTTGCGCAAATACTTATTGGGTAAGTTTTATACAACAATATAAAAACTAAATTTTTTTAATAAACTAAAAATTTTTTATAAACGAAAAATTTTGAATAAACACTTTTATAATAAACAAAAATTTAAACAACTTAATGCCACGATTTTACAATAACAATTTTTTTTAATTTTTTTAAAGGCTTACAGGACTACACAACGACATTTTAAACATTTTTTAATTTTGTTCAAAGTTATGTTCTTGGCAATTCATTGCGTTGAATTCGCTTATTATGTAATTAACTAGAAAATAGTGAAAAAAATGATAATAATTAAAATTTTAATTACTTAATAAGCAATATACATAAGAATTCAAAAACTATGTTTAATTTCAACTGAACGCATTGAATTCTAAAATGAATCTCGAATTCAATGAATTAGATTAAGAATTTAATTTAGATTTAAAAAAAAAATAACCCAAAAGATTTTAAAAATTATATAAATAATATAAGAATAATGAAATTAAATTTAACAATAGTACTCAAAATAGTAACAGTAAGAATAATAATTATAAGACAATAATGATAATGATAATGAAAACAATTCTGATAATAACAATTATAGAGATGCTAAGAAAACTTACAATAGAAAGTAACAATATTTAAGCAGCAGAAATTTTTGCGAATGATAGTATTTGCATATGATTTCCGCAGATTTAGAAATATCCAAATATTTTTGATTCCAAAAAATCAGAATTATTGACACAAAAATATTACGAAACACAAAAATATTATAATAAGAATAATAATAATTAACATATTTATAATAATAGCAACGGTTTTCAAAATTATATAAATACGAATCAAAGTAGCAAAATACTAACAGCCTTATTCAATAGATTTTCTTAAACAAAAGTTTAACAGTTGTTTAGTAACGCATTGTTTAAGGATTTAAAAAACGTTGCTTAATTTGTTATTCATAAACAATTCTTATTCAATGCGCAAGTCGGTAATGCAGTAGCAAAAAAGTTCACAATAATCAAGAAATCCTTTATAATAAGCGGAAAAAAAAACCATTCTGGAGGGTGCCTATGATAATAACAGCATAGATACCAAATTTAAGCAAAATAACGCGGCAGTGCTGCCAATAATCATAGTTTCAATTTAAGTAGGCTTTAAACGCAAATTTCGGCGTTTAAAAGCTACTTAAGTTACGTAGTTTTTAAACATCTTTATGATTTACGATTTGTTGTTTAAAGCATTTATAAAGTAACGCAGCCACTTAAATCAGTTCATGAATAAGGCCGTAAGTGACAATAGAAATTTACTTTACTAATAAACACATACCAAATACATAATAAATGATATTTTCTATTTATACAATTAATAGAATGCATAATAAAATAAGTATTTTTTAATCCAGCGAGAAACACCGAATTGCTCCAGGACAATGGCAATGTGGAATGCGATGACACAAGCTGGCTCAAAATATCAAAACCTGTCAATATTAACGATGAATTGAGTTTAAGTTTGTCTGATGAAAACATCGATTTGGAGGAGCAGGACTTTCAAAGTGAATTCGAAAATTTTGATATAAGTTGGTATAAGTTGCAACAAAATGACCAAAATGGTTCCACTTGGACTTGGATTGACCAGGTCTCCAAAGGCGGATTAATAAAACCGTCTCAGCCATTCATGCTAAAATTAAAGAATGTATTCTCGCATCAAAAATTTAAATAAAGGCTTGAAAACTCAAAAAGTCAAGCAAACAATTATAGTTTGTGAAAATAATAACTTGAATAGTTGTTTTCGTCATTGTTTCTTTACCGGAACTTTTTTTACAGTTGGCCCTTTTTAGGGCCCAGATTGAGATAAAGGAAGAGAAAGATTTATATTCATTTAATTTAAACAAATATTAATTTCGTGCATTACTATTATTAAGAAAAAAATCCAGTATTATCTTTACCATTAAACAATTTTATAGGTTTTTAAATAAAACTATTATATATACCACTTTACATTGAAATTTTTATACACTGAGAAAACTACATTTTCAAAACTAGCAGAAACGTGCTACTTTTGAAAACGTTTGACCCAGATTTTGCGCCTCTAACGTTTATTTTTATTTTAAAAAAAATCGAAAAATCAAAGAGTGTTTCTAAAACGTTCGTTTGATTTTCTGCAATAAACATTTTAAAATGAGCTGCTAAAACGTTCGTTTGATTTTCTAAAATCTACATTTTCAAAAGATCTTTTAAAACGTTCGTTTGATATTTTAAAATCAAAATTTAAAAAAAGCGCTATTAATTGCCTCGCTTGCCTACACGTACGTGTGAAATTTAAACACCTTTTAAATAGTTGAAGTTTAGCCGAGCTTGCTAGTGGTCTAGTTTAATACTCAACCGTCCAGGGTTCAATCCCTCACGAAACCTGCAAGAATTTGTTTTTATTTAAAACACATTTATTTTTGATAAATTTTGATAGATTGTTTTTAAGATTGTAAGCGCGAACTTATTTCGAGGGTTTTTTCTGACTAATGAGTAAATGAAACAATTAAAATTATAATTTAAATAATTAAATCAATGCTTTCGATACATGCACAGTCAGGATGTGAACCGACGTCCTCTGCATGCCAGTCTAGCACACTACCACTGAGCTATTGGCAACGATAAGTTACCTGTAGCAAAACATATTTAAAACTACTCATCTTATAAAGTGACAGGAAATCTTGACAAAAACATGCGTTTTTTTATAAAATTCTTCATTATAGCTTACTATATCATAGTAAAACGTTCGTTTTTGTTTTTAAAACGTTTCATTTTACTTTTTTATTTTAAAGGAAGGATTTTCATTTTTGCATGGCGTAGAATGTTTTTAAAATAAACATTTAGGCTTTTCCCAGTTTTGGGCATATAGCTTTGCAAATGTATGCCTTACTAAAGACTCGCCATCAATTGTGAGCACACTTTTCATTCGTTGGCTTTTATTCCATTAACCACGTTCAGCGTACTCAACTCTTGACGCTTCACGTAGAAAAACATTCAGCGAAAACAATTCTCACCTAGGTTTGAGTAATAGTTGATTTCGCTGAATCTGACCTTTAACTTGTACATTGCTGAAGAGGAATTTTAATAAAATGTAACAGCTGATTGATTATCAAATCAGTTTTGCCCATGCTCGAGTGAATGTAAATGGATTTAAGTGTTGCAAATATGACACAGTCGGGCAAATGCATTTCTGTACATTTTGTTGTTGTGGTGAAAAATTTTGCCATCATATTTTGCAAATGCCACGATGCCAGGCTGTTTGCCGGTGATTGCAAATAGCCCTATTTTAGTTATCATTTTTTAAATGTGCGTTTTTTTTTTTTGTTTTCTCAGTGTATGAAAACTATCAACAGAAAACTAAAATACATTAAAAACAAAATTTCTTCTATGTGTAAATAACTCGCGTAAGTGCAAAGTGAAAGTGAAAAGTTACAGTGAAAAGTAATCGTAAAGTACAAATAAAAAATTAATAAAAGTAACTTCTATAAAAAAAAATTAAAACAATAACTTAATGTTTCTTGACTGATTGAAGAAAAACTAAGGCACCTATTATGTATTACAACTCAACTTTAGTTGACTCGATTTAACCTAATATTTTGAGTACAACGTTTTACATACATTTAAGACTTGCAAAAAATACGTTCACGAAAAATTTAAGTTAAATCGAATCAAGTTTAGTTGTAACACATAAAAGGGACCTAAGATAAACTGCTGTTCATGATGCTGTCGTGCGGCCGATTTTTATAGTTGTTCTTTGGAGCAGTGGAACGCAACGTAGTATAATTTTCACATTAATTTACAGGCACAAGACAATATCCACGTTGAATTGGCCGTTTGCTTTTAACGGAAGGTGCGCTATGGTGATATCTGAGGTACTGGCAATTGCGGTTTGTTGTATTTTTTGCTAATTTGTTTTTCAGTTTTAATCATCATGCCTTGCTCCAGCATCTATTCCGATTCTTTTTCTTATAGCACTTTTAACATGCGTGACAGTCTGCAATTTCCCATTGTTTTGGCTGTATAGGTTGCATTCAAATCAACACAATCGACATCTTCACTTCCACTACCTGGTGGCTTCATCCAAAGAATCATCATCGCCCAGCTCTATAACGACATCATCCACTTTCATTATTTGCTTTTGTACTGAAATACGTCTGAGGGTTTGCACATGTGATTGTAAATTTCGGCCTGATGATTGCTTTTCCAGCGGTGAATCTATGAAGCACTATATATATTAGTGAAAAAAATGGCAACAACAATAGATGCTAGGCGTATGGTTACCATTGTTATCGTGTTAAATAATTGTAGAAAATTGTGATTTGTAGTTTTGTTTTTTATTTTTATTGTTATAATGGGAACGTGACACCTTCAAACACTTTTTTATTTTCATGTTTTAAAATGTGTTAAGTTTTAAAAAATAAGATATCATTTTGAAAAATTAAATACATATTTTTTGTAAAAACATTTCGCAAAAAAAAATTTTATTTTATAATTTTAATCACATATATTTCTACTGGAATTTTTTAAAAAATCATTAAAAAATCATGGCGGACGTGATAAAACAAAAACTACTACACCGATCGTACTGAAATTTTAATATGTTGTTTTACACTTGTTGATGCATGGAATGAACTACGGACATACAAATTGGTTTTTGAGTTTTGGCCGATTTTGTCCAAAAAACTTGATCATTTTCGAAAAAAACGCCGCCATTTTGTTATTTTTCAACGAAAATTGTTTCTTCTAGTTCATTCTATGGCGGTTTTGATGCTGATAAGATCCCCGTTTTTTGTTTTTTTTCCGATGACCCAGTGAGTTGTAATCACGTTATTTTTTCAAAATGATTGGGCCTATTCTGCACAATCTGTTAGTAAAAAATTCTGTTATTCTGTTATGATTTCCCATATAAATTTTTGTGCTGTTAAAAAATCTGTTACGAGACAAAAATTCGTATTCTGCTCGACTATCTTTTATGAAATCTCTTATGAATCATAGCAGATTTTTGGAACTGTCAAAAAATCTATTACACAATCTTAAATTGGTATTCGGCATGGCAAAATCTGCTATGAAATATGTTATAAATGACAACAGAATAACAAAAATATTTTTCTGCCTTTTATTATAACAAATTTTTAAAAATTGATAATTTTGGTCTGACGAATGGATGTTTATTTAAAAATTCATTAAGAATGGCTTAAAAAAGGAGGCCAATGTAAGATTATATAATAAATATATATGTTTTTGTGTTTTTTAAAGACACACAAAGTCTTACTCCTTTTGCACAACATAGATTATCTATTTGCGTTTTCCCATAATGCAAGTTACTTAAATACTTTTTTCGGCTTGCATTTTAATTTATTTATTTTTATGAGTGCTGACTCATTTTATGACAGCATAAAAGAAATTAACGGAATTGTAATAGATTTTTGTTTTCGAAGATTGATAACAGGGTTCCATAAAAGATCGAAGAGCTGAATACCAATTATAACAGATCTGTTATGGTCGACATATTTTATGATTGGTAACAGAAAATTCGTAACAGAATAACAGATTGCACAGAATAGGCCCAGATATCTTCTTTTTTATTTAACTTCAACTTTATTCAACTTATAGGTATTTTAAATTATCAGCCTTATCAGTGTGGCTTTTGTCCTGGCAAGTCCACCATAGACCAGATTTTTACACTACGCCAAATCCTGGAGAAAACTCATTAAAACTAAATCAACACCTATCATCTCTTTGTTGATTACAAAGCTGCGTTCGGTAGCCCGATTCGGGATTGCCTTTACGCAACAATGTCTGAGTTCGGTATACCTGCAAAGTTGATAAGGCTCTGCAAGATGACGTTGAGCAATACATTCAGCTCCGTCAAGGTAGGAAATGACCTCTCCGAAACCTTTAATACCGAACGAGGTTTCAGACAAGACGACCCGCTATCATGCGATCTCTTCAATTTCATTATGGAGGGAATCCTACAAAAGGCAGGTGTACATCGAAATGGTACCATTTTCTACAAAGGTGTCCAGCTTCTTGCGTATGCTGATGATATCGATATTATCGGCAGAACCAAGAGAGATGTAGCTACTGCTTTCGCCGCTATCTTAAAGGAATCAGCCAAAGTGGGTTTGACGGTGAACGAGGGCAAAACAAAGTATATGCTGTCTTCAAATAGGGAAGCGCGGCGTCTAGGCTCCCATATTACAGCAGGCAAATATAACTTTGAAGTTGTCAAGGAGTTTACATACCTTGGCACCGCCGTAAACAGCAACAACAATGTCAGCCTGGAGATAAAGCGAAGAATTAAAATTGTTATTAGGTGCTACTACGGGCTAAGTAAGCAATTAGGTTCCAGAGCCCTATCTCGATCGACAAAACTAGCACTCTACAAGACGCTCATCATACATGTGCTTCTCTATGGCGCTGAGGCATGGGTGGTATCGCAAACAGATGCTGCCGCTCTTGGGGTGTTCGAGAGGAAAGTTCTTCGCAAAATCTTTGGTCCTGTTCGAGTTGGCGACGACTATCGCATTCGAATGAACCACGAACTGTACGACCTCTACGACGACATTGACTTAGTCCAGCGTATAACAATTCAGCGACTACGTTGGCTGGGTCATGGTTTTCGTATGGATGAAGAAGCTCCAGCGAAAAAGGTGTTTGAGGCGAAAGCCGAGGGTCGACGACGAAGAGGAAGACCATGCCTCCGATGGAATGACCAGGCTGAAAAAGCCCTTACCGCGCTTGGTGAAAGAGATTGAAACCGGTGCGCGCGAAGCAGAGACGCCAGGCGAGAGCTGATGAAGTCGGCCGTAACACAACAACGGGTTGTCATGGCCACCTTAGTAAGTAAGTAAGTAAATATAGGTATTTTAAAACATTAAAAGAAATCTTTTTTGAAGGTGTCACGTCTCCTTGAAGTAATAATATATAAAATTAAAAGTGCAAGTTAAAACTGCAATTAACTGCAAGCCGTTTGCATTCACTGTTGCTGCTGCTTACCCTCAGACATCTTGGTACAAATTGTTGCAAGCACTGTGAAGTCACTGTTATTGATCAGTAATTATATTGCGTTAAATTTGGATTAGTTTAATTGTGTTATAAAATAATATCACAACGAAAATATTATATATAATTTGCACTAAACACAACGCGATGTTCAATTGAATTAGATTTGTTTGTTTGCTTTGGCCGGTTTGCTTTGTCTATATTCGTCAAGATGGCCGATTTTGACATGAAGGGTACTTGCCAAGAGAGTACGTTCAGCCGTAATACTACTTTGGTAATTATACTATGGTGGTTTATCAAGGAAGCTAGAAAAAGATACCGCAAAAAGAAAATAAAAAAGTTGCACAGCTCTGCGCATCTCGTCACGAAATATCAAGACAAGAAAGTGGTGTTGAAAGAATCGGTAAATAAAAATATTAATATATTAAAGAAATTAATTTATTCATTTAATAATAAATATTTTCTAAAAGTAAAAGCTACCAAGTCGTAATCGGTTTCCATGTTGAATATACAACAAACAAATACCGCGTTCAATCACTTTTGTATTTACGCAACGTTGCTATTAAAAGTTATTGTTTTCAAAGTGCACGAAATAAAGTGCAGTAGAAAAAGGTAATCAAACTGAATGAAATGTCAAATGTGTCCGCCTAAAATTTTCTGTCGTGTAACCTATCACCGGACAAGAGCTAAAAATTGTTCATTCCCGTCGGAGAAACGGACATCGTGTTACATGGGCCAGTCAGTTATATATCATTCTTGGTGGTAGATACATGAAAATAAGCAATCAGTGCATTCAGCAGAAAATTTTGCTACGTAGCTGCTACACAACTTTCCGGCTGAATGGTATGTAGCATAATACTATGTTCACACTGGAAGCTAAATGCGCATTTAAATCTTAATTCGCATTTATTTCATTAATGCTTCTCTACATGCGCATTTATCCATAGAAAATTCTGTCAAGTTAATTCACTTAAATGCTACTTCTAATGAGCATTTAGCAGTTTGCGACCCTAATTCGATATTCGAAAAACTGCTACTCGCTACTTTTTGCTCATATCTGACTTGAACTCGTTTCATTAGTTGTCAATTTTGTTTACTGTCAGATTGTTTTGCTTAGGCTGTGTGCCAATCGGAAACTTTTGACTCGGATTGATACTCAGGGTATAGTATAAATTTTGACAAGAGGGAAGAGAATTTTTGACACAAGCGAAAATTAAAAAAAAGCATGTCTTAGTTGCACTGAAGTTTGGAAAAATTAAGAGGAGGTTTGTGTAAAATATATAAGCTACATTATTTTGACTTTTTTTTCTGAGAAAATAGTATTGTTTGATGATTTTTCTGGATGCTGTTAATATTCAGAACATATTAATTTTTCATTAAAGCAATGTGCGGGCGGTGGTGTAGTGCTCAAAATGTAATGTATATAAGGATTTATAAATATAATTATAGAGTATAAATATACAGTATTTTGGATTTTGAAAATTTTACCTTCAGGTAAATTGCACACAAATGGGGAGATAAAATAAGAGCCACACATTATTAAACAAAGAGCCGCACATGCCTATTGATGGTTTACAGTATTTTTACGGCAGGTCTTTTCTCCAATATAATTTTTTTTTTTTAAATTAGTCCTTTTTGTTATTCGGTTTAAGCAATTCTGTCCAAAAATAAATGACAGCCGTCCAAACTTTTCCAATGTAATATTGATAGCGAAGATTGTATAAGAAATAATGGAGTTATTTGAAGTTTTGTGAAAATAATCTAAAAAAAATACATGAAAACATTATTATCACTAATGCAATTGCAAATATTTTCAAATTTTTGATGCAGATTGAACGAATTTTTTCAGGCCTATAACTTGAGACAGTTTATTTGCTTACAACTATTACACTTGTTTATATATACATATACGTAAAACATGATTTTTTGAGGTTTTTTGCAAAATGGTTTAGCTTACTGACGGATTTCATTATAGACAAAATATTTTGGGAATCACCGTAAAATACATCAAGGTTAATTTTAGAATGGGTACAACTGGAACTTTTTTTCAAAGCACGTGTTCAAATTTTGTATGGTTTACTAAAAATTTGAAACTTCGGGTGTTGCAAGGTCAAGACTAAGTGAGATTTTTTCGGAGTGCGTGTCAAGTTTTAAGGTTTTTAGGTTCGGTGGACAAAATTTTAGTACTGCTACTGATTTTTTTTCATTAGTATATTTTATAAATGGAATAAAATGATATCAAAAACATGTTGAATGAAAATAATTATGAATAAATCGTTGGTAAAGTACACTAAACTGATAAGTGAAAAATTTTACATGTGCAGAAACGTCGATTTTGTTTTTACATTTCAATACATTTCAGAACAAAATACTAATTTGAACTACATATGTACTGAGCAGCATTCATTGGTTATGCATTTTCAACAAATTAACACAATATAGATATTATATTGACGACGACCTATTTTTGTCAAAAGACCCAATAATTTTTTGTTTAATTTTTATACATGTGTACACAACTATTGCTTTAATAATCTTATTTTACGCAAAGCAACAGTATTTATTAAACATATATAATTTTGAATAAAAAAAAAAATTAAAAAACGCAGCAGTTAACTTTTCATGCTTCATTTTGCACCAGTAAAAATGACAATTCAATTTCAATAGACAGAAATTTTGTTCAACTCAGAGTTTTCCTTCCTACCACGAGTGAAAAGTTTCCGATTGGCACACAGCCTTATAAATGTTCGGCATGTTCGAATACTTGTCAATTCATGTTCGAATACTTGTCAATTTAAATTCGCATTTTACGCTTCTCCCTAATGTGAACACTTGACATTTGGTTGAATTTTCGAACTTCTAAATGCGCATTTAGAAATCAGTGTAAGCGTACTATAAGCTGCCCACACAACATGTTCCCTGAGCGGTCGCCATCTTAAGTAGCGAAAATATTTTATGCTACCTCGGGCAACTGAAAGAACGAATTAATAAAAAAAAAGCAAATGCGATGAAATTTAATATATTCACGTGTATTTATATTAAAATAATAAAATAATTTATAATAATTATTTTCAATGTTACAATTATTTTCTATTCTTATTATTATAATGAAAAATATATCGTCTAGGAAGCTGCTAAATATTGTGCAAAGAGACAAAACAAAGCGTTCATTTGAAGACGTTAAAAACAAAAAATATATACAATTACATTAATTTAACTCACACTTTTTTATATTTGCATATTATTAATAAAAAAAAAAAAAAACAAACTGGCCATTTCAGCCCTTGAAAGGACTTTGACCGAGCTTCTTATGATCAATTGTGTTGTGTGTGTTATTTAATGTTTTGCACACAATTGACCGAGAACTGGACCTACATGTTTTATGCCGACTCCGAACGGCTCATGTTCTCAAGAAGCTTTACATGGCATTATTTACTCTCTGAGGTTTGCCATTGTCTGCAGAGAGGTGGTGGAAAAACCTTTTTTGCCGCGGCTGGGGATCGAACCCGGGCTCCGAGCAAGCTAAGCCACACACTTAACCTGCATGCCACGGTCACCACATATTATTAATAGCTCTTGAAAAGATGTATTTGATGTGTCCCAGAGGCAGGGTTTCATTTTATAACAACACACATATAAATTATTATCAGAAGTTGTTGTCCGCATACATATTCACGTTGCTAATATAATAGTTGACTGACGCTTTTCGGTACACTTTAGCAGTTAAAAACAATAATGGCCACTGACTGACATTCAACCACAAACATTTCTGTGGTTGACTGTTTGCTGACGAAAAATTATGGCCACACACACGTACTTGTTTAAAAAAAAATTTTCAGGAAGGGTTGTGGAGGTTGTAGTGCTTTGGTGTGTGGCGGTTTGTTATTGTTTTACCTTAGTCAGTTCGAGTTATTAAGCAATGTTATTCTAGAAACATCTGTAGCACCAAGCAGGTACAAATGTAAGGCCGTAAATATATATGGCGATATATATAGGATGGCGATACGATTGGTACATAATGAATGAAGACATGACAAAGGTGGAGAATGTCTATACGATTATGAAGTGAATATTTATATGAAGTCAACGAATTCAATTGATATATTTTACTATCGTTTTTTATTTTAGGACATTTTTTTTCTTGCATATATTCTCTACCTGTTTATTATATACGGAACAATTTTTATTATCTCTATAGAACTTTTTATATTTTCCATATATATATATAATTATTTCAAGAGTATTTTTTTATTTTTGTCCGATGGAACCTTGGGGCCATTCCTAGGGACATTAATGCCAGATTCGTGTGTTAAATCACCATTCGTGATTTTTTAAATGCCGTTTGACAAAGAATGATTTATTAAATAAAGCGAGTAATTTTTCACTCAAGATTGATTTTTTAATCACACACATTTTTGTTGAAGATTGCGTTCAAGTATATGCGAAAACACGTATATTAGTGAACAACCCCAACACTGCAATTGACACTTGCTAAAGCAGATATAAAGTTAAAATTTTTAAAAAGTTAATACATTGTTTGTGTTACAATTGCAGGTAATTTAAATTAGTTTCACTGATATATTGAATTACCAAAAATTTTTACCAAAAAACTTTTGCTAATATAATCAAATAACAGAAAAAATCTCATTATTTGTAAAATTGTATGGCACTTAATGCTCTTTTATGCTGTAAAATTGGAATTGTTTCTGAGTGGTTTTCTGTTCTGTGTGATTTTTGCGTGCTTTTTTGTTCTGTGTGAGATTTTTCGTGTTTTTTTTAATGATTTTTATATATGTGGAGTGTGTGATTTATCCCCTGCTCACACGATGACAGTTGTCAAAGAAGATAGCCTTAACAACTGCCTTTTTTGCTCACGAGAGCCGCTTGGCTACTGTCAAAAAGTCAGCTGTTCATGCAACGAAGCAATAAGAAGTGAAATTGAAATGTTTACTTAGGTTATGTGCCAATCGGAAACTTTTCACTCGTGGTAGGAAAGAAAATTTTGAGTTGAAAAAATTGCTATCTGTTGAAATTGAGTTGTCATTTTTGCTGTTCCAAATGAAGCATGAAAAGTTATCCAGATATTTGACAATAAAAGTACACAGTAGCCTACATATCATACTTTTTCCTAATAGGATAGTACTTAAGACGCATTTAACTGCTGCGTTTACTAATACTTTTTTATTAAAAATTATGAATGTATGAGGTTTAATATATACTGTTGTTTTATGTAAAGAAATATGTAAAGAAGAGGTGTTTTCGTGTCGTGATTTTTGCATGAAACGGAGTGCTTTTGCGTGCAAGTACTTAAAAATAAGAGTTTGTGAGTACTCGGGCTTTGGAGTACGGGATTCAAAAAAGTAAAGGCGGTTTAAAACGACCTGGAGTGTCTTCGGTGCTTAGAGAGGTAATCAAATTAACTTCCTTTTGGTTTAACTTTTTTGGTGAATAATTTTTTCTCATAAAGCTTCAAACTTGTTAGGCCGCATAGAGCAGAAGTTGCGCTCAAAATATTTGAGCATTATTTGTGTTACCTTGGAGAAGGGCTGGTTGATTTTGCATTCTTTGGTCAGACTTTAACAAAAAACACAAAAAAAAAAGAAACAGTTTCGATAGTATCGTAAGTGTAGACGTAGAATTCCGTTTAAATTGTAACCTCTTCTACTTTGTCTCTTTGGTCCGATTGTTTTGTTCATTTTGCACGTATTTTTATTGATCTTCCAAAAATTAACATATAAATGAATAACACTCAATTATGGACTACTTATCGAGGCCAAAACAAAGAAAAAGTAAAAATGTAAGTATAATTAAATGAGCAAGCAAAAAGAAACAAGCAAAATTTCAAATTTGTTCGATCATTTTAAGTTTGATAGGTTGAGTTCATTGACTTGAGTTCAAAGGTTGAGTTCAAAGAAGGCGAAGCAAAGCACTTTCCATTGGTGCCACTTTCGTCTCTGCCCGATATATTGTTTGCGAGCTACAGTCAGTTTCACTACTAATTTCAAATTAAAATTAAGACCCCGATTTTTAAAAAATCGTATCGTTACTATATTTCACGCTGAGCACATGTTCTTTTCTTCTCGTCTCTGTCTGATATTTAGTTTGCGAGCTACACTTTCGTCACTGTTCGATGTATAGTTTGCGAATTACACTCGCAAGTGCTAGTGGGATGTGGAATCCAAATTAATTTGCTTTAAAAACAAAAATTAAAATTTTACGCCATCTATTGGGAAAAACATAAAATGAAATATGATCCAACTCTTTTTTTTCATAAGAGTTAAATCGAACCGGATCACAGACCCATTTCGTTAAATTTGACAGACTGAGTTCATTGACTGAGTTGAAAAGAGGTCATGACCTCTGGTTTCAAAATAGTATACAAGAACAGTAGTACATACATAAACCCAATGCGAACTAATGCTTACAATGCTGCCAAAGCGAACCAATCAGTTCGTGCAAAACCAAAGCTTACAAGCATAAACAACGAAAGAAAAACAAAGAAAGCAGTAGCAGCAAAGAAAGAAGCAAATTATAAGCAGCTGATGGTTGATTTTCTTATATAAAACATGAATTTTTCTTCTTATATTTTACTATTTTGTGACTTTAATATAATAGTGACAAAATTAAAAATTAGATATTCATTCAGCGCAGGATATATCTGATATTTACGTATATATAATATCTTTGAACGAAGAGTATTAAAGGCTGTAGGTATACCCTAAAGTATTCGCCAAAAAAGTTGCCTAATGACCTTGAAAAAATCTGTTAAAACGACCCCATACAAACCGCGCTGTAAGATGTAATTCTACGTCAAAAAATGGCAGAGGCAATAACCAGACCAGGAACCAATACTCATTTGAAGAAGACTTTAACCATAAATAATTATTTAATTCGTCAAGCAGAATACGCTCCTTTTTTAAAAAAAACTTAATATTTCTTATGAGTTTTTACAAAATGACCCTGCAGAGTGGCGTTATAACTCAGCTTATCTGAGTGCTCTAAAAATAACCACATAGCTTAAAGTATTTAATGACTCTGCAGGAAGAGCTTGTCATGAGCACCTACAAGATATACTGACCTTCTCGGCCCCACGTTGGGCGCCAATTCTGTCATGTGCACCTAATGTGCGTGTACGCCAATCTATGGAGTACACACCCTGTCATTCGTTCTGGCCTTGCTGGTACGCTGGCGTATGCGCGGCTAAGGCTCGTCGGATATGGGGTGGTGTTCTTGCCAGACTCGACTGACAGTAGGGCTTGACACGAATAAAATCGTACCAGACTTGACATTTAAAATAAAAGAACGAAACGAAAACGCGACAGACCAAACCGGAACCGGAACCCGGAGTAAATTGTTCCCGTATCGGAACCATCACTGGCCTCTATGGTGGTCGATGCCTCGATGGCATTGCATCGACTAGGCTACCCTCCCCTTTTGACTAAATGCCAACCATGGTGACCATTTTGCCTTCATATTTTTAGGTCACCCCAATACACGCATACTTACGCCTCCTCTCTTATGTCCACCCCACCAAGGATCGCCTTATCTATTTCATCATCCTTCAGCCGGATATTAGAACAAAACAATAAGGGATAAGTGATCCGAAAAATATATAATTATTTATTAGGTTCCATACCTACAATGGTACAATCATCGACAAATATTCTTAATCTTATTACATTAGTCAATTTAGATTAAACATTTCTAGTTCCCTTTTTATTTTAGTATTAATAATATTCGTATTTATTTATATTTAACTTTATTTTGGACAAGCTGTTGTTTTATATGTAAATCACAAAATACTTACTACTAATTTTAACAATATAAATATGTTGCTTTGTAATTTCATTTCTTAGATAGTTACAAATGGTTGAGTAATGGTAAGGATTTCAATTTTAAAAGAGTTGTTTAGGCTTAACGTAGTTTATATTTGTTTTAATAATGCATTTAAATTCATCTACCTTTTTTGGCATTGTATTATGCTTATAATTTGCCTGCTGCTTTTTTTTTTTTTTTTTTTTTTTACATCTTTTTTTTTCTTTTACCGTTTTTTTTGCACTTGGTGATTGGTGCTGAGACTTGGTGATGGACGTTGCTGGAACTGTTGTCGTTGTCCAGGTGTTGTTGTTGTTATGGCTGTAGTCGGTGGAGTTGAGGTGCTGTTGGCGCTGGTGGAGACTACTGAGAGTAATATCGGCGGCGCACACTGGGGATTTCGCGGAAAAAAGTCAAATTGTCAACATGGTCTTCATGCAACATGCAGTGGTATTTTGATATTAAAGACTAAATGGTACAGTCAAATCATAAACAATTACTTCAATCTGACTGGTAGTTTTATCTTTATGCCGTTTCAAACTCCGAACTTGTATGTTTTACCGAACTAACTTAATATAAACCTAAGAATTTCAAGACGAATATTATTTTACTATGTGAGCTAACGTGTTTTTTTTTATTTTTTATTTAAAGTAGGATATATCAATATACTAAAATTTAAAAAATAAACTCTGCAGAGACTTAATTTAAATGTTTTTTTTTAAAAATATAAAAAAATTTTGTATGAAAAATTCATTTTGAGTTACATGGGCGGTATATGATGGGCGTGGCAGATTTTTATGAAAATTTATATTTTTCTTAATAACGTTAATTAAGTGCTAGGTGCCAAGTTTTATCACTCTACAAGCACTCCTTATAATTTTTTCCCAGAAATGTATGAAGCCATCCCCACTGTGCGGCGTGGCTGTGACCTAAGATTGAGGTTGTCGTGCCGTGGAGTCGCTGTTAGTGTTGTTGTTTAGACGCTGCTGGTGTTGTTGTTTAGACGCAGGTGCTGTTGCTGTTTAGATGCTGGTGCTGTTGCTGCTGCCCTTTTGTGCTAGCGCTGCTGCACCGACGTTTATTTTTTTCTTTTTTAGCATTGCTTTCGTTGATATTCGTTGAGACAGTTTTTTTTTTCTGTGCAGTGCAGCCGAATTTGAAGAAAAAACAGCACCAGCAGTGTGGGAAAATCAAAAAAAGCGTCAATCCTTTTTTCTCTTCGAGACAAAATTCCAGCGACAACTTTAAACGAAAATTTGAGCACTTTATGTGCCTCTTCACGTAGTAATTGTATGCAAATGCATTAAACAGCAAGCTTAGGCATTAATTTTTTTTTCTGCTCCCACAAAAGAATTTGTGTACATTAGGTGTAATGTATGTAATTAGTTGCAGTTAAATGTAGCGCTCCTCGAGACAGCGCTCCACCAACTCAATTCTTAAGGCACTTCGTACTACTTGTTCAACACTTCAGCTCCATTAATTGTGTAAAATACTATTCCTCATATGTTTAAAACGTTTTAATTTTTCATAGTTTATTGTTCTTAATTTAAAATATTTGGAATTTTACACTAAAAAGCCCCGGTTTTGTTTAATTAATTTAAAGTCTTGACAAAAGTTACATTTTCTTTTTTTTATTTTTTTATGTGTGCACCCGACAAACGTCAGTCTAATCCAACCACAGCAAACTGAATGGCCGAGCCGTTCTTCTTTTCTCGTTGTTGTACCGTTGATTTCTTCTTCTTTTTTTTCACATTTGTCCCTGTATTGGTAGCGTCGGTGGTACCACTTGTGGGTCGTATTTCGCCCAGGGTTGCTCAAATACCATTTATCGGCAGTCTGAACGTACTCGATGGTATGCGATCTGTCATTTTTTTGCTACCGTGGGTTGACACGTCATCAAGCCATCCGAACATGGTCGACGCTCGTGCCACATCCGGGATACCTTGGAATAGAAAGTCAATTCCAATTGGCTGATGCGAAACCAAGCACATTTTAGCCATATTGTTTTTGACGATCTTTCCAAAGTATCCGGTGTGTATACATTTTTTACAACCCAGACACGAGATTGCCATATCAGATTGACGTTGATTGCGTGGTCCACGCCAGATGGCGTTAGTATAAACTAACTTACCATGGGTATTCACGCCTTAAGTGGCCCTGACAAGCTGTGGCTTTGATTGCCGAATTCAACATTTCAATTACAGCAAATGAGGAGCAAAAACAATATTCGTTGCAGGTGGTAGATAATCGCAGGAAAACATTTAAAGATATTAAAAAATAATATTTTTAAAAAATAAAAATTTGAATAACAATTATGTACAAGTTTTTAATTTTTTTTTTAAAAAACTTCTTGATCATTGAAATAAATATGATTTACTGAAGTAAAGCTAAAGCTTTGCCCAAAAATACAAAACTAAATAAATAAATAAAAAAATAAATAAATAAATAATATCGGAAGAGCAAAATAAGAAAAACATTTGATGATAATTTTTTTAGATTTCAGGATCGAAATTTCACCAAAAATAATCATTATATTTTTTCATATATAAAAATAAACTAAAATAAGTCCAAAATATTCCTTAAAATATGCCATTTAAATAAAATGAATATTTGTGTAAGGTGGTTCAGGTCCTGTATAATTTCAAAATTACCGTTAAGCGATTTCTGCAATGGTCAGGGGGTCAAATATTTTTGTTCTGTAGGTATTTCTGTGTTCTTTTAGGGTTGAACTTTTAGAAAGTTGACGCGCACCAAACTATTATAATTGTTTTGCAAAATAAACCGGTCTAATATATGTATATATATATGTTCAAAAATAACTTTTTGGGAATTTATGAGTTAAGTTTTAAAATAGAAGAGTTTGTCTCCAACTTGTTGTTACTTAAAAATGTTTTAAATGACTGCTTAACATTCAAATGCACTTTTAAATTTTTAACCACCTTATATGATAATGTGCATTATATAATTAAGGCTTGTCCAGAATTTGTATTAAATGTCTTTATATTGTTCACTGTTATGTGAAAATAAACTGTTAAATGCTTGAAAGGATACTGAGATAATTTCAGCTTCTACAGGATCTTATTAAGCGCGGTATCGAACATAATTGAAATCTTTCGTATGTAGAAGCAGTTTACAATATACAGTATTACAATAAGTACCTGAAAAGTTTAAATATCGTAATTCATTATTTAAATTTAAAAAAAACCTTCAATATATAACATTTTGAGCTTTACACCACCGCCCAACACATGCTTTAATGAAAAATTAATGTATTCTGAATATTCTGAATAGGCGTAGCATGTGCTGGAATATGTGGCAAAATGTGGCACTGTGCTGATAAATGTTCAGGCATCAATCAATATTCATCAAAGGTCTTGGAAGAAAATGCTTTAATAAGATGTATATGTGAAGATTGTGTCCAACTACTTCATAATGTAGACTTTGCTTTGAAAGATATTCAAGATGGTGTCAACAAAAACAAAATAAACTTGGCTGAATATAAAACCGAATTTGAAGTGTCATTAAAACAAAATGAAAATGAAATCAAACAATTATTAGAGGCAATTGAAAAAAGATACGAAGAAAGATTAAAGAAAATAGATAGTGCACAAAAAATTTGTGAAAAGAACGTTATTGAAATAAAAAATATTTGCGCCGTCGTAAATGATTTTGAAAATAAAAATAAAGACATTTATAACACAATTGAAAAAAACAATGTAAAGATGTGCGATGAAATAAAAAAAGCAATAAAAGAAACAGGTGATCAGCAAAACAAACTGTCATTCGCTGAGACAGTAAAAAACAATACGGTATTGCCAGACTTGAAAAAACAAGTGCCTTTAATAATTAAACCCAAAGAAAAACAAAAAAATGTAAAAACAAAGGAGGATTTAAACAATAAGGTGGATCCAGTTAATCTGAATTTAATAAATATTGAAAATAGAACAAATGGAACAATTGTGATACAGAGTGAAAATAATGAAGAAAGAGAAAAAATAAAAAATGCAATAGAAAATAAAATGAGTGATGCATATGAAATAAAGGCCCCAAATGAAAATGATATGTCAATAATAATAACAGATATGTCATTTAAATAAAATGAAAAAGAATTAATAGAGAAAATTAAGAGGCAAAATCAACAATTACAGCAACATGAAATAAAAATAGTGAAATCTTTTGAATACAAAAAATATAATAGAACAAAATATAATGTAAAAATAATAATAGATAAAGATACTTACACAAAGATTAAGGCGGCTCAATAATTGAACATTGGGTGGGATAGATGTAGAATATTTGATGGAACCGATATATTGCAATGCTTTAAATGTTTAGGATATAATCACAAAGCGGGCGATTGTAAAAATGAGGAAACTTGCTATAGATGTCATGGAAACCACAAATCAAAAGAATGCGAAAAGGAAATAATAAATAAATGTGTCAACTGTATAAGAGCAAACAAACAACTAAATATGGGACTTGATGAAAATCATGTCACATCAAATAGAGAATGTCCAGTATATCAAAATAAGCTGAACATGAAGAAGAAGAAGATAGGGTTAGTGTTCTAACAACCACAGGAGATACACGGTATTTACACAAATATATGTGGATTAGTAAATAACTACAATCAATTGGAGATAATTGCTGATGAGCAGGACCCAGACTTTATAATCCTAACAGAGACCCACGTAACAAAAGACATTGATGAAAGTGAGATACAATTAAAAGAATACGATCATTATAATACGCTTTCTAATTCAACCAGAACAGGAGGCATTATTATTTATTTTAAAAAGCTATGGAATGTCACGAAAATTGGCGAGAAGATTTCCGACTCAAATTATTGGATTAGTGCATATTTGGCTAAGATCGAGGAAAAACATATTTTAATAATGGCGGTGTATAGGTCACCAAGTAGTAGTGAAGCGGAATTCTGTACAGTATTTGAGGAAATAATCGAGGACATATGTGAGACAAATTATGATATAATAATAGCAGGAGATTTTAACATAGATTGGAACAAGGAAGGTACGTACAAAATCCGACTAAAAGGTCTTTTAAATGATAACGGGCTGAAACAAATTGTTAATGAATATACTAGAATAGCACAAAACTCTAGCAAAATAATAGACTACGTAATAACAAATAATGGTAATATTACAACGAGAAACAACAGTGCAAATAAAATAACAGATCATGAAGCTATAGATATAAAAATCGAATATACAAACCAAAAACAAAACCAAGAAAATAAGAAAGTAATAGAAGTATTTAAATATAATAAAGACGTTTTTAATAGAGAACTCAGTGCAATGTTAGTATGTAGAGAAAGTGATAATGTAAACGACTGCGTTAATATAATTGATACATGTCTTGAAAATACGGTTAAAAAATTTACAAATAAAAAAACAATAAATACAAGAAACGATACAAAAAAATGGTTTACCGAAGAATTAAAATCACTCAAAGAAGAAAAAAATATTAAATACCGAATTGCAAAAACGGATAAAACAGAAAATACGTGAACGACTATAAAGCAATAAGAAATATCTATAAAAATAAAATTGAAATTGAAAAAAACAAATATGTAAATAATAAAATAAATAATGCCAAAGACCAAAAAGAAATGTGGAAGGAAATAAAAGACTTAGTACTTAAAAAAAATGAGACTGTGATAAAAACTGTGATGTTTAACAATATAGAGTATAAAGATAACTATGAAATAGCTACCCAATTTAATAATTTCTTTGTTAATAGTATACAATTAATAAGAAATACAATAGAAAATGTGCAATATACCAACAAAATACCTGTGATAAACTCTAGATTTAAATTCCGTGCAATATCTTTAACAGAACTAAAAAACATTTGTAAAAACCTAAAAGATAAACCCGATTTTAACAAAGTCTCAATTAAAATAATTTTAGATAACTGGAACATTGTCGGTAAAAATATGTTAAATGTTATAAATAAATCAATAGAAATGGGGATTTTTCCCGAAAATTGGAAATACTCAATGGTAACTCCGGTAGAAAAAGTGCCTAAAACAAACAAATGTGACGAATTCCGCCCAATAAACACGTTAAAAACATGTGAAAAAATTTTAGAAAAAATTGCAAAAGAACAATTTGAAAACTATATGGAAATAAATAACTTATTATCAATGTATCAGTCGGGATTTAGAAAAAAATATTCTTGTGAAACAGCAGTTAACTATGTGATAAGTAAATGGAAATACAGAGACGCAAAAAGTAAGATAATGGCACTTTTCTTGGACTTTAAAAGAGCATTCGAGACCATAGATAGAGACTTATTAATTCAAAAATTAAATATGTATGGGATAAGAGAAAATTAATTGCAATGGTTTAAATCATACCTTACAAACCGACAGCAAACAACAAAGGTTAACGGTATTAAATCAGAAAAAATTTATAATGAATTTGGTGTACCACAGGGGTCAATATTGGGAGCTTTATTATTTATAATATATATAAATGAAATGCCCAATATTTTGGAAAAATGCGAAATTGTTTTATATGCTGATGACACATTAATTTATGCTAAAGGCAACACAGAGGAAGAATGTGCAAATAATTTAAATAAAGACATGGAAAACATAAGCAATTGGCTCAAAATGAACAAATTAAAACTTAACGAAAGTAAAACGAAAATAATGGAAATTAACATGAACAGTAACGTAATTTTTAAAATTAATGGTCAAATAATTGAAAAAGTTAATGAAATTAAATATCTCGGTTTCATAATTGACAAGGACTTAAAATTTAAACAGCACGTTGAATATATATGTAAAAAAATCGGTAATAAAATCGGGTTCTTTAAACGGGTGCGAAATAAAGTATCAATGATAACGGCAATAAATATGTACAACACAATAATAAAACCACATTTTGGATTCGGCTCCACAATACTATACACTTGCTGCACAATAACACAATTAGAAAGACTGCAAAAACTTCAGAATAAGGCTATGCGTGCAATATTAAAATGTAACAGATACACTCCAATACAAGCAATGCTTGATTCGTTAAAATGGCTTAATATACAACAAAGGATGGCACTTAATACAATAAACTTTGTCCAAAAAATAAACATGGGAAATGCTCCAGAATACTTAATTGATCAGCTAAACTATGTGGGAGAAGTTCAACCATATAATCTACGAAACGCAGACAACTTTAGACTACAAAGGGTTACAACGACAGCAATGCAAAGATCGCTCTTCTTCAAGGGACTAAGACTATATAATACGATGCCTAATTTTATAAAATCAGAAAGAAATATTAATATCTTTAAAAGAAGTATCTCAGAATTTGTTAGAAATAATGGAAATAACACAATTCATGAAAATTTATAAAATTGTTATCATGTTATGAAGTTTCAATTAAAAGTATAATAAATACTACTATTATTATTAAAAAAAAAAAAAAAAAAAAATTAACATCATCGAGAAACATCATCAATTTATTAATATATATATATATATTATATAATGTATATTTTATATATATATAAATATATATATTTTTTTTTACTTCAGTATATTTTATAAGTGGAATATAATGCTATCTTATAATTATGAAACGTTGCTGGTCATCGTAAAATATATACAATGAAAATAATTATGAATAAATCGATGGTTAAGCGTACGAAAGTAATAAGTGAAAAATTTTACATTTGCAGAAACCTTTTTTGACATTTTGCAATTGCAGATTTTGTTTTTAAATTTAATACTTACTGAGCTTAACCATCGAAAAAAAAACAAATTGACCAAGCTTCTTATAATCAATTGTGTAGTGTGTGTTATTAAATGTTTGCACACAATTGACCGAGAACTGGACCTACATGTTTTATGCCGACTCCGAACAGCTGAAGTTCATGTTCTCAAGAAGCTTTACATGGCATTATTTACTCTCTGAGGTTTGCCATTGTCTGCAGAGAGGTGATGACCGATCAGAAAAATTTTTTTAATGAGTCTGTTTAGATTCGTCGTTGAAATTCCGCATTTCCATGCCCTTCGCGTCCACACTTGAGCATGGGCATGCCTGTTTCTTTTTCATAATTACAAGTGAAACAATGGAATAAAATATTTTTTGACAACGCATAGGCAAAGAAAATTTTTTTTTTATATATTAAAAAGCAAAGAATTCTGCGCATCCAGCCATGCGGTGGCTAGAATTAATGTTAAATTATACAATTGAAATCCTTTGCTTTCCTTTGCGGATAGCATAAAACACAACAAAATTTAGCCACTAAAAATAGACAAAGACAAAATACAAAATATTTAATGTGAAAATAGCATTTTATTGTTTGCAAAAATACATTCATAAATATGTATATAAAACATTACATTGTAACACAACACGCTCACAGAAACTGATATAAAATCAGTAATTCTTGGACAGAGTCTTATATTTGCAGTTCGTCAAGTCGCTGGCAATCTTGCTGGTTTCTTGATCGTTGTTAAATGCACTTCGTTATAAATCAACCGAAAACACTTACTAGCATCTGCAGTCTTATCAATATGTCCGCTGTATACAAATTTATAATAAGCGTCCGTTTATGCTGAACTTTTTAATTAATTTATACACAAAAAATTGATGAACGAAGTGTTTTGATAATTTTTAATTTGTCAAACTGAAACAAAATGAAATTGAAACCTGCATGAAATTTCCAATTTTAAAGTTTGTGAACGGCATTTCGGCTCAAAATCTTTCATCTCATTTTCACTACCCAATTCTTATCCGTTCTCGCTCACTTTTTTTGTCATGGGCATGACGGTCTTAATAGGCACAATGAAAAAACTTTTCGCCGCGACTGTGGATCGAATTCGGGCTCCGAGCATGCTTAGCCACACACTTAACCTGCACGCCACGGTCACCACTAAACTAAACTAAACTAAATTGTACACTTAGGTGAACATATCAGCATAAAGAAACATAATATAAGTCACAATTCAGGAGTCACTTTAATTTGTCTTTAATTTCTCCAACCAAACGACATATGGAACTCTCTATCCTATGTATGCTTACATTTTTACTAAAATTAAAAATAAATAAGTAAATAAAATAAGATTATCGAGCACTTATCTTAAAAACACTGCGAATTATTACCAACTGGATTTCCTGCTTTTTAACATACATATCAGGATTTTTGGAAACTCAAGCAAAAATGGCGCATTCGATGGACACTTCTATCAGTGTTCTCTGTCTCGCATATGCAACTTTCTTCAATTCGTCAAACTTGCTGCATCTTCACTTTCTAACATGCATCAAAGAAAAACAAAAATATGACAAATAGGTTCGTTTGTATAAGTTTTCATCGAAAAGTCTATAAATGTGTTGGAGTTTTGGTTAAGTTATTTCCTCACGGAGCAATTGAAAAGTTATGCAATTGCAACAAATATTGCTAACCCATGTTACTATACCGAAACCCTCAAATGGAGCAATTTTTTCAAATCTAGTTGGCTTGTGTTTTTTCTTTGGTCATTCTGTACAATGCTAAAAATCAGAGATAAAGAGATGGGAAACTTCTTTTTAGCAATTAATTTTTTCATGTTTCCCGCCATATTCATGCTTCTTTTTTAACTTTTTGTATACTTTTCGAAGGCTCATGTATTGTGTACGCGATTCACCTCATAGTTGTCAAGTATTATTGTCAGAGTCTATAAATAGGGTTGCAGTGCAAAAAAAATAAAAATGTACTCTTAAATCAAAGTTGCTTTGAACTAAAATGTTGTAAGAGGTGGTCTTATGGAATTTTCTTTTCTTTCTAAAAGAAATAGAGAATACATTACATTTTTCTGTTAACCCTTTATGCAGAGGGTGCAGAATATTTTCAATTTTATCTTGAATTCAACAATTTTTACCTTTTCTTAGTCGAGATAAGAGCGAAAAAACTATATTATGCATAATTCTACTTTATGGCCCATACCTCTTTATTTTGTTTTCGAGTTGGATCATATCGCTCATTTGGTGCAAGAACGGCATAACTCAAAATTTTCGATTTTGAGATAAATGCGTTTTAAGTGTTCAATTGACTATAGCTCTGAAGAAAAATGAATAAATGTTAATATTTTGATATCATCTTGTAAATCAACTTATATTTAATATATCCGTATAGAAAAAAGTAGAGTAAAAAATTTTTAATAATTGTTTTTAGATGGAAAATTGTTTATACTTTGAGTTATGACGTTATTGCTGCTAAAGTTCATTGATAGTAGTGTAGTAAACTAAAATGTGTCGTTCTTAATGCGAAACGACATGTTGAAAAATCAGATGATTTTTTTCAACAAAACAGTCACAACACAAAATATGCCAGTATATAAGAATTTTTACTACATAAAACACATTTTACCTTTCCACTTATAAAGGCACAACGCAAATTATGTCGCTCTTTCCGAAAACAAAACGATGTTCACACCTTAACGACTGTGGCGTAACTAACGATGTGTCGTTGTTGTGAGTAAAAGAAGAGCGAAACATAGGAATAGAAATAACGGCATATACTCGTCTCACACGTTCTGTATACAAGATATCAAAATGAGTATTTTACACAAGATGTAACAAGATATTGCCAATATTTCCGTATTATTAACTCAAAAATCGCGAATTTTGAGTTATGCCGTTCTTGCACCAAATGAGCGATATGTATATAGGCTTTTTAAACTCAATGGAGCCGAAATAAAAGATGCTCTTTTATAGCTTAGGAGATCAAAGTTTGGAAAATTAAATAATTTTTTGCCGATTATCACTTCATAACAAAAAATTCAAACGGTAAACTTACTTCAATTATTAACTTATTTTAACATTCAATTTAACGTTTTAAGCAAAGTTGTGCCAAAATGCATAACGCATTCATACTTTTACTTAAAGCTGCTCATGGCCTTCAAGATTGAATATTTGCAAAAAAAGTCTTTTAAATATTTAATTAAAATTTATTGCTAATTTTTTGTTAAGTTTTATAACGATTATTTATTAATTTAAGATCCTGAATTCACAGATATATATATGATATCTTCTAAATGAGAGAATTTTTATTTTAAAGAAGAAATTTATTAAATTTAAACATCTTTTTTTAAACTTTCGCCCCGTTTAGCAAGAGTCTTATGAAGATCCTTACTCAATATTTCAATCGCTTTCCTAATATGTAATATGTACAAAGCGATATCTTATTTAACAACTTCAAAGTAGTTAATAAATTATTGGTGCTTGGGAAAATCTTAGTTATTCAATGAGATTTATGAAACATAATTATTTTTGTGTCAAGCGAAAGCTTCATCGATTACTTCCAATGACATGTTTTAATAGAAATAATGGGTTCCGCAAGCGAGATGGTAATCCACTATTCAAATTTTTTGGATTACTGTATCGATTTCATGTAATCAAGGATTTTGCTGGGGCTTAAATGAAATATCAATAATAATGTTCATTTATTTCTTAACATGTCACTTTTCTGTTCCTTCAGTTGTTAGCATTTGAGGACAGAATATTGAGAGGGAACTGCAATTAATCTTACTTTTGAGATCAAAATTTCAGAGAAAAGATCACGATTCAATTTAAAAAGATAGTTTTTTTGAGAAAAGAACCGAAAAACTGCTAATTCTTAATGAGGGGAGAAATAATGTTAATTATAATAATTTTTCTGCACCTTGATGTTATACCTAGTGGAGACGTCCTGTAACGCATACCCGACCTATCAGTAGACCCTAATTGAATGCGTGTTGCGTTGCGCTTCTGTCAGAATTGGTTCATGCACATACATTTTATATGAAGCCTACCGAAATGCGCAACGCACTAGCGCAACTCGATTCGAATTTCCTATTTTGACAGTGCGTTCGGTTGTGAAGTTGGCTGCATAAAACAAAAATATTCGAACAGAGAGCAACAAACACATAAAAGCAACAAGGACACCCCAGTGGGAAAATCCATCCTTACATAATGAATTATTCTTTACTTATTTTTCATCCGCAGGTCATGAAAACTTCAATACCAAATGCCCATTACTTTTACACAGGCATGATCGCCACTATAAGCTTCCTTTTGCAATGTATGATATGCATCATACGTGCTTACGTAACCCTTTACTAAAATAAAGTGCAGGGAATGTACTTTCGACAATCGAAATCAACGGGCTTCCATGCTTATGCACTTTATTTAATAAGCAGGATGTATGCAAGACAGCGTAAGGCACCCGTACTGTATTGATATACGACGTGCATATAATCCATTTTAACCTTCTTCGCAACGGAAATTGTAAGCTGTGGCCTTACGTTCACCTTTTTTTGTAAGTGTAAACGGAAGCAGTGCTTACAATTTCCGTTGCGAAGAAGGTTTAAATGAAGGGTTAAATCGTAATTTTTATAGAGAAGATATATAATTGTACATACATATTGCTATTGAACAGTAAAATAAATAAAAAATCTTATTTTTACACATAGCCATTTTTGTATGCGCAACGACGAATGATCTTACTACACCGCCGTTCACCATAAGATTGTTCCTTATTCGTTTTTTCTTTTGGTTTTTTGCTACACTTAACATCTTCGTAACGATAGTCAAATACCGTTACGTCATCATACCACTGCATGTCTCTTGCTTTACTCAATAATGTACATATGGAAATGATCACACGAAGACATAATCGGCTTAAACGTGCATTGCTTTGGCAGTTGCAGTCGTAAGTGAAGATGTAAGGTGCTCCTTATGTAACAAACAACATACTTACTTCAGCATGATCCTGTTTTCACCACCATAAGCTAAACATGAATTATTTAGTAAGCACCTTACGATTTTTCCTACTGGGAACATATATGTTTTCGATTGTACGCAGCGCTTTTCTTTAGGCTAAGCGTATACAAAATTTGCGTGTCGCTAGGAAACGCAACGCAACACGCATTCGATTAGGGTCTACTGTATATAAAATTATTCTCAATGAAATAGTACTAGTACAATACTATTTTAAATTTGTACTTATTAATTCGTATCGAAAAATTCTACTCCAAATAGTACAAAACTATGTTTTCAAGCAACACTGCAGTTAAGATTCAGGCCGTGTTGGCTTTCAGATTAAAACAATGACCGCCTTCAGACGATACAAATGTTCTGGTGCGGATTCTTAACTTAGCGCTTTTTTTTTCTATTACTGAATTGTTAAGTCAGACTTCAGAAATATTGGAAAGTTGTTCAAATGCAAATCCAAGTACCAAATAACAACGAATGAACATATTGCGGTCGTTAAAATGCAAATTTAATGAGAATTTTTTAAAAATTTATTTATTTAAAGTGATGAAAATAAATTATATTTTCGTAAGTATTCCAAACTGTTGGCTTACTGTCCCACATATCTCCAGTTTGACAACTATTATGACGTTTCAAGTATCAACTATTCAGCGAAAAATCTAATGCAGTTCGTTGAATGTGACCAAGGCTCGCTTTCGGTGAATAAATCTCCTTGTGGTGAGAATCAGTTTGCCTCCCTAGGGGTGAACTCCTCTCTACTGGTGAGTATATACAAAAATTTTACTAACACATTCATACGATTTACGTTGGTATTGACTTTATTTCGACAGGAGGCTATCTCTTTCTTGACGAATTTTGTTTGTTTCCCATCTCTTTATCACTGCTAAAAATTTAGCATCACTTTGTTGCAGTTGATATTATTTTTTTATGTACGGATGGACCCAAATCTTTTTTGCTCTTTGTTTTTTTGCGTACATGAAAAGAAAAGAAATAATTGCACTTTGGGACCCACGCTGCTTGTTTTTTTTTTGGCCCTTAGGTAAAATGATGTCTATTTCATTAAAAATAATCAATGTTGCGTTGTAACATGTCTTGCTCTCCTGAAAGCATAGGTTGCAATCATGGTGAAATAAATATAATTGGGCCTATTCGGCACAATATGAAAAATTCTGTTATGATTTCCCATACCAATTTTTGAGCTGTCAAAAAATCTGTTACGAGGAGACCAAAATTCGTATTTTGCACGACAGTCTTTTATGAAATCTGTCATGAATCATAGCAGATTTTTCGTACTGTCAAAAAATCTTTACAAAACCTTAAATTGGTATTCGGCATGACAAAATCTACTATGAAATCTGTTATGAATGACAACAGAATAACAGATACATTTTTCTGTCTTTTAAAATAACAAAGTTTTAGAAAGTGAAAATATTGGTCTGAAAATTGGATGTTTATTTAAAACTTCATTAAGAATGAGTCAAAAAAGGAGGCAAATTGAAGTTTACGTAATAAATATATGTATGTGTGTGTTCTTAAGACACACAAAGTCTTGTCTCCTCCCAGCGGGAAAAAGAGCGCTTCAATAGACATCTTGCAGCGCTTCTGTGGTAGCACCAAGTGCTTGCATCCTCCTTGCCAAACGTGCTTCTTTTAACACAGCCATGTCCTAGGAAGGAAGCAGTTCGAAGTTGATTTCGAAAAAGAGAGGGAGAGAGAGTAGACAGAATTATATTGAGAGATGGAGTGAGCGGGGGAAGCCACCATTGTGTAATGGAATGCTTGAAAGCTGTGCATAAGGGGCAAGAGACAGAGAGTTGAGTAAAATTCAACGCATGGATTCTTATAATTTTTGTTTCTATTCTCAAAGCACAATGCATAGTTAACTAGAAAAATAGCCAACATTTGTACAGTTGCGTGTTCACTCGTTTTTTTGTTTAATCTATTAGCGCGCCATATGATAATGCATATTTTTTCTGCATTTCTATAATAAAAGAAGAAATAAGTGCGTTTTCACATGGTTACGCTGAAGGAACTGGATCACAACTGAACAACAAGTAGGCATGCACTAAAAAAAAAATAGAGAAAAGCTCAAAACTTTGTCTCTGTGCTTGCTTGCCTCGAAAGAAACGCAAAGAAAAACAAATATTCGAAGAGTGTGCTTCTTTCTTGCTGGACCAGCAACGGTGATGGAGCGCTTCGATCGTGATTCTAGATGAGCTACTGCCATTTCGGACCGCCTGGCTGTTGCTCAACAAAATTTTCTATTTGCGTTTTCCTATAAGAAAATGTCGATTTATTTAATGCAATTAATTAGTTTGTTGTTTACATACTTTTTTCGACTTGCATTTTAATTTATTTATCGTTATGAGCACTGATTAATTTTATGACAGCAATTAGCTGTTTCATAAAAGAAATTAACGGAATTGTAATAGATTTTTGTTTTCGAAGATTGATAACAGGGGTCCATAACAGATCGAAGTGCTGAATACCAATTATAACAGATCTCTTATGGTCGACAACTTATATGATTGTACCCCTTTTACATTAGTCAAGAATTGAAGTCAATTTTCTGAGCTTGTAGGCCAATTCGCCGCAAATAGGAAGCGACGAAAGAGGAAAAAGTTGACGGTACACAGTCAAGTGTACTGCCAAGTTTTTCGAACTCGAAAAATTGCTTCCATTTCTTGACTAGTGTAAAAGGGGACTTGGCAACAGAAAATTCGTAACAGAATAACAGATTGCGCAGAATAGGCCCAAATGTGTTCTCATCCCCAATATCAGAAAAATAGGCTACCTTATTTTGACAATTTCTTTTGAAATCGAAGTACTGTACTGATACTAGTACTCTTCTGTGATGCTACTTGGATATGATACTATTATACATGTAACACGTGAAAGCTTTTATAATTATCTTTCATTAGTTCTATCCAACCATATTGTTTAAAATTACAACAGAATTCAATAACGTTAAAATATTTATTTCCATGTCATATTTATGGTAAATGTACATAAAGAGATAAATTTTGGTGGGTATTTATTATATTTGTATTATAATTTTTAAGGATACTTTCCAGAAGTTTGATCATTTCTATGAAGAGTGCATTCGGTTTTAGATGAGAACCGCTTGACTCTTGGTCAACATAAGCCCACGAATCAGAGCTTTCTTGGCAATCTTCTAAATTGAGTTTACTTATTATATAACATGTAACGTACTCTAGAGCATCTTCATGTAAAACTCAAGGGGGCGATCTTCACATGGCAACGTGTCTGATTGCCTCAACTTTGCGAGGCCAGCATTATCCATGTCGAAATCGTCTCAAGTCGAATCAAAACCTCCAAGTGGTATCTTCTGGAAACGGTTAACGATCACCCGTTTAGTTTAGTTGTTTAGTTTAGTTGTCTCCCCTTGACTATAAACTTGAGGGGTCTCTGCAAGACCTTAAAATTGGAATGTGCGTAGGGTTTGGGTCCCAACCACATTACTAATTTCCCAATGAAAACTAAATTAATTGTCTAATCTTTATATCTTTATAGGCGTAGGGAAAACATTTAAGAACCATTTTCTCCCTTGTTTCTCAACCGATTTTGATTATTGTTTTTTTAGAGCGTGGAGAAGGAGAGCACCGACTATTTTTTATAATTATAAAAAGGCAAAAACAAAATTGGTCGAATTTCGACGACAAGCATGGTATAATAATTTACAAGTATTGACGTTTCTGTTGGAAACAAGCATGATTCAATAATTTAAAAGGTTATCCCGATATTTGACATCTTCTCACGAAAATTGAGAAAGATACCCTTATTTGAAGGTAGAGCATTTTTGATGACACAAAAGCTGTTTGAATAACGTACTATTTTTTAGTACAATATATCTTGAGAATTTTGGGTCAATACATTTTCTGCTACGTTTGTATTTTGAAGCAACCATCAGATAAATATACTTTTGTTTACTTTTAATCTTATATAATAATAATAATAATCTAAAATAATAATCTAAGTCTTAAATCATGTTTCGAGAAATCTTGCTTAAAGTTTTCATCTGTATAAAAATTCGATGTTACTTACAGATTCGAGTTTACTTAGCAAATATAAAACGTACTTATTTTGAGTACTTAACGGACTCAAAACAGCACCCTTAAAAAACATGTATCTGAAACCCTTATAATTGTTCAAAATTCATTTGAATCGACAGCTGTGATGTAGGCCGGGTACAATTTGATAGTCAATTTTATTTTCAAGATGCCTTCGCCAAGGAAAGAAGTTTAAATGCTCACTTTACTGAAAGTGTTGCAAGAATTGAAAGTTGCCTCACGACATGAAAGGAAAAATTGATATCTAGTTGGTTGTCAAGTTCGAAAAGTTTGAGTGTGTTAGTAAAAAAGTGTGAATGTGTTGCAACTTGAAAGGCAACTTGAAATAAAAATTGAACGTGTAGCCACCAAGTTAATAACTAACATTAATCAAGTATTTCTTTGCTTTAATCGATTTAATTGCCCTGAACAAATAAGGAAATATAAGGAAAGGCTGTAATGCAGTGGTTGGCAAAATTAAAAATGAGACTGCAAGTGAAAGTGAGACAAAAAAATTGCATATTATTCAAAACAATGCTCCTTCGCCAATATTTGCTTGTAGAGTGAGTGAAAGAGCATGAAAATACGTGAGAGTTTTGGCAAAGCATGTGCTTCATGTGTGCTGACCACTGCTGTAATGGCACAAAGCTGCGACATTTTTCATATTGGTGTTAGTTCACACGGAGACATCAACATTCACTTAGGATCGTATTCGTTTGCATCGTTAAATAAGCTCAGCAGGAAATGGGTCGATCCGTCTTCGAAGACGTCTTCGAGACATGTTAGTTTCTTGCAAGACGGATCGATCCATTTCCAAGTGTGTCTTTGAAGACATTTTCAAACAATATTCCACTTTGTCTTGCAAGACATGTTATCGAAATGTCTTCAAGGACGGCATGCGTCCATGTATTGCAGAGCGGATGTATAGTATAAACAAATTCACGCTCTCCGAGTATAGCTTTGCTTTGTGTGAGTGAAATGTTTGTGATCAGAGAGCGTAACAGAGAGAGAGAGAGAGAGCGAGAAAGAGAGCAATAGAGAGGTAGAAGTTGACTGCCACATGAAAATATACAGGGGTTTGTTTTGTTAATTTTTTATAATTTTTTTTTAATATTAAAAAAAATTAATGATATTAAATGATATCAAAAATAATGATATAAAAACAAACTCATGCTAAACGAAAATAGTTTAAAACTTAATGAAAAAACACATATATTAATTACACTGGTCGGCATCAAAATAGGAGCAAAACAATGTATATGTGGAATTGAAACATATCGTCGCGCTAAATCTAAATATGTAATCAGATTTGATCTATCACGTCTAGTTTTGATGCAAAATGCAATTTTTGTTTTCATTAAAATAGCTTATATTTCGATACTAACAGTATTTGTGAACTTTGCTGACACGTATTTCACTGTGTTCTATTTAAAAAAATCAAAGCAATCTATTGTTTACCTTAAACTTACTGGCATGAGCGAGCGCAGTGATTGTGAGCTATCTAAGTAAGGTTGAGACGTATGTAAAAAGTTATAAAAACAAAAGAGTTATTTCGTAGTTTTCAATGATTTTTTTGGTAAGTGAAAATTTTTTCTTATTCTCTTTGAATTATTTAATAATGCTATAGAAATTTAATAGCATTAATAGCTATAATATTGAATATAAGATTTTAGAATTCCTCTTGTTTTAATTGTTTTAGGTTCAAGAGAATGCCACGTTCATGTAAAAATTCCCCAAACTATTTTTGCTACATATGTGGTGATTTTGTGGTGGCCTTACATCGCAAAAAGATGACATCCTTAATAAAAATTGCTTAACTTCATTATTTTGGATTTGAAAAAGACGAAATAGAGAAAAGCTGGGTCCCAAACATATGTTGCAAAACATGTGCAATAGTTCTGACAGGTTGGTTGAAAGTAACAAAAAAATCATTACGATTTAGTCAGCCTATGATCTGGAAAGAGCAACAAAACCACATGAATGACTGCTATTTTTTGCATGACAGATATCAAAGGATTTTCGAGAAAAAATAAACATAAAATAAAATATTCGAATGTTCCTTCGGCCCAAAGGCCAATTCCTCGCAATAACGAAATATGAGCGCCAGTTCCACTTTCAAAAGCACAAACTGACGTGTTATTCGATATTTCCAAATCACCATCTGTAACATCAGATAAAGTTTTGCTAAGCAGTTCATCTAATTCAACAGAAGAAATCGAAGTCCCAACTCTTAGGCAACTCCAGAGTACAACAGTGGAATCTGTTAAATAAAAGGGACATATATATATATCATTTTTCAGGAAAAGACATTCCCAGCTCTCTCAATTGGTTTCCAAATATCAAGATTTGGTTTATTGTACTGATCCACTAAAATTTCTGCAAGAACTACAGCTGCCTGAAGATCCAACGGCTTGGAGACTCTTCATTGACTCATCCAAACATAGTCTGGAAGCAGTATTGCTACATAATGAGAATCAATATCCGTCAGTACCAATGGCTCATGCAGTAAATATGAAAGAGACCTACGAAAACATGAATTTATTGCTCGATAAAATTCAGTACATTCGTTTTTTTTTAGAATGTATGCGCCAATTTAAAAGTAGTGGTAAAAAGTATGGTTTAAAAGTATGCTTGCTGGAATACAAGGAGGATACACAAAATATTGTTGCTTTTTATGTGAGTGGGAGAGCAGAGCAAAAGCGCGTCATTACATACGACGAAATTGGCCCTTAAGATCACATGCGATTTCGGCAAACAAATTTTTGCCGCCACTACATATCAAATTAGGCTTAAAAAAAATTTGGTTAAAGCTATGGACTTAGATGGAGCGGCGTTTAAACTTCAGAAAAGTAGATTTCCACGCATTAGTGAGACCAAATTGAAGGAAGGCATATTTGTTGGTCCCCAAATAAAAGAAATCTTTAAAGACCAATTCTTCAAATCTAAGTTGGTCAATACAGAAAAAAGAGCATGGGTAGCTTTTGAAAACATTGTCAGAATTTTCTTGGAAATATAAGGACTTCAAATTACAAAGAACTGGTACATGAACTTCTTTCTTCATATCCAGAAATCGGATGCAATACTTACCTACTTACTTAGATGGCGCTTACAACCGTTGGTCGGTTTTGGCCTGGTCTTAGAATTTACGCGAGCCTCTTTTGTTGTGCGCTTGCTGGTGCCAGTTGGAAACTTTAAGCGTTGTCAGGTTATCCAATGCCTGGTCTTTCCAACGGAGATGCGTTGGTCTTCCTTGTCTGCGTTGGCCACCGCTGGGTACCGAATCCAATATTTTTTTCGCTGGAGCTTCGTCGTTCATTCTCTCGACATGACCTAGCCAGCGAAGCCGCTCTATTTTAATACGCTTGACTATATCGATGTTGGCATATAGCTCATACAACTCGTGGTTCCATCGTATTCGGTACTCGCCATTGACGCAGATTGGACCATAGATCTTGCGAAGAATTTTTCTCGAACGCTCCCAAACTCCTTTCATCAGAGCTGCTCAACGGCCAGGTTTGTGATGCGTATAGTAGGACGGGCATGATTATTGACTTCTGGAGCGTCAGTTTTGTTTAATTTCAATACTGATATCGTTGGAGGAGTTAATGCTGGATCCCAAAGTCCTTCACTACCTCAAAGGAGGTGTTGTCAACAGTGACTTGGTTTCCAAGACGCTGGGACTGTTTGTTTGTTGACACGAGATACTTCGTTTTATCTGCGTTCACTGCGAGACCCATTCGACTCGACTCTTTTATAAAAATTGTGCCGCTGCGTCTCAGGTCAGCAGCTCGGATGATCTTCTCCATGACTATATTAAAGAAGTCGCACGATAAGGAATCACCTTGTCTGAAACCTCGCTTGGTATCGAACGGAAGGGAGAAGTCCTTCCCGATTTTCACTGCGCTGCTGGTGTTGTTCAGTGTCATCCTGCAAAGACGTATTAGCTTCGCAGGAACACCAAATTCAGACATGATAGAGTATAGGTGACTCCTTATTGAACTGTCGAAGGCGGCTTTGTTTTTCAGTTGGCGCACACTGAGGTTCCAATCATCTGGAATGCATTCTTCCGACCATTTTCTGCATAGAAGTCTCTGAATGCATTTAAATAGAGCTTTGCCACCGGTCTTAAACAGCTCAGCCGGTAGGCCATCGGCTCCTGCGGCATTGTTGTTTTTAAGCCGAGCTATAGTTGTTAAGACCTCGTTATAGTCGGGCATCGGAACTTCAACGCTGTCCTTCTTTGCAGTGGCGTCGCGACACTCCTGGTCGTACCACTGGTTTCGGCAAGGGCAGTGGTAGCCTATCACCTCTTCGGCAGCCGTACGCATAGAGTGGGATATGTGCGACCACTATCCGCATATATCGTCGATCGGAGGAGTACTTTCTTGAAGCAGGAGTGAGAATCGAGTAGCGAAGGCTTCGGCCGTCCGTTTTGACTGCAGCTTATCGACGTCTAGCTTTCTTTGTGAAGGATTGCGAGCATTCTTAGCTGCGCACAGACGCGTGCGGATCTTGGCTGCGACAAGATAATGATCCGAGTCTATGTTAGCACCACGAATCGTGCGTACGTCTAGTACACTGGAAGAGTGCCTTCCGTCAATCAAAACGTGATCAATTTGGTTGCATATTTTTTGATCAGGGGACAGCCAAGTGGCCTTATGAATATTGAGATGCTTGAATCTAGTGCTACTAACGACCATGTTTATTAATTTATTTATTTATTTATTTATTCAGTCTTTGGACAAATTCCTTACAGACTAGTAGGAACACTTAAAATAAATAAAATTATATTAAGAATAAACTATTTACATAAATCTTAAATGCCTCCTTTGAAATAGAAAAATCAAAGCTACAATTTATAGATAAATCATTAAATAAAGATAACGTTCTGGTTATTGGCTCATTTTAAGCGTAATTGGTTTTGTAATGTTTTATAAAAAATAATTTAAAACGCCGCAGCTGTCTTGAAGGAACATCAAACGCGATCATTTCAAGAAGAGGCGCACAATCAATTTGACCTGATACGGTATCAAATACGAAGGTCAGAGAACTTATTTTTCGTCTTGTTTCTAAAGTTTTAAGACCTAAGAGCATGCATCTTGCATTGTATGAGGGACTAAAGTCGGCAGAGTTCCAAGAATGCAACGCGAATTTTGTAAATCTTTTTTGAATTCGCTCCAGGTGAAGTGAGTGAGTGGCATAAAAGGGGTTCCAGATTATGGCAGCATATTCCAACCTTGATCGAACAAAAGAATTATAAAGGCATTTAAAAGTGTGAGGATCCTGAAACTCGGAGCTGTTCCTACGAATAAACGCAAGCAAAGAGTAGGCTTTCGGAATTATAAAATTAAGATGATCATTGAAAGTAAGCTTCGAATCAAAGATTACCCCTAGGTCACGAATAGTATCAACTGACTGCAGGGGGGAATCACCAAGAACATAGCTTGAATTTAAAACGTTTACTGCCTTAAAAAAAGACAAATGAAAGCATTTTTTTAAGTTTAATGGTAATTCATTAATTGAACACCAATTGAAAACACTATTAAGATCAGTTTGCAAGGCCATAACATCTGCCAGACTTCGGATTTCCTTAAAAATTTTAAGGTCATCAGCATATAATAAAAAATTCGAGTTACTGAAACATTTACTTATGTCATTTATGTATAAAACAAAAAATAAGGGTCCAAGGATGCTGCCTTGTGGAACTCCAGAGGTAGCAATAAATTTGAACGATTTAACATTTTTTATTGAGACATAACAAGACCGAGAGGTCAGGTAGGACTCAATCCATTTCAAAAAATTGGAATGGCAACCAATTTTAGCCAGCTTTGCAACTAGTACTTTATGTGGTACCTTGTCGAAGGCTTTCGAGAAGTCGGTGTAAAGAACATCGACTTTATTACCCAAAGTGATCGACGAAATGCAGAACTCTGTAAAAAGAGCCAAGTTTGTAACAGTGGATCTGCCAGCAACAAAGCCATGTTGTTGGGGGCAAATGTAACGCTTGACAAGAAAAAATAGTTTTTCTTTAATTATGCATTCAAAAACCTTCGATACATTTGTAAGCTTAGAGATGGGTCTATAATTTGATACATCAGACTTAGAACCATTCTTAAAAACTGGGGTAATTAAAGCAATTTTCCAGCTGTCAATAAAGCACCCCGTAGACAAAGATTTATTAAAAATTTCATAGAGCGGGACAGACAAAGATTTAGCGCAATATTTAAGCAAAATTGATGAAATACCATCAATATCAGGTTTGACGGAGCTGTCCATAGCCAGCAACGCGTTAAAAATTTCAAGTGAAGAAATTGACAGACATCCAATATCGACATGGGTGTCAACATTATGAGCCAAGAAAGATTGATCACAGCTCACAAAGCCATCATTATAATTTGATTTAAAAAAGTTGGCAAAGAGGTTAACAGAGTCATTGAGCGAAGAGGATCTTAACCCATTATATGTCAATGTCGTCGGAATGTCCAAACTACCCTTTTTTGATTGGATAAAATTCCAAAAAGATTTTGGGTTTGACTTTATATTATTCTCGAAACTCGATATATATTGCTTCTAGAGGAACTTGTTTAAAAAATTAAATTCCCTCATATAATGCAAGTATTTGCACCTATGCTCATCAAGGTTTGTAGATTTGAAAAGCTTTAGAAATTTATTTCGCAAATTTTTTAACTTTTTCAGCCCTCTGGTGTACCAGGGCAACTTATGATTTCCCACAGGTACCCGCGGTATATTAGAATCGCAAACATTATTAAAAATAGACTTAAATATTTCAAAACAAGCTGCAACGTTTTTTCCATCAAAAATTTCATTCCAATTAAAGTTATCGAAACACTCATTTAAATAATCGAAATTACATAATTTGAATTTGAAAGGATTGGTTTCGTGCTGCGGCGAAGTCAATCAACCTCATTCCGTTATCGGATGTGTTGTCGTGGAGTCTGAACTTTTCGACTGTTGGACCAAATATGTTTTCCTTATCCAACTTGGCGTTGAAGTCACCAAGCACGATTTTTATGTCATGACGGGGGCAGCGCTCGTATGCGTCTTCAAGGCGCTCGTAAAAACTTTCTTTGGTCTCGTCATCTTTTTCTTCTATCGGAGCGAGCGCACATATTAGGCTTATGTTAAAAAATTTTGCCTTGAAGCGGATTATGGCAAGTCGTTCGTTCACTGGAGTGAATCGCAGGACATGATGGCGTATTCTCTTGCCAACTACAAATCCGCATCCAAACTCGTGCTTCTCCGCATGGCCGCTGTAGTAGATATCACAGGATTCTTGCCGTAAGCAACCCTGTTCCTTCCATCGCATTTCTTGGATTGCAGTGATATCAGAATTATATATTTCCAAGATATCAATCAGTTGGATAGAGGCACCATCCCAATTTAGGGTTCGGACATTCCAGGTGCATATCCGTAAATCATTATCAGTTTTTCGTTTGCGGTAGTCGTCATTAGATTTGGGGATCATTCTTTTATTTATTCTTGTACTTTTCATTGAAATGCTTTTTTTTTGTGGTGGGCTTCAAACCCAACAAAACCTTTGCTTGATGATCAAAGAAAGCCCGCCGCTCAGATTCTCCGCCAAAGTTTATAGGGCGATAGTTCTTTGACGTTTCCACGAGACAGCACGCGGAGGTTTGAGTCGACTTGAGACGATTTCGACATGGACTCGGATGCAATATATCACTAAAAATTCACTTCTTGCATTTGCATCCAGATTTTTTCCCAGAAAGTCTTGATGCCGTCTCTGATGAGCATGGTAAGAGGTTCCACCAAGATATTGCGCACATGGAAAAAAGATATAATGGCAAGTGGTTCCCAGCAATGTGGCTAATTTCTGCTGGAAAATCAATCGTGAAACAACAGATAACACTTACAAAAGAAAACGATCTAGCATAATTAATTTAATAAAATTAATAATAAATATTTAATTTAATGAAAATTGTTTTAATTTTATTTAATTTATTAACATATAATAATAATAATAATTATAACTTTAACGTAAATAATTAAGAATTTTAAAATTAATTCACTCATACCAAGAGCGCCCTGAAAAGTGTTCAACTATTTTAATTGTAATTTCGATCAACACAAATGTCAAAAATGCCTGCGCTGTCGGTGACGCTAGTTACCAAAAATGCCACAGTACTTATATATTGTATGTGAGGAAAACAACACTTCCTTAGTTTTTACTTCTTTGGCAATGAATATAAAGGGTATTCAAGTCACTGCGTAAGGGCTGTGTAACTGCTTAAAGGCTCAATCAAGTTATGCGTAACCATACAAAAGTTTCAGAGAGAAGTCACCGAAGAGGGGAGATAACGATGTCCTGGGCGCCACGATTTGACATAAGATTCGTGAAGAACTAACAATATAATTAAGAATAGCCGAAGGAAAACTCGATTTATTGGTTTGTTTTCGAGTTATCGATTTTTTAATATAATTTTATTTTTATAAGATCTTCTAAGAAAACTGGCTATATTTTAGTTTGTGTAAAACCAATAATAATGGTTGTAGCACCATTTGGATTATAATATTATTAGCTGCTAGAATAGTTTTAAATAATCAAATGGTGAATCTACCAAATTTCGCTTCAACCCATCTCGTAGAGTATACAATTCTTGTATATGACTTACTTAAGGCGTTAGGCCACTCTAGAACTTTAGAAAAATGAATAAATTTTTTTAAAATGTTCCCATATGACCTCAAAAATGATGTCTCAAAATATGATGGCCGGACAAAATTTCTAAGAACTTGATTTTTGAATTTTTGTATAAGACCACCTGGTCGGCACTTAAGCCCTGCAGGAATATATTCGCTAAATGAATATACACTGTTTCACTGCTGTAAGACTAAACTGCAACCGAATAAATGAAAAGAAAAGCAAGAACATGACGATAATCTGGAAAGCCAATTGTATGGTGCAGGCATCGCAGATTAAAGGTGTTTTAAAATTATTCCTAATTTTCTACTACTTAAAACTGCATTTTTTATGTTTACCGAAAACATAACTCAAACAATTTTCAACCGATTCACTTGAAACTTGGAATATATCTTGAAAAATATATTGGCCCTTGGTAATAAACAAATTCTAAGTTTAATCTTTTTTAAAGTCTACTTTAGGTTTATAGCGGTAGTAATAAAAACAAAAAAAGCTCTTTTAATTTAGAAAGCATCTAGTAATAGCGTGTCAGTTTATAAGTCAATTTTAAACTGACAGTTGGAAAAATAATTGCAGTGAATATGGACAATGAAATATTTTTTAGAAGTGGTGAACACACTCCATTGTCTTCCCTATCCTTATAAGTATACTTATGTTCATCCAAGCCCCATTTTTTTTGCTTTCAATCATATCAAGATAATAATAACATCAGTAGGTAGATTCCAGGATTTACTATCGCTAAAACTCTGAAAATCGCTAAAATCGCTAAAATGTGAAAAATCTTGTATTATCCAAAATTTTAGCGATTTCGCTAAAATCCGAGTCAACAAAATAAGAAGATTCTGCGGCATAGGTTCGATACTATGACTCAAGGTGAGTAAAACCCTAGCTGGGTTTCGCGAGTTTGGCGACCGTTTTTTTTTTATGGCCCCCAATATATTGTGCTCCTAAGTGATTTCGCCCAAAAAGGTACCATCACTTTTTGGTTAACAGCTGCGTGATAGTTGGAGATATCGGTTTACTGTCTTGGGCATTGTTGTAGCTAACAGTCTAATGGTTAAACAAAAAAACAAAACATATTTATGAAATCAGTTTTTTCAACACTTTTTTGAAAAACTTAAAAAAAATGTTTATTTTTTTGCTTTGTTTTGCATAACTTGAAGGGAATCCAAATTTCCTATACTATATTCAACAAAATTATAGCCGAAAAAAACTTAACAAATTTTGTGAATATACTTATGTGATCTGAACATGTCCACAGTACTTTACAAGCTCCAAAAGATCGTATAATTTGGTAAAAAAATTTGTATTATTTTATTTAAATATTGTATTTCATTTTCGTATACTTTATTATGATTCAATAAAATTAAGAGTTTACTTCTTAGAAAACGGCGAGCCTTAATAAATCAAAAATAATTAATTTCATGCGAAATCTTGAAAGCTTAACTCAATGCAATACTTTAAAAAATTCAGAAAGATCATGTTTTTTGTTTAATATATACATAAGTGATAAATGATGTTAATGTATTTTTTGGAATCATTAATTTAGTCAGCAAGGTAGAACAAATCTTCGTTGCTCGAAAAATCATCATCAGAGTCTTGATAAACTTCAGCAAATGTCACTCTGAGATTCTGCTTCTTCGCCATCCACTTCCATGTGCTCTGAATGTAAGCAAACCCGTTATTATAAAATTGTTTTAATATATAAATACATAGGTACAAACAGATCTTATTACCTTAATTCAAATGGCAATGTCGTTTGATGAAATCTTTCGCCTTGCTCATCTGGCTCCGTTGGAAACTGACGACTAAAGTAGTCTAAGTGATGATGCAAGTAATGTATTTTTAATGACATAGGAACACCAATTGCCTCAAACACAGTCAACATGTTACTGATAGATTTTTTATAGTTTTGAGACCGGTGCTTTCCAAGGAAACCAGCAACCACTTCTTTTATTAGGAGCCAATCATGCTTTTCGGCACCAACTAAAATGTTATCGAAGCAATTATGTTTCATGAGCATACGGATGTCTGGGCCATTGAGAACGCCTATAAAAAATGAGTGAATTTTTTAAATGATCAATATCTGGACAAAATTGTTAAATTTATGTTTATCTTACGCATCTTACCACCACCAACATAATGCACTGAATTAGGAGCTAATTTTTTATTTTCAATAACTTTTTTCCTATAACACTTTTGGTACACTTTCTTAAATGCTGAACTTAAAACGTGTGTTTTTTTCTTAAATCTTTGTTGCGCGTTAATTGACATAAAATTTCCACAAACTAAGCAAAAAATATTTATGTTGCCTTTACACTTTCCCATTTTTTCACTCGATTTAAATTTGTCTTTTCAATATGAGTATCGCACAGGGTTTAAATTGCTTTCAAGAGAACAGCGAAAGCAACAATAATTTTACTGCGGTAGTGCTAAAAATCTAAAACTTCAAATGCTTTCGCTTTTACTTTGGTGTGCTTTTGTTGCTCGTAACAGTTCTTAAAAACTTAAGGCATAGTATGAGCAGCTGATGATTGCTTTTCTTATATAAGCACATGTATTTTTCTTCTTATATATTACTATTTTGTGACTTTAATATAATAGTGACAAAATCCAAAATTAGATATTCATTCAGCGCAGGATATATCTGATATTTTAGTATGTATATTATCTTTGAACGATAAGTATTAAAGGCTGTAGGTATACCTTAAAGTATTCGTCAGAAAAGTTTCATGGCCTTGAAAAAATCTTTTAAAGCGACCCCATACAAACCGCGCTGTACGACGTAATTCTACGTCAAAAATTAACAAAAAAAGTGCATTTTGTTTGCAGTGGCATTGGGTCAAGTTTTTAAGATTTCGCATGAAATTAATAATTTTTGATTCATTTAGGCTTTCCCTTTTCTAAGAAGTAAACTCTTAATTTTATTGCATCATAATAAAGTATATGAAAATAAAATAAAACATTTAAATAAAATAATAAACTTTTGATAGATTTTAGTCGACCTCTTTATTATTTACTTGTTGCTGTTGTTGTTCGGGCTCAAGGTCCAATTCTTAACAAAAAATAAGTTTTTATTGTTGCTATTGTTGTTTTTTATTGTCAATATTTCGACTCTCACCGAGAGTCATCTTCAGGACAGAACTATAAATAAATTAATTACATACACAATTTGAAACTATTTTCATATACAACTTACGTTAAAACAAGAACCTTTAACACTTATTTTAACTTGCAAACATTAAACATTCTAAACATCAACAACACTAAACATTAATTTATTGAAATTTAAAACAAAATAACGAAACAAAATAAAAACAAGCGCGTCCACCGGCTTTTGTGTTAGACTTCAACTGTGTTTATTTTTCGCTCTCTGCTTCTCCACGTAGTGTCTGTATATATGTGCACAGTTGTCGGTGTCTGTTTTAAAGTTGAGTCTTTTTTGTGGTTGAATGTTTATAATGTGGAGCATCTCAAGAGTGTAGCGTCGTGTGTATTTGTTATCTTGCTTTAAAATCTCAACGTTTGTAAAGTCGGGTGTATGTTTTTTGTTTGCACAGTGGGCTGCAAGTGCTGTTTTTTGCTCGATAGGTTTATCTCTCTGTTTTAGGTCTGATTTATGTGAAGAAAGTCTTGTTCGTAATTTATTTTTCGTTGTCCCTACAAATTTACAGTAATACAAAAACAAAAATCGACAATTTAGACAAAACTAATGTAATTTACAAAATTAAATGTAACGGTGACGGGTCCCACATATGTAACCAAGCATATGTAGGGACAACGAAAAATAAATTACGAACAAGACTTTCTTCACATAAATCAGACCTAAAACAGAGAGATAAACCTATCGAGCAAAAAACAGCACTTGCAGCCCACTGTGCAAACAAAAAACATACACCCGACTTTACAAACGTTGAGATTTTAAAGCAAGAATGTTTACCACATTTTTGGTAAACCACATTGTTCTTACATACAATGCAAACAACATTTTTTGGTCGAGTTGTTAGTTTTGGCGGAATAAATTCAAATTTCGGGGATTTTTTTTATTTTTCAGAAAAATTTTCAAAAACAGACATAATAGTTGCAAATTTCGTTAAGAAATCAAAATATTTTATTACTTTTGATATTTTTTACTAAAAGCCTTTATTTTTCCAAAAAAAATAAGCTATTGTTGAAGAAAATCTATTGAGAAATGAAAAAGTTGTGTTTAATGGAACGAAATCACCCAAATTGTGTGATTATCAATTTATGCATTTGAACTTATTTTATTGCCATAAAAAAAAATGAGAACTAAAGGTTGTTGTAATAAACTCATATATTCTTCATTTTTATTATTCTTTTAATAGTTAACATTATTTTTACATTATTTAAATTGTATATAATTATTATTAATAATTTTTATTGTTGCATTAAATCATTTATATTGTTATTTACATTGTAAATAATTTTTATTTATCATTCAGAAATTCAAAATGATTAAAATTCTTGTTATGTCGTTTATTTAATTCGGGATCGGTTTCTCTGATGAGAAACCAACAATAGTCGCCCATCATTCCTTCGTCCCAAAATCCTTGGTACCGATTCTCAATTGCTTTCATCTGTTGGTGGAATCTTTCCCCATGCTCGTCGCTCTCGTCACCGAGATTCTTCGGAAAAAAATTCAAATGGGAGTGCAGAAAGTGAATTTTCAGAGACATATTTTTTTTAGTTTTACGCCCATTTTTTATAGTTCTTGAGCAACTCGTTGACTATTTTCTCGTAAGATTCACTTTAATTGTTCCCGAGGAAGCTAGAAACAGTCGCCCTAAGAGAATCCCACGCCGCACATAGGGGGCTCGAAAAACCGCTCAAAAATATTTGTTTGTCCTAAGTAAATGATACTTGTCTAAAATAACTTGAAAAGGGCTATAAAGCTTGTTTCGACCAAACAAAGGTGTAAATTCAGTTTCTTAAGGAGGGACATAACATTCGCGGCAGAGAAAACAGACCTTTTTTTGAAAAATTCATAACTCAGTCAAAAACAAACATTTTCCAAAATTTTTTTTATTATTGTAGAGAATTGAACAAATTACAAAAAAAAAATATTCAAAAAATATTTTTTTCACTCCAACATGATTTTGTAGAGCTCCAAACTGGCGGCAGAGAAAAAAACGGAGCCTCGCGGTTTTAGCGCTGTGAGTCGCAAAAATTGTCCGATCTGGAAAAAAATGACTTCTTTTACATTTTTTTCACTTTTTGGTGATGTTCCAAATTTGAAAGTGTGTTTTTCAAAAAAATATTGACTTTAAAATTCATAAAAAATCGAAAAAAAATTTAAAAAAAGCTCGTGTCATACGATAGCGAATCAAGTTTAAAAAATACAAAAAAAAAAAAATCGCCAAAAAATGAACCCGCTAGTGCCGCAACCAGTACGAAAAACAGGGTTTCGAGATAAACGCGTTCAAAGTTTGTGAACAAAGAAAAATGCAAGGAAAAAGAAAAATGCGCTCTCACTAATCTGGCTGTAACTTTTCAGCTCGTAAAAATTTTTCCATGAAATTTTTTTTCTTAGAATCTTAAAAATATTTACTAAAATACAGAATTATAAAAAAAAACGGCCAATGTCATGTCCCTTTTCTCTTTCGTTTCAAATTTTCTCTTTCATCAAACTAGACACCTATCAGGGACAATGAAATCTGGGGGAGGGGGGCGGTTTCGGGCAGCATTTTTTTTCGGTTTTTGCTTTTTGACATCTTTCTTCATTAGCCTATACCAAAAATGTTACCCAATAACACCAAATAATATAACAAAAGGTTCATACTAAAAAAAAAATATATAAAAAAAATTTCCCATTTTCATACCTTCATAACAAATTATATATCTATATAAATAAAGCTTCAATATCCATAAAAAAAGTTGTATTTTAATGAACATACCTGCAGCAAAATCTTCCATGGCAACAAACTTATTTCACAATATTAATAACAAAAAAAAAAAATATTTGTTTAGGTGTGATCTTTTTCACTCAAATTAACTCAATAACAATGCAAGCTTACGATCGATGACTTTCAACTGATGCTGCGACGAAGTGTGTGCATTAAAATTAAAAAAACAAATGGTAATTTATTTAATGAGTATTAACAAAAGCTAGAAAAGAATTTTACTTCTCAACTTTACATTTTGAGAAATTGATTAATGAGCGGTTTTTCGAGCCAAATACCCCTATGTGCGCCGCTGTCTCAACTGGTGACAATAGTTCTACGAATTGAAGATCGCTTAACACCTTTTTATTTGCGATCCAACGAAGACACCTTCTTTTATCTTGGCATCAGAAAGATTTGGAAAATCGTTTTCAAATATGTGAATGCTTCGCTTTCTTTGTCTAACGCCTTGACAAAGTTTTTCATAAGTCCAAGTTTGATGTGCAGCGGTGGGAGAATTATGTTTTATTTTTGACGAGTGGAACGTTTTTGACGTTGCTCTCTCCAACTTTCGACTCAATTCTTTCTGGCCAGTCCTTTTTGTAATAGTGGTTTACCAACGACGTGGTGTACCAACGACTTAGATATCAGAACATATTTTCCAGTCGTGTTATTCATATTTAATACTGCCATCAATAAACAAACGCCACTCTTTGGGAATGTACGGCTGACCGAAGGTATTAAATAAGCCAGGAATGACTATGCAATAGCAGATATTGTCATTCTTAGTAAAGTGTATAGCAAACGGTTTTTCACGATTTCTGAAGTATGTCACCTTAACATTGGGTCTCAAAAAGTTGAATTGTTGCATACGAGAAGATTCCACCAACAGATGAAAGCAATTGAGAATCGGTACCAAGGATTTTGGGACGAAGGAATGATGGGCGACTATTGTTGGTTTCTCATCAGAAAAACCGATCCCGAATTAAATTAACGACAATGTAAATTTACAATGTAAATAACAATATAAATGATTTAATGCAACAATAAAAATTATTAATAATAATTATATACAATTTAAATAATGTAAATTATCAAAAGAACAATAAAAATGAAGAATATATGATTTTATTACAACAACCTTTAGTTCTCATTTTTTTTATGGCAATAAAATAAGTCCAAATGCATAAATTGATAATCACACAATTTGGGTGATTTCGTTCCATTAATCACAACTTTTTCATTTCTCAATAGATTTTCTTCAACAATAGCTTATTTTTTTTGGAAAAATAAGGGCTTTTAGTAAAAAATATCAAAAGTAATAAAATATTTTGATTTCTTAACGAAATTTGCAACTATTATGTCTGTTTTTGAAAATTTTTCTGAAAAATAAAAAAAATCCCCGAAATTTGAATTTATTCCGCCAAAACTAACAACTCGACCAAAAAATGTTGTTTCCATTGTTTGTAGGAAATTTTATTAGCTTTTATTTGATATATCATTTGTTTGATTACTGTTGTTGGTTCTGGAGATATATGCAATTAAGTGGAACTAACTTTTTTTTTTCGTTGAAAACCCTACAGTGGGCAATATCACGAAAACGGAGTGACAGAAAAAAAAAATAATTTTTTTTTCGGAATTAGCGACCGATTTTACATGAGAAAAGAATAGTGGCATTCAAAGTACATATTGGCTGTAAACCAGTGTAATCATTAATAAACTTTTTACTTGCTTAAAAAATTTCTAAAAAATTAAATGATTTAAATTCATTACATTTTTTATTTAAATTAAATAAATGGCGTTCTATAACAATTAATGGCGGTCTGACTTTATTTTATTTTATTTTGAAGTTGTCTATTAAAATTTTTAAGATGGTTTTCTGAATCCTTTATTTTACTAAAATAATTATTATTATATTCAAATCAACCAACAAAAACTATCAAAAATACAGTTTTAAGAGATGATAAGATGCACAAATTAAATTTTGTTCTCAATCACCGAATGTGAAGAATCAACAGATTTCTTGGAATTGCCAGCTCTTTTTGAGCCATTCATGACTCTTGACCTAGTCCAACCTGGGCTTTGGGAATTATGTAGATAATGAGAATGAAAAAAATTTTCTGATATCAATTTGGTATCACTGTAATATAGTGATACTGAGATATTTATGGTGGTATTTATGGTGATTTTTATAAAACAGTCAAATGTAACAGACCTAAATCTTGTCTTTAAAAGTCCAAGCGGAGATTTATATAGATACACTGAGAAAAAAGCATACTTTAAAGTTAAACAAAAACTATTTAAATAGAAATTTAACGCCTTTGCGTTTCTACAAAATAATATTAAAAGCAAGTGTGTTTAATTTTCACCCACCTATAAACTCCTTTCTTTTTTTATTTTGCTCTTATTATTTTTTTGAAAAAACAAACAAAAATTTGAATTCAATGGCGATTTTTGAATTTTTTGAATTGGTTTGACAAATATCGAACATATCGATGGTTAAGCTCACTAAAGTGATAAGTGACCTTTTGACAAAAATAGGCTTACTGCATTTTCCAAATCATCAGTATAATAGCTACCTTGTGTAAATTTCTTGAAAATGCATATCCAATGGATGATGCTCAGTATACAGTTGAAATAAGTGTTTTGTACTGAAATGTATTGAAATTTAAAAATAAAATCGACGTTTCTGAACATTTAAAATTTTTCACTTATCACTTTTGTGCGCTTAACCATCGATATGATAAAATAAAAACTAATTAATTAAATATTCAAATATTTCATATGCAAACTGGTGCTAAAACTCGGAAAAGTTAAAAAAATGGCATCGAAAAAAATATGCGTGTTTTGAATTTTAAAATTTTTGTTTTAATTTTGGTTTTCATAGTTAAAACATTGTTGTAAAAACAAAAACTTTTGTTTTGAATTTAACTTTAAAAACAGCTCTGTTTATTTTTAATGAATTTGTTTCAAGCTCTATTTCAAAAACAAATTCGTTAGATATGAACACACTTTCATTTAATTGATAAGAAATTGATACAAATTATGAAAAATGTTTATTAATAAAGTTTAATATTATATATTAATATTTCATTTAAATTTTATGTAGAAAATGAGGGTTGATTTCGAAAAAATATTTATATTAATAGTTATTCAGGATCACTAAGGAAAATTTGTCAACGCTTTGCTTCCAGGCCCTATTTTTTTCAATTCTGCAACATTTTTCGTAAATTTTTCCATGTTTTCTATATTAAACTAACTTAAGTTTTTATATTAAAACTGATATTGTGCGGTTTACTGATAGTAAATTTTTCTCTCACAACTTACAAGCCCGGTAGACAAAAATATTGGAACAATTCAGAGAAAATTCTTCAAGTTTCTGAAAATTTTAGATTCTTACTTCTTTTATCAAATATTTATGGATAGCATAGTTTTGTTTATTTTTTGAATCTCTTCTAAAATATGTCATTTTTGTAGAGGTTGATTCGAAAATATGTAGTAAGATTCATCGACTTATTTTATAAAAATAATCTTCTAAAGGGGTGCACAATTTAGTTTCCCCCCCGGTGCGACCAACCCTAGCTACGCCACTGAATATAGTTTAGGAAAAATTTGGATTCCCTTCAAGTTATGAAAAAAAAGCAAACAAAATCAAAATTTTTTTTGTAATGTTTTCAAAAAAAGTGTTGAAAAAAATTATTTCATAAGTATGTTTTGTTTCTATATTCAACCATTAGACTGTAAGCTACAACAATGCCGAAGACAGTAAACCGATATCTCCAACTATAACGGAGCTGTTGACCAAAAAGTGATGGTACCTTTTTTGGGCGAAATCACTCAGGAGCACCTATACCGTAGAATCCTGTTATTATTCCAAAAACCGTTTTTTGTGTCATAGTTTAATTTAAATTAACCTTGTTTTCATTTCTATTTAAAGTACTATAAGGTTTTTTAAAATTTTAGCGGCTAAAATTTCTTGTTGCTAAAAATTTGATAATTTTAAAAAATTTTAGCAATTGGAATACAGTCAGAATCGCAAATTAGCAACTATTTAGTAATAAATAAATGTCAAAATCAGCTGTTGTTTATCCCGTTCATAAATTATTAAGCGACGAAAATAGGAGATGATTTTTGAATCAGAATCGCGTTTGTTGCTAAAATTTAATAAAACTGACGTACGCATTTTTAAGCGATCGAGATTTAGCGATAGCAAATCTTGGAATCTACCTACAGCTGTTAAAAGCAAACAGAACAACGGGTCGTTCAGAGATAAAATTAAAGATCAGTTCACAATAGATCCATTAAATTCGACTTTCGTTAGATTTGTTTTATTCCTATGAATCCTTAAAACATAGAACTTTGATCTAAGAAACTTAACTTAGAATCATCAAACTAAATTTGGCTTTGAAAGTGAGTTTTCTGTTTCTATTACTAAGGGTCATTGTGTATGGAAGTACGTAGGATGTTTTTTAATTGAATAACAACAAATAAACTGTTATTAACAATAATCTGATGATTTATTAGGCAAATTTTTCACTTTCCACTTTAGAAGTGCGCCACTTGGTCGCAAATCAATATATCAAAAATATCCTTCGTACTTCTATAGCCTATATTATATTTGCTAAAAAACAATAACGAATGCGTCATCCCAAAAACGTTAAATTTTGAAATTTAACGTTTTAAAAAAATATTGTATATTGCTTTATTATGTGAGAAGAAATTTAATATTTATGCGCGAAACATAAGTGCAATTTGAAACGCGTTAATTCACTTTTGTTATAAGTGTTATGGCCTTTTTTGCGAAGAATTTTTGTGCAATAAATAAATGAAAATTTGTAAGCCGCAATTAGGCGAATTCCATATAGATTTATTCAAAAATTTCTTGAAACATAATTAGTTGTTATACGATAATTTCGCGCAAAGGGGTCGATATACAGTGTTAAATATACGTACAATAGTGTTGCAACAATCCAAATATGCATCTATTAAAATTTATTAAGGCTTCAACGTAACAATGCAATTATAACTGAATCAAGAAACTTATTTCTATTTTAGCGGTCAAAAATAATAATTTTCTCGCAGTGACAGCAAAGCAAGAAAAAGCGGGCACACATTCTCTCTTAGTTATTTGACTCTTGTGTATTCGAGGTTTGTTCGCATTCTTCATACTGAGGTGACAGCTGGACGATATTGCCATCCTTAACACTCCCTCCTGTATGTCCTTCAGAGGGTCTACCTCATCCTTGATATCGAGGACGGCAATCTTTGTAGCCTGTTGATCTCCTGACTTGGCCATCGGTACTTATCTTGACGTCAACGATGCGGCCTTTAGGCCAACAGTTTCGAGGGAGATCGGGGTCAGCTATACACACGATGTCATTAATCTCAATTTGCTTCACGTTGTTGAACCATTTGCAATGGCGAGTTATAACTGGGAGATATTCACGAAGCCATCTTTTCCAGAAGGCATTTGCCAGTTGTTGTGCAGCTCTCCAGTTTTAACGCAAAATGACTCCTTCGTCCACCACATCTGCTAGAGGTTTGGCGCCGCTACAACTGCCCAATAAAAGGTGGTTAGGCGTTAGAGCTTCTTAATTTTCGTGACTTATAGGCATGTATGTTAAGGGAGAATTAACGAGAATTAACGATCATCTCCACCTCCAGATAGCAATAATTCATCTGTAGGAAATCGCAAAGGTAAGATTCGGTATAGAACGTCCTTTACCGATCGCACGAGTCGTTCCCAGGCCCCGCCTATATGAGGAGAAGCCGGTGGTATAAACACCCATTTTGTGGTGGCGCTTGTAAATGTGAGCACTATTTTGTCTTTGTCCATCATTTGATATGCTTCTGCCAGCTCTCTTTCAGCCCCTTTAAAGTTCGTTCCGTTGTCGCTCCGCATTTCCTTCGGCGTTCCTTGGCGAGCAATTAAGTTTCTTACAGCTATAATGAGTGAGTCATATAGCTGTTAGAAACTTTTCAAGAGTCTGTTGACAATGAGTGCAATATTTCTATGTGAACTGCTCCAGCCGTTAGGCACGTGAATAGAACACCATATCTTTTCTCTGTGCTTTTTCAAACTCTTACCGACAAGGGCCCAAAATAATCGACCCCGGTATATGTAAATGCGTGGCATTACGCTGCCAAACGGGCTTTTGGAAAGAAGCTCATTTTTTGTGGCAGTGGAACTACTTTATTGTTTCGGCATTCTTGGCAGCTGCGTTTGATTCTTTCAAACATTGTCCTCAATTTAGAAATCGAAAATTTCTGCCGAAGCTCATTTACAACTGTTTCGTGATAACAATGTTTATATTTTATATGATAGACCAATAAGGCGTGTAATGTATCCAAGTTTTGGGAGGATTATAGGATGTAGCCCATTCCCTAATGTCGATCTTCCTTTATGCTGAAGAACGCCATCTTCATCAAGATAAGGTGATAGTATGTATATATAACTAGATTTTTGGATGTGCTTACCTTTCGTCAAGAGCGCAATCTCTTCAGCAAATTTGCGTGCCTGTGCCTCTCTATATAGCATAATTTATAGCTATATAGCCCTTCTATATAGCAAGGCAACTCCAGCGGCGTATGATGCTGATTGGCGAAGCAGTTATATAGAGAAGTCGTTTCCACGTCGAAAACCCTTGAGGCAAAATCGATATGCCTGTTGGACAACGCTTAGTGAAATCATGGTATTCAACGTATTCAGCACGTAGTTCCTCTTGTGTTGAAACATGCTTGCAACTTTCCTCTGGCGGCCATTCGCTTGGATTAAGTTTCAGGAACAACGGACCATTAAGCCATCGGCTATGGCTTGAAAAGTCTGGAATGCGCTTCCATTTTGTAGCTTCATCTACTACGTTGTCAGGTGTAGATATCCAACGCCAATCTCTTAAGATAGTCAGCTCTAATTTTTCGCTGACACGAAAGGCCACAAACTGACGGTATCTACTGTGTTCGGAACGTAGCCACGCCAACACAGTTGTCGAATCAGACCAAAATGTTTGCCTTTGTATGGGCACCAAGTGAGTCACGCACAAATCTTTTGCAAGCCGCGCTCTGACAATGGCAGCTTGTAACTCCAGTTTCGGGATAGACATCAGCTTAAGTGGGGCAACTTTCGATATGCAGCTAATTAGACTACAATGAACATTAGTGCCGTTTGAGCACCGTAGGTAAGAGACTGTTTATTACAGCGTGGTATTTGCATGTTCCCTAGTTCTGGCAATCATTTCATCCATTGCAGCCACTTGGCATACTGTTCGTCATGGATATGTTCATCCCAAGAACAAGCAGTGCGCCACATTTCTTGAAAATGCTCTTCGCGAGCCAATGATAATGCCTCTTCCACGGTGTCAACGCTGTCGAGCATGTCATCGACATGATGGTTGTGAATGATTCACGGCGTTGCTCTTGGGTATTGTTCTCTGAATTCTTCTGCATTGCTTGTTTTTTACATACTGAGTGCAGCTGGGGGAACATGTGGCACCGAATGTCATGACCCTCATTACGAAATGCTCAGGTTCAGTAGCACCTGGTTCAGTCCACAAAAAACGGTGATATTTCTGATCTGCTTCTCGGTATCACCGATATCATGGAGGTAAGTTGGTCAGGACCCTTGACCGTTTACCATTTCCAGAAGAATTTATTTCATATGAATCTAGCTTGCGTGCATAACTCTTTGCTATAAAATCGACGATTTAAGACTGTAAGGAAGCTGCTAGCTCGGTGTTTCCTTTAAAAGATAAGCACTTTGCTCTATGCTTGGCCATATCAAGGCTGTTTTGGAGGGCATAGTGGTCGCCAAGCTTCCAGATTAAGCTGGTTTCAAAACGATCGCCGACTCTTCGCGTGAACCTCTTGAGTTGATTTAAGGCTAATAAATCGTCGTTAGACATGATTGGTCCAGATACGTCAGCGACGCCAAGATTATCAAGATAGATGTAATCTTTAACTATTTTAAGCAATTCTGCATTTACGGACGTTTCACAAACGCATATGTGATACACATGTTGAGTAGATGTGGGAGCGATAGTTTTTTTGTAATTGGACTTTTATGGTCCAACCTAAGTGCGTCTTTTCTGCGATGAGTTCGTGGCTTGCACCTTCTCTTAATTTAAAGCTGAGGCTTGGCATGCCTCATTCAGGCCAATTAAAAGTCGCGGTGTGCCATATGTGTATGATAGCAATGGAATTCCACGTAAATGTTTAAATTTTGATTGCAGCCTTTCGGCACTCAATGTTTGTTCTGGAAGGCTTAAGCTCTTACCTGTATGAACACCGTTTAATGGAAACTGTTTGCCATTAACTTTGCCTGAAATTTTCATGTTGAGCAGCATTGAGTCATCTTCGTATCTATGAGTATTAGATGTCCATAGCAGACATAAAGGGCTTAAAGTACAGCATAGATTTAGCTGCTCCATTAGCATCTCATTGATTAATGTTAGCGATGATCCATCGTCCATGAAGGCAAACGTTTCAATCTGCACACCATGGCCATTTAGAATTACGGGTAGAATTCGAAAAATAGCAGTATTGCAGGGCTGGGCATGTGTGTTGCAATCCTCATGTGCAGAATTTTCCGCATCTCCACCAGCATTGGTGTTTGCTGGCCTTTGGTTTTTGTGGAGGAGCCGATGATGAACAGAGGTGCATCCATCGACATTACATGCAGTTTTTGAGGTACATGAATCAGTATGATTTTTTTGAAGACAGCTTCGACAGAGCTTCTTCGCTCGCACCACTGCCCATTTATCAACCCGAGTCATTTTGACAAAAGCCTCACAATTAATTACTCCTGCGCAATTGCCTTTACATATGCAACAACTGATTCGCTTAACACCTATATTAGTAGCATCTGTGTGCGCATTTAGAGTTGCTTTTTTACGACCTTTTGATGCTGCGCCATGGTGAAATAAATATAAGGTGTTCTCATCCCCAATATCAGAAAAAATAGGTTGCGTTATTTTGACAATTTCTTCTGAAATCGGAGTAGGGTTGCATATTTTTGTACTTTCCTGATACTAGCACTTTTTTGTGATGCCACTTGAATATGCTACTATTATACATGTAACATTAAAATTTAACTTATTTATTTTTGAAAAGCTTTTATAATTATCTTTCATTATTTCAATCCAACCATATTGTTTAAAAATTCAACAGAATTCAATAACGTTAAAACATTTATTTCCATGTCAAATTGATGAAAAATGTACATTCAGAGATAAATTTTGATGGCTATTATTTATATTTGGATTATAATTTTGATGGATACTTTCCAGAAGTTTGATCTTTTCTATGAAGAGTGCATTCGGTTTTAGAAGATAACCGTTTGATATTTGGTCAACATAAGCCCACGAATCAGAGCTTTCTTGACAGTCTAAAGCTTAGCGTCTTCTCACGAAAATGGAGATAGATACCCTTATTTGAAGAGGAAATCATTTTTACTGACACAAAAGTCCCACGCCTGCTTTAATATCATACTATTCTTAGTACAATAAACCTTAAAAATTTTGAGTCAATACATTTTCTGCTACGTTTGTATTTTGAAGCATTCATCAGATATATTCTGATACATCAAATATCGAGATAACCATATAAATTATTAAATCATGGGAAACAATCATCTGTCAAAAATATAACAAAGAAGAGAGCATACAATAAACTTTCTTTGGTCATATTCAGCGTATTCAACAGTTGGCAACTGTCAAGTTCAAACTTGATGCATATAAATATGAAGTTGCGCATAAAAATGCATTTAAAACTAGAAATTTTTTTATTTGTCGGTAAAGTTTCCAATGGTATTTGATACAATTGGCATTTCATCAACTTGACAACTTTTCTGACACTTCCGTAGCGATCACTTCGCTCCACGATGTGTCGCTATCACAACAGTTGACCAAGACGAATATGGTCAACGCATATAACAACGAACAGCTGTTTTTGACAGGAACTCATATACTTGTAGATAAAAAAAAATCAACACTTATCAATGCCACCTTGTAAATTATTATACCATGGACCCAAGCGATGCTAGTATACATGAAAATTCATTATATTTGTGGTCAAAAGCAATGTTAATCTAATATAATAATAATAATCTAAATCAAAAATCATTTTCGAGAAATCTTGCTTAAAATTTTCATCTGTATAAAAATCCGATGTTAGGTTTTTCGGTTTTTTTGTGATTACTTTTGCTAGGATCACGTTTTTATATAAACACACGACTTGTGCATCCTCATATATTTCCAATTAGTTTACTTACCAAAAATAAAACAGAACTTATTTTGAGTACTTAACGGACTCAAAACAACACCCTTAAAGAACATGTATCTGAAACCCTTATAATTGTCAAAATAAGGCAGAATGTCAAAAAAAATATTGAAAAATATCATGGGATGAGAACACCTTTCAATTATTTCACCATGTGCTGCGCTAGGAATAAGAACAGAGTTAGCACCCTGTGCAGAGTGGAATAACTAATTACTAAAATGCTGCAATGTGCATGTGGGCAAGAGACCAGGAAGCTTACATACCAGCTCTTGTTCGAGCTCAGGATTGCTCAAATGATTAAGCAAATGATTAACCAGCCCGAACGCCTTCATTGTAGCACAAATATTTTGTACATCGATGGCAAAATCTACGATAATCTTAAGATGAATCCTTTGGCGTCGGCATGTCTCGTATTTGTGTTAAAAGAGTATCGATAATAATTTATGGCTTTCCGAATTTCATTCTCAGAGTAGCTAAAATTTGTGGAACATACGAAATGTGTAATTAAAGATTCTTGACAGCATTTCGTGCAGATCCCTCCAAGGCCTGGCGCAAACGTATAAGGTTTTCGGCTTCGGAAAATCCGCAGACAGTTGTAGCCTGTTCATAGCTGGCCAAAAACAGAGGCCACTCTTCTGGGCTTCCATTAAATTTGGGAATATTTTTGCAGATGCCCTTTCGTGCCAACAGATTCTCGGGAGTTATACGAGATAGATCTTAATGCTGCTCGGCATTAAGAGTTACGTTGGGTGCTATATCGGAGCTGCGATCATGGTTATTGGGAGCTATCATTCCCGGAAGCCACTGTGTCGACGTATTATTACTTTCTCTATGCTCTCTTTGTAATTCTAGCGCCCGCATTCTCTCCAACAACTGCTGTTGCACACCAGAAATGTCCTGCTGTTGCACACCAGTAATACTACTTTGTTCAGGAAAAAATGTTGCTCTCGATGGCATTCCTGGTTGAAATGTTCTAGTGCTCTCTGCAGGCGGATGCGCAGAAGTTTGAACACGTTGTGATTGTAAAGAATAGCCTTCCTATTGCTGTCTACCACAGTGATCAACGTTGTCTTCCTCCTCAGCAAGCTGCATAAGAATTTCTTTACGCTGCTGAAGAATGTGTTCCTTTCTTTCAATGAGTGCTTGCTCTTCTCGTAGGAGTTGCATTTTTTGATTTAAACGACGGACACTCGATTTTGATGATTTTGAGCTAAGTTCCGAGCAAACGGTGTGAGCGTCATGGTTTAAACGTCGACGCGCTAGAGTTCTAAGTTCACCACCTGCCAAGTGTAAAATGGGTACGTTTGCAGAAATAGTGCTCACGTTTGCAGCAGGTGACGGATACAAAACTTTTTGTAAGTATCCGGATGTCGTAGCACACTTAGATGAACTGACGTCAGTTGTACCTGATGTTTGCTCTGCTGTAACTGAGCTGGTTGATAGGAGCGCGGAGCATGTTGAACAACGCAAATCGCGATCCACTACAGATGCCGTCATGCCCACACAAGTAAAATGAACACGTTTATCACAGTGGTCGCAAGCCACCATGTGCACGTTGTCCTGCTTTTCACATATAAGGCAACTATAATTTTTGGCTAAAGCACCGCTTTTTTAGCTTTTTGGAGGCATATTGTTGTTGCCAATTTAATATTAAATTTTTGAAAATGTTGCGAAGAATTTTTGTGCAATAAATAAATGAAAATTTGTAAGCCGCAATTAGGCGAATTCCATATAGATTTATTCAAAAATTTCTCGAAACATAATTAGTTGATAAGAATATATACAGTGTTAAATATACGTGCAATAGTGTTGCAACAATCCAAATATGCATCTATTAAAATTTATTAAGGCTTCAGCGTAACAATGCAATTATAAGAGAACCAAGAAACATATTTCGTTTATTTAAGCAGTCTAAAAGAATAATATTCTCACAATGACAGCAAAGCAAGAAAAGGCGGGGACACATACTCTTTCAGTTTTTTGACTTTTGTGTATTCGAGGTTTGTTCGCATTCTTCATACTGAGGTGACAGCTGAACGATGTTGCCATCCTTAACAGCCGTGCCTATGGGTTTTTGCCGGCGTTTCAAAACTCCACTGGTTCAATTTTGTTTTGTTTAGCCTGAGCAGATGAATGCTCTGTAAGGATTTTTAATAAAAAGAGCTGATGGAAGCTCCAGTGAAATAAAACTAAGTTGATGGAAGCTCAAGTCTTAATTAGTTTATTTTTAGATTTGGTCCTCCTTATAAAGGATTTTGGACAGCTGTTTTCTAATATAAATAATAACAATATATCTTATACATAACTTAAATGAGTAAAACTAGTGTTCTGAGTGAAACTTAACTTAAACGTTAAAGTGTGAAAGAGATGATAAAAGTGTAAGCGCATAAATAATATAAAGTAAACAAAGTGCGCAAATATTTAAATAAGCCAAATATATATAAGCAGTGTTGTGCGTGTTAAATAGTGCGATAGTGCAAGTGGTTATAGGGTACTCTACAACCCATTTTTGTAATCTTGATTTATTGCGTAGTATTTCTGAAAACAAAAATCGAAGTATGCATTTTTTCAGGCGTCTACAGTAGCCTAACGCCTTAAGTTTAAACTTTTTTAATAAGAGCTGTACTCTTTATAGAAACATCAACTCTTAAAACTACCTTTTAAAGTATTTATTGAGAGTTTAGTGTAAAGTTAGAAGAGTTTTTCTTACACTTCAATGTTCTCCGGTAGACAAGGGGGCGATCTTCACATGGCAACGTGTCTGATTGCCTCAACTTGGCGAGGCCAGCATTATCCATGTCGAAATCGTCTCAAGTCGACTCAAAACCTCCGCGTGGTGTCTTCTGGAAACGTCAAAAACTATCACCCGATAAACTTTGGCGGCTAATTTGAGCGGCGAGGTCTCCTCTAGACTATAAACTTGAGTGGTCTTCAAGACCTTAAAAATGGAATGTGCGTAGGGTTTGGGTCCCAACCACATTATAACTTCCCAATGAAAACAAAATCAGCCTCGGATATGAACCCCCACTACGGTTCACGGATATGCACCTGGAATGTCCGGACCCTTTATAGGGAAGGTGCCACTGTCCAACTGGCGGAAGCCCTCGAAAAAATAAAGGCTGACATCACCGCCATCCAGGAGATGCGATGGAAAGGACAAGGCTGCTCTAAGAGAGCAGACTGCGATATCTACTACAGCTTGCCATGCGGATAAGCGCGAATTTGGATGCGGATTCATCGTAAGTCGAAAACTGCGCCAACTTGTTTCCCGGTTCACACCTGTGAACGAAAGGCTGGCGACAATCCGCGTCAAGGCGAAATTCTTCTACATCAGCCTTATTTGCGCACATGCCCCGACGGAGGAAAAGGACGATGCTGTCAAGGACACCTTCTACGCGAGCCTAGAGAACGTGTATGATCGCTGCCAGGCCCACGACGTAAAAATAGTTCTCGGCGATTTTAACGCGAAGGTCGGAAAAGAAGGCATCTTTGGCTCCACTGTCGGTCAGTTCAGTCTCCACGAGACCACTTCGAATAACGGTCTAAGACTGATCGACTTCGCCGCAGCGCGAAACATGGTAGTTAGTAGCACCAGATTCCAACACCCCGATATCCAAAAGGCAACCTGGCTGTCCCCGGATCAAAAAACGCGAAACCAAATTGATCATGTTGTGATCGACGGAAGGCACGCTTCAAGTGTACTGGATGTGCGCACATTTCGAGGGGTCAATATTGACTCCGACCATTATCTTGTTGCAGCCAAGATCCGCATGCGATTGTGCAATGCGAAGAATGTACGCACAGGTGTGCAACGAAAGCTTGATGTCGATAAGCTGCTATCACAACGGACCGCCGAGGCCTACTCCGCTCAACTTTCGGTTAAGCTCAACCAACCTTACTCTTGCCTCGACGACGCTGGCGGACTTTGGGCGCATATATCCCACTCCATGCGCACTGCTGCTGAAGAACTCGTTGGTTTTCGGCGCCCGCAACCTCCCAACCAATGGTATGACCAGGAGTGTCGCGACGCGACAGCAGCAAAACACGCCGCATATAAAAAGACGCTGCAGTCAGCTGCAACGCGAGCCATGCACGAAAACTATCGCGAGAAGAGGAAGGAAGAGAGATACCTTTTCAGACGTAAAAAAAGAGAGCAGGAAAAGCGTGAGCGAGAAAAAATTGAGGTGTACCAGGGCAAGAAGGATGCTCGAAAATTCTACCAGCAGGTTAAGCGTCTAACCCAAGGTTTCAAGCCCGGAGCATACAGTTGAAAGTCGCTATCCAGAGACTCAAAAACAACAAAGCCGCAGGTGCTGACGGCCTGGCTGCTGAATTGTTTAAGACCGGCGGCGGTGAATTGATAAGGTGCATGCATCAACTCATCAGCAAAATATGGCTAGCAGAAAGCATGCCCGACGATTGGAATCTCAGTGTGCTTTGTCCTATACTTAAGAAAGGAGACCCGACAATCTGCGCCAACTACCGAGATATCAGTCTTATTTCCATCGCATATAAGGTTCTTTTGAGCGTATTGTGTGAAAGATTGAAGCCGCATACCAAAACACTGATTGGACCTTATCAGTGTGGCTTTCGTCCTGGCAAGTCCACTATAGACCAGATTTTTACTCTACGTCAAATCCTGGAGAAAACCCACGAAAACCAAATCGACACCCATCATCTCTTTGTTGATTACAAAGCTGCGTTTTTATAGCCCGATTCAGGATTGCCTTAACGCAACAATGTCTGAGTTCGGTATACCTGCAAAGTTGATAAGGCTCTGCAAGATGACGTTGAGCAATACATTCAGCTCCGTCAAGGTAGGAAATGACCTCTCCGAAACCTTTAATACCGAACGAGGTTTCAGACAAGGCGACCCGCTATCATGCGATCTCTTCAATTTCATCATGGAGGGGATCCTACGAAAGGCAGGTGTACATCGAAATGGTACCATTTTCTACAAAGGTGTCCAGCTCCTTGCGTATGCTGATGATATCGATATCATCGGCAGAACCAAGAGAGATGTAACCGCTGCTTTCGCCGCTATCGAAAAGGAATCAGCCAAAGTGGGTTTGACGGTGAACGAGGGCAAAACAAAGTATATGCTGTCTGCAAATAGGGAAGTGCGGCGTCTAGGCTCCCATGTTACAGCAGGCAAATATAACTTTGAAGTTGTCAAGGAGTTTACATACCTTGGCACCACCGTAAACAGCAACAACAATGTCCGCCTGGAGATAAGGCGAAGAACAACAATTGCTAATAGGTGCTACTACGGGCTAAGTAAGCAATTAGGTTCCAGAGCCTTCTCTCGATCGACAAAACTAACACTCTACAAGACGCTCATCATACCTGTGTTTCTCTATGGCGCAGATGCAGCCGCTCTTGGGGTGCTCGAGAGGAAAGTTCTTCGCAAAATCTTTGGTCCTGTTCGAGTTGGCGACGACTATCGCATTCGAATGAACCACGAACTGTACGAGCTCTACGACGACATTGACATAGTTCAGCGTATAACAATTCAGCGACTACGTTGGCTGGGTCATGTCTTTCGTATGGATGAAGAAGCTCCAGCGAAAAAGGTGTTTGAGGCGAAAGCCGAGGGTCGACGACGAATAGGAAGACCATGCCTCCGATGGATTGACCAGGCCGAAGAAGCCCTTACCGCGCTTGGTGAAGGAGATTGGAGGCGGCGCGTGCGAAGCAGAGACGCCTGGCGAGAACTGATGAAGTCGGCCGTAACTCGTCAACGGGTTGTCATGGCCACCTAAGTAGTAAGTTAAATGTTCTCCGGTTTTGTAATTTTATATTTTGATTTATATTTAATACTGAAAAACTTATTTACGGGTCAAGTTTGAAAAGCGTGCAAATTTAACAAAAAAGTCAACGAAAAAATTAAGCGAGAAAAAAATCGCAAGCGACTTGGTTATGCATGTGGAGCAAGAAGGGCGAGAACATTATTTTAAGCAGGTTTTTATAAGAATTAAGTTAAGCTCTAATTACAGTTTTGTATAGTTGTTAAGCATGTACATATGTTTTACGTTATATTTTCTCCAAAGCAAACTTGGTAATTTTAGATTAGGGCTTAAACATAGAAATAATTAGTGAACTTATTTAAGTGCTATTTTTTCAAACTTTCAAACGTTAATGAGAAAAAGTATATTGTATGTATGTATGTATGTTAATTAAAAAATAAACTTATGTAATTATAGAAGATATAAAATAAGATCTTAATCATACGCTGACGGAACATTTAGTATAACTTGATAATTAAATATAACTTTTAATGTTAATTTTTGCGAAAGGGGACAGCTTTCAACCAAGGTGCAATATAAGATTCCTACGGTAAAGTTTCGATCGCAATGAAATTTATGCGTTTATGTGATCAAATATTACACCACGCATATACAATGTTATAGATATAATAATTTGTGCATTATTGTATGTAAACATGATGCTAATAAAAAGATTTGATTGTTTTTCTGTTTAAGTATTTCTGTTTTAATTCTCTTAAGAGTATATATCTCCAAGATATATGTAAGTCTTGTCTAAGACAATGTTTCTAAGAGTGTTGATCCTATTTCAGGAGTCTAAGAGGTCGTTATAAGGGCGTTCTAAAAATAACAACTCGCACTTTTATAGTGCAAAAATGAGCTTAGAAGAGTTTTACAAGTATCTTACAGATACAGTTTATAGTTAATCGTAAGTGTGTTATTCTTAAAAATGTATCTTCAAGAAGTCTTTAGCATTAAATAACGATAGCAATTGTTGCGGTTTAGTGTTCTCCACTTAGACGCATAGTACCAACACACCAAGTATCACTATCAAAACATGTATACATCTAAGGAATTATGATTTCGTAAAAGTGGGCGTAGTTACAGTTTGACCATGCCCATTTTTTACTTTACGACCGTAACTCCTAAAACTAATGTAAAGACTATTAGTATAATAGGACCAAAACCGTCATAAATATATAATTTTAGTAGATTTGGGGGTGGTAAAAGGAGGATTTAAAGATAATCAACTACCAAAATTTTAGCTCAATTAGCTTAGTAGTTTTGAGTTTGAACCCATCAGAAAAGCATCATTTAGCATAATATTGATATAGGTGTATAAAAAATATACCAATTGTAGTGCTGATTTAACTAAAAAACCGTAATTTCAGGCTATAAAAATAAAATAGATTTTTAAGACCTTAATGCTGCAAATATTTCAGAAAAGTTTTATCTATATAATCAAGTAAATATAATATGAAATTACTTCTAAAATTCACTGTATTGCTTAAATATATTTGATTTGTACTTTCCATACTTAATTAAAAACAAAGAAAGCATTAAAAAAATTTCAATATAAATCCATTCGAATAAAATTACTAATAAAAAATAATTTTTTTTTGTCGAAAAACATGGCCAACTACAATTACAAAAACATTTTCTTTTAAGTTTGCATCAATGCTTTATGATTAAAAATAGCGGTCAATTATAATACGTACCTCGCTTAATAACTTAATCCTGTCTAAAACATATATTTCTAACTGATTTTAAATAAAATTTCGATACATAAGTGGTTAAAATTTAAATTCTTTATGAAACAGGTCGCAACCCGCTAGTAAACAGGTCGAAAGTTGAAGAACTGAACGAAAGAAATGCTTACGCCGGCTCCATTCAATTGTTTGAAGTTTTTGAAGAGATTTTTTAAAAATATACACATTGTACTTAAAAGAATTATTTTAAAAGCGGCTTACACAATTTTTGTTGTGTTTTTATTCTGAGATTTTTAAAGTGTACTTTTATAAATGAGAAAAACGTACCTTTTTAGACAAAAACGTACTTTTTTGAAAATTTTTAATATAATGTTAAAAAAGCGCCAGCTTAAAGTTTAAATCTCACATTTTTTAATTAAGTATAACGGCTAGCTTATTTCAAAGATTTGTTTTTGTTCGGAGCATGGCCATCTCACACTATTGTGCTACAATTACATATAACTCTTAATTTTAACTAAACTCTCGTTTATCTAAAATTCTCATCGTTCTTAATTCTCATTAATCTTAAAATATCATTACTCTTAAATTCTTACTGTCTTTAACATTAGCTTATTTTGCATTATTTAATTCAATAAATCATTCTTGTAAAACCTTCAAACGAAGCGGACCTGTGTCTTAATAAGCATTTTTTTCTTAATTTACTCGCGGGTGGAAAAAACTTTTATCATCCCCCAAACATTTGGTGACCCCGACGTGATCGGTTGAACGGGCTTAGTTTTCGATAAACTGAACATTTATATTTATATGAAAATGATATATATATAAATAATATATAAAACTAAATATTTACATACATATGTACATAGTGCGAATTGACTGTACGTCGCTAAGTCGGTTGTAATTTCGGTCCGTTAGCCGCTGCTGCTGTTGTAACGCACAATATTCTGTATGCCGTGTTGTTGTTGTTGCTAACATTGCAAGCGCGTGGTCTTTTTACTTTTGGTGTACAGAAAAATTTGATTGCGGTACATGTTGCTAGTTGCTGGCGCATTCCGTTTTGCTCGCATATTTTGTTGTTGCTGAAAAAGACATTTGATTTTTTCCGCTCTGCTGCTACTGGTGCGGTGCTGTCGCTTTTGTTTCGTTGTGCTGAACATTTAACCTTGCTCAAACTTTCAATTTTTTTTTGCTTCACCTTTGCAATGCCAAAGTCACAAAAAAGGAGCAAATCTGTACTTGAGCAACCGGTGAATCAAAATGGCTCATTTCTGAAACGAAAAAGTGCATGGTTTTAGAAGCAAATTCATATCATGCCAGAAGCAGCAACAGGTAGCAATATACATTTTTTAGACGAGTCAAATCTATCCGTGCAACTGCAGCAGCTAGAGAGGCTGCAAGTCCAATTTGAAGAAGTGTGGTTAGGCCGCAACCCTAAACGATGAAAAAGTAGCTAATTACTCATGTAAACTTACCACTTTTATACTTATTTATCGGCCGTTCGAGTCTCGACTTTCCAGTCGTGATCCTCGTCCGATGCGCTTGTCGGCTTATCCAGCGAGCGCTCCTTCGTTGTAAAATCAATCACTTATTGATTGCCAAATTGGATTGTCTAATATTCTAGCTGCAAAGTTTTTTATTTTACATCTTTGTCAAACGTTTAATTTGCTGCACTTATTGAAGCAATCTCACGTAAGCATAAATAAATAAACAATTGGTATATTTTGTACACGAAACTAATTCGCTTTATTTTGTTCTGCTCTTCTTTTCTTTGATGCAATAAAACTTCAAGCACATATTGCACGAAGTTTTATATGTGGCTTAGGTGCTCAAAAAACCCACCCTTATTTACAGCGAGCGCTAACTAGCTATAATTTGTGACTCCACCATTCCCAAGGAAATCACACGGAACAAACTGCTGAGCGTCTGTTCATGGTCTATTCCAGCCCTGGAATTGGAGAAGAAAATTAAGCAAGTCAACGAAACTGCGCTAAGCCACAACCAAACCAACCCCTGCGTACCAGTGTCCAGCAGCATAAAAAAAGGTTAGTTGATTGATTCATTTTTTCTATAAAGTCTCAGTTTTTTTTTTTATGAATATCACAATTTAAAATAAATCAATATTAAATTTAAAAGTGCAAAATAAAGTGCGTGTGTTACAGCTACAAGAATATAAAATATCAAATTTTTTACCAAGTGCGCCATTTTAGTGCCGGTCACGAAGTTTTACGAACTTCGATAAAAGTTTATTTTAATATTAATAAAGTAATAAAAGTATTAACTTTTCAAGTGTTAAATGTTAAATTTGTTAAAAATTAAATAAAACAAAAGAAAAAACAAAACAACAAATTATTAAAATAACTTGGTAAAAATATTTGTGATTTTTTAAATTCATACTCTATATACAAGAGCAGTGCACACACATACACACACACACGCGTATAATTGTTAAGCAAAGCAATTAAATTTTTTAATTTCGTTTGCGTTTTTATAGAAAGTATAAATATTACAAGTTGAAGTAGAAAAAATTTACCTTTAAGTGCCGCACTCGGACAGTTAATAGTGTTTTTGTTTTACGCGTTTTGACAAATTATCAAATTTAAAAAATCTAATATACACTTAGATCGCACAGAGTTTTGTTTACATTCAGTAAAACAAAACAAAACACACAAAAGTGAAACAAATAAATTGTCCGTCGGCACTGTAGTTTTCTACTTATTAGAAAACAAAAACATTGTTTTTTTTTTTCTCTACTTTTTGTCTACTTTTTTGCCGAGAAGAATTTTCTTTGCTTAGGGCAAATTTTATTGATACACACACACACACACACACACACAAGCACACACGACACTTTGGTTTCTTGCTCGCTAACAACTTGATTGTTTATATTTATTTTATATACTTTTATGTTATATTAAATATATTATATTGAACTTCGTCACTTGTTACGCGATTGTTTCGATTATTTTATTATTAACGCGAGTGTTATTAAAATAAAAGAATAAAAAAAAATAAAAAAGAAACAAAACAAAAACTTAAATAAAAAGCAAACACGCAAACTGCAAGAGGCGGAGAGCGGAACAAGTGTCAAGTGGAGGACAAAAGAAAAACCACAATTAAAGCAACAGGAACGAGTTCGAAAAAGAGTTGCCAATTCGACAAAAAATTTATCGCACGTATAGCGATTTTTTTTTTGTTTGGCCTATTTCGAAAAATTTGACAAGCAATTGTTAGAGTTGGATTTTTATTGCCGATCGTCTTCGAAATTTATTTGCAAGTCTGGACAACGCCTGTGGGATTTTGAAAATTTAAATTTTATAAATTAAAAATTTTTAAGTCACAATTGTAATATATTGATTAATATAAAATCATTAAATTTAAAACAATATTTGATGTTGTGATTTTATTTTTAAGGATTAAAATAAATTTTTGACAAAAAAAAAAAAAAAATTTATTTAAAATAAAAAACACAATTTTTTTAAATATTTTTCTACATATTGGAAAAATATAAAACAAAACAAAACTTTTCTACATATTAGAAAATATTTTTGTAAGTTTATTTAACTTTATATATAAAAAAGAGAAGAATAAACAATGGTGAAATTAACCTCGTTTATGAGAAATGCCGACACAATTTTTGATATGGAGAGAGACTTCAATGAGATTCCTCAGGAAGAGCACACAACTTTCGCTCTAAGAATTCAAGAGGATGAATTGAAGTCTCAATGGACTTATTTAAAGACGTCATATGACGCATGCTTGCTGAAATTAGTGGCAGCGAGTGGTGATGCTGATGAAAATGTCATCCTAGTTAAAGTTAAATATCGCACATGTTATCAAACATATGTTCGCTGTCTAGCTAAGATGAACGAACTAAGCTATAAATTGTCCAAGGCGAAAAAAAAATGAAGCGGATATTTCAAGTTTTGTTATGCCGATGTCTGGCCACAATATAAATTTACCACCATGTGATACCGAAATATTTCATGGTGATTACGTAACATGGCCGTCTTTCCGGGATATGTTTTCGGCTATTTATATTTCGTGGAAAAATTATTTCACTTGTACCAGAAAACCCGCGGAGAGTCAAAAGAGATTGTTCAAAAATCTCCACTCACGCATGAAGGGTTTGCAACAGCCTGGCAGAACTTGACAGACCGCTATGAGAATAAGCGGATTTTGGTGAACAGCCAGCTAAAAGTTTTATTTAACCTGCCAGCGGTTGCGACAGAGTCTGGAAGTGGAATTAAGAAACTTCATATAATACAATACATAAATAATTTTATATCCGCTCTTATAGTACATAAAGTAAATATTGACAACTGGGATCCTATTTTTACGTATTTGTGCTCTACAAATTGCATGAGACTACGTTCTCCTTATGGGAGCAATCGATTGAGAACAAGGCAGAAATCCCCAAATGGGCTGACCTTGATAAATTTGTCACAAGTCGTTTTCAGACACTAGAAACGGTGTCCGACTTTAGAGGCGCCATTGTCCAAAATTTTTGGCAATGTCAGTAAATGACAGATCATCGGCTGCAAGACGGCATTGCTGTCTCAACTGTTTATCAACCAGCCATGTTTCTAAAAATTGCAAGAGCGGCTACAACTGCTTTACATGCGGACAACGACATCATTCGTTGCTTCATAGAGAATTTAGAGCCGCAAATAGTCATCCAAATGCGGGAGGTCCAAGCACGAGTATACAGTCAACTCAACATGTTGCAGCGCAATCACAAACATCTGCAGGCGCTCGCGAAAATTACCAAGCGTGTTTTGCCTCAAGCAGGAGGAGCCGTGTTCAAAGCCAGAGCACTTATTGATTCTGGCTCAGAAGGCTCGTTCATTTCTGAGAGGTTGCATCGACTTATTCAGCTTCCTACTTATCGTGTTTGCGCTCAAGTCTCAGGGCTTAATAATGTGGTGTCAGCCAGAGTGCAAAAAGCGTGCACTTTGGTCATAGGATCACCTATTGATCCAACCATCCAACTTACCACAAGCGCTCTAATTCTATTAAAGATTACAGGAAATCTTCCCACATGCTCAGTGGACCCTCTAGTGGAGAAAGCTTTCCCAGAGCTTGTACTTGCAGACAAACGCTTTTACTGCAGCGATCAAATCGATGTGCTACTGGGAGGTGACTTATACTCACAAATTCTGCTTGACGGTATTCGTCGAAATATTCTTGGGTCACTTATTGCTCAAGAAACCATTTTCGGCTGGATCTTAACAGGATCCGTTTCAACCACATCGCAGAAACCTGGCTCCTCGTCTGTCGTTTCATATTTCAGTGAAGTTTCAATTGATCGGCAGCTAGCATCCTTTTGAGAGCTTGAGGAGATACCTCAAAAGGTTGTGTCCAATATCACAGACAAATTTTGTGATGACAATTATGTTAACACAACCAGGTGCAATTCTGATGGTCAGTATGTAGTGACTTTACCGTTTAAGGAAAGTTATCCGAGAAAACCACGTTAGGTGATGCACGCTATATTGTGGTCCGACAATTTCTGCGCAATGAGGTGAGGCTTCATAAATCATAGCTTACAAGAAGGAGTATGATGCTGTTCTGAAAGAATATCTAGAACTAGGCCATATGAGAGAAGTGTCTTCTTGTCTTTCTCCGAGACAAAATCATACTTATTACCTTCCTCATCATGCCGTCATGAAACCAGATAGTACCACTACAAAGGTTCGGGTGGTCTTCAACGCGTCAAGCTCTACATCCAATGGTGTGAGTTTGAACGATGTTCTGCATGCGGGCCAGTCTTGCAAAGTGATTTAACTTTGCTTATCCTGAAGTGGCGATTCTTTCAATTCGTATTTAATGGTGACATCGAAAAGATGTACCGCCAAATACTTGTGACTGAAGACCATCAGCGATTCCAGCGAATAATTTTTCGCGATCAAACAGGGAATCATCTACAAGATTTTCAGCTAAAAACAGTCACTTTCGGGGTAAATTGTGCCCCATTTCTAGCGCTGCGAAAACTTTTGCAATTAGCTGACGATGTAGAAAGCAGCTAGCTACTAGCGTCAAAAATTTTGCGTCACCATATGTACGTAGATGACGCACTGGCGGGAGGTCATGACGTGGAGTCAGCAGTTCAAGCTCGAATAGACTTGGAAAAAGCGGCCGAATCAGTAGGTTTTACCTTGCGGAAGTGGACGGCCAACTCCGATGAGGTACTGCAAGGGATCCCCAAGAGTCATCGGCTACGAGAAGATTTTCTGGAGCTGGAAGATACGAGCAATGTAAAGACGCTGGGTATTAGATGGAACACCCGATTCGACTATTTTTACTTTCATGCTCGTCCGTTAGACCAGGAGGGAAGTTTTTCAAAACGCGAAGTTTTGTCGGCGATTGCAAAACTTTTCGATCCTGCAGGATGGTTGGCTCCGGTCGTGGTCATCGCAAAAATCCTGATGCAGCAAGATTGGTTGGATGGAATCGGGTGGGATGATCAGCTAACCCCAGCTACTCTGCAACGTTGGCAGGTTTTTTTGGAAAACTACCCTCATATCAGCAGTGTCCGGATTCCACGTTGGATCGATTTTTCTCCGGAAGGCGATCTCCAGTTCCACGGGTTCTGCGATGCTTCAGAGAAAGCTTATGGAGCCGCGATATACATTCGCATGAGACGATCAGATAAAGTGAGCGTTCAACTTCTCGTCTCGAAAACAAAGGTAGCGCCGGTTAAGACAGTGTCGTTACCAAGGCTGGAGCTAGCAGAAATGGTTGACGCGTTTCTAATAAATTTAGAAACTTATAATAATAAGCTGTTTTTATGGACAGACTCGGCCATTTGTTTGGCTTGGTTGCGCAAGCAGCCATGTGCCTGGACTACCTTTGTTGCCAATCGTGTCTCGAAGATAGGCGAGAAAGTGGGTACTGAAAATTGGAGTCACGTGGATTCAGCCGATAATCTAGTGGATCTAGCCGGTAGAGGATTAGAACCACAGAACTTAAAAGATAGTTCTTTGTGGTGGCATGGCCCCTCATGGCTACAACAAGAGGCTAGTTTTTGGCCTCAATTAAGCGAAGAATATGACACAACGATGGAAGCTAAAGCCATCAAAGCTCATGTAGCGTGTTCTCAAAATATGGACATTTTAGAACGATTTTCTTCGTTGCCTCGTGCCTTGCGTGTTCTTTCGTATGTATTACGATTCTTTCACAGAACTCACAGGTTACACAAAAGTAATTTCTGTTTTAAGTCTGCTGTAGTATCACAGCCAGAAATTAAAGAAATAACAAAACGACTCGTTATTGAGAGCCAAAAATTGGGCTATCCATCTGAATATGCCCAGTTGTCGAAGAAAAGTTTGATTAATTTGAAGAGTTCATTTTTAAATATTGAAATAAGAAATAACAAAACGACTCGTTATTGAGAGTCAAAAATTGGGCTATCCATCTGAATATGCCCAGTTGTCGAAGAAAAGTTTGATTGATTCGAAGAGTTCAATTTTAAATCTGAATCCTTTTCTCGACAGTCAAAAAATACTTAGAATTGGCGGTCGATTATCGGAGACAGAACACATAAGTTATGATGAACGTCATCCCATAATTCTCCCTTATAATTGTCAGTTCTCTAAGTTGCTCGTGAAGTTCACCCATGAGATCTCAATTCATGGTGGGACCCAGCTTGTATTGCGACTTATTCGGATGCAATACTGGATTCCCAGAGTAAAAAACATGATAAAATCTATCATACACAATTGTAAGGCTTGTGTTATTGACCGAAAGCGGTTGCAGAATCAAATGATGGCATCCTTACCTCCAGAGCGAACAAAATTATCTCGCCCTTTTGCGTCTACTGGAGTTGTTTTCACAGGGCCATATGACATTAAAAATTACACGGGACGGGCTTGTCTTATAACCAAGGGTTATATTTGGGTCTTTGTCTGCTTTGCTACAAAAGCTTTTCATTTAGAGGCTACAAGCGATCTCAGTACGGTAACTTTTCTGGCCACATTTTCGAGGTTTGTTGCACATAGAGGGTGTCCAGAGAATTTATACTTTGGACTTATATTTATACAATTTTGTTGGTGCCTCCCGTGCCTTTAAAGAGGATTTTAAAGCCTTTCTTAAGGATTCTAAGGAGAAAGTGGTGTCAAGGTTTGCTCATCAACACTTAACTTGGCATTTCATTCCGGCAGGGGTTCCCCATATGGGAGGTCTGTGGGAAGCAGGTGTCAAAAGTTTTAAGCTGCACTTTTGCAAAGTAGCGTCAGACTTAAAATTCACGTTTGAGGAGCTCTCGACATTGCTTTCGCGTATCGAAGCATGCTTGAATTAACGTCCTCTGAGCCCTATGTGATCTCATCCTAATGATCTTGCGCCCCTAACTCGAGCTCACTTTTTAGTAGGTGGGCCGTTACTTGCTCCAATTGAACCAGATATCACCGAAAGTCCAATGTCTATTATCAATCGTTGGCAAAAATTGAAGGCATTGAACCAGAAGTTCTGCCAAATTTGGAAAGATGATTATCTGAAAGAACTCCACAAACGAACTAAATGGAAACGTCCATGCTTAGACTTGAAAATCGACGACTTGGTTGTAATAAAATCGGATAATCTTTCGGCTAACGAATGGCGATTAGGAAGGGTAATTAAAGTGTACTTAGGTTCAGACAACCGAGTTCGCGTGGCCGACTTGCACGCTGAACGCGGTATTATTACTCGCCCAGTGGTCAAACTAATTATCCTGCGAGCCGAAAATAGTTAATTATCTTCATTCGTCCTCGTCCATCTTTGTTGTGTGCGTAATGTCCTCAAATAGACATCTCAGCAGAAATTAACGTATTTAATTTCTATTTTCGTGTGTGCCTGTCGCGCCATATCTTACGGGCATGTCCAGTTTTTATGGCTGAAAACTTTGCAAAGCGGCTTCGACTTGTGTGTCTCTACCGATACTGCTCCAAGTGTCTCTCCCCAGACCACCTCACTAAAGAGTGCACAAGCAACGGCCGATGCCGTCATTGTTCCGGAGAACACCACACCATGCTGTATTTCGGGCCGCATGAGCGCTCGAAAAAGTCCCCACCGACCCAAGCGATTCCTCTCGATGTAGCCAGATCTTTTGTCTCGGTCTTCACCGCGGAGAAGCTCGGCCGCTGAGGAGGAGTGAAGAGGGTGACGGACGGTCACCTGCCCAGCTGGCGGCCATAATTGATGACGCACGAGTGTCGCGCTCGTTTCGCCCTTCTCTGCGTGGCAGGCAGAGGAGTGGACAAACCAAACGGCGCACTACACATAGAGCCGAATGTCGTAAGTGTGGCCAAGGACGAAGACGGCCATCTCAACACCACTCGAATAGTGGTCCTCAACACCACTCAAATAGTGGTCCTCAGCGCCGCTCCTCGCCATCACCGTTGCCCATCATGCAATCGGTGACTCCACTGCTCCCCACGGCGGTCGTCAAGGTGGTTGACAGGGGTCATATCCATCGGGTTCGCGCGCTGGTGGGCCATTGTGCGGAGACATCTGTGGTGTCACAGTGCGTCGTGCGCCAGCTTGGGTTGCCAACACAGATGGTTGGCTCACATGAAGTTTGCTCTCTAAACCTCCGAGCGAACTACGAGTCCAACCAGTCTGTTACAACCCAGGCGAAGGTAGTGAAGCATTATAAGATATTATAAGTTTTATTACAGTAGATACTGCAAGAGGGCCGGCATGTTTAGGCCGCAACCCTAAACGATGAAAAAGTAGTTTATTACTCATCTAAACTTACCACTTTTATACTTACTTATCGGCCGTTCGAGTCTCGATTTTCCAGTCGTGATCCTCGTCCGATGCGCTTGTCGGCTTATCCAGCGAGCGCTCCTTCGTTGTAAAATCAATCACTTATTGATTGCCAAATTGGATTGTCTAATATACTAGCTGCAAAGTTTTTTATTTTACATCTTTGTCAAACGTTTAATTTGCTGCACTTATTGAAGCAATCTCACGTAAGCATAAATAAATAAACAATTGCTATATTTTGTACATGAAACTAATTCGCTTTATTTTGTTCTGCTCTTCTTTTCTTTGATGCAATAAAACTTCTAGTACATATTGCAGGTTTTTTTGTTTTTTTTATGAATATCACAATTTAAGATAAATCAATATTAAATTTAAAAGTGCAAAATAAAGAGCGTGTGTTACAGCTACAAGAATATAAAATATCAAATTTTTTACCAAGTGCGCCATTTTAGTGCCGGTCACGAAGTTTTACGAACTTCGATAAAAGTTTATTTTAATATTAATAAAGTAATAAAAGTATTAACTTTTCAAGTGTTAAATGTTAAATTTGTTAAAAATTAAATAAAACAAAAGAAAAAACAAAACAACAAATTATTACAATAACTTGGTAAAAATATTTGTGATTTTTTATATTCATACTCTATATACAAGAGCAGTGCACACACATACACACACACACGCGTACAATTGTTAAGCAAAGCAATTCAATTTTTCAATTTTGTTTGCGTTTTTATAGGAAGTAAAAATATTACAAGTTGAAGTAGAAAAAATGTACCTTTAAGTGCCGCACTCGGACAGTTAATAGTGTTTTTGTTTTACGCGTTTAAACAAATTATCAAATTTAAAAAATCGAATATACACTTAGATCGCACAGAGTTTTGTTTACATTCAGTAAAACAAAACAAAACACACAAAAGTGAAACAAATAAATTGTCCGTCGGCACTGTAGTTTTCTACTTATTAGAAAACAAAAACATTGTTTTTTTTTCTCTACTTTTTGTCTACTTTTTTGCCGAGAAGAATTTTCTTTGCTTAAGGCAAATTTTATTGATACACACACACACACACACACACAAGCACACACGACACTTTGGTTTCTTGCTTGCTAACAACTTGATTGTTTATATTTATATTATATACTTTTATGTTATGTTAAATATATTATATTGAACTTCGTCACTTGTTACGCGATTGTTTCGATTATTTTATTATTAACGCGAGTGTTATTAAAATAAAAGAATAAAAAAAAATAAAAAAGAAACAAAACAAAAACTTAAATAAAAAGCAAACACGCAAACTGCAAGAGGCGGAAAGCGGAACAAGTGTCAAGTGGAGGACAAAAGAAAAACCACAATTAAAGCAACAGGAACGAGTTCGAAAAAGAGTTGCCAATTCGACAAAAAATTTATCGCACGTATAGCGATTTTTTTTTTTGTTTGGCCTATTTCGAAAAATTTTACAAGCAATTGTTAGAGTTGGATTTTTATTGCCGATCGTCTTCGAAATTTATTTGCAAGTCTGGACAACGCCTGTGGGATTTTGAAAAATTAAATTTTATAAATTAAAAATTTTTTAGTCACAATTGTGATATATTGATTAATATAAAATCATTAAATTTAAAACAATATTTGATGTTGTGATTTTATTTTTTAGGATTAAAATAAATTTTTGACCAAAAAAAAAAAAAAATTTATCTAAAAATATTTTCTACATATTGGAAAAATATAAAACAAAACAAAACTTTTCTACTTATTAGAAAATATTTTTGTAAGTTTATTTAACTTTATATATAAAAAAGAGAAGAATAAACAATGGCGAAATTAACCTCGTTTATGAGAAATGCCGACACAATTTTTGATATGGAGAGAGACTTCAATGAGAGTCCTCAGGAAGAGCACACAACTTTCGCTCTAAGAATTCAAGAGGATGAATTGAAGTCTCAATGGACTAATTTAAAGACGTCATATGACGCATGCTTGCTGAAATTAGTGGCAGCGAGTGGTGATGCTGATGAAAATGTCATCCTAGTTAAAGTTAAATATCGCACATGTTATCAAACATATGTTCGCTGTCTAGCTAAGATGAACGAACTAAGCTATAAATTGTCCAAGGCGAAAAACAAATGAAGCGGATATTTCAAGTTTTGTTATGCCGATGTCTGGCCACAATATAAATTTACCACCATGTGATACCGAAATATTTCATGGTGATTACGTAACATGGCCGTCTTTCCGGGATATGTTTTCGGCTATTTATATTTCGTGGAAAAATTATTTCACTTGTACCAGAAAACCCGCGGAGAGTCAAAAGAGATTGTTCAAAAATCTCCACTCACGCATGAAGGGTTTGCAACAGCCTGGCAGAACTTGACAGACCGCTATGAGAATAAGCGGATTTTGGTGAACAGCCAGCTTAAAGTTTTATTCAACCTGCCAGCGGTTGCGACAGAGTCTGGAAGTGGAATTAAGAAACTTCAAAGAGACATAAATAATTTTATATCCGCTCTTATAGTACATAAAGTAAAAATTGACAACTGGGATGCTATTTTTACGTATTTGTGCTCTACAAAATTGCATGAGACTACGTTCTCCTTATGGGAGCAATCGATTGAGAACAAGGCAGAAATCCCCAAATGGGCTGACCTTGATAAATTTCTCACAAGTCGTTTTCAGTCGTTTTCGTCGCGCTCAAGTCTCAGGGCTTAATAATGTGGTGTCAGCCAGAGTGCAAAAAGCGTGCACTTTGGTCATAGGATCACCTATTGATCCAACCATCCAACTTACCATAAGCGCTCTAATTCTATCAAAGATTACAGGAAATCTTCCCACATGCTCAGTGGACCCTCTAGTGGAGCAAGCTTTCCCAGAGCTTGTACTTGCAGACAAACGCTTTTACTGCAGCGATCAAATTGATGTGCTACTGGGAGGTGACTTATACTCACAAATTCTGCTTGACGGTATTCGTCGAAAAATTCTTGGGTCACTTATTGCTCAAGAAACCATTTTCGGCTGGATCTTAATAGGTTCCGTTTCAACCACATCGCAGAAACCTGCCTCCTCGTCTGTCGTTTCATATTTCAGTGAAGTTTCAATTGATCGGCAGCTAGCATCCTTTTGGGACCTTGAGGAGATATCTCAAAAGGTTGTGTCCAATATCACAGACAAATTTTGTGAGGACAATTATGTTAACATAACCAGGTGCAATTCTGATGGTCGGTATGTGGTGACTTTACCGTTTAAGGAAAGTTATCCGAGAAAACCACGTTAGGTGATGCACGCTATATTGTGGTCCGACAATTTCTGCGCAATGAGGTGAGGCTTAATAAAAACATAGCTTACAAGAAGGAGTATGATGCTGTTCTGAAAGAATATCTGGAACTAGGCCATATGAGAGAAGTGTCTTCTTGTCTTTCTCCGAGACAAAATCATACTTATTACCTTCCTCATCATGCCGTCATGAAACCAGATAGTACCACTACAAAGGTTCGGGTGGTCTTCAACGCGTCAAGCCCTACTACATCCAATGGTGTGAGTTTGAACGATGTTCTGCATGCGAGACCAGTCTTGCAAAGTGATTTAACTTTGCTTATCCTGAAGTGGCGATTCTTCCAATTCGTATTTAATGGTGACATCGAAAAGATGTACCGCCAAATACTTGTGACTGAAGACCATCAGCGATTCCAGCGAATAATTTTTCGCGATCAAACAGGGAATCATCTACAAGATTTTCAGCTGAAAACAGTCACTTTCGGGGTAAATTGTGCCCCATTTCTAGCGCTGCGAACACTTTTGCAATTAGCTGACGATGTAGAAAGCAGCTTGCTACTAGCGTCAAAAATTTTGCGTCACCATATGTACGTAGATGACGCACTGGCGGGTGGTCATGACGTGCAGTCAGCAGTTCAAGCTCGAATAGACTTGGAAAAAGCGGCCGAATCAGCAGGTTTTACCTTGCAGAAGTGGACGGCCAACTCCGATGAGGTACTGCAAGGGATCCCGAAGAGTCATCGGCTACGAGAAGATTTTCTGGAGCTGGAAGATACGAGCAATGTAAAGACGCTGGGTATTAGATGGAACGCCCGATTCGACTATTTTTACTTTCATGATCGTCCGTTAGACCAGGAGGGAAGTTTTTCAAAACGCGAAGTTTTGTCGGCGATCGCGAAACTGTTCGATCTTGCAGGATGGTTGGCTCCGGTCGTGGTCATCGCAAAAATCCTGATGCAGCAAGTTTGGTTGGATGGAATCGGGTGGGATGATCAGCTAACCCCAGCTACTCTGCAACGTTGGCAAGTTTTTTTGGAAAACTACCCTCATATCAGCAGTGTCCGGATTCCACGTTGGATCGATTTTTCTCCGGAAGGCGATCTCCAGTTAAACGGGTTCTGCGATGCTTCAGAGAAAGCTTATGGAGCCGCGATATACATTCGCATGAGACGATCAGATAAAGTGAGCGTTCATCTTCTCGTCGCGAAAACAAAGGTAGCGCCGGTTAAGACGGTGTCGTTACCAAGGCTGGAGCTAGCAGAAATGGTTGACGCGTTTCTAATAAATTTAGAAACTTATAATTATAAGCTGTTTTTATGGACAGACTCGGCCATTTGTCTGGCTTGGTTGCGCAAGCAGCCATGTGCCTGGACTACCTTTGTTGCCAATCGTGTCTCGAAGATAGGCGAGAAAGTGGGTACTGAAAATTGGAGTCACGTGGATTCAGCCGATAATCTAGCGGATCTAGCCGGTAGAGGATTAGAACCACAGAACTTAAAAGATAGTTCTTTGTGGTGACATGGCCCCTCATGGCTACAACAAGAGGCTAGTTTTTGGCCTCAATTAAGCGAAGAATATGACACAACGATGGAAGCTAAAGCCATCAAAGCTCATGTAGCGTGTTCTCAAAATATGAACATTTTAGAACGATTTTCTTCGTTGCCTCGTGCCTTGCGTGTTCTTTCGTATGTATTACGATTCTTTCACAGAACTCACAGGTCACACAAAAGTAATTTCTGTTTTAAGTCTGCTGTAGTATCACAGCCAGAAATTAAAGAAATAACAAAATGACTCGTTATTGAGAGTCAAAAATTGGGCTATCCATCTGAATATGCCCAGTTGTCGAAGAAAAGTTTGATTAATTTGAAGAGTTCATTTTTAAATATTGAAATAAGAAATAACAAAACGACTCGTTATTGAGAGTCAAAAATTGGGCTATCCATCTGAATATGCCCAGTTGTCGAAGAAAAGTTTGATTGATTCGAAGAGTTCAATTTTAAATCTGAATCCTTTTCTCGACAGTCAAAAATACTTAGAATTGGCAGTCGATTATCGGAGACAGAACACATAAGTTATGATGAACGTCATCCCATAATTCTCCCTTATAATTGTCAGTTCTCTAAGTTGCTCGTGAATTTCACCCATGAGATCTCAATTCATGGTGGGACCCAGCTTGTATTGCGACTTATTCAGATGCAATACTGGATTCCCAGAGTAAAAAACATGATAAAATCTATCATACACAATTGTAAGGCTTATGTTATTGACCGAAAGCGGTTGCAGACTCAAATGATGGCATCCTTACCTCCAGAGCGAACAAAATTATCTCGCCCTTTTGCGTCTACTGGAGTTGTTTTCACAGGGCCATATGACATTAAAAATTACACGGGACGGGCTTGTCTTATAACCAATGGTTATATTTGGGTCTTTGTCTGTTTTGCTACAAAAGCTTTTCATTTAGAGGCTACAAGCGATCTCAGTACGGTAACTTTTCTGGCCGCATTTTCGAGGTTTGTTGCACATAGAGGGTGTCCAGAGAATTTATACTTTGGACTTATATTTATACAATTTTGTTGGTGCCTCCCGTGCCTTTAAAGAGGATTTTAAAGCCTTTCTTAATGATTCTAAGGAGAAAGTGGTGTCAAGGTTTGCTCATCAACACTTAACTTGGCATTTCATTCTGGCAGGGGTTCCCCATATGGGAGGTCTGTGGGAAGCAGGTGTCAAAAGTTTTAAGCTGCACTTTTGCAAAGTAGCGTCAGACTTAAAATTCACGTTTGAGGAGCTCTCGACATTGCTTTCGCGTATCGAAGCATGCTTGAATTAACGTCCTCTGAGCCCTATGTGATCTCATCCTAATGATCTTGCGCCCCTAACTCGAGCTCACTTTTTAGTAGGTGGGCCGTTACTTGCTCCCATTGAACCAGATATCACCGAAAGTCCAAAAAGATATCATCAATCGTTGGCAAAAATTGAAGGCATTGAACCAGAAGTTCTGCCAAATTTGGAAAGATGATTATCTGAAAAAACTCCACAAACGAACTAAATGGAAACGTCCATGCTTAGACTTGAAAATCGACGACTTGGTTGTAATAAAATCGGATAATCTTTCGGCTAACGAATGGCGATTAGGAAGGGTAATTAAAGTGTACTTAGGTTCAGACAACCGAGTTCGCGTGGCCGACTTGCACACTGAACGCGGTATTATTACTCGCCCAGTGGTCAAACTAATTATCCTGCGAGCCGAAAATAGTTAATTATCTTCATTCGTCCTCGTCCATCTTTGTTGTGTGCGTAATGTCCTCAAGTAGACATCTCAGCAGGAATTAACGTATTTAATTTCTATTTTCGTGTGTGCCTGTCGCGCCATATCTTGCGGGCATGTCCAGTTTTTATGGCTGAAAACTTTGCAAAGCGGCTTCCACTTGTGTGTCTCTACCGATACTGCTCCAAGTGTCTCTCCCCAGACCACCTCACTAAAGAGTGCACAAGCAACGGCCGATGCCGTCATTGTTCCGGAGAACACCACACCATGCTGTATTTCGGGCCGCATGAGCGCTCGAAAAAGTCCCCACCGACCCAAGCGATTCCTCTCGATGTAGCCAGATCTTTTGTCTCGGTCTTCACGTCGGAGAAGCTCGGCCGCCGAGGAGGAGTGAAGAGGGTGACGGACGGTCACCTGCCCAGCTGGCGGCCATAATTGATGACGCGCGAGTGTCGCGCTCGTTTCACCATTCTCTGCGTGGCAGGCAGAGGAGTGGACAAACCAAACGGCGCACTACACATAGAGCCGAATGTCGTAACTGTGGCCAAGGACGAAGACGGCCATCTCAACACCACTCGAATAGTGGTCCTCAACACCACTCAAATAGTGGTCCTCAGCACCGCTCCTCGCCATCACCGTTGCCCATCATGCAATCGGTGACTCCACTGCTCCCCACGGCGGTCGTCAAGGTGGTTGACAGGGGTCATATCCATCGGGTTCGCGCGCTGGTGGGCCATTGTGCGGAGACGTCTTTGGTGTCGCAGTGCGTCGTGCGCCAGCTTGGGTTGCCAACACAGATGGTTGGCTCACAAGAAGTTTGCTCTCTAAGCCTCCGAGCGAACTACGAGTCCAACCAGTCTGTTACAACCCAGGCGAAGGTAGTGAAGCATTATAAGATATTATAAGTTTTATTACAGTAGATACTGCAAGAGGGCCGGCATGTTTAGGCCGCAACCCTAAACGATGAAAAAGTAGTTTATTACTCATCTAAACTTACCACTTTTATACTTACTTATCGGCCGTTCGAGTCTCGATTTTCCAGTCGTGATCCTCGTCCGATGCGCTTGTCGGCTTATCCAGCGAGCGCTCCTTCGTTGTAAAATCAATCACTTATTGATTGCCAAATTGGATTGTCTAATATACTAGCTGCAAAGTTTTTTATTTTACATCTTTGTCAAACGTTTAATTTGCTGCACTTATTGAAGCATTCTCACGTAAGCATAAATAAATAAACAATTGGTATATTTTGTACATGAAACTAATTCGTTTTATTTTGTTCTGCTGTTCTTTTCTTTGATGCAATAAAACTTCTAGTACATATTGCACGTTTTTTGTTTTTTTTATGAATATCACAATTTAAAATAAATCAATATTAAATTTAAAAGTGCAAAATAAAGTGCGTGTGTTATAGCTACAAGAATATAAAATATCAAATTTTTTACCAAGTGCGCCATTTTAGTGCCGGTCACGAAGTTTTACGAACTTCGATAAAAGTTTATTTTAATATTAATAAAGTAATAAAAGTATTAACTTTTCAAGTGTTAAATGTTAAATTTGTTAAAAATTAAATAAAACAAAAGAAAAAACAAAACAACAAATTATTAAAATAACTTGGTAAAAATATTTGTGATTTTTTATATTCATACTCTTTATACAAGAGCAGTGCACACACATACATACACACACGCGTACAATTGTTAAGCAAAGCAATTAAATTTTTCAATTTCGTTTGCGTTTTCATAGAAAGTATAAATATTACAAGTTGAAGTAGAAAAAATGTACCTTTAAGTGCCGCACTCGGACAGTTAATAGTGTTTTTGTTTTACGCGTTTAAACAAATTATCAAATTTAAAAATCTAATATACACTTAGATCGCACAGAGTTTTGTTTACATTCAGTAAAACAAAACAAAACACACAAAAGTGAAACAAATAAATTGTCCGTCGGCACTGTAGTTTTCTACTTATTAGAAAACAAAAACATTGTTTTATTTTTATCTCTACTTTTTGTCTACTTTTTGCCGAGAAGAATTTTCTTTGCTTAAGGCAAATTTTATTGATACACACACACACACACACACACACACATGCACACACGACACTTTGGTTTCTTGCTCGCTAACAACTTGATTGTTTATATTTATATTATATACTTTTATGTTATATTAAACATATTATATTGAACTTCGTCACTTGTTACGCGATTGTTTCGATTATTTTATTATTAACGCGAGTGTTATTAAAATAAAAGAATAAAAAAAATAAAAAAGAAACAAAACAAAACACAAATAAAAAGCAAACACGCAAACTGCAAGAGGCGGAGAGCGGAACAAGTGTCAAGTGGAGGACAAAAGAAAAACCACAATTAAAGCAACTGGAACGAGTTCGAAAAAGAGTTGCCAATTCGACAAAAAATTTATCGCACTTATAGCGATTTTTTTTTTTTATTTTTTTTTTTTTTTGGATTCGCCAAGGGAGTGTGAAATCTCATGAATACGCATGCCCGTACTATACGCATGCACGACTTACATTCTACAACAGTCTGGATTAACCGGAAAGATAGAATGCACCTACGTACTAAAACACACAACCAGTTGGCGAAGTATGAATTTCCACTAAGCACATTAATTGGCTTTTCAGCGGAACTTAAAAATTTTATACAGAAACACGAATTTATTAAGAATTTATGAATTTGAAAAAGTAAACAACATCAAATAAGTAGTAAACTTTACATAAAACTCTAAAACAAAGAGACCAAAGTAACTATAAATAATATGAATATTAGTAAGTTTGCGGCAACTATCCAACCCAAGATCCTACGTGGAAAAGAGAGTAAACTCTTAAACACCAAACCAATTCCAATTATAACGGAGATATATACGTGTAAATATGTACAAACATATATGTGTATATATATACGGGTCACTTTGTAATTTTGGAACACCGTGCTAATGTTATTAATTGGATATGTATTTGGGCCAACGCAGGCATAAACTTGCATGGAAAAGAGATAAACACTTGCGCACCAAACTAAGTAACTAATAAGTCAACTGAATAAGAAAAATTTTAAAATTTTTTGATTAAAAGCAAACAAGTTAAAGCATACATATCGTATTCGATGGTGTTTACTTCATCAAACGCAATATTATAAAGGAAAAACAACTGAAACGGTCTCGAATATATGGAATAACTTCAGCCAACATTTTAACAGAATATAACAATATTATTAACCGAGTTAATGTTTGAAACAAAATTCTAAAATGTATCAATTATTTAAATGTAAAATCAATTTCCGTTTCAAGGAATACACTGGATCACAAAAATTAATTAAGCTGTAGCTATTGTTGAAATCACTACACATACATCGTAAAGGGTCATGAAGGGCAAAATTTGAAGTGCACTGGCTCAACTTAAAAAGCACAAAATGTCTAGATCCTCTTCTTGGGATGTTAAAGTTAAGAGATGAGAGAATATATTGGGAGTCAATTTCACCACAAAGTAATTTATATAGGAAGGCGACATTAAGCACCATCCTTCTGCTTCTCAGGGAAGGCAGTAAAATTTGTTTAAGGCAGGTTTCATACGAAGGAAGAATAATATCTGGGTTCCAACGATGATGACGTAAAGCAAAAAGTAAAAACTGTTTTTGAACCGATTCTATTGCATCAATGTGGACGTGATATTGAGGGTTCCATACTACGGAAGCATATTCAAGAATAGGTCTTACGAGAGATATATATAGTAATTTAGTTGTGAAGGCATCATTGAATTCTTTCGCCCATCTTTTAATGAAACCAAGAACACCTCTAGCCTTATTTACAGCCAAATTTATGTGGAGATTGAAGCGAAGTTTTGCTTCCATAATTACACCAAGATCAACAAAACTATGAACAATTTCTAAATGGATGTTATTTATAGTGTAATTTGTGCTGTGAGCAGTTCTACGTGAGAAGGTCATTGATTTACATTTTTTTAAGTTAAGGTTTAATAGGTTGAAGTTACACCAATCCACTAGTCTGTTTAAATCAGATTGTAAAAGGTGTTGTTCGTCGAGTGACTTGTAGGTAAGAAAAAGTTTCACATCGTCAGCATACATTAAGACGTCACAATGTTTAATTGCCGAGGGAAGGTCATTAATAAATAGTGAGAATAAAACCGGTCCAAGATGACTTCCTTGCGGAACACCAGATGTAACCATAATATTTTGTGATAGAGAATTTTGTATATAAAACTTTTTGAAAATGTTGCGATAAATAAGATTCTATCCAATTTAGCAATTTGACAGGAAACCCAATTAGCTTAAGTTTATTCAATAGAAGATTATGATTGACGCTGTCAAAAGCTTTGCTAAAGTCCGTATAAATAACATCAGTCTGTTTTCCCAAAGTAAAACCTTTTATTACACGAGTTGTAAACTCCAAAAGGTTTGTTGAAGTTGATTTTCCCTTTAAAAAACCATGCTGAGTGACAGTAATGGAAGATGAAACGAAGTGGGTCAGTTGTTCAGTTATGATTTTCTCAAATAATTTAGGGATTGCGCTTAATTTGGCGATGCCTCGGTAGTTAGTGACATCAATTTTGGAGCCAGATTTATGAAGGGGTATAATATATGAATCTTTCCATATAATGGGAAAATGTCCACTTTGCAGAGATATATTAAATATGTTTGATAGAGGAGCACACAGGTTGCTAGCACATTCCTTTAGAATGCAACTCGGAATTTCATCAGGGCCAGTCGAAAAAGAGCATTTAACTTGACGAAGGTTATGCATAACAATAATTGAGTCTATTACTGGAGTTTCAAAAGAGCTAACTGGAGGTAAATAAGGATGCTCAGAACACATATTAAATGGAATGTTGGAGTAAGTTGATTTGAAGAAGCTTGCAAACATGTTAGAAATAACATTGTCACAAGACGATTCCTCTTGATTGAATCCCATAAGGGGTGGAAAGTTGGAAGCCTTACGTTTTGAATTAACAAAAGTATAGAAGAGTTTCGGATTATCATTAAATTGAGATTTGATGTTGGCTATATAAGCAGTATAACACTGTTTATTTAATAGCTGGTATCTGCAACGACAAGATGAATAACAAGCAAAGTCAATATTAGAACCAGATTTTTTATATTTTTTAAATAATCGATTTTTTAAATTTTTTAGTGACTTAAGTTCACTTGTTAGCCAGGGTGGACTTAAGGGTTTAGAATTAATTTGCTTTGTTGGGACGCACAATAAGAAGCACCTTTGCAAAGTATCATTAAAAAACTGTACCGAGGTTTCGACGTCATAATATGAATACGGTGGTTTAATAGATAGAATCGGTGACCAGTCAGTCTGCGAGAGTAAGGTGTTGAGTTTAACATAGTCTGTACTTTTGAAATTATATATTTTTGTATTTCGCTTATCAGGTGTAAGTTTATTTTCATTTTCATGAGCAAGTAAAACTGTTATTTCAATAGTTGGATGATGTTCATCTTCCGGAAATGATACAGGGTTTGAGCGATTGAGATATACAGTAGTGCATCTATCTACAAACACAAGGTCCAGCGTTCTATGGTTTTTATTAAAAGTATTATTGACTTGTTGAAGACACAGGTCAGATAACTTATCTAAAAAATCATTTATCCAATTACTAGTGGAAACAGGTGTAAGAAATGAAGAGTCATCTGTCGAATTCCAAAACACAAAGGGTAGGTTAAAATCGCCCAACACAATAAGAACATCATTATTTTTTAACATATTATGAACTTGCTCAATGGCGTTTATATGTCTTAAGTAAATTGATATGTCACAATTTGGAGGAATGTAAGAACAGGTAAGATAAGCAATGCAATTATTTAATTTTACTGAAACACAAATAAACTCCAGTTCACTAGTGTCGAGAATTGTTAATTCATCAGATGCAAACGAGATATGAACAGCTATCAGAACACCACCACCGATCTTATTATAACGGTCTTTACGGAAAATTTGATAATTTTTACACATTATTTCAGAATTTAGAATATTAGAGCGAAGCCAAGTCTCCGTGAAAATTATAATGTTATATTCGAAATCAAAACTGTTAATGAACATTGCAGAAAGTTTGGAATTAAGACCCCTTACGTTTTGATACACAAGTTCTAATTTAGACTTGCGATTTGTTAATCGTTTTTTGGATGAGATTGCGGGCTATTTCGCGGGCGAGGCAAGTGTACTACATTTACTAATCGCGGATTATTTTTGAATTCGAATTCGCGTACGATTGTATTTCGTGGCCAGAAACTTACATCAACAATAGTATTAAATAAATTTTCTGGAACTGTCAATCTAAAGGAAGTAGTCGGACGTGCGTTTACATATTTGAATTTATGAATAGAAATAGAAAGAGTCGATGAACATTTCAACTTTGATTTAATGAAAAAATCTATATCATTATCTGTTGTATCAGATGCTAAGCGCGAAACAAAGATTGATTTAGTTGGAGGAATAGCAATCAAAGGTTTAGGAACAGAAATGTCAGAAGTAATTGCAATTTGTTTGACATCAGCAACAGTAAGAGCAAGAGAAGCAGCTTGTGCATACAATATTTCAGGCAAAGCGAGAGGTGGAGCTGATAATGAAAAAGGAGCAGACATAGACAAATTTGCCGAAGAAGAAAGAATAGGAGGAGGAGCATCCGTGTCCATGTCGTCAACGTTGTCTTGTTCTATAGAAGGTTGTGTTGGTGTCGAGTCAGTTTTCTGTTTGCTTCGAAGGGTCATATGTTTCTTTTTTCGCTTTGGTGAAGGAATTGACTCATCAATATATTTAAATTCATTGAAAAGAGTTTGATATTTTAAAAATTTATCAGAAAGTGAAGAAAGTTCTCTACTTATTTCCGAGAAACCTTGCTTCGTTTGCTTAAAAAGCTTATAAAAGTTAATGTCGGCCAACCTACACTTCTCACAAGACCAACGCAACCCTTTACCTTCTTCAATGGCATCTGCCACTCGACCTGACACTCCTGCACACTTGATGTGAACAATATTGTCACATACCCAACATGACAAAAATCGTTCATTTTCACCTTTAGTGGAGCAGCCAGGCTTAGCACAAACCATTTTTTTTTTTTTTTTTTTTTTTTTAGTTTAACAATTTTTATAATTTAAAGAAAGAAAAAGAAAACAATAAAGTAAAAAGATATAAAAATAAATAGTGGTGAAAGTTTAAAACAAAAAGATAAAAACTCTGAGACACCCTGTGGGAATAGCTAAAAGAAGTGCCTACAGTAAGGCGGGTCACCAAAAATGAATATAAAAAGACACCCCCTTAAATGAACACACATCGAGAAACGAGTGAAACAATCAGCACGTATTTTGGCGGGCTCCAAATTAAAATACCATAATCTTTGACTATAATCATTAAAAAATTACTTAGCCTTAAAAAACGTTTCAACAAGTTGAGTTTCTGTAATTTTGTGACGCGTTTGGTGATGTTTGATTACATTTTTTTGTGCAAATTTCAAAATAAAAACTATAAATTTTTAACTTTAATGTTCACTCATTGTTTGTGAAGTGCTCATGACGTTTAAACCATGAAAATATATAAATAAATACATAAAAGACCGAAGCCTTGTCTACGAACAGCGAAATTGCACATGCGCGCTTTGTGTGGTCGTACACTCTCCTGTCGGTCTCTCGCATGCGTCATCAACTTGCATACTAAACTAAAGTTCTCATCTGAGTCACTCTATACCAGTGGTCGGCAAAATTAAAAATGAGACTGTAAGTGAAAGTGAGACAAAAACTTGCATATCACTACGTTGTCAACATCACGTTCTCGCACACTTTTTGTTTATCTCTGTTTTTGCTTTTGTCGGTTGCTACAACAACTAAATCTTCTTATAAATCTTCTACTTTCTGCTGCTACTACAACTACGCTTCTACAACAACTACGCTGCTACTAAAACCACGCTTATCTCTGAGTCTTCTGCTTCGCTTAATTTTGCTCCAACAACTACGCTTCTACAACAACTACGCTGCTACTAAAACCACGCTTATCTCTGAGTCTTCTGCTTCGCTTAATTTTGCTCTAACAACTACGCTTCTACAACAACTACGCTGCTACTAAAACCACGCTTATCTCTGAGTCTTCTGCTTCGCTTAATTTTGCTCCAACAACATCTACGCTTCAGCATATCATCTCTACTAAGTCATCTTTAGTCAACTACATACTTTTCCTGTAATTCTGCTGCTTAATTGATTTTTTTTCGGTGCTTCTTTACTCTCTTAAGTTGGCACTTTTATTTTTTCTTAAGCAGTTAAATGACACCGTCTCCCCGATGAACGCGCCAACAACTTCAACAAAACTCAAATCGTGTGAGTAGCAAAAGCGATGCTATGCATAAGCCCGAGAGTGGGGATATAATATCTCAAGCTCTCCGTACTCTCCTGCAAGAATTAGAACAACGACTGAGTGCAAATCTGAAAGCAGAAATAAAGAGTTTGGAAGATCGCCTCTTTAAGCAGTACGATAATTCGTTTAAAAGCCTTACTACAGATTTAGCGAACATCGAAGAAAAAATTACAAATAGAATAGAATCGGACGTAAATGCGCTCAAATTAACAATCAGTGAGTGTGATAAAAAAATTGAGTTGCTGGACACGCAACTTCAAGCTCTTACTTCTCGATGCGACGAACTGGAAGGAGAAAGGAAAGAGTTTCTGAGTAACAACTCTAGCAACAACGATTTCTCTTCGGATGCTGTTTTGTTTGGAGTGCCGCGCTCAGAAGACGAAAATTTAAAAAGTATCTTCAACAGAATCTGCCATTTTATTGATTTCCAGCCACCGCAGATAAGGGATATTTTTCGTGTTAAACCAGCTTCAAGCAATCCAAATCCATTGCTTATAATTAAATTCTCGTCTCCCTTCGATCGTAACCGCACTTTAAAAGCATTTGGTGACTACAGGAGACGAACAAAATCTGCTGTGAATCTACGATCAATTGGTTTCAACTCTGATAATAATATTTTCATTCATGAAAGCTTGAGCTCTGACAACCGAAAAATAATGCAAGCGGCGATATTGCTTAAACGCCAGAAACATTTGTTTAATGCATTTACCTACCGGGGTGCAGTCCTCGTACGGTTGTACAAAAATGCTGATTGCATCAAAATTGGCAGTCTGGATGAGCTGCGCAATGCTGTCCAGAGCTCTAATGAGAACGTTCTGCTGGTTACCACTTAATCTTCGATATGGTTATACATTAAGTATCTCTCTTATAAACCTTATTATTCTTATCCATTATGTGTCTCTGCTCCTTTCTATTTCTCTGCCTTCTCTTTGTTTTAAATTATCATTTAAATTCGGTTTGATTGTTGTTATTATTGTTCGAACTTTTCTAATTATTTTTCTAATATGTTGCTTTGCATTAACTATCTTTTTACTTGCTTTCTATTTCTTATACTTAATTTGTCTATTTTTTTCCCTGCCTAAATTGTTCTATCCTGTTGCTTTTTCTGGTGTTTGGCGTTAGTCATCCATCTGATGTTGTTAATGATAACAAGAAAACTATGATTCAGATACTGTGTAGGCAACGCGGTGGTTTGAATGTAGTTCATTTTAATGCTCGCAGCTTGAATATAGCTAAACTGAATTATATTAAATATGTTTTCGAGGACTCATCGGTAGATGTAGTGTGCATTTCTGAAACGTGGCTATGTGATGAAGTAAATCAAACTATCTGCAATTTGAATAATTTTAAGCTATTTCGTAATGATCGTTGTGACAAAAAAGGAGGAGGTGTTGCAATTTACTGTAGAACAAATTTAAAATCTGAACTTGTGAGTAAATCGACTGGACCAGGTATTGAGTTCATTAATGTCTGCATATATGATCAAAACACTAAATTGCTTATGTCGTGTGTGTATAACCCGAATAAATGTCACCCTGTTGATCCGTTGTTTTCTGTTTTGTCCAATTCTTTACTAGATTACGATCTAATTTTATTGGGTGGAGACTTCAATATTAATATTATATTGAATGACTATTTGAAGCATTCGTTATATGAAAAAATATCGTCCTTAGGATTATCAATTGTAAATGAAAGTCAACCCACTAGATTTGCTAACAACTCTACTCCTAGTCTTTTAGACTACTTTATTGTTTCTGACCGTTCTGCTGTGATGTTATTTGACCAACTGTTCTTTATTTCTGATCATGACTTAATATTTTGTTCGCTAAATGTCAACTTTTCTCGCAATGTTATGTCTAATACTTATTCTTATCGTGATTTTAAATGTATTGATTACACGTCTCTATTGCATGATATTTCAATCACTCCCCTTAATAATTGTTAGCTATACCCTGATATCAATGACAAACTTGATTCTCTTATTGATCCAATAAAATACTTGTTTGAGAAACATGTCCCCTTACGAACGAAAACTGTGATGAATAAATCTTGCCCTTGGTTTTCTCAAAATGTTTTGAATGCCATTAAAAAACGAAACAGGCTTCGCACAATATGGAGGAAAAACCCCACCTCTAACAACTGGAATGCTTATAGGACTGCTAGAAACGAATCTGTTCACCTCACTAGACAAGCCAAATCACGCTACTTCTCGGCCAAACTTCAACTTTCGCTTCCAACCAGAACACTTTGGAAAAATATTAAAAAACTTGGAGTATGCAATAAAAATATAGTTGAATGCAACATTAATCCTGAAACTCTCTATGATCTTTTCGTTGGCACTGCAGATAGCCCTAGTAGTACTATACTCCCCCATTATAACCTGACCATGCAACAATCTTTCAATTTCACACAAGTAAACGAATTTAATGTTGGAAAATGTGTAATGCAAATTAAATCGAACGCTACAGGTGAAGATGGTGTTCCCATTAAATTTAATAAACTCATACTCCCTCATATAATTAGCCCTCTTACACATATTGTTAATTCTTGTTTTATGTCGTCATCGTTTCCAAACCTGTGGAAAACTGCGATTGTGCTACCTGTTGCAAAAAGGCAAAACCCTTCTGGTCCTAATGACTTTAGGCCAATAAGTATTTTATCCCCGCTGTCAAAAGTATGTGAGAAGCTCATGGCGCAACAAATCAATAAATATTTACTTGAAAAAAAACTTTTATCCCCTTTTCAATCGGGTTTTCGAGCTGGGCATGGATGCTCTACAGCAGTTGTAAAAGTTATGGATGACATAAGACCTGAATATGATTCTGGATCTATGACTCTGCTCTGTCTACTGGACTTTTCTAAAGCTTTTGATAAAGTTAATCATCACTACTTGAGTCATAAGCTTAAGAATTTGTTTGGATTCTGTGATAGTGCCGTCAAGTTGATGTCTAATTATTTGTTCAATAGGGTTCAAAAAGTCATTGTCGGACAATTATCCTCTCAATATAAGCAAATTGTTAGTGGTGTTCCACAAGGATCTATACTTGGACCTTTACTATTTTCAATGTTTATAAACGACATTTTCTATGTATGCAAAAATTCTTCTGTTCATGCCTATGCTGATGATGTGCAGCTGTATCTGTCTCGGAAAACTTCGCTTCTTGAAGATCTTTGTTGTAGAATGAATGAAGATCTTAGCAGTATTGAGAAATGGGCCAGTAGTAATGGTCTTCAACTAAATGCCTCAAAGTCTTATGTTCTTCCTATTTGTAAGAATAAAAATTGTATAAATGATGTCCCAGACTTATTTATTGGAACAAATAAGCTTACTGTTGTGTCTAAAGTTGTCAATCTTGGTTTCCATATTAATTCGTCTCTGTCATGTGTAGATCATGTTAACTCTGTAGTCAAAAAAGTTTATTATGTCCTTCGTAATTTGAGAATGTCAGCTTATGTTGTTCCTGTAAATGTAAAACGTAAGTTGGTGATTCAACTGATTCTATCAGTTATAACGTACTCGGAAATAATATACAGTAAACTCGACTCATCTTCACAGTTAAAACTTCAAATTGCCTTTAATTATGCTACACGCTACGTCTATGGTTTGCGAAAATTTGATCATTTGTCTAGTTTCAGAAATGCTATACTCGGATGTGATTTAAGTACTTTTATGAATGCTAGAAACTGTATTTATTTGCATAAACTCATTCTTGAGAAGACACCGCTTTATCTCTATTCAAAACTTCAGTTCTGTCTGTCTAGAAGAAATATTACTTTCATTGTACCTAGGCATAGCTCGCTGAACTCTTCTCGTCTGTTTTTCATTAACGCCATCAGACTATGGAATGCACTGCCCCAAAGTATAAGAGAAATTAACAGGAGAAGAACTTTTAGGCAAACTATTTTATCCTATTTCTCCACTTCCTAAAACTTAAACTTTCTTCTACATCTTTCCTCCTAGCAGTTCCCAATTTTTACTTTTGCGTATTTTTTTTTTCTCGGGCTTTATTATTGCTCATTTCGTTATATTTTATGTTTTTATTTTCCTAGACTGTTTTAAACCTTATGTTCTATAGTATAATTTTTTGAATTTTTTTTTTTTCTTTCTTTTTCTATATTATTAAGATAGTTGTTATAATATATAAATGAAATTTGAAATGTAATGGATTTAAGTAAATAAACTTAGTTGATAAGTAAGATCTTATTTAAGTTCTTAAATGTAAGTCATAAAATTAAAATTTAGCCATAATACTCCTAAGTAAACGAAGTTGTTATCTATAACATAATGTACTATAAGAGAACCTAGTTCTAAGTGTACTATGCAAGGCTTTTAAATAAATAAATAAAATGAAAGCTTACATCGAAAGTGTTTCAGCACTATAAAAATTTTTTTTTTGGGTGTCCCAAAAAACAGCCAAAATGGTCTTTTAGTTATAACATTAGTATTTTAAGTCCGATCATGAAGTGCAGTATATCGTTGGATAGGTCTGAAAGAATACTACATCGTATTCTTTGGTGTCGATGGTGTCAGAGGTCATCTTCAAGTAGATATATTGCAATTTTAATTTTTTTGCTCTAGGTACCCCATAACTTCGATTTAAAATTATTGTTTAAATAAACTTCATAAAAAATCAATATACTATTGTGAAGGAATTAATTGATTTTGTTCACTACAAAAAAAGTTACAAAGGTTAGAAGTTTCAGTACAACTAATGTATTTCTATAATAGAAATATTCAGCAATTGAAATTTTCTCTTAGTAGTTATATTAAATTTTTACGTGATTTCAGTTGGCTATAGCGTTCGCGGCTGTCGACTTTTGCAACAGCAGATTCAATCCCAACGTGAACAACGCGCTCAGTGTTTTGTGAGTGGCAGAGGAAATCTGTAAAAACCAAATCATTGCAAAATATTTTTGTATAAAATCACATAAATATTTACCTGGAACTTTGAACTTACTTTTACCAAAATGTTTCACTTTAGTAAATTTAATTTTTTAAAAACTATGACACATTCAAAAAGTGGAGCCAGCTCCCGATTTCGATTTAGTACTGAATATAACGGAACAAGTTTCTTAAAAGCCAATTGCAATCACTTTTGAAAGAAGAAGTACCCAAAGGCAAAGTAATTTTGAGATAAGCAGTTATAGCGGAATCATGTAAAATAAGAAACTACTGAATATTTCAATAATAGAAATACAGTAGTTGTTCTAAAACTTCTCACCTTTGTAACTTTTTTTGTAGTGAACAAAATCAATTAATTCTTTCACAATAGTATATTGATTTTTTATGAAGTTTATTCCAACAATAATTTCAAATCGAAGTTATGGGGTACTTAGAGCAAAAAAATAAAAATTGTTAAATATCTACTTGAAGATGACCTCTGACATCATCGACACCAAAGAACACGATGTAGTATTCTTTCAGACCTATCCAACGATATGCTGCACTTCATGATCCGAATCAAAATACTAATGTTATAACTAAAAGACCATTTTGGCTGTTTTTTGGGTCACCCAAAAAAAAATTTTTTATCGTGCTGAAACACTTTTGATTTAAGCTTTCATTTAAGGGGGTGTCTTTTTATATTCATTTTTTCTTCCATATAAAGCGACCCACTCTAGCCTACAGGTATGCAACGCTATTTTACTTTACTTAAGAGAAGCTAAGAAATAAAATAGTGAAATGTCAACAAATCAAAAGAACAACAAGAACAAAATTTAAAGAAAAGAAATGAAGCACAACATTGTTTGTATGTTTTTGTTTTTGTTGATTTTTTTTTTTTTCACTGCTTATAAAAATAAGCACAAGTGTCAAGCACTTAAAACTTATGCACTTATATATATATTTTAAACCTGGAAATTATTGCAATTCGCGGAAAACTGTGCACAATTTTTAAAGGCACAGAAACACTCAATTCTATAAACGAATTAAAAGACCGAAATTACGCATTTAAACCGTTTATTAAATAACACAAATTATAAATTGAAAAATAATTAAAACACGACCAGAAATTTTCGATGCTGAAAGTTCGACGGAGTTGCCAGACTTTGTTTGGCCTATTTCGAAAAATTTGACAAGCAATTGTTAGAGTTGGATTTTTGTTGCCGATCGTCTTCGAAAATTATTTGCAAGTCTGGACAACGCCTGTGGGATTTTGAAAATTTAAATTTTATAAATTAAAAATTTTTAAGTCACAATTGTAATATATTGATTAATATAAAATCATTAAATTTAAAACAATATTTGATGTTGTGATTTTATTTTTAAGGATTAAAATAAATTTTTGACCAAAAAAAAAAAAAAAAATTTATTTAAAATAAAAAACACAATTTTTTTAAATATTTTTCTACATATTGGAAAAATATAAAACAAAACAAAACTTTTCTACATATTAGAAAATATTTTTATAAGTTTATTTAACTTTATATATAAAAAAGAGAAGAATAAACAATGGTGAAATTAACCTCGTTTATGAGAAATGCCGACACCATTTTTGATATGGAGAGAGACTTCAATGAGAGTCCTCAGGAAGAGCACACAACTTTCGCTCTAAGAATTCAAGAGGATGAATTGAAGTCTCAATGGACTAATTTAAAGACGCCATATGACGCATGCTTGCTGAAATTAGTGGCAGCGAGTGGTGATGCTGATGAAAATGTCATCCTAGTTAAAGTTAAATATCGCACATGTTATCAAACATATGTTCGCTGTCTAGCTAAGATGAACGAACTAAGCTATAAATTGTCCATGGCGAAAAAAAATAATGAAGCCGATATTTCAAGTTTTGTTATGCCGATGTCTGGCCACAATATAAATTTACCACCATGTGATACCGAAATATTTCATGGTGATTACGTAACATGATCGTCTTTCCGGGATATGTTTTCGGCTATTTATATTTCGTGGAAAAATTATTTCACTTGTACCAGAAAACCCGCGGAGAGGCAAAAGAGATTGTTCAAAAATCTCCACTCACGCATGAAGGGTTTGCAACAGCCTGGCAGAACTTGACAGACCGCTATGAGAATAAGCGGATTTTGGTGAACAGCCAGCTTAAAGTTTTATTTAACCTGCCAGCGGTTGCGACAGAGTCTGGAAGTGGAGTTAAGAAACTTCAAAGAGACATAAATAATTGTATATCCGCTCTTACAATACATAAAGTAAATATTGACAACTGGGATCCTTTTTTTACGTATTTGTGCTCTACAAATTGCATGAGACTACGTTCTCCTTATGGGAGCAATCGATTGAGAACAAGGCAGAAATCCCCAAATGGGCTGACCTTGATAAATTTGTCACAAGTCGTTTTCAGACACTAGAAACGGTGTCCGACTTTAGAGGCGCCATTGTCCAAAATTTTTGGCAATGTCAGTAAATGACAGATCATCGGCTGCAAGACGGCATTGCTGTCTCAACTGTTTATCAACCAGCCATGTTTCTAAAAATTGCAAGAGCGGCTACAACTGCTCCACATGCGGACAACGACATCATTCGTTGCTTCATAGAGAATTTAGAGCCGCAAATAGTCATCCAAATGCGGGAGGTCCAAGTACGAGTATACAGTCCACTCAACATGTCGCAGCGCAATCACAAACATCTGCAGGCGCTTGCGAAAATTACCAAGCGTGTTTTGCCTCAAGCAGGAGGAGCCGTGTTCAAAGCCAGAGCACTTATTGATTCTGGCTCAGAAGGCTCGTTCATTTCTGAGAGGTTGCATCGACTTATTCAGCTTCCTACTTATCGTGTTTGCGCTCAAGTCTCAGGGCTTAATAATGTGGTGTCAGCCAGAGTGCAAAAAGCGTGCACTTTGGTCATAGGATCACCTATTGATCCAACCATCCAACTTACCACAAGCGCTCTAATTCTATCAAAGATTACAGGAAATCTTCCCACATGCTCAGTGGACCCTCTAGTGGAGCAAGCTTTCCCAGAGCTTGTACTTGCAGACAAACGCTTTTACTGCAGCGATCAAATCGATGTGCTACTGGGAGGTGACTTATACTCACAAATTCTGCTTGACGGTATTCTTTGAAATATTCTTGGGTCACTTATTGCTCAACAAACCATTTTCGGCTGGATCTTAACAGGTTCCGTTTCAACCACATCGCAAAAACCTGCCTCCTCGTCTGTCGTTTCATATTTCAGTGAAGTTTCAATTGATCGGCAGCTAGCATCCTTTTGAGAGCTTGAGGAGATACCTCAAAAGGTTGTGTCCAATATCACAGACAAATTTTGTGATGACAATTATGTTAACACAACGAGGTGCAATTCTGATGGTCGGTATGTGGTGACTTTACCGTTTAAGGGAAGTTATCCGAGAAAACCACGTTAGGTGATGCACGCTATATTGTGGTCCGACAATTTCTGCGCAATGAGGTGAGGCTTAATAAAAACATAGCTTACAAGAAGGAGTATGATGCTGTTCTGAAAGAATATCTGGAACTAGGCCATATGAGAGAAGTGTCTTCTTGTCTTTCTCCGAGACAAAATCATAGTTATTACCTTCCTCATCATGCCGTCATGAAACCAGATAGTACCACTACAAAGGTTCGGGTGGTCTTCAACGCGTCAAGCCCTACATCCAATGGTGTGAGTTTGAACGATGTTCTGCATGCGGGGCCAGTCTTGCAAAGTGATTTAACTTTGCTTATCCTGAAGTGGTGATTCTTCCAATTCGTATTTAATGGTGACATCGAAAAGATGTACCGCCAAATACTTGTGACTGAAGACCATCAGCGATTCCAGCGAATAATTTTTCGCGATCAAACAGGGAATCATCTACAAGATTTTCAGCTGAAAACAGTCACTTTCGGGGTAAATTGTGCCCCATTTCTAGCGCTGCGAACACTTTTGCAATTAGCTGACGATGTAGAAAGCAGCTTGCTACTAGCGTCAAAAATTTTGCGTCACCATATGTACGTAGATGACGCACTGGCGGGAGGTCATGACGTGGAGTCAGCAGTTCAAGCTCGAATAGACTTGGAAAAAGCGGCCGAATCAGCAGGTTTTACCTTGCGGAAGTGGACAGCCAACTCCGATGAGGTACTGCAAGGGATCCCGAAGAGTCATCAGCTACGAGAAGATTTTCTGGAGCTGGAAGATACGAGCAATGTAAAGACGCTGGGTATTAGATGGAACGCCCGATTCGACTATTTTTACTTTCATGCTCGTCCGTTAGACCAGGAGGGAAGTTTTTCAAAACGCGAGGTTTTGTCGGCGATCGCGAAACTGTTCGATCCTGCAGGATGGTTGGCTCCAGTCGTGGTCATCGCAAAAATCCTGATGCAGCAAGTTTGGTTGGATGGAATCGGGTGGGATGATCAGCTAACCCCAGCTATTCTGCAACGTTGGCAGGTTTTTTTGGAAAACTACCCTCATATCAGCAGTGTCCGGATTCCACGTTGGATCGATTTTTCTCCGGAAGGCGATCTCCAGTTAAACGGGTTCTGCGATGCTTCAGAGAAAGCTTATGGAGCCGCGATATACATTCGCATGAAACGATCAGATAAAGTGAGCGTTCATCTTCTCGTCGCGAAAACAAAGGTAGCGCCGGTTAAGACGGTGTCGTTACCAAGGCTGGAGCTAGCAGAAATGGTTGACGCGTTTCTAATAAATTTAGAAACTTATAATTATAAGCTGTTTTTATGGACAGACTCGGCCATTTGTCTGGCTTGGTTGCGCAAGCAGCCATGTGCCTGGACTACCTTTGTTGCCAATCGTGTCTCAAAGATAGGCGAGAAAGTGGGGACTGAAAATTGGAGTCACGTGGATTCAGCCGATAATCTAGCGGATCTAGCCGGTAGAGGATTAGAACCACAGAACTTAAAAGATAGTTCTTTGTGGTGGCATGGCCCCTCATGGCTACAACAAGAGGCTAGTTTTTGGCCTCAATTAAGCGAAGAATATGACACAACGATGGAAGCTAAAGCCATCAAAGCTCATGTAGCGTGTTCTCAAAATATGGACATTTTAGAACGATTTTCTTCGTTGCCTCGTGCCTTGCGTGTTCTTTCGTATGTGTTACGATTCTTTCACAGAACTCACAGGTTACACAAAAGTAATTTCTGTTTTAAGTCTGCTGTAGTATCACAGCCAGAAATTAAAGAAATAACAAAACGACTCGTTATTGAGAGTCAAAAATTGGGCTATCCATCTGAATATGCCCAGTTGTCGAAGAAAAGTTTGATTAATTTGAAGAGTTCATTTTTAAATATTGAAATAAGAAATAACAAAACGACTCGTTATTGAGAGTCAAAAATTGGGCTATCCATCTGAATATGCCCAGTTGTCGAAGAAAAGTTTGATTGATTCGAAGAGTTCAATTTTAAATCTGAATCCTTTTCTCGACAGTCAAAAAATACTTAGAATTGGCGGTCGATTATCGGAGACAGAACACATAAGTTATGATGAACGTCATCCCATAATTCTCCCTTATAATTGTCAGTTCTCTAAGTTGCTCGTGAAGTTCACCCATGAGATCTCAATTCATGGTGGGACCCAGCGTGTATTGCGACTTATTCGGATGCAATACTGGATTCCCAGAGTAAAAAACATGATAAAATCTATCATACACAATTGTAAGGCTTGTGTTATTGACCGAAAGCGGTTGCAGAATCAAATGATGGCATCCTTACCTCCAGAGCGAACAAAATTATCTATCTTTTGCGTCTACTGGAGTTGTTTTCACAGGGCCATATGACATTAAAAATTACACGGGACGGGCTTGTCTTATAACCAAGGGTTTTATTTGGGTCTTTGTCTGCTTTGCTACAAAAGCTATTCATTTAGAGGCTACAAGCGATCTCAGTACGGTAACTTTTCTGGCCGCATTTTCGAGGTTTGTTGCACATAGAGGGTGTCCAGAGAATTTATACTTTGAACTTATATTTATACAATTTTGTTGGTGCCTCCCGTGCCTTTAAAGAGGATTTTAAAGCCTTTCTTAAGGATTCTAAGGAGAAAGTGGTGTCAAGGTTTGCTCATCAACACTTAACTTGGCATTTCATTCCGGCAGGGGTTCCCCATATGGGAGGTCTGTGGGAAGCAGGTGTCAAAAGTTTTAAGCTGCACTTTTGCAAAGTAGCGTCAGACTTAAAATTCACGTTTGAGGAGCTCTCGACATTGCTTTCGCGTATCGAAGCATGCTTGAATTAACGTCCTCTGAGCCCTATGTGATCTCATCCTAATGATCTTGCGCCCCTAACTCGAGCTCACTTTTTAGTAGGTGGGCCGTTACTTGCTCCCATTGAACCAGATATCACCGAAAGTCCAAAAAGATATCATCAATCGTTGGCAAAAATTGAAGGCATTGAACCAGAAGTTCTGCCAAATTTGGAAAGATAATTATCTGAAAGAACTCCACAAACGAACTAAATGGAAACGTCCATGCTTAGACTTGAAAATCGACGACTTGGTTGTAATAAAATCGGATAATCTTTCGGCTAACGAATGGCGATTAGGAAGGGTAATAAAAGTGTATTATTAAAATAAACCGAGTTCGCGTGGCCGACTTGCACACTGAACGCGGTATTATTACTCGCCCAGTGGTCAAACTAATTATCCTGCGAGCCGAAAATAGTTAATTATCTTCATTCGTCCTCGTCCATCTTTGTTGTGTGCGTAATGTCCTCAAATAGACATCTCAGCAGAAATTAACGTATTTAATTTCTATTTTCGTGTGTGCCTGTCGCGCCATATCTTACGGGCATGTCCAGTTTTTATGGCTGAAAACTTTGCAAAGCGGCTTCGACTTGTGTGTCTCTACCGATACTGCTCCAAGTGTCTCTCCCCAGACCACCTCACTAAAGAGTGCACAAGCAACGGCCGATGCCGTCATTGTTCCGGAGAACACCACACCATGCTGTATTTCGGGCCGCATGAGCGCTCGAAAAAGTCCCCACCGACCCAAGCGATTCCTCTCGATGTAGCCAGATCTTTTGTCTCGGTCTTCACGTCGGAGAAGCTCGGCCGCCGAGGAGGAGTGAAGAGGGTGACGGACGGTCACCTGCCCAGCTGGCGGCCATAATTGATGACGCGCGAGTGTCGCGCTCGTTTCGCCCTTCTCTGCGTGGCAGGCAGAGGAGTGGAGAAACCAAACGGCGCACTACACACAGAGCCGAATGTCGTAAGTGTGGCCAAGGACGAAGACGGCCATCTCAACACCACTCGAATAGTGGTCCTCAACACCACTCAAATAGTGGTCCTCAGCGCCGCTCCTCGCCATTGATGTTGGCTATATAAGCAGTATAACACTGTTTATTTAATAGCTGGTATCTGCAACGACAAGATGAATAACAAGCAAAGTCAATATTAGAACCAGATTTTTTATATTTTTTAAATAATCGATTTTTTAAATTTTTTAGTGACTTAAGTTCACTTGTTAGCCAGGGTGGACTTAAGGGTTTAGAATTAATTTGCTTTGTTGGGACGCACAATAAGAAGCACCTTTGCAAAGTATCATTAAAAAACTGTACCGAGGTTTCGACGTCATAATATGAATACGGTGGTTTAATAGATAGAATCGGTGACCAGTCAGTCTGCGAGAGTAAGGTGTTGAGTTTAACATATCCGTACTTTTGAAATTATATATTTTTGTATTTCGCTTATCAGGTGTAAGTTTATTTTAATTTTCATGAGCAAGTAAAACTGTTATTTCAATAGTTGGATGATGTTCATCTTCCGGAAATGATACAGGGTTTGAGCGATTGAGATATACAGTAGTGCATCTATCTACAAACACAAGGTCCAGCGTTCTATGGTTTTTATTAAAAGTATTATTGTCTTGTTGAAGACACAGGTCAGATAACTTATCTAAAAAATCATTTATCCAATTACTAGTGGAAACAGGTGTAAGAAATGAAGAGTCATCTGTCGAATTCCAAAACACAAAGGGTAGGTTAAAATCGCCCAACACAATAAGAACATCATTATTTTTTAACATATTATGAACTTGCTCGATGGCGTTTATATGTCTTAAGTAAATTGATATGTCACAATTTGGAGGAATGTAAGAACAGGTAAGATAAGCAATGCAATTATTTAATTTTACTGAAACACAAATAAACTCCAGTTCACTAGTGTCGAGAATTGTTAATTCATCAGATGCAAACGAGATATAAACAACTATCAGAACACCACCACCGATCTTATTATAACGGTCTTTACGGAAAATTTGATACATATATTATTTCAGAATTTAGAATATTAGAGCGAAGCCAAGTCTCCGTGAAAATTATAATGTTATATTCGAAATCAAAACTGTTAATGAACATTGCAGAAAGTTTGGAATTAAGACCCCTTACGTTTTGATACACAAGTTCTAATTTAGACTTGCGATTTGTTAATCGTTTTTTGGATGAGATTGCGGGCTATTTCGCGGGCGAGGCAAGTGTACTACATTTACTAATCGCGGATTATTTTTGAATTCGAATTCGCGTACGATTGTATTTCGTGGCCAGAAACTTACATCAACAATAGTATTAAATAAATTTTCTGGAACTGTCAATCTAAAGGAAGTAGTCGGACGTGCGTTTACATATTTGAATTTATGAATAGAAATAGAAAGAGTCGATGAACATTTCAACTTTGATTTAATGAAAAAATCTATATCATTATCTGTTGTATCAGATGCTAAGCGCGAAATAAAGATTGATTTAGTTGGAGGAATAGCAATCAAAGGTTTAGGAACAGAAATGTCAGAAGTAATTGCAATTTGTTGGACATCAGCAACAGTAGGAGCAAGAGAAGCAGCTTGTGCATACGATATTTCAGGCAAAGCGAGAGGTGGAGCTGATAATGAAAAAGGAGCAGACATAGACAAATTTGCCGAAGAAGAAAGAATAGGAGGAGGAGCATCCGTGTCCATGTCGTCAACGTTGTCTTGTTCTATAGAAGGTTGTGTTGGTGTCGAGTCAGTTTTCTGTTTGCTTCGAAGGGTCATATGTTTCTTTTTTCGCTTTGGTGAAGGAATTGACTCATCAATATATATAAATTCATTGAAAAGAGTTTGATATTTTAAAAATTTATCAGAAAGTGAAGAAAGTTCTCTACTTATTTCCGAGAAACCTTGCTTCGTTTGCTTAAAAAGCTTATAAAAGTTAATGTCGGCCAACCTACACTTCTCACAAGACCAACGCAACCCTTTACCTTCTTCAATGGCATCTGCCACTCGACCTGACACTCCTGCACACTTGATGTGAACAATATTGTCACATACCCAACATGACAAAAATCGTTCATTTTCACCTTTAGTGGAGCAGCCAGGCTTAGCACAAACCATTTTTTTTTTTTTTTTTTTTTTTAGTTTAACAGTTTATATAATTTAAAGAAAGAAAAAGAAAACAATAAAGTAAAAAGATATAAAAATAAATAGTGGCGAAAGTTTAAAACAAAAAGATAAAAACTCTGAGACACCCTGTGGGAATAGCTAAAAGAAGTGCCTACAGTAAGGCGGGTCACCAAAAATGAATATAAAAAGACACCCCCTTAAATGAAAAATTACATCGAAAGTGTTTCAGCGCTATAAAATTTTTTTTTTTTGGGTGTCCCAAAAAACAGCCAAAATGGTCTGTTAGTAACATTAGTATTTTAAGTCCGATCATGAAATGCAGTATATTAATTAAGAATACTACATCGTGTTCTTTGGTGTCGATGGTGTCAGAGGTCATCTTCAAGTAGATATATTGCAATTTTTATTTTTTTGCTCTAGGTACCCCATAACTTCGATTTAAAATTATTGTTTAAATAAACTTCATAAAAAATCAATATACTATTGTGAAGGAATTAATTGATTTTGTTCACTACAAAAAAAGTTACAAAGGTTAGAAGTTTCAGTACAACTAATGTATTTCTATAATAGAAATATTCAGCAATTGAAATTTTCTCTTAGTAGTTATATTAAATTTTTACGTGATTTCAGTTGGCTATAGCGTTCGCGGCTGTCGACTTTTGCAACAGCAGATTCAATCCCAACGTGAACAACGCGCTCAGTGTTTTGTGAGTGGCAGAGGAAATCTGTAAAAACCAAATCATTGCAAAATATTTTTGTATAAGATCACATAAATATTTACCTGGAACTTTGAACTTACTTTTACCAAAATGTTCACTTAAAAACTATGACACACTCAAAAAGTGGAGCCAGCTCCCGATTTCGATTTAGTACTGAATATAACGGAACAAGTTTCTTAAAAGCCAATTGCAATCACTTTTGAAAGAAGAAGTACCCAAAGGCAAAGTAATTTTGAGATAAGCAGTTATAGCGGAATCATGTAAAATAAGAAACTACTGAATATTTCAATAATAGAAATACAGTAGTTGTTCTAAAACTTCTAACCTTTGTAACTTTTTTTGTAGTGAACAAAATCAATTAATTCCTTCACAATAGTATACTGATTTTTTATGAAGTTTATTCCAACAATAATTTTAAATCGAAGTTATGGGGTACTTAGAGCAAAAAAATAAAAATTGTTAAATATCTACTTGAAGATGACCTCTGACATCATCGACACCAAAGAACACGATGTAGTATTCTTTCAGACCTATCCAACGATATGCTGCACTTCATGATCCGAATCAAAATACTAATGTTATAACTAAAAGACCATTTTGGCTGTTTTTTGGGACACCCAACAAAAAATTTTTTTATAGTGCTGAAACACTTTTGATTTAAGCTTTCATTTTAGGGGGTGTCTTTTTATATTCATTTTTTCTTCCATATAAAGCGACCCACTCTAGCCTACAGGTATGCAACGCTATTTTACTTAACTTAAGAGAAGCTAAGAAATAAAATAGTGAAATGTCAACAAATAAAAAGAACAACAAGAACAGAATTTAAAGAAAAGAAATGAAGCACAACATTGTTTGTATGTTTTTGTTTTTGTTGATTTTTTTTTTTCACTGCTTATAAAAATAAGCACAAGTGTCAAGCACTTAAAACTTATGCACTTATATATATATTTTAAACGCGGAAATTATTGCAATTCGCGGAAAACTGTGCACAATTTTTAAAGGCACAGAAACACTCAATTCTATAAACGAATTAAAAGACCGAAATTACGCATTTAAACCGTTTATAAAATAACACAAATTATAAATTGAAAATAATTAAAACACGACCAGAAATTTTCGATGCTGAAAGTTCGACGGAGTTGCCAGACTTTGTATGGCCAATTTCGAAAAATTTGACAAGCAATTGTTAGAGTTGGATTTTTGTTGCCGATCGTCTTCGAAAATTATTGCAAGTCTGGACAACGCCTGTGGGATTTTGAAAATTTAAATTTTATAAATTAAAAATTTTTAAGTCACAATTGTAATATATTGATTAATATAAAATCATTAAATTTAAAACAATATTTGATGTTGTGATTTTATTTTTAAGGATTAAAATAAATTTTTGACCAAAAAAAAAAAAAAAATTTATTTAAAATAAAAAACACAATTTTTTTAAATATTTTTCTACATATTGGAAAAATATAAAACAAAACAAAACTTTTCTACATATTAGAAAATATTTTTGTAAGTTTATTTAACTTTATATATAAAAAAGAGAAGAATAAACAATGGTGAAATTAACCTCGTTTATGAGAAATGCCGACACCATTTTTGATATGGAGAGAGACTTCAATGAGAGTCCTCAGGAAGAGCACACAACTTTCGCTCTAAGAATTCAAGAGGATGAATTGAAGTCTCAATGGACTAATTTAAAGACGCCATATGACGCATGCTTGCTGAAATTAGTGGCAGCGAGTGGTGATGCTGATGAAAATGTCATCCTAGTTAAAGTTAAATATCGCACATGTTATCAAACATATGTTCGCTGTCTAGCTAAGATGAACGAACTAAGCTATAAATTGTCCATGGCGAAAAAAAATAATGAAGCCGATATTTCAAGTTTTGTTATGCCGATGTCTGGCCACAATATAAATTTACCACCATGTGATACCGAAATATTTCATGGTGATTACGTAACATGGCCGTCTTTCCTGGATATGTTTTCGGCTATTTATATTTCGTGGAAAAATTATTTCACTTGTACCAGAAAACCCGCGGAGAGGCAAAAGAGATTGTTCAAAAACCTCCACTCACGCATGAAGGGTTTGCAACAGCCTGGCAGAACTTGACAGACCGCTATGAGAATAAGCGGATTTTGGTGAACAGCCAGCTTAAAGTTTTATTTAACCTGCCAGCGGTTGCGACAGAGTCTGGAAGTGGAATTAAGAAACTTCAAAGAGACATAAATAATTGTATATCCGCTCTTACAATACATAAAGTAAATATTGACTACTGGGATCCTATTTTTACGTATTTGTGCTCTACAAATTGCATGAGACTACGTTCTCCTTATGGGAGCAATCGATTGAGAACAAGGCAGAAATCCCCAAATGGGCTGACCTTGATAAATTTGTCACAAGTCGTTTTCAGACACTAGAAACGGTGTCCGACTTTAGAGGCGCCATTGTCCAAAATTTTTGGCAATGTCAGTAAATGACAGATCATCGGCTGCAAGACGGCATTGCTGTCTCAACTGTTTATCAACCAGCCATGTTTCTAAAAATTGCAAGAGCGGCTACAACTGCTCCACATGCGGACAACGACATCATTCGTTGCTTCATAGAGAATTTAGAGCCGCAAATAGTCATCCAAATGCGGGAGGTCCAAGTACGAGTATACAGTCCACTCAACATGTCGCAGCGCAATCACAAACATCTGCAGGCGCTTGCGAAAATTACCAAGCGTGTTTTGCCTCAAGCAGGAGGAGCCGTGTTCAAAGCCAGAGCACTTATTGATTCTGGCTCAGAAGGCTCGTTCATTTCTGAGAGGTTGCATCGACTTATTCAGCTTCCTACTTATCGTGTTTGCGCTCAAGTCTCAGGGCTTAATAATGTGGTGTCAGCCAGAGTGCAAAAAGCATGCACTTTGGTCATAGGATCACCTATTGATCCAACCATCCAACTTACCACAAGCGCTCTAATTCTATCAAAGATTACAGGAAATCTTCCCACATGCTCAGTGGACCCTCTAGTGGAGCAAGCTTTCCCAGAGCTTGTACTTGCAGACAAACGCTTTTACTGCAGCGATCAAATCGATGTGCTACTGGGAGGTGACTTATACTCACAAATTCTGCTTGACGGTATTCTTTGAAATATTCTTGGGTCACTTATTGCTCAACAAACCATTTTCGGCTGGATCTTAACAGGTTCCGTTTCAACCACATCGCAAAAACCTGCCTCCTCGTCTGTCGTTTCATATTTCAGTGAAGTTTCAATTGATCGGCAGCTAGCATCCTTTTGGGAGCTTGAGGAGATACCTCAAAAGGTTGTGTCCAATATCACAGACAAATTTTGTGATGACAATTATGTTAACACAACGAGGTGCAATTCTGATGGTCGGTATGTGGTGACTTTACCGTTTAAGGAAAGTTATCCGCAGAAAACCACGTTAGGTGATGCACGCTATATTGTGGTCCGACAATTTCTGCGCAATGAGGTGACGCTTAATAAAAACATAGCTTACAAGAAGGAGTATGATGCTGTTCTGAAAGAATATCTAGAACTAGGCCATATGAGAGAAGTGTCTTCTTGTCTTTCTCCGAGACAAAATCATACTTATTACCTTCCTCATCATGCCGTCATGAAACCAGATAGTACCACTACAAAGGTTCGGGTGGTCTTCAACGCGTCAAGCCCTACATCCAATGGTGTGAGTTTGAACGATGTTCTGCATGCGGGGCCAGTCTTGCAAAGTGATTTAACTTTGCTTATCCTGAAGTGGTGATTCTTCCAATTCGTATTTAATGGTGACATCGAAAAGATGTACCGCCAAATACTTGTGACTGAAGACCATCAGCGATTCCAGCGAATAATTTTTCGCGATCAAACAGGGAATCATCTACAAGATTTTCAGCTGAAAACAGTCACTTTCGGGGTAAATTGTGCCCCATTTCTAGCGCTGCGAACACTTTTGCAATTAGCTGACGATGTAGAAAGCAGCTTGCTTCTAGCGTCAAAAATTTTGCGTCACCATATGTACGTAGATGACGCACTGGCGGGTGGTAATGACGTGGAGTCAGCAGTTCAAGCTCGAATAGACTTGGAAAAAGCGGCCGAATCAGCAGGTTTTACCTTTCGGAAGTGGACGGCCAACTCCGATGAGGTACTGCAAGGGATCCCGAAGAGTCATCGGCTAAGAGAAGATTTTCTGGAGCTGGAAGATACGAGCAATGTAAAGACGCTGGGTATTAGATGGAACGCCCGATTCGACTATTTTTACTTTCATGCTCGTCCGTTAGACCAGGAGGGAAGTTTTTCAAAACGCGAGGTTTTGTCGGCGATCGCGAAACTGTTCGATCCTGCAGGATGGTTGGCTCCAGTCGTGGTCATCGCAAAAATCCTGATGCAGCAAGTTTGGTTGGATGGAATCGGGTGGGATGATCAGCTAACCCCAGCTACTCTGCAACGTTGGCAAGTTTTTTTGGAAAACTACCCTCATATCAGCAGTGTCCGGATTCCACGTTGGATCGATTTTTCTCCCGATGGCGATCTCCACCTCCACGGGTTCTCCGATGCTTCAGAGAAAGCTTATGGAGCCGCGATATACATTCGCATGAGACGATCAGATAAAGTGAGCGTTCATCTTCTCGTCGCGAAAACAAAAGCAGCGCCGGTTAAGACGGTGTCGTTACCAAGGCTAGAGCTGTGTGATGCACTCTTGCTAGCAGAAATGGTTGACGCGTTTCTAACAAATTTAGAAACTTATAATAATAAGCTGTTTTTATGGACAGACTCGACCATTGTTCTGGCTTGGTTGCGCAAGCAGCCATGTGCCTGGACTACCTTTGTTGCCAATCGTGTCTCGAAGATAGGCGAGAAAGTAGGGACTGAAAATTGGAGTCACGTGGATTCAGCCGATAATCCAGCGGATCTAGCCAGTAGAGGATTAGAACCACAGAACTTAAAAGATAGTTCTTTGTGGTGGCATGGCCCCTCATGGCTACAACAAGAGGCTAGTTTTTGGCCTCAATTAAGCGAAGAATATGACACAACGATGGAAGCTAAAGCCATCAAAGCTCATGTGGCGTGTTCTCAAAATATGGACATTTTAGAACGATTTTCTTCGTTGCCTCGTGCCTTGCGTGTTCTTTCGTATATATTACGATTCTTTCACAGAACTCACAGGTTACACAAAAGTAATTTCTGTTTTAAGTCTGCTGTAGTATCACAGCCAGAAATTAAAGAAATAACAAAACGACTCGTTATTGAGAGTCAAAAATTGTGCTTGGTGATTCGTATGTTCAAGCAGTGCGTAGAGACAACACTCTCGAAAAAAGATTTGAACGCAGTTTGGATTTAAGAGCACAATATTCATCCTTTATTAAGGAAAACTTAGAGCTCAATCACATGTTTTTAGTGAAAAAAATTCCAAAGGGAGTCGTTGCACATTTCTTACCACATCATTGTGTGTTAAAGGCTGGAAGTACGACAGCAAAACTTCGCGTCGTTTTTGACGCATCGGCACCTACATCAACTGGCGTTTCGTTTTTGATGTTTTGATGGCTGGGCCAACAATACAACCTCGATTGATCGACAAACTTTTGCGCTTTCGTTCACACAAGATTGCGATAAATGCTGACATTGGTAAAATGTATCGCTGCGTTAAGATGATTGAGCCGGTTAGTTATTTACAATGCATAATTTGGCGTGATAGCCCAAGTGAGCAATACCAAATTTATTAGCTCGACACCGTCACATACGGCTTCAAGTCAGCCGCTTTCTTGGCCATTTGTGCTATGCATCAGCTTGCGCTCGACGAGGAAGATATCTACCCGCTTGGTTCCAAAGTAGTTAAGAACGATTTTTATGTTGATGACCTAATCTCTGGTGGAAGTTTGGCAGAAGAACTGAATATAGTTACCCAAACGAGGGAGCTTTTACAGAAAGGAAATTGCGTTTTAAGGAAGTTTTGCTCAAATCATGAAAACATTTTAAAGGATATCGACCTAGAGAGAAGGGAAAGGTTGTTAGCATTTAAAGATGTTACCGATATAACGAAAATCAATATTCTTTGTGCCAAATCGCGCGTTGCTCCGCTTAAGACGTTAACCATACCCAATCTGGAGTTGTGTGCCGCTTTGCTATTAGCAGAATTGTTAAATTCAATTTCGAGACGTACAAAGGTGATTTTTTCTGCTGGTCAGATTCAACTATAGTGCTCTCTTGGCTGAGTGACGTGGCAGCAAATTACAACGTATTCTTTGCAAACCGTATAAGCAACATTCAAGACCTTACGAATAGCATGCCATGGCATCACGTTCCTACTAATTTAAGCCCAGCGGACATTTTATCCAGAGGTGCTTCGCCAAAGGAACTAGCTGAGTCTTTGCTATGGAAGCACGGCCCAGCATTTTAAAAAAGAAGAAGTCTGAATGGCTGAAAACACAGCAGTTTTGCAAAATTAACTTGTAAAGGGTAAGGATAATTTTGGTTTCATTGCCAAAAATAGTTGATTATTCCATTAACTGCAAATATATCAATTCTTTCAGATCAATGCAAAGAATATATGGTTACGTTTATCGTTTTTTGAAAGGAAAGAATTCTCTGCAGTGGTCCTCAGCGTTCTTAAGCTTGGAAGAAGTTGAAGCCGGGACTCACTTATTGCTTCGCATGGTCCAAATGTCATCCCTGCCTAAAGAATATAGTAACTTGCAAGCCAATCGGCTCATACTTTCATCGAGCAGAATTTTATCGTTAAATCCATTCTCTGACACAGCTGGCCTAGTTCGAGTTGGCGGTCGTCTGCAAAATTCAACTTTTAGTTTTAACGCAAAACACCCTGTAATATTACCAAACCATGATCCTCTTACAAACAGCATTATTGAATACTTTCACCGGACTATGCTGCATGCTACCCCACAGGCACTATTGGCGACTATTCGGCTGCAATATTGGCCTATTGGTGGTAGAAAAACCATTGACCGTACCGGTTATGGTTTTTATCCAAAAAGTCACATATTAACTGTTATCTTTTAACTTTTATTTTTTCTGACAAAAATAAAAGTTATTTCGTGAGTTATATATTTTCGTGCAAATATAACAGTTACTTTTGACTTTTATTTTATCGGTCAAAAATAACAGTTATTTTTTGCCTTTTATTTTTTCGGTCAAAAACATCAGGCAATTTGTATTTTCTCAAAAGCCGTTTTACCGACTTAAACACTATTGATATCATTATTTTCGTCTCATCGGTGCGCACATTTTACACATGGTATCAATAATTTTTTAACCGGTCAAGCGGTCCTTAAACAAACACAAAATGCCTGATATTTTTGACCGAAAAAATAAAGGTCACAAAATAACTGTTATTTATAACTGTCTAATAACTGTAAAAGTCAAAAGTAACAGTTATTTTTGCCCGAAAAAATAAAAGGCAAAAAATAACAGTTAAATTTTAATTTCTATGGAATCAGTCGAATATGTAAAAGGCACTTAATATTCGTGAAACTGAGGCCATTTTTATCATAATGGTTTATTTGAAAAAGTCGTTCGACAATTTTTTCATCATGTCTTTTTTATATGAAAATTGTAAAATAACAGTTATTTTCGGTCCCTGAGAAAAACAGAAGCTCACGTACTCAATAAATGCATAAGATGCTACCGTTTAAAGCCATAGTTATTTAAACACATCATGGGTAACTTACCGTCCGAGCGCGTTCAAGTTCAGCGACAATTTTTTACAACAGGCGTAGATTTTTGTGGACCTTTTGTGTACGAAACAAAGCACCTATAAAGTGCTATGTCTGTCTTTTGATTTGCTTCACCACGAAGGCCGTGCATTTGGAACTGGCAACGGATTTATCCACGGCTTCGTTTCTAGCAGCTCTTAAACGGTTTTTTTCTCTTCACGGCTAGCCTAGGTATATTTGGTCCGATAACGCCACCAATTTTGTTGGAGCAAAAAATGAATGAAAGGAGTTACGCGCGATGATGTTGAGTGAAAGCCACATCCTATCGGTCCATAATCAGTGCGTTGACGATGGCATTGATTGGCGCTTTATTCCTCCGCGGTCGCCGCATTTTGGAGGCCTTTGGGAGGCGTTTAAAGCGTACAATTGGTTTATATTTTTTAAATTTCGAAGAAATTAGAACACTTATATGTCAGGTTGCAGCCCTTATAAACACACGACCCATTTATCCACTTTCAGAAAGCCCTGATGACCTTGACGTTCTAACTCCCGCTCATTTTCCGCAATAGAGTTACCGTCTTAGTCAATGGCAGCGTGTGGTTCTGGTGCAGCAAACTTTTTGGAAGTCTTGGAGTACAGCTTATCTTACGCTGCTTCAGGAGCGCAGTAAGTGGTGTCAAAAAACTCAGAATATTACAAACGGCGGCTTGATCTTGATAAAGGATGAAAATCTACCTCCCATGAAGTGGCCAATGGGGCGATTTATCGAAACAATTCAAGGAAAGGATGGCGTAGGGCGGGTGGCAATAATCCGTACCATTGCTCGAATTATTAAAAAAATTAGAAATTGAAAGTCCTTAAATCTTTCAACGAGGGTAGGGTGTTCGGAGCATGGCCATCTCACTCTATGGTGCTACAATTATAACTCTTAATTTAAACTGAACTCTCATTTATCTAAAATTCTCATTGTTCTAAATTCTCATTAATCTTAAAATATCATTACTCTTTAATTCTTATTGTCTTTAACATAAGGTCATTTTGCATTTTTGCTCATCTCTCATTTTCTTCTGAACCTGTTTCACTAACATCTTTGAATTCAATAAATCACTCTTGTTAAACCTTCAAACGAAGCGGACGTGTGTCTTAATAAGCATTTTTTTCTTAATTTACTCGCGGGTGGTAAAAACTTTTATCATCCCCCAAACAGTTTTAATGAGTTTTAATTTACACCAAACGCGCTTTGCTACTTCACTTTTATGTGAAATCCATGCCATAGTCTTATGAAAATAGTGGACTATTGTTAAAATGAAAGGAAAAATTACAAAATCAAAAAGTGTACCTTTTGAAAAACAGGCGTACTTTCGTACTGACGGATGTGAAAGTGTACCCCAAAAGGTACAATTGAACCCATTGTAGCATCACTGATTTGTACCTATTACAGTTAATAAAAAAAACTGTCTGAAAATGCTTCTTCTTCTTATTGTAACGGCGCGCTACAAATTAGATAAGTTTATTTTTTTTGGTCTTATTATTATTTGGTCTTATATTATAAATATATATAAAATTATATTATATTATATGTTTAAGAAACTGTAAGAAAAAAAAGGAAATAAAACACATTATAAATTAAAAAAAAACAATAAATTTTTTTTGCCCGCCGTATGGATCGAACCCAGGCCGACCGCATTATATATTATTAATTGTATGACAATTATTTAATTGTCATATTATTATTTTTTATGAATTATTATTATTAAAAGGAAACAAAGTGAAAATAAAATGTAAAAAAATACAAACAAAAATAATAATAAAAATAAAATTATTTTTGTCAACGACCGCTGTGGGGTTCGAGCCCAGTCATAATTAGTACAAACAGCAAAAATAACTATTGTAAAACTAGCTTAAGAAACAATATACACACACACAAAGCACCTACGCACAACTATTGACAACTAAATTAGAACACGTAGCCAGACTTCGATTGATGTGACCTTTCAATGATATGATCCCAACTGGTTTTGAATGTCAAATGTTTAAGTAAGCGCAGATTGTTGCAACTGGTGTGACTCGTCGGTGCGTAACCCTCACGTTTCACCAAACCGTACCTTACTTCACTTGAAGTTCTATTCCGGTAAGCTGGTAGTTCGATCCTTGCAGTATTCTGCCTTTAGTCTACCCTCGCAACCGAATAAATCTTATTCTTTGCTTTCTGAACTGCCTGAACCTCGCTTTTATGAAGCTGTTCAGCCGCCCTCACAACAGAAATATAGTTATTTCTTTATTTATGCTGTACGAAAGTTCTGCAGTGCTGGCTAAACTTTAGCTGCCCTCGCCTAACCGATGTTTTTGTTTTGAAACGTCATCACCAATATTGCCGAATATCATATTTTTGAATGATATTCGAATGATTTTCGAAATATACCTACTTTACAACTGTAACCGAATACGTCATCACCGAATAATAATACTGTTTGCCTGCTTTACAACTGTTACCGAATAATATTAATGTATACCTGCCTTACCGAAAACCGTCATTTTCGAATAATAGTAATGTACACTTGCTTTACCACTGTTACCGAATACCGTCATTTCCGAATAATATTACTGCTTTACCAATGTTACCGAAAACCGGCATTCACGAATATTATAAATACATACTAACTCTACCAAATACAAAGATTAACGAAACTAATCGAAAAGAGATACGCCCGAACGTCACCGACTGTTAACTACGTACGCTGCACCGCTTTATGTTGAAATATATTATCATAAGGATTAAAATAAGTTACTGGCTTTGTACAATAAAATTTGAAAATATAAAAAAAAAACAAATTCAATTGTGTACTTGATTGCTGAAGGTTGAGTGGATTCTTCAGAGAACCCTGGAGCGGCTGAGCTTTAACTTTGATAAAACCACGTCACATTATTTTAAATACAACATTCATTAAATATTGCACAATCTAAAAAATCTAATGCTTCTATTGTACAATTTTCAGATTAAAATAATTCTGTTATTTCATTTATTTTGGGCTGTATTTCATTAGGCGTTATTTCACTGAACCGCGAAAATACACTCATATAAGTAACAAAAATATTATAACTAAAATTAAATTAAAAGTAGCATTTGTTAAAAGAGATGAAAATTTGTTGTTCCATGTTTAATATCTTAGCAATGAACTGGTAAGCTTGATTTACTTTTTAAACCAACCATTCGTGGGTCTGTAGTATAAATGTTGCTCAAAAACACGCAGAAGTGCTATTTGTGGGACGCCAAAGTTCTTTCAGACCAAAAAAAAAGTACACCAATCGAAAGGATTTTTCATATACTATTTAGGTCAGATTTTTTCCATACAAGCCGATACACTCAAACCAACATTGTACTATAGCAGTGATGCCCAGAAAAATTATTTGAAGAGTGCTACAGCAAATACAACAAAAAGCCAACAACAACGACAAATCTTTGGATTCTTGTCACAATAATTGTTCTTACAACAAAAACACATGAAAACAACAACAAAACTTAATTCGGCGAATAACAACAATCATTGCAATAATGAAGTTGTTGTATAGAGTGGAAAGAGTGGAGCATGTTTAAAACAACAACTCGAATGCTGGCAGTGCCCAAGAAAAATAACAAAAGGACATACAAACAACAACACGTATGCTGACCGTACCCAAGCGCCCAAGTTAAATTGTTGAACACACAAAAACAACACATGCAAAATAAAAATCACAGAGCAATAAGAAGCAATGATTTTACTTCAAACTGAATTCGTCGAGTTACAACAATCACGAAACATCGAAGTTGTTGTAAAGAGTGGAAAGAGTTAGGCGCTGGGCATCCCTGTTCTATAGTACCATTAAATTTTGTTTTTCAATGGCTGCTTAATAAATTATCCATTGAAGTGTTAATAGTGAAAGCAACAAATCCACTTTTTAACCAACAAGAACAATATTGGCAACCTAATGCCTCAAACTCAATTACTTTAAATAGTTTCGTGTTGGGCAAATTTGTTGGGTTTACTATTTTTCTTTCTCGGTGCATGAAACTAAATCGGACTCAGTACTTCCAGCATTTCTAGAGTTTCATACATTGGTTTTTTTACCCATAAAATGAAGAGTGACGACAAGGAAACTCCTAGAAGAGTTAATGATAGTACACATATCGGCGTATCTATATGCAAATGCGGCAAGTTATTTTCGCAAATATAATATATTTTGCCCATCGTAATTTCCATGTGTCGCCGTCCTCCACCTGAAACAGATTTTTCATATTTAATATGAATTTAAACATCTGAAGTATATAAGTGCATATCCATACCCCCTTAACACACTGACAAGATTAATTACACATATGTATATTAGAGTGTATCGAAAATCTAACCCCCAATTCCGGTACCAAAATTAAATAGTACATGAAAAATCCTTTCGATTGGTATACTTTTTTTTTATTTAAACCAGTTTTGGCGTCCCCCGAAATGCATTTTTGTGCATTTTTTGTCAACTTTTGTACTGGAGACCCATTAATGGTTGATTTAAATAGTAAATCAAGCTTATCAATCAATTCCTTTCATATTAAAATACAGAACTGCAAATTTTCATCCCTGTTGACAAATGCTCTAACGAGATATAACAGTTTTTTTCAAAGTGAATCTACTTGTTATAAAATATTTGATATGTTTATATTTTTTGTATGAAAGTGTTTTTAAACTTTTAGCAAGTTTTAGCACATTAAGCTCGTCACAGAGGCGTCAGTGGTTGCTGCTTCTGCAAAACGAAGAAAAGGAATAATGTTTTCTATTTTGGAGGGCCAAAATTCAAAACAAAATGCGATTTTTAGTCCATTACAGGATATAAAAAAATTGTAGTTCTTATTTGGATAAGTGTAATAGCTTAAAAAATACGTGACTTTTGCATTAAGCAATCAAAAAAAAAAAAAAAAAAGTTGAAAAATACTTTCATACAATAAATAAAAACATATCAAATATTAAATAACAAGTAGATTCACTTTGAAAAAAACTGTTATATCTCTTCAGAGCATATGTCTACAGAGATGAAAATTTGCAGATCCGTGTTTTTATATGAAAGGAATTGATTGATAAGCTTGATTTTTCTTTTAAATCTACCATTAATGGGTCTCCAGTACAAAAGTTGATAAAAAATGCACAAAAATGCATTTCGGGGGACGCCAAAATTGGTTTAAATAAAAAAAAAGTATACCAATCGAAAGGATTTTTCATGTACTATTTAATTTTGGTACCGGAATTGGGGGTAAGATTTTTCCCATACAAGTCGATACACTCTAATGTATATTATCCTTAAAGTTTGTTTAACCTAACATGAAACACTAATGATAATTACTTGAATAGCTAGATATGTTGTCCGTAACCTCAAACAAGGTGGGCTGACGACTTCTTTGGATAGACACCCCTGGTTTATCGAGGGTTATTGAGGCAGAAGGAACGCTCGACGAACCAGTGACAGATACCGGTGCAGTGGCTGCATCATTAGGCGAAACGTAACATAGATTTACTATGTCAGAGGACGCAGTATCTGCAACTAGCGGAGCACCAACAGCAGCAGGCGACGAACTTTCGTGGGAACCAGACAAACCACTGCGGATTGACGATGACATTGCCGTAGAGGGGCAAGAGTTGTAACGTAACGTTGCAAAATAACATATCTTTAATATAAAATACATATACACTTAATATATCTTTAACATAAAATATCTTATTTATAATATATTATTCAATATTATTAAATAATCAAAGCTACATACCTGAAGGCATATTAATATAAGTTAGACCTACATGCAAGCACAAGACAACGATAACAACAACAACACAAAGTAGTTATTTTTAGACACCAGCCAACAATTACAGCACCAACAAAACCACACACAATAACCAAAGCTAAGACAACAACAACGAACGGAATATTAAATTACAGACACCAGCCAACAATAATAACAACAACAACAAAGTATGACCACGGCAGCCAGAATTACATTCAGTGGTAGAATTCACAATTGGTTTCAATTCTAAGTAGTATAAGAGTGCGCAACAGGCTCGATAGAACAACAATCTACTTCTAGGTAAGTAGGATTTGTTCACAGCGTAATACAGCCAGATTGTGCTGATTACGTTGTTAATAGCGTAATACGGCCAGATTGTGCTGATTACGTTTAAATTTGGTTGCACTCCACTAGAGTTTTTTTTTTTTTTGGATTCGCCAAGGGAGTGTGGAATCTCATGAATACGTATAGCCCGTACTATACGCATGCACGACTTACATTCTAAAATCTATCCGGATCAACCGGAACAGACAGAATGCACCTACGTACTAAAACACACACCCAGTTGGCGAAGTATGAATTTCCACTAAGCACATTAATTGGCTTTTCAGCGGAACTTAAAAATTTTATACAAAAACACGAATTTATTAAGAATTTTTGAATTTAAAAAGTAAACTACATCAAATAAGTAGTAAACTTTACATAAAACTCTAAAACAAAGAGACCAAAGCTACTATAAATAATATGAATATTAGTTAGTTTGCGGCCACTATCCAACCCAAGAACCTACGTGGAAAAGAGATTAAACTCTTAAACACCAAACCAATTCCAAATATAACGCAGATATATACGTGTAAATATGTGCAAACATATATGTGTATATGTATATATACGGGTCACTATGTAATTTTGGATCACCGAGCTAATGTTATTAATTGGATATGTATTTGGGCCAACGCAGGCATAAACTTGCATGGAAAAGAGATAAACTCTTGCGCACCAAACTAAGTAACTAATAAGTCAAATGAATAAGAAAAATTTAAAATTTTTGATTAAAATAAACAAGTTTAAGCATACATATCATATTCGATGGTGTTTACTTCATCAAACGCCATATTATAAAGGAAAAACAACTGAAACGATCTCGAATATATGGAATTACTTCAGCCAACATTTTAACAGATTATAACAATATTATTAATGCGTTATGTTTATGCGTTATGTTACCGCGTTAATGTTTGAAGCGAAATTTTAAAATGTATTAATTATTTAAATGTAAAATCATTTTCCGTTTTAAGGCATCCACCGAATCACAAAAATTAATTAAGCTGTAGCTATTGTTGAAATCACTACACAAACATCGTAAAGGGTCATGAAGGGCAATTTGAAGTGCATTGACTAAACTTAAAAATCACAGAATGTCTAGATCCTCTTCTTGGGATGTTAAAGTTAAGAGATGAGAGAATATATTGGGAGTCAATTTCACCTATATCACTATTTCACTATTTATATAGGAAGGTGACATTAAGTACCATTCTTCTGCTTCTCAAGGAAGGCAGTAAAATTTGCTTAAGGCGGGTTTCATACGAAGGAAGAATAATATCTGGGTTCCAAAGATGATGACGTAAAGCAAAAAGTAAAAACTGTTTTTGAATCGATTCTATTGCATCAATGTGGACGTGATATTGAGGGTTCCATACTACGGAAGCATATTCAAGAATAGGTCTTACGAGAGATATATATAGTAATTTAGTTGTGAAGGCATCATTGAATTCTTTCGCCCATCTTTTAATGAAACCAAGAACACCTCTAGCCTTATTTACAGCCAAATTTATGTGGAGATTGAAGCGAAGTTTTGGATCCATAATTACACCAAGATCAACAAAACTATGAACAATTTTTAAATGGATGTTATTTATAGTGTAATTTGTGCTGTGAGCAGTTCTACGTGAGAAGGTCATTGATTTACATTTTTTTAAGTTAAGGTTTAATAGGTTGAAGTTACACCAATCCACTAGTCTGTTTAAATCAGATTGTAAAAGGTGTTGTTCGTCGAGTGACTTGTAGGTAAGAAAAAGTTTCACATCGTCTGCATACATTAAGACGTCACAGTGTTTAATTGTCGAGGGAAGGTCATTAATAAATAGTAAGAATAAAACTATTTATTGGGGAGATAAGGGAGATAAGGGGGCGATCTTCACATGGCAACGTGTCTGACTGCCTCAACTTGGCGAGGCCAGCATTATCCATGTCGAAATCGTCTCAAGTCGACTCAAACCTCCGCGTGGTGTCTCCTGGAAACGTCAAAAACTATCGTCCGATAAACTTTGGCGGCGAATCTGAGCGGCGGGCTTCCTTTGGCCAAAGGTTGTGCGTTGGGTTTGAAGCCTACCATGTAATAAAACCATTTCAATGAAAAGTTTAAGAATAAATAAAAGAATGAACCCCAAATCTGATGACGACTACCGCAAACGAAAAACTGATAATGATTTACGGATATGCTCCTGGAATGTCCGAACCCTAAATTGGGATGGTGCCTCTATCCAACTGATTGATATCTTGGAAAGATATAATGCTGATATCACTGCAATCCAAGAAATGCGATGGAAGGGACAGGGTTGCTTACGGTAAGCATCCTGTGATATCTACTACAGCGGCCAGGCGGAGAAGCACGAGTTTGGATGCGGATTTGTAGTTGGCAAGAGAATACGGCATCATGTCCTGCGATTCACTCCTGTGAACGAACGAGTTGCCATAATCCGCTTCAAGGCAAAATTTTTTAACATAAGCCTTATATGTGCGCTCGCTCCGATAGAAGAAAACGATGACGAGACCAAAGAAAGTTTTTACGAGCGCATAAACTTTCTTGAAGACGCATACGAGCGCTGCCCCCGTCATGACATAAAAATCGTGCTTGGTGACTTCAACGCCAAGGTGGGTAAGGAAAACATATTTGGTCCAACAGTCGGAAAGTTCAGCCTCCACGACAACACATCCGATAACGGAATGAGGTTGATTGACTTCGCCGCAGCACGAAACATGGTCGTTAGTAGCACTAGATTCAAGCATCTCAATATTCATAAGGCCACTTGGCTCCCTGATCAAAAACATGCAACCAAATTGATCACGCTTTGATTGACGAAAGACACTCTTCCAGTGTACTAGACGTACGCACGATCCGTGGTGCTAACATAGACTCGGATCATTATCTTGTCGCAGCCAAGATCCGCACACGTCTGTGTGCAGCTAAAAATGCTCGCAATCATACACAAAGAAAGCTAGACGTCGATAAGCTGCAGTCAAAACGGACAGCACACTCTATGCGAACGGCTGCCGAAGAGGTGATAGGCTAGCACCGCCCTCGCCGAAACCAGTGGCACGACCAGGAGTGTAGCGACGCCACTGCAGGGAAGGACATCGCCTACAAAGCCACCCTGCAGTCGGTTGTAACGCGTGCTGTTATGGAGCGATACCAAGAGAAGAGGAGGGAAGAGAGACGCATTTTCAGGCGAAAGAAACGAGAGGCAGAAATGCGTAAGTGCGAGAAAATTAAGATGCATGGCAACAGGAATGAGACTCGAAAATTTTTCGAAAAAATAAGACGCCTGGCCAATGGTTTTAAGACCGGAGCCTCTTCCTGCAAGGATAAGAATGGGAATCTAGTGACAGATATCCAGAGTACACTGATGCTATGGAGGGAACACTTCTCTAGTCTTTAAAATGGCGACGCTGACAACAATCCCGACAGTGGAGATGATATCCCGGAAACCCCAATTATGGATGACAGCGTTGAAGTTCCGCTGCCCGACTATAACGAGGTCTTAACAGCTATAGCTCGGCTTAAAAACAACAAAGCCGCAGGAGCCGATGGTCTACCGGCTGAGCTGTTTATGACCGGTGGCGAAGCTCTGTTTAAATGCATTCACAGACTTCTATGCAGAATATGGTCGGAAGAATGCATTCCAGATGATTGGAACCTCAGTGTGCTCTGCCCAATCCACAAGAAAGGCGATCCCACCATTAACGCTAACTACCGTGGGATTAGCCTTCTAAATATCGCATATAAGGTCCTTTCGAGCGTATTGTGTGAAAGACTGAAGCCCATCGTCAACCAACTGATTGGACCTTATCAGTGTGGCTTTAGACCTGGAAAGTCCACCATTGACCAGATCTTCACGCTCCGACAAATCTTGGAAAAGACCCTCGAAAAACAAATCGACACGCACCATCTCTTTGTCGATTTGAAAGCCGCCTTCGACAGTCCAATAAGGAGTCACCTATATGCCATCATGTCTGAATTTGGTATTCCTGCGAAGCTAATACGTCTTTGCAGGATGACACTGTACAACACCAGCAGCGCAGTGAAAATCGGGAAGGACCTCTCCCTTCCGTTCGATACTAAGCGAGGTTTCAGACAAGGTGATTCCTTATCGTGCGACTTCTTTAATATAGTAATGGAGAAGATCGTCCGAGCTGCTGACCTGAGACGCAGCCGCACAATTTTCTATAAGAGTGTTATGCTGCTGGCGTATGCTGATGATATTGACATCATTGGCCAAAATACGCGCGAAGTCAGTGCAGCATTCTCCAGGCTAAAAAAAGAGTTGAGTCGAATGGGTCTTGTAGTGAACAAACAGTCCCAGCGTCTTGGAAACCACGTCACTGTTGACAACGCCTCCTTCGAGGTAGTGAAGGACTTTGTTTACCTGGGATCCAGCATTAACTCCTCCAACGATATCAGTATTGAGATTAAACGTGTTACTTTGGGCTCAGTAGGCAATTGAGAAGCAGAGCTTTCTCTCGACGAACAAAACTGACGCTCTATAAGTCAATAATCATGCCCGTCCTACTATACGCATCACAAACCTGGCCGTTGAGCAGTTCTGATGAAAGGACTTTGGGAGCGTTCGAGAAAAATTCTTCGCAAGATCTATGGTCCAATCTGCGTCAATGGCGAGTACCGAATACGATGGAACCACGAGTTGTATGAGCTATATGCCAACATCGATATAGTCAAGCGTATTAAAATAGAGCGGCTTCGCTGGCTAGGTCATGTCGAGAGAATGAACGACGAAGCTCCAGCGGAAAAAATATTGGATTCGGTACCCAGCGGTGGCCAACGCAGACGAGGAAGACCGCATCTCCGTTGGAAAGACCAGGCATTGGATAACCTGACGACGCTTGGAGTTTCCAACTGGCACCAGCAAGCGCACAACAAAAGAAGCTGGCGCAAATTCTTAAAACAAATTCTTAAAGAATAAAACCGGTCCAAGATGACTTCCTTGCGGAACACCAGATGTAACCATAATATTTTGTGATAGAAAATTTTTATGTAAAACTTTTTGAAAACGTCGCGATGAATACGATTCTATCCAATTTAGGAATTTTACAGGAAACCCAATTAGCTTTAGTTTATTCAATAGAAGATTATGATTGACGTTGTCAAAGCTTTGCTAAAGTCCGTTTAAATAACGTCAGTCTGTTTTCCCAAAGTAAACCCTTTTATTACACGAGTTGAAAACTCCAAAAGGTTTGTTGAAGTTGATTTACCCTTTTAAAAAAACTTGGTCGAACGTCGGAGTGTCAACAGTTATATTTGTGCGCTCTTGTTAAACTCTTTAAATAATTTAATAAACGAATAATCTACAAATAAAAATGCCGTGTATTTGTGCAGCAAGAGTTGATCGCCATTTGGACGATGATAACAAAATTAAATGTGTAATTTGCAATGAGTTTTTCCACTGTCAGTGCGTCAATTTGAAAAAAGTGATATTGAATTTATGCAAAAAATAAACAATGCTACAAGTGCGATGCCTGTCTCTCGGCTCGACGCTCGTCAATTCGTTCTCCAAAAATTAATTTTAACTCAACACCAAAATCAACACAAGCAAATAATACTAATGAAATGCCGCCAAAACCCTTCGGAAAAATCGAATTATCAGCTACTCAACAAACCGAGTCTGCTACGTTTTTACTCAAACTGATCGAGAAGCAGAACCAGATAATGGAGGAACGTCTTAATAAACAAAGCGATCAAATCGCCTCTCAGATCGCAGCTCAAATTAATGAAAAACTCACCACCGCAATCCAAGCCAGTGAAAAGAGAATTTTAGATGATCTTCGTAGCAATATTTCTGACATGCGACGTCAGATTAATGACGTCACCACGAGACTAACTCGAGAAAAATGCAGGTGATGTCGATATGTTGAAAGCTGAAATCGACGAATTAAAAAATCATCTTGAGCGTCAGAAAAATTCTTCTGTTGCATGTGATTTTCGCATCAATGGTTTTCCTTACCAAAACAACGAAAATCTAATCTTCAATAATACATTTATTTATTTATTTTTTTATTTGTTTGAGTTTTTGGAGGAATTCCTTTCAGACTAAGATATAAAAAAAAAAAATAATTTAACGTTATTATAATAATATAATACAAATATAATTCAACTAAACTAAAAATAAGCCATTTAACAATGACTTAAAGCAACTTTTTGACATGGAGAAATCAAACAAAACTCGAAGCGATAACTCATTATATAAAGATAGAGCTCTTTGCAATGCAATATATGCGATTCTATTAATACTGCGATGACAAATATGAATGCTATATTTCGTCTGAAAAGCACAAGATCCACGCGCACTTCTAATGATGCACCAATTATAGTGAAGCTTGCTACACCATACGACCGAAACCGCTTTTTAAAGTCTGTTGCACTTTTCCGCCGCGCTGGCTTCCAATCACAACAGCCAATTTATGTCAACGGAAGCCTAACTAAAACTAACTATACGATTCTGCAAGCTGCCCTTCGCCTTAAAAGACAAAAACGACTTGTTGCGGCGTTCACTCTCCGTGGCTTAGTTTATGTTAAGCGTAGAGAAGGCGAAAATGCGGAATGCGTAGAAAACATTGAAAAACTGCAAGAATTCATGGCCTATCAATTCAACGATCAACACGACAACAACAACAACAACAACAACAACTCAAACGATGGTCAACTTTTTCGTTAGAGCTCCAATTGATTTTGTTTTGTTTACTTTCTGTATGCCGCTACCTGCAATAACAACAACAACAACAACAGCAACGATAGTCAACTATTTCGCTAGAGCTCCAAGATTCACTGCTTTGTTTACTTTTTTTATGTCGCTACCTGCAAAGAAGCGTCAACTATGTTTTTATTATAATTTGTATCAGCTCATATTCTTAAACATTTATTTAGGTTTACTTTCATACTATTTTTTTATTTTTGTTTTTGCGTTATATTTTATGATTTAATTTTTGATTTGTTTACGTATACTTGTGGATCAAGTTTACTGCAACGTCTATCTAAGAGTAATGCACGCGTTATCAAACATACAAACATTAATAACAATGAATGTTACGGGTAATCATAGCAGTTCCAACGACAATATATATAATATGGTACGTATATTATGCAAGCAAAGAAGTGGTTAAAAGGTTTGCCATTTTAATGCACAAAGCCTAGTAAATAAAATGGATGAATTGAGGTATGTTTTTGAAGGTTCTGATGTGGATATAATTTGTATTTCTGAGACATGGTTCAATGCCGCAATGCCAAATTCTTTGTTTTTGCTGAATAGTTTTAAAATTTTTCGATTAGATAGACAGACTCAAGCTGGAGGTGTGGCTATTTATGTGAGGAACAATATCCCCTGTAGGCTTATTTATAAATTTGCTCCAGACAGCGCAATTGAATATTTGTTGATCTCGGTCTCAAATGGTTATAACAAAATGCTAATTGGTAATGTTTATCGGCCAAATCGTAATGTGGACACATCTTCTTTCTTCTTTCATTGTCGAAAACTTAGCATTATCTTTTTCGCACATTGTTATTGCAGGTGACTTTAATAGCAACATAATAATAGAGAGACATTTAACTAATGAAATGCGCGACTTAGGACTTTTCTCGGTTAATACTTCTACTCCTACTCATTTCACTACTACAACAAATACTCTCCTGGACCTCTTTTTTGTGAATGACCTAAATAAAGTACTTCTCTACGACCAAATTTCAGTACCAAAATTCTCCAAACATGACCTTATATTCCTGGCTTTTGATTTTCATATGGAAAACAAACCGTACGTCTTCAGATTTCGAGATTTCAAGCATATTGATTATTACCATCTGGATCAAGAAACTCGAAAGATAAGTCGGAAAGCCATTTATGATATGCCAGTGGTTAATGACCAGGTTAGGTATTTGCAAAGTTATGTTAATAATTTATTTAATGAATTTGTACCTATCAAAACCAAAAGCGTAACAATTCAGCACAAACCATGGTTTAACAGTTCCATTCAAAAGCTAATAGAAAAGCGAAACAAGTCTTACAATCGCTGGAAGCAATTTAAAATACCAGAGTTGTATAATGAATTTAAGCAACTGAGAAAAAAGGTGAATAATAAAATCAATGAATCCAAGAGAAGCTTTATAGTGAAAAATTCAAAAACGCAGTTTATTCAAAAAAGATTTGGAAAGAAATTCGAAATATTGGAGTTGGTAAAAACTTGTCTGCTGTATGTGATGCCGACGTGAATGATCTCAACAGGAATTTTGTTAACTTACCAACGACTTCAGTTGATGAAAATGCTTATGCAAATAGAAATAATTCCCTGCATTTCACCTTAAGTCCAGATATTACTTTTTCCTTCCGTTGCGTGGACCAAAGTGAGGTACTCTCCAGCCTCCTGTCAATAAAATCAAACGCCGTAGGTTTTGACGAAATCCATCCGCTATTTCTCAAAATTTTATTACTTGTACTATTACCGTACATAACTTACATCTTCAACACAATTCTAACCACATCTAACTCCAAAACATTGGAAGGAAGCCAACATAATACCAATACCTAAATCAGGCAGTCAATATCGTGCTGTTGCTATCTAACCGTACTTAGCTAAAACCTTCGAAGTCATTCTTCAACGTCAATCTAGCAAATTTATATGTGACAATGAGTTACTAACAGATAGGCAATCTGGATTCAGGGCAAAGCGGAGTTGCGTTACTGCACTTATAGATGTAGCTGAAGAGATTAGAAATGGTATCCTCCACTCCAAATTACTTAACATGTTTAATTTTTCTCATACGGCGTCGAATCTACTGCGGTCATATCTCTTTAATAGATCTCAAGCTGTTGTTGCCAACAACATAACTTCAGACTTTTTGACGGTTAACAGGGGCGTGCCTCAGGGTTCTGTCCTTGGACCTCTCCTATTCTCGATCTATGTTAACGATTTACCCAAGGTTCTGCAATGTTGCAATGTTCATATGTGCGCTGATGATGTCCAACTCTATGTTAGCTGTAAACGCGATAATGTTTCTCACTGTGTATCCTCCATCAACAATGACCTATCGCGTATAACCACATGGGCAGGCAAAAATGGTTTATGTCTTAATCCGAAAAAGTCGAAATGCTTAGTCATTTCCAAAAAAATAGTCGATATCTCAGCTTTTCCAAAAATTTTCTTGAACAACTCCGCAATTGATTTTGTTGACTCAGCTAAAAATCTTGGAGTAGTCTCTAACAGGACTCTGACTTGGAACACACACATTGGCAGTACAATCGGTAAGGTTTATGGCATGCTTAGGGTAATGAGGATCTCACAGCATTTTATTCCACTTAAAATAAAAACTCTTATTGCAAAGGCTTACATTCTCCCTACCCTTCTTTACGGGTGCGAAATCTTCGCCAATTGTGATTCTGTAAGCAAGCAAAAACTCAATGTAGCATTAAACAATACTGCTAGATATATTTTTGGTTCGTTGCAATAAATTAATTTCTCATTTTTCATCGAAAGATATAATTTTCTTTTCATTTTAAAATACTGTTTATTCCCATTAATTAAATTAATTTTTTGTTTTTTTATTATGCTTTTTATATTATTTAGTTTTTATATTATTAATTTTTATTAATTTTAGTTAAATAATTATCATTAAATTTTATTATTATTATATTTTATGTAATTTATGTTATTCTATTTTGAATTAAATTAAATTCTACTTCTTGTTAAACTTAAATCGAATGATGCCAGTGCAGTAATTATAAGGTTCTTACCTTGTTGTACTGGTATATAAAATAAGTAATAAATACAAATACAAATACAAAAAACCATGTTGAGTGACAGAAATGGAAGAAGATACGAAGTGGGTTAGTTGTTCAGTTATGATTTTCTCAAATAATTTAGGGATTGCGCTTAATTTGGCGATGCCTCGGTAGTTAGTGACATCAATTTTGGAGCCAGATTTATGAAGGGGTATAATATATGAATCTTTCCATATTATGGGAAAATGTCCACTTTGCAAGGATATATTAAATATGTTTGATAAAGGAGCACACAGGTTGCTAGCACATTCCTTTAGAATGCAATTCGGAATTTCATCAGGGCCAGTCGAAAAAGAGCATTTAACTTGACGAAGGTAATGCATAACAATAATTGAGTCTATTACTGGAGTTTCAAAAAAGCTAACTGGAGGTAAATAAGGATGCTCAGTACACATATTAAACGGTATAGTTGATTTGAAGAAGCTTGCAAACATGTTGGAAATAACATTGTCACAAGACGATTCCTCTTGATTGAATCTCATAAGGGGTGGAAAGTTGGAAGCCTTACGTTTTGAATTAACAAAAGTATAGAAGAGTTTCGGATTATCATTAAATTGAGATTTGATGTTGGCTATATAAGCAGTATAACACTGTTTATTTAATAGCTGGTATCTGCAACGAAAAGATGAATAACAAGCAAAGTCTAAATTAGAACCAGATTTTTTATATTTTTAAATAAGCGATTTTTTAAATTTTTTAGTGACTTAAGTTCACTTGTTAGCCAGGGTGCACTTAAGGGCTTAGAGTTATCTTGCATTGTTGGGACGCACAATAAGAAGCACCTTTGCAAAGCATCAACGTATTACCAGCCAGTTTGTGCTGATTACTCTAGTTATACATTCTGCCACCCTCTGCTCTACATGGCTTTATATATAGTCGATATGAAGCAGCCTAGCCGGATTGTGCTCGGCAATCTGGCATTCTGCCTCCCTCTGCTCTGCATGTAATCACAGCCAGATTGTGCTGATTACGTTGCTGATAGCGTAATATGGCCAGATTGTGCTGATTACGTTAAATTTTGGTGGCACTCCACTAGAGTAACCAGCCAGTTTGTGCTGACTACTCTAGTTATACATTCTGCCGCCCTCTGCTCTGCATGGCTTTAAATATAGTCGATATGGAGTAGCCTAGCCGGATTGTGCTCGGCACTCTGGTATTCTGCCACCCTCTGCTCTGCATGTAATCTCAGCCAGATTGTGCTGATTACGTTGCTGATAGCGTAATACGGCCAGATTGTGCTGATTACGTTAAATTTTGGTTGCACTCTACTAGAGTAACCAGCCAGTTTGTGCTTATACATTCTGCCGCCTGCTCTGCATGGTTTTATATATAGTTGGTACGGAGTAGCCTAGCCGGATTGTGCTCGGCACTCTGACATTCTGCCGCCTTCTGCTTTGCATTGCCAAATATATAGTTGGTACGGAGTAGCCTAGCCGGATTGTTCTCGGCACTCTGACATTTTGCCGCCCTCTGCTCTGCATGGCAAAGTCATCGTTGTATATAATTGTTGCCTTTCAAGTGACCATACTACACATTGAATTCTTATACTAACGAACTTCTAGGTTCAGTTACCAACCGATTACTTTACTGCTTACTACCTAGTTACCAACCGACTACTGAATCGATTATCATCTGGTCACCAGCCGATTACCGAACCTATTACCATCTGGTTACCAGTCGATTACCGTACCGATTAATACCACAGTGTGACCGCTAAATTATTACAATAACCATTTGTAAAAATTCTCAAAGATGAACCTTTTGCGAGTTCAACGAACCTCTGAATGTCGTCACAATTTTTTTTAATTGATTTTTAAAAATTATGTCTTCGAATTTTGCTGCACTGACGTTCAATGACGTTTTCCAGTTATTTGCCTTATCGGAAATGGAAAATTTATTTTTATAAAATTCTTAAAAAACGTCTTCTTTAAGAATTATATTTTGAGCTTTATGCCAAATGTTTCATGAAGTAACAGGTTGCTACAACAACAAAAATCTCTCAGAAGAACCGAGCAGACTAGACCATGGTTTCGTCGGACGCTACTCCGACTCATCAGTAGTCTCTGTGGTTCATGCAGTCCACAAACTTTGAGAAGCTAATAAGTGCAACTGTCGCAAAACCAACATGGAATTACCCAATGCACTTTTCACTTTACCAAAGCAGTGTTTTTCTACTCTTCTGCTAGTCGCAAAATTTCAAAAAGTTGACTGCATTGCTTCTGCAAAGATTTTGTTGTTGCGCTTTTTGTTTACTTCTTTATCACGTGTCCATCTAGGTTCCAACATTTTGTTGGTATTAAACCATAGAAGGCTGGTATTAAACCATAAAATTGAAGTTATGCCACAATTTTATAACTCATGAAAACTGGTGCGAGCACGACCTACGAAAACATGATAAAAACATTATATGTTTGCGCATATAATAAACATCTGCTTTCAAAAAAACCTTCTTCACGCCTTCTATGGTTTAATTCCAACAAAATGTTGGAACCTAGATGGACACGTGATAAAGAAGTAAGCAAAAAGCGCACCAACAAAATCTTTGCAGAAGCAATGCAGTCAACTTTTTGAAATTTTGCGACTAGCAGAAGAGTAGAAAAACACTGCTTTGGTAAAGTGAAAAGTGCATTGGGTAATTCCATGTTGGTTTTGCGACAGTTGCACTTATTAGCTTCTCAAAGCTTGTGGACTGCATGAACCACAGAGACTACTGATGAGTCGGAGTAGCGTCCGACGAAACCATGGTCTAGTCTGCTCGGTTCTTCTGAGAGATTTTTGTTGTTGTAGCAACCTGTTACTTCATAAAACATTTGGCATAAAGCTCAAAATATAATTCTTAAAGAAGACGTTTTTTAAGAATTATATAAAAATAAATTAACAAATTAAAATGCCACAATTTTATAACTCATGGAAATGGAAAACAAAATCCACTTTTATTCAGTTGAATTTGTGGTAGAACAGGACTGTGCAAAAAAAAAGCTAAACGGAGCGTGGAGCGAAGCCAGTTCTTGTCATTTTTGTAAATTTCTCAAAAAAATATGTGTTTCTTTTAATTTTATTTAAAAAATGTGCCATGGAGAACATTTGTTTTTTCACGGAACTGACGTGCACTATAAAATACCTTTCCATTGAATACATAGAATAGACATCGGTTGAGAATTCGCTAAATGCCAGCAATTTTAACGTTTTTTTTCACCATAAAATACTGATTTCCATATAAATCTGCTACCAAGCAAAGTGGTCCCATTTACTCAAAAATTAACCGATTTTGGTCATCTTTATCTTGTTGGAAAGACAATATGTAGCAAAATAGAATTTTGAAAAATAAAATAGTTACTTTGGCACGATTTGTAGTATTTTATTTTTGCACACAGTGCACACTGGAACAGTATGACTATTTCAAATTAAGAATATTGGAATGCATTAACCAATGCAGAAAGTTGTAAGAAAATGGTTCTTAGGCGCAGGTCTCACCAAAAAGTATAACTACGAGCGTGGTCGTGCAGAAAATCGTGAGAGCATTCTCGTGATACTGCGCCGACATTTTACAGCTTTTACTTTATTTACTTGTACATGTTATTTTTCCACTCCATTGTAACCTTAATCTTACAACTTTCTGTAATGTTAAATGCATTCCAATATTAATATTTTGAAAAAGTCATACTGTTCCAGGGTGCACTGTGCTCAAAAATAAAATACTACAAATCGTACCAAAGTAACTATTTTATTTTTCAAAATTCTTTTCTGCTACATATTGTCTTTCCAACGAGATAAAGATGACCAAAATCGGTTAATTTTTGAGTAAATGGGACCACTTTGTTTGGTAGCAGATTTATAAGGAAATCAGTATTTTATGGTGAAAAAAAACGTTAAAATTGCTGGCATTTAGCGAATTCTCAACCGATGTCTATGTTATTGTATTCAATGGAAAGGTCTTTTATAGCGCAGGTTAGTTTTGTGAAAAAACAAATGTCCTTCTTGGCATATTATTGAAATAAAATCAAAAGAAACACATATTTTTTTGAGAAATTTATAAAAACTACAAGAACTGGCTTCGCTCCACGCTCCGTTTGGATTTTTTTCGGATTTCTTTGTGCACATTCTTAGTCTACCACAAATTCAACTGAATATAAGTGGATTTTGTTTTCCATTTCCGCTAAAGCAAATGACTGCAAAACGTCATTAAATGTCGGTGCAGCAAAATTCGAAGACATAATTTTTAAAAATCAATTAAAAAAAATTGTGACGACATTGAGAGGTCACACTATTTGCGTTGCACTCCCAAAAGGATCATCTTTGAGAATTTCTACAAATGGTTCTTGTAATCAAAATTTTTTCAGTTTTAGTCACACTGTGTACTTAAATAAAACTCACTGAATTGTATTTAATATCAAAACTGCGTCTTTTATTTAACAAAGGTTAGTGGATCCTTTGTCTGATCCTGGATTGGCTGAGCTTACCTCAGCCATCGAGAAAACCACCCATACAGAGTTAAAGTCTTTGATCACCGATTGCTAAAACAAAAAAAATTAATAAAAAAAAAGGAAAGTATCTTAAAAAAGCTCACCTTTTTTGGAATCTTCACTGAGTGCTTGTTCCCTAGATGCTGGCGCATATTTGATGTGCCACCTGACACTTTCAATCTCTTGGTGCAGAGGTTACACTCTGCCAAACTATTATTTATTATTTTAAAATAACGCCACACTGCACTTTTCATTTTTTTTTTGCTGACAAACGCATTTGCGTATAACAAATTTTTGTTTATTCCTTTTTAACCCTTGCCGCGTTTTTTTGTGCGGTATTTGACAATTTCCACCGGTGTTGCGGTGTTTCATATCTAAAAAAAAGAAAAAAAAACGGTTTTAAAAAACAAAAACTTATCGCTTTCAAATACCGACCGTTTTTGCCCATCCCTAGTTATTTTCCTCTCTTGCTTTTGTTTGCTTACCATGGTAGAAAAACTTCAAGGTAGACTTGAAATTTATGTTTAAAACATTTATCTGTCAAAAAATATAACAAAGAAGAGAGTGCTCGCAATTCAGCGTGCTCAACAGTTGGCAATTGTTAAGTCAAAACTTGATGCACATCGCTCTTCCATGTATCGCTTAACCAACAGTTCACACAGCTGAATGTGGCCAACGCAAATTGCATAATTTTGACAGCCGCAAGTTTACTTTAAAGAGAAAATTAGCTGCTGTCAATGCTACCTTGTAATTATAATATCATGTGTTACGTGTCCCATTATATCGTACCTGGCCTAATTTAGCTCAGCGTTTGTAACAGCGCTGTTCCTAACTCGTCAGGCCAGGTCGAGGACGCAACAATACAAATACAAAAAATATTGCAATTTTTAAATAAAGAAGATTACAAAAAAAAAACAAAACAACTCAAATTTAATCAAAACGAAACTTAAATGCTGAAAGTGAAATAACAAAACTCAAACTAAAGAAAAAAATTAAATTAAATCAAAAGTCGAATCAAACAAAAAACTCGAAACACGTCATCTAACCCTTGCACACTTACCAAACGTAAACACTGAAGAGATGGAGGAGGTGTCAGCACCCCTTAATGCTCCTTCCCATCCATGATTATCAAACTTCTTAGCTTTTTGTTAATAATCCCATACGAAGACCGCAACCACACATTGCTTCTTATGGTCCATTTCACTTGTTGATCCCCCTTAAGAACGCTCCTGCATTTTATCCCCCTACTTAATTACAAACATGGCTCTTACAACCGTTGGTCGGTTTAAGCCTCGTCTAATAATTTGCGCCAGCCTTTTTGTCGTGCGCTTACTGGCGCCAGTTGGAAATTCCAAGCGTTGTCAGGTTATCCAATGCCTGGGCTTTCCAACGGAGATGCGGTCTTTCTTGACTGCGTTGGCCACCGCTGGGTACCGAATCCAATATTTTTCGCTGGAGCTTCGTCGTTCATTCTCTCGACATGACCTAGCCAGCAAAGCCGCTCTTTTTTAATACGCTTGACTATATCGATGTTGGCATATAGCTCATACAGCTCGTGGTTCTATCGTATTCGGTACTCGCCATTGACGCAGATTGGACCATAGATCTTGCGAAGAATTTTTCTCTCGAACGCTCCCAAAGTCCTTTCATCAGAGCTACTCAGAGAGAGAGTTCTGCTTCTTAATTGCCTACTGAGCCCAAAGTCACACCTGTTGGCAAGAGTTATCCTTCGTTTAATCTCAATACTGATATCGTTGGAGGAGTTAATGCTGGATCCCAGGTAAACAAAGTTCTTCACTACCTCAAAGAGGTGTTGTCAACAGCGACGTGGTTTCCAAGACGCTGGGACTGTTTGTTTGTTGACACAAGGAACTTCGTTTTACCTGCGTTCACTGCAAGACCCATTCGACTCGACTCTTTTTCTAGCCTGGAGAATGCTGCACTGACTTCGCGCGTATTTTGGCCAATGATGTCAATATCATCAGCATACGCCAGCAGCATAACACTTTTATAAAAAATGTGCCACTGCGTCTCAGGTCAGCAGCTCGGATGGTCTTCTACATGACTATATTAAAGAAGTCGCACGATAAGGAATCACCTTGTCTGAAACCTCGCTTAGTATCGAACGGAAGGGAGAGGTCCTTCCCGATTTTCACTGCGCTGCTGGTGTTGTACAGTGTCATCCTGCAAAGACGTATTAGCTTCGCAGGAATACCAAATTCAGACATGATGGCATATAGGTGATACCTTATTGGACTGTCGAAGGCGGCTTTCAAATCGACAAAGAGATGGTGCGTGTCGATTTGTTTTTCGAGGGTCTTTTCCAAGATTTGTCGGAGCGTGAAGATCTGGTCAATGGTGGACTTTCCAGGTCTAAAGCCACACTGATAAGGTCCAATCAGTTGGTTGACGATGGGCTTCAGTCTTTCACACAATACGCTCGAAAGGACCTTATATGCGATATTTAGAAGGCTAATCCCACGGTAGTTAGCGTTAATGGTGGGATCGCCTTTCTTGTGGATTGGGCAGAGCACACTGAGGTTCCAATCATCTGGAATGCATTTTTTCGACCATATTCTGCATAGAAGTCTGTGAATGCATTTAAACAGAGCTTTGCCACCGGTCTTAAACAGCTCAGCCGGTAGACCATCGGCTCCTGCGGCTTTGTTGTTTTTAAGCCGAGCTATAGTTGTTAAGACCTCGTTATAGTCGGGCAGCGGAACTTCAACGCTGTCATCCATAATTGGGGTTTCCGGGATATCATCTCCACTGACGGGATTGTTGTCAGTGTCGCCATTTAAAAGACTAGAGAAGTGTTCCCTCCATAGCATCAGTGTACTCTGGATATCAGTCACTAGATTCCCATTCTCATCCTTGCAGGAAGAGGCTCCGGTCTTAAAACCATCGGCCAGGCGTCTTATTTTTTCGAAAAATTTTCGAGTCTCATTCCTGTCGCCATGCATCTCAATTTTCTCGCACTCACGCATTTCCGCTTCTCGTTTTTTTCGCCTGAAAATGCGTCTCTCTTTCCTCCTCTTCTCTCGGTATCGCTCCATAACAGCACGCGTTACAACCGACTGCAAGGTGGCTTTGAAAGCGGTGTCCTTCTCTGCAGTGGTGTCGCGACACTCCTGGTCGTGCCACTGGTTTCGGCGAGGGCGATGGTAGCCTATCACTTCTTTGGCAGCCATACGCATAGAGTGGGATCTGTGCGTCCACTGTGCGCATATATCGTCGATCAGAGGAGTGCTTTCTTGAAGCAGGAGTGAGAGTCGAGTAGCGAAAGCTTCGGCCGTTCGTTTTGACTGCAGCTTGTCGACGTTTAGCTTTCTTTGCGTATGATTACGAGCATTTTTAGCTGCGCATAGACGTGTGCGGAGTCTATGTTAGCACCACGAATAGTGCGGACGTCTAGTACACTGGAAGAGTGACTTCCGTCAATCAAAACGTGATCAATTTGGTTGCATGTTTTCTGATCAGGGGACAGCCAGGTGGCCTTATGAATATTGATATGCTTGAATCTAGTGCTACTAACGATCTTGTTTCGTACTGCGGCGAAGTCAATCAACCTCATTCCGTTATCGGATGTGTTGTCGTGGAGGCTGAACTTTCCGACTGTTGGACCAAATATGTTTTCCTTACCCACCTTGGCGTTGAAGTCACCAAGCACGATTTCTAAGTCATGACGGGGGCAGCGTTCGTATGCGTCAAGGCGCTCGTAAAAACTTTCTTTGGTGTCGTCATCTTTTTCTTCTGTCGGAGCGTGCGCACATATTAGTCTAATGTTAAAAAATTTTGCCTTGAAGCGGATTATGGCAACTCGTTCGTTCACAGGAGTGAATCGCAGGACATGATGCCGTATTCTCTTGCCAACTACAAATCCGCATCCAAACTCATGTTTCTCCACATGGCCGCTGTAGTAGATATCACAGGATGCTTGCCGTAAGCAACCCTGTCCCTTCCATCGCATTTCTTGGATTGCAGTGATATCAGAATGATATCTTTCCAAGATAAATCATTATCAGTTTTCCGTTTGCGGTAGTCGTCATCAGATTTGGGGATCATTCTTTCATTTATTGAAATCTTTTTTTATGTGGTGGGATTCAAACCCAACGCACAACCTTTGCTTGATGTCCAAAGGAAGCCCGCCGCTCAGATTCGCCACCAAAGTTTATCGGGCGATAGTTTTTGACGTTTCCTGGAGACACCACGCGGAGGTTTTGAGTCGATTTGAGACGATTTCGACATGGATAATGCTGGCCTCGCCAAGTTGAGGCAGTCAGACTCGTTGCCATGTGAAGATCACCCCCTTGTCACCCAATGGCATTTTAACCCCACCACAAATAATTTTAGCAACCCATACTATTCAAGGTACTTTTAAAGTGCGTAAAAAATTAAAAATACATTTTTTTTTTTTTTTTTAGAATATTGTTCTTTAAGGTCTCAAGAATTCGTATTCAAAACTTGAGAAAAAAATATCAAACAAATAAAAAGATATAACATTCATTATATTCGTATGTCGTTTATTTATTCATATGTTATCGCTCATAGAAGAAAATCTAAACTCGAGTTTCTCGAAACATGTTTTTTCGAAGATCTCGAAACATGTTTTGGTTTCTAAGATATCTGGAGTACTGCTTGATCGATTTCGATGAATCTTGATTCATTGTGATCTTCATAGAATCTGTTTAGCACTCTACCTATAAAAAGCCGAGAAACTTTTATATTTTGTTTATTACGGCTAAGAATTTCTGCCAAAAAGATGGGTTTTTTGTAAATTTGTTTTTCAACGCATGCCATTTATATTGTTTAATTTATTTTTTTATTTGCGTGGGTAGAGTGCTCAACTACAACCCTTTACTGAAGAATGCATATTGATTTGTTTACTTTAAGGCGCCTTGAAAATGCTGGAGACGAGAAACCAACTTACAACCTTTTTGTAAACACACCAACGACCTCTAGAAAATAAGCAACATATACAAATAAATAAAAAACCTTTTTTTATATCTTCAACTTTAACTTTACATTATGTAAATAAATTTGAATTAAATAATTTAATAATACTATGTTAACAAAATTAATAAAAAAGGTGTTATTTTTAATAGCTTCACACTGTAATAGTACCTTAAATCTTTTTTTTCATATTTTTATTCTTAAAACTAACATCATTTTTTTCTTTATTCTAGGTACGTATAAAAATGGAACAGTGAACTGTTATTTAGATTTTTACAAATAAAAATTATTCATGCTAAATTAAAAATTCTAATAAAAAGTAATAATTACAAACTTAGAACAAAATAAACTAAGATCTTAATACTATGTTGAAAATAGATTAAAAATTAAATTCATGTAATTATTAAATGTTGAGTTGTTCAGTCAATTGCAATTTATAAAGGAATAAAAAAACTATTAAATTGTAAAATTAAGAAAAGTAAGATTATGTCAATTCAACTAAATCGTGAATCAGATATTGGTTATTAAAGAGAGGCACAAAATTAATAAATTGTGATTAAAAAATGTTGTTCACAAAAAAAAAACCATACATAGAATTACAAAAGATACATGTTAAATTATAAATCGTAAATTAAAATGTTAATTCAAAACGAATAATACAACAAAAAAAAAATAATGTTTTTTAAATTTTCATTTCAATTTAATTGACTTAGAACCCTAAATACTTTTAACTAGAACCAACAAAAAGAATGATCCCCAAATCTAATGACTACTACCGCAAACGAAAAACTGATAATGATTTACGGATATGCTCCTGGAATGTCCGAATCCTTAATTGGGATGGTGCCTTAATCCAACTGATTGATATCTTGGAATTATATAATTCTGATATCAGTGATATCCAAGAACTGAGATGGAAGGGACAGGGTTGCTTACGGCAAGCATCCTGTGATATCTACTACAGCGGCCATGCAGAAAAGCACGAGTTTGGATGCGGATTTGTAGTTGGCAAGAGAATACGCCATCATGTCCTGCGATTCACTCCTGTGAACGAACGAGTTGCCATAATCCGCTTCAAGGCAAAATTTTTTAACATTAGACTAATATGTGCGCACGCTCCGACAGAAGAAAAAGATGACGACACCAAAGAAAGTTTTTACGAGCGCCTGAAGACGCATACGAACGCTGCCCCCGTCATGACTTAAAAATCGTGCTTGGTGACTTCAACGCCAAGGTGGGTAAGGAAAACATATTTGGTCCAACAGTCGGAAAGTTCAGCCTCCACGACAACACATCCGATAACGGAATGAGGTTATTGATTGACTTCGCCGTAGCAAGAAACATGGTCGTTAGTAACACTAGATTCAAGCATCTCAATATTCACCAGGCCACCTGGCTGTCCCCTGATCAAAAAACATGCAACCAAATTGATCACGTTTTCATTGACGGAAGGCACTCTTCCAGTGTACTAGACGTACGCACGATCCATGGTGCTTACATAGACTCGGATCATTATCTTGTCGCAGCAAAGATCCGCACACGTCTGTGCGCAGCTAAGAATGCTCGCAATCCTACACAAAGAAAGCTAGACGTCGGTAAGCTGCAGTCAAAACGAACGGCCGAAGACTTCGCTACTCGACTCTCACTCCTGCTTCAAGAAAGCACTCCTCCGATCAACGATATATGCGCACAGTGGACGCACATATCCCACTCTATGCGTACGGCTGCCGAAGAGGTTACCATCGCCCTCGCCGAAACCAGTGGCACGACCAGGAGTGTCGCGACGCCACTGCAGAGGATGGCGCCGCCTTCAAAGCCACCTTGCAGTCGGTTGTAGCACGTGCTGTTATGGAGCGATACCAAGAGAAGAGGAGGGAAGAGATACGCATTTTCAGGCGAAAAAAACGAGAGGCAGAAATGCGTGAGTGCGAGAAAATTGAGATGCATGGCGACAGGAATGAGCCTCGAAAAATTTTTCGAAAAAATAAGATGCCTGGCCGATGGTTTTAAGACCGGAGCCTCTTCCTGCAAGGATGAGAATGGGAATCCAGTGACTGATATCCAGAGTACACTGGTTTTATGGAGAGAACATTTCTCTAGTCTTTTAAATGGCGACACTGACAACAATCCCGTCAGTGGAGATGATATCCCGGAAACCCCAATTATGGATGACAGCGTTGAAGTTCCGCTGCCCGACTATAACGAGGTCTTAACAACTATAGCTCGGCTTAAAAACAACAAAGCCACAGGAGCCAATGGTCTACCGGCTGAGCTGTTTAAGACCAGTCGCGAGGCTCTGTTTAAATGCATTTAGAGACTTCTATTCAGGAAATGGTCGGAAGAATGCATTCCAGATGATTGGAACCTCAGTGTGCTCTGCCCAATCCACAAGAAAGGCGATCCCACCATTTGCGCCAACTACCGTGGGATAAGCCTAAGATAAAAGACTAAAGCCCATCGTCAACCAACTGATTGGACCTTATCAGTGTGGCTTTAGACCTGGAAAGTCCACCATTGACCAGATCTTCACGCTCCGACAAATCTTGGAAAAGACCCTCGAAAAACAAATCGACACACACCATCTCTTTGTCGATTTGAAAGCCGCCTTCGACAGTCCAAAAAGGAATCACCTATATGCCATCATGTCTGAATTTGGTATTCCTGCAAAGCTTATACGTCTTTTCAGGATGACACTGAACAACACCAGCAGTGCAGTAAAAATCGGGAAGGACCCCTCCTTCGTTCGATACCAAGCGAGTTTTCAGACAAGGTGATTCCTTATCGTGCGACTTCTTTAATATAGTCATGTAGAAGACCATCCGAGCTGCTGACCTGAGACGCAGTGGCACATTTTTTATAAAAGTGTTATGCTGCTGGCGTATGCTGATGATATTGGCATCATTAGTCATAATACGAGCGAAGTCAGTGAAGCATTCTTCTGGCTAGAAAAAGAGTCGATTCGAATGGGTCTTGCAGTGAACGAAGATAAAACGAAGTTTCTTGTGTCAACAAACAAACAGTCCCAGCGTCTTGGAAACCACGTCACTGTTGACAACACCTCCTTTGAGGTAGTGAAGAACTTTGTTTACCTGGGATCCAGCATTAACTCCTCCAACGATATCAGTATTGAGATTAAACGAAGGATAACTCTTGCCAACAGGTGTTACTTTGGGCTCAGTAGGCAATTGAGAAGCAGAACTCTCTCTCTACGAACAAAACTGACGCTCTATAAGTCAATAATCCTGCCCGTCCTACTATACGCATCACAAACCTGGACGTTGAGCAGCTCTGATGAAAGGACTTTGGGAGCGTTCGAGAGAAAAATTCTTCGCAAGATCTATGGTCCAATCTGCGTCAATGGCGAGTACCGAATATGATGGAACCACGAGCTGTATGAGCTTTATGCCGACATCGATATAGTCAAGCGTATTAAAATAGAGCGGCTTCGCTGGCTAGGTCATGTCGAGTCAAATAACAACGAAGCTCCAGCGAAAAAACTATTGGATTCGGTACCCAGCGGTGGCCAACGCAGTCGAGGAAGACCGCATCTCCACTGGAAAGCCCAGGCATTGGATAACTTGACATCGCTTGGAATTTCCAACTGGCACCAGCAAGCGCACAACAAAAGAGGCTGGCGCAAATTCTTAGACGAGGCCAAAACCGACCAACGGTTGTAAGCGCCATCTAAGTAAGTAAGTAAGAACCAACAAAACTTCGAATTAATTTTAAACATTTTATTCAATAACAAAGAACAAAAATCATGATCATGTTAGACTGTTTGACCAAAATTTCAGCCAAAAATAAAGAATGTTCACAACGAAAAACAACTTCTCTTAACTTTTCCTTCCTAAAGGAGCTCGTTTAGGGGCATTTAATAAAAATAAAAATTAACACTTAGCAAATAAGATGGTCACAAAATTTGAGTTCAGACCAAATGGACATTACTTTAAACTTCGTTCTTTTATATTTTAAGACAACAAAGAAAAACATTGAAATTATTCAAATAAAATCTAAGGCGTATCATTCAGGAAAGGCAACTTAAATTTAAATAACTAAAATATTAATAAAAATTAAGAGAAATAACAGAAATATAAACTTTATATTATTTATGAACTCAAAAAAAATTTGACCGCATCGAATATATGATGGCCACCATAGCTGGCTTCCGTTAGATGCACTTGTTCTGAAGACAGTACTTAATATATAGCGGCACCCGATTGGAATTAGTTTGGGAACGCCTGGTTTTTTTAAATTCCATTTCCACTATCAAACTGTTCTTTCTTACTAGCTTACTTAATTAGGTGGCCATGACAACCCGTTGTCGGGTTACGGCCGAATTCATCAGCACTCGCCAGGCGTCTCTGTTTCGCGCACGCCGTCTCCAATCCTTTCACCAAGCGTGGTCAGGGCTTCTTCGGCCTGGTCAATCCATCGGAGGCATGGTCTTCCTCTTCGGAAGACGGAAGCGGAGACTAAAACAATGCACTCTTCTACGCTGAATGATGAAGTGAAAGCTTTGAAGTCTCAACTGGAAGCTTATGAAAGTAATTCTATCCGAGCAGATGTCGTCATCAATGGTATTCTTTCTGCTACTAAAGATAACCTTAGCTGCATTTTTAACAGAGCTTGCTCTTTAATTAACTGCAACTCTCTAAGGCTACGTGATATATTTAGAGTGCGTGTCAAAAACAGCAACAAAAATGCAGTGATCATCGCTAAATTGTCGGGTTACGGCCGAATTCATCAGCACTCGCCAGGCGTCTCTGTTTCGCGCGCGCCGTCTCCAATCTCTTTCACCAAGCGTGGTCAGGGCTTCTTCGGCCTGGTCAATCCATCGGAGGCATGGTCTTCCTCTTCGTCGTCGACCTTCGGCTTTCGCCTCAAACACCTTTTTCGCTGGAGCTCCCATACGAAAGATATGATGCAGCCAACGGAGTCGCTGAAATGTTATACGCTGGACTAAGTCATTGTCGTCGTAGAGCTCGTACAGTTCGTGGTTCGTTCCAATGCGATAGTCGTCGTCAACTCGAACAGGACCAAAGATTTTACGAAGAACTTTACTTTCGAACACCCCAAGAGCGGCTGCATCTGTTTGAGATACCACCCATGCCTCAGCGCCATAGAGAAGCACAGGTATGATGAACGTCTTGTTAGTTTTGTCAATCGAGAGAGGGCTCTGGAACCTAATTGCTTACTTAGCCCGTAGAAGCACCTAAAAGCAATTGTAATTCTTCGATTTATCTTCAGGCTAACATTGTTGTTGCTGTTTACGGATGTGCCAAGGTATGTAAACTCCTTGATAACTTCAAAGTTATTTATGCCTGCTGTTACATGGGAGCCTAGATACCACGCTTCCCTATTTGCAGACAGCATATACTTTGTTTTGCCCTCGTTCACCGTCAAACCCTCTTTGGCTGATTCCTTTTCGATAGCGGCGAAAGCAGCAGTTACATCTCTCGTGGTTCTGCCGATAATATCGATATCATCAGCATAAGGAGCTGGACACCTTTGTAGAAAATGGTACCATTTCAATGCACACCTGCCTTTCGTAGGATCCCCTCCATGATGAAATTGAAGATATCGGATGATAGCGGGTCGCCTTGTCTGAAACCTCGTTCGGTATTAAAGGTTTCGGAGAGGTAATTTTTTACCTAGACAGAGCTCAACGTCATCCTGCAGAGTCTTATCAACTTTGCAGGTATACTGAACTCAGACATTGTTGCGTACAGGCAATCCCGAATCGGGCTATCGAACGGAGCCCGATTTTCGTTTTTATTTTGTTATATTTATTTTCATCATGTCACCTACAATTAATTCTTTTCCCATTTGCTTTCTTGTGTGGTAGCTTTTCTGACTCTAAAGATTTCTATCTTTATTTCCTTCCGGTCACTACGTCCGTTAAAATTTTCGTTTTTTACATATTTATTAAAGAACTACAATACTCAATGCTGACCCTTTCTTGTCCCTAACCTGATTTTGACGTTGGATTTAAATCGTAAATAATTTTTCCTCTTCCTCCGATGTACCCGCACTTGAAATTGTTTAATTTTGTTTCTATATTTTGACTTCTTGTTTTTTCTTATTACTTTGTTTTTGTTTTCACTTAAACACTTGGTTTTACAAACACCACTTTTCTGCTCAGCACTTAAAATCGGTTTAAACTTAAGAAGTTTTCTTTTTTAAGCCAACCCTCGACTAAACTTCGCAGGAACTGGCTTTTTCCATCCTTTTATTTATCATCCCTATCCCTCCAACCACTCTTTCCTCCTGCAGGTTTTTCCTTGCCTTCTAAATCTGGTCATTCAATTTTCTTTCCTACCCAAATTTTCGAACACCCCCTATATATCGGTGATTCCATGTCAAAAGGCTTACTTTTCTGACATCACTATTTTTAAAACATTTGAAACTTCTTTGGTAGATAGTTTCTCTGAAAAATATAATAACTGCGTTCTTTTTTTTGCGAGTACATTTTTTTTTGTTGGAGATCCAACTTGAAATTTTGCGTAAACCTTCACAATGAATGCGATAATGCGATATTAAATTAAAAATATTGAAAAAGTTGTTGCGCCGACTGTGAAAAATATGATGGTAAATTTCGGGATAAAAAAAAAAACTTTTTTCCATAAAAGAGCTATAAAAAATGACACCACCAGAAAGATCCATTCAAGGTATTTAAACATTAACTGAGTTTGTTTTCTGTACGAATTACAGTTAAGGAGATAGAGCTGTTTAAATACATGCATCTACTTCATTTTTTTGTAATTTTTAATGTTTTTGACAGTGTACAACTTTGCAAAAAAAAAAATTTCGCAATAATAAAAAACACAGAATATGTTTTTTAATGTCAATAAACTAACCTACAAAGTTTCAAACAGATCGGAAGCACTAAGGTCAAATTTTGTATAAAATTTGTCGAAATGATATGGAATCACCGATAAATAACTATCTTTTTCTGATAATTGGTTTTAGCTTATCCCATCTCCAACCATATTCGATATTATAATAACATCCCCTAAAGTGGGATTTTCCTCAATCTGGCATAAAATAATTCAGTGCTGCCATTTAGTTTTTGCCTGCCTTACCTACACATGAAGTTGGCAACGCGAAGAAATAGTATATTGACAGATTAATTTTAATAGCGTGGGCCAGCAGCCTGCAGAACGAGCGAAAGAACAATATAATTTTCTTTACCGAAACTCCTCCAGAGTGGGGCTGGCCACCAGGGATGGCATTTTAGGCACAGTTGTGCTTTTTTCGGCACTTTCGAGATTAGACGACACTTTACGCAAGTGCTTTTTCATTTCGGCACAATTTAAATATCCCAAAATTGAAATAAGTTACATAGTTATTGTGATAGTGTCAAACTTCAAGCTGATTTTGGCTGCGAGCTACACTAAATTTTGCGATTTATTAGCTCCAACGCGATGGCAATCCCGGCAGGTTTTATTATTCATTTAAAAATTTTGATTGAAGTTCACTTTTTTGTATCATTTGTGGGTGCAGTCGATAGAATTTTGCAGTAGTGGACTGCGCTTGAGTACTATTTTGAACAGACGGATTTTGAAGCACATTCTGACAATAAAAATATATTTTCGATAAGTTGAAAACCTAACCCCCCCCCCCCACCCCCAACCCGTTGATAAAATGAAGGTATATATTTTTTATTTCATATTTAAAAAATTGTTAGCTTCGTGAATATTGAAATGCATTCAGGGGAATTCATGTATTTTGTATTTTTAAATGAAGCAGACGCAATTATTTTTCATTAAAACGGCATTTGAAGGAATGAAACGAGAGTGGCATTTATGTTTTATTTTCGTTTGTTTTTTTATTAGAAATGGAAGAAGATAACGAAAACATAAAACAAAGTGAAAGCCAACCCCAAATAAAATATGAACAAAGTTATAGAGACGAATTATAGATAAATTCGGATTCATATAAAAAAACAAACTTTACAAAGTTTAAAATATCTTATTAAATAATTATTTCAAGCTTCGACGGAATTGATAATAGGGTGCAGAACCGGAATAAATTTTGTTAAAATGTTATATTTCTGAATTTAAAGGGGACGTGACGCCTTCAAAAACAGTTTCTTTTAATGTTTTAAAATGCCTATAAGTGGAATAAAAAATAAGATTTCATTTTGAAATATTAAATTTATATTTTTTAGTGAAAAAATTACACAAATTTACAAAATTATTAATTTTTTATAATAATTTACTGGAATTATTTTAAAAAAAAACATCAAAAAACTTTGTCGGGCGTGGTTACGACTCACTGGGTCAACGGAAAAAAACAAAAAACGGGGTTTTTATCAGCATCAAACCCGAATTTCGAATCGAATTTTGTTCTTAAATCAAGTAGACGTGTTTCTTTTGGTGTCAGTTAAGTCAACTCGTTTCAACTGATATCATCCAAAATCCAAATTCAACTACTGTTCACGCTGTTCGTAATTCACTCTCGTTTCGTGTTATAAAAATTTTGTTAAACGGCAGATTAACTAACAAAATTTATAATTTAAATTTTAATCTCAACGCATAATGTCTTTAATAAAAAACACACGAAGTGCTACAAGCACCCCCAAAAATGTTGCTCCGCTAACGCCGCTTGGTGCTTGTAGACCTGATGACTCAACACCCACAACTGCATCTTTGATGTCGGATGCAAATTGGAGCATGCAGCTGAATAACATTCGAGAGAGTATTGTTGATCAGCTTACTGGAACGATAACTGCGTCGGAGGAGAGGGTGATGCATAGAATTGGCGAAGTGTCAGCAGAGCTTTCCAACTTGAAGTCAACTATAAAAAATCTTGGAGAAGGAGTTACTACCGTTGAAGCTGCATATGTTGAACTAAGTATGTTAAAAGACAACATGCTTGCAATGAAAAATGAACTGGAAAACTACAAAGCAACTGCGGAGACTAAAACAATGCACTCTTCTACGCTGAATGATGAAGTGAAAGCTATGAAGTCTCAACTGGAAGCTTATGAGAGTAATTCTATCCCAGCAGATGTCGTCATCAATGGTATTCCCTCTGCTACTAAAGGTAACCTTAGCTGCATTTTTAACAGAGTTTGCTCTTTAATTAACTGCGACTCTCTAAGGCTACGTGATATATTTAGAGTGCGTGTCAAAAACAGCAACAAAAATGCAGTGATCATCGCTAAACTTGCGTCTGCTTATGACCGCATTTGCCTATTGAAAGCTGTCGCTGCATTTCGCAGAAGTAACAAGAGGCAGCTCACACTCAAGGAGATCGGGTGTGGTGGAGATGAGCATTTTTATATTCACGAAAGCTTGACAAAATCAAATCGTCAAACTATGCTCTATGCTGGTCAACTAAGGAGAGAAAATAGACTTGCACGCGTGGGCGTGTGTACGTGAGAGCAACTCTTGATGGTGAGGTCAAATTGGTTGATAGTAAAGAGAGCGTTGATTGCGTCGCTGGACCCATCAGATAGCTGTTAAGTTTTGATTAGACTATTCTTACTGTTTATTTATTGCTTTTTGTTCATATGTTTATTATTTTTTATATTTTTCTTTACTTCATTTTAGAAACTTGCACAATTGAGAATCAGCTGTTGTTGGCATTTTTTATCGTTCAATCGAATCGAACACAGCTAAAATCTTACTGAACGAATGTTTAGCACAGCAAACACTAGCATACTTGTAGGCATGTATCAAATTGAGTTTTGGTAAACGTAGAAAGCAAGTTATGTTTAGTTGCGTTTTCTCTTGCATAATTGTACTGGAAACGCCAGCGTTTAAATTGAGTTTAAGGGCAAAACGCAACTTTGTACTGGAAACGCAAACTAAACTCTCTGTGTGAACATGGCATAATCATAAGACCCTAATCAACGTTTTGTGTGAACAGCGCATTGGTTAAAATGTTGTTTACTTTAATGTTCGGAGTTTAAATGGTTTAAAGCTTGACAACTTCAGATATATATTTGAAACTCTCTTGTTGATGTTATCTGTGTCACGGAAACATGGTTTAAGTGTGATTTACCGGATTCCTATTACAATTTAAATGGCTTTAATATTTTTCGTAATAATAGGTGCGGTAGAAGAGGTGGTGGTGTAGCAGCGTTTTGTAGGTCCAATCTTTATGTTAAATGTATCAATAAATGTATGTCTGATGATGTTTGTGAGTTTCTAAATGTATACATTTTTGATCAAAATTGCAAAATATAAGTATCCTGTGCCTACAATCCTCATCGTTGCCATAGTTTTGAACCATTTTTTGCTGATTTAGCTAGTAAAATAATCGATTATGACTTCATTTTTGTTTGTGGTGATTTCAATGTAAATTTGTTGCATAATGACTCTGTAAGTGATCATTTTCATTACCTTTCCTCTATGTGTGCATGGTTCTGAACCAAGTCTACTTGATGTTTGTTTAGTTTCGGATATTTCTTTACTCCTTAAGTATGATCCAATAACTTTTCTGTCCGATCATGACTTACTTTTTTGTTGTCTAAATATTAATTTTGGAAGAACTTGTCCTGCTAGTTTCTCGTATCACGACTATAAATCCATTGACTCATCTGCCTTATTTCAATGTTTATATGCTGTGCAATGAAATGACTGCTGGTTTTTTGAGTCTGTCAACGATAAACTTTCATGAAGGTTTTCATGGATAAGTTATATGTTTTATTTGCGCGTCATGTTCCGTTACGTTCTGTTCAAGTCTCAAATAGTAGTTGACCCTGGTTTACGAATCCTGTATTAGCTGCTATTAGGCTAAGGAATAAGCTCCACTCTAAATGGAAAAATAATCCTTCAATTGCCAACTGGGATAACTTTAGAAGAGCCAGAAATTATGCTTCAGTCGTGGTCAGACAAGCAAAGATCAATTTCTTTAACTCTATGCTTAACCCCAACTTAAACTCTAAACTATTATGGCAGAACCTAAAAAGATACGGAGTTTTTAAGAAAAATTGCAGTAAATGCAGTTTAGATCCGGATGAGTTAAACAACTTTTTCTTAGCTAGCGGAAACCTCATGCCAACAAGTAGTTCTAACAGTGCTGAGCTACCAGTGATAATAAGTAACTCTTTGTTCCCTTCCTTTGAATTTACTTCATTAGGTGAGGATCACGTTTCTAAATGTATTTTTAAGATGAACTCAAATGCTGTAGGGGTTGATGGTATGCCTATAAAGTTCATAAAGCTAGTTTTGCCTTTTATTATATCACCTTTTACTCACATAATAAACCATTGTTTGACATGTTCTCAATTCCCTGATATATGGAAGGCTGCCATGGTTTTAACTGTGGGAAAATCTTCATCTGCTTCTGTACGCAACGACTACGGGCCTATTAGTATATTGCCTGATCTAGGAAAAGTCCTTGAACGTATCATGGCCGACCAAATTTCTGAATACCTCCATTTAAATAAGTTGCTTTCACCGTTGCAGTCAGGTTTCAGGACTGGCCACAGTTGTTCTACTGCTGCAGTTAAAATCCTTGATGACATCAGAATTTCTTATGATCAGAACTTGCTAGCACTGCTGTGCCTTGTCGATTTTTCTAAAGCTTTCGATTCCGTCAATCATTCACTTCTTTGCAATAAACAAAGTAATTACTTTAAGTTTAGTCGCAGTGCTGTTAATCTTATATACAACTATTTGGAAGAAAGAATGCAAAGGGTTTAAGTAGGTAACGTTTATTCGTCTCTTAGAGCAGTTGAGACTGGATTTCCTCAAGGGTCTATCCTGAGCCCACTCCTTTTCTCTATTTTTATAAATGATATTTTTTCAGTTTGTCAATACGCATCTGTTCATGCTTACGCCGATGACATTCAACTCTATCTCTCGCGACCCACCGGACTTTTAGAAGACTTGACCTATAGAATGAATTATGATTTAACCTCGCTGAACAACTGGGCTATCACGAACATGATTCTTATTAATCCTTTGAAATCTAAAGTTCTGCCCATTGCTAGGAGTGACTCACGCTTTGTTGATATCCCTCCCTTGTATATTGGATCTCAGCAGCTTGAATTTGTGTTTAAGGCAAAAAACTTAGGATTTATAATCAACTCTAACCTGACTTGCATTGACCATATAAACAGCACAATAGGGACAATTTACGGGTCTTTACGTTACTTACGCACTTCCTCTAACTTCACGCCTCTTGAAACTCGTCGCAGACTAGTGCAATTAATAATGCCTCATATAACTTTCTTTGATAATGTCTGTAGTCAGCTAGATTCACAATCCCAGCATTAACTTCTGGTTGCATTCAATAGTGCGGCTAGGTGTGTATATAGGGTCAGTCGATTTGATCATATCTCTCAAAGGAGTAAAGGTATTCTGGGATGTGGTTTACTTGAATATATTAACATCCGCAACATTTTCAAAACTCAAAACCCTCATTATCTTTTTGAAAACTGCAATTTTCACAGTCTCACCGGTCAAATAACCTTATTGTTCCTAGGTATAGCTATCTCAATAGTAGCAGATACTTCTTCATCAGCGCCATTAGACTTTGGAATGCATTACCCAATTCTCTTAAACAAATCACGTCACGAACCAGCTTCAAACATGCCATCTTTTATTATTTCAATACTTTTTACAATAAATATATGTTTCTTTTACTGCTATTTATCTCATCTTATCTCTGTTCAATCTTAGCTCTGTTTCTCTCTCTTTGAATTACATTCTTCTAGTTATGTTTTTAGCTATAATAGCCATTAAGATCATAATTTTTAATCTTTTATTTATTTTATTTATCCTTTATTTATTGTTAATTTAATCAATTTTTATTTAATGTTAATGTTAATGTTAATGTTAATGTTAATGTTAATGTTAATGTTAATGTTAATGTTAATGTTAATGTTAATGTTAATGTTAATGTTAATGTTAATGTTAATGTTAATGTTAATGTTAATGTTAATGTTAATGTTAATGTTAATGTTAATGTTAATGTTAATGTTAATGTTAATGTTAATGTTAATGTTAATGTTAATGTTAATGTTAATGTTAATGTTAATGTTAATGTTAATGTTAATGTTAATGTTAATGTTAATGTTAATGTTAATGTTAATGTTAATGTTAATGTTAATGTTAATGTTAATGTTAATGTTAATGTTAATGTTAATGTTAATGTTAATGTTAATGTTAATGTTAATGTTAATGTTAATGTTAATGTTAATGTTAATGTTAATGTTAATGTTAATGTTAATGTTAATGTTAATGTTAATGTTAATGTTAATGTTAATGTTAATGTTAATGTTAATGTTAATGTTAATGTTAATGTTAATGTTAATGTTAATGTTAATGTTAATGTTAATGTTAATGTTAATGTTAATGTTAATGTTAATGTTAATGTTAATGTTAATGTTAATGTTAATGTTAATGTTAATGTTAATGTTAATGTTAATGTTAATGTTAATGTTAATGTTAATGTTAATGTTAATGTTAATGTTAATGTTAATGTTAATGTTAATGTTAATGTTAATGTTAATGTTAATGTTAATGTTAATGTTAATGTTAATGTTAATGTTAATGTTAATGTTAATGTTAATGTTAATGTTAATGTTAATGTTAATGTTAATGTTAATGTTAATGTTAATGTTAATGTTAATGTTAATGTTAATGTTAATGTTAATGTTAATGTTAATGTTAATGTTAATGTTAATGTTAATGTTAATGTTAATGTTAATGTTAATGTTAATGTTAATGTTAATGTTAATGTTAATGTTAATGTTAATGTTAATGTTAATGTTAATGTTAATGTTAATGTTAATGTTAATGTTAATGTTAATGTTAATGTTAATGTTAATGTTAATGTTAATGTTAATGTTAATGTTAATGTTAATGTTAATGTTAATGTTAATGTTAATGTTAATGTTAATGTTAATGTTAATGTTAATGTTAATGTTAATGTTAATGTTAATGTTAATGTTAATGTTAATGTTAATGTTAATGTTAATGTTAATGTTAATGTTAATGTTAATGTTAATGTTAATGTTAATGTTAATGTTAATGTTAATGTTAATGTTAATGTTAATGTTAATGTTAATGTTAATGTTAATGTTAATGTTAATGTTAATGTTAATGTTAATGTTAATGTTAATGTTAATGTTAATGTTAATGTTAATGTTAATGTTAATGTTAATGTTAATGTTAATGTTAATGTTAATGTTAATGTTAATGTTAATGTTAATGTTAATGTTAATGTTAATGTTAATGTTAATGTTAATGTTAATGTTAATGTTAATGTTAATGTTAATGTTAATGTTAATGTTAATGTTAATGTTAATGTTAATGTTAATGTTAATGTTAATGTTAATGTTAATGTTAATGTTAATGTTAATGTTAATGTTAATGTTAATGTTAATGTTAATGTTAATGTTAATGTTAATGTTAATGTTAATGTTAATGTTAATGTTAATGTTAATGTTAATGTTAATGTTAATGTTAATGTTAATGTTAATGTTAATGTTAATGTTAATGTTAATGTTAATGTTAATGTTAATGTTAATGTTAATGTTAATGTTAATGTTAATGTTAATGTTAATGTTAATGTTAATGTTAATGTTAATGTTAATGTTAATGTTAATGTTAATGTTAATGTTAATGTTAATGTTAATGTTAATGTTAATGTTAATGTTAATGTTAATGTTAATGTTAATGTTAATGTTAATGTTAATGTTAATGTTAATGTTAATGTTAATGTTAATGTTAATGTTAATGTTAATGTTAATGTTAATGTTAATGTTAATGTTAATGTTAATGTTAATGTTAATGTTAATGTTAATGTTAATGTTAATGTTAATGTTAATGTTAATGTTAATGTTAATGTTAATGTTAATGTTAATGTTAATGTTAATGTTAATGTTAATGTTAATGTTAATGTTAATGTTAATGTTAATGTTAATGTTAATGTTAATGTTAATGTTAATGTTAATGTTAATGTTAATGTTAATGTTAATGTTAATGTTAATGTTAATGTTAATGTTAATGTTAATGTTAATGTTAATGTTAATGTTAATGTTAATGTTAATGTTAATGTTAATGTTAATGTTAATGTTAATGTTAATGTTAATGTTAATGTTAATGTTAATGTTAATGTTAATGTTAATGTTAATGTTAATGTTAATGTTAATGTTAATGTTAATGTTAATGTTAATGTTAATGTTAATGTTAATGTTAATGTTAATGTTAATGTTAATGTTAATGTTAATGTTAATGTTAATGTTAATGTTAATGTTAATGTTAATGTTAATGTTAATGTTAATGTTAATGTTAATGTTAATGTTAATGTTAATGTTAATGTTAATGTTAATGTTAATGTTAATGTTAATGTTAATGTTAATGTTAATGTTAATGTTAATGTTAATGTTAATGTTAATGTTAATGTTAATGTTAATGTTAATGTTAATGTTAATGTTAATGTTAATGTTAATGTTAATGTTAATGTTAATGTTAATGTTAATGTTAATGTTAATGTTAATGTTAATGTTAATGTTAATGTTAATGTTAATGTTAATGTTAATGTTAATGTTAATGTTAATGTTAATGTTAATGTTAATGTTAATGTTAATGTTAATGTTAATGTTAATGTTAATGTTAATGTTAATGTTAATGTTAATGTTAATGTTAATGTTAATGTTAATGTTAATGTTAATGTTAATGTTAATGTTAATGTTAATGTTAATGTTAATGTTAATGTTAATGTTAATGTTAATGTTAATGTTAATGTTAATGTTAATGTTAATGTTAATGTTAATGTTAATGTTAATGTTAATGTTAATGTTAATGTTAATGTTAATGTTAATGTTAATGTTAATGTTAATGTTAATGTTAATGTTAATGTTAATGTTAATGTTAATGTTAATGTTAATGTTAATGTTAATGTTAATGTTAATGTTAATGTTAATGTTAATGTTAATGTTAATGTTAATGTTAATGTTAATGTTAATGTTAATGTTAATGTTAATGTTAATGTTAATGTTAATGTTAATGTTAATGTTAATGTTAATGTTAATGTTAATGTTAATGTTAATGTTAATGTTAATGTTAATGTTAATGTTAATGTTAATGTTAATGTTAATGTTAATGTTAATGTTAATGTTAATGTTAATGTTAATGTTAATGTTAATGTTAATGTTAATGTTAATGTTAATGTTAATGTTAATGTTAATGTTAATGTTAATGTTAATGTTAATGTTAATGTTAATGTTAATGTTAATGTTAATGTTAATGTTAATGTTAATGTTAATGTTAATGTTAATGTTAATGTTAATGTTAATGTTAATGTTAATGTTAATGTTAATGTTAATGTTAATGTTAATGTTAATGTTAATGTTAATGTTAATGTTAATGTTAATGTTAATGTTAATGTTAATGTTAATGTTAATGTTAATGTTAATGTTAATGTTAATGTTAATGTTAATGTTAATGTTAATGTTAATGTTAATGTTAATGTTAATGTTAATGTTAATGTTAATGTTAATGTTAATGTTAATGTTAATGTTAATGTTAATGTTAATGTTAATGTTAATGTTAATGTTAATGTTAATGTTAATGTTAATGTTAATGTTAATGTTAATGTTAATGTTAATGTTAATGTTAATGTTAATGTTAATGTTAATGTTAATGTTAATGTTAATGTTAATGTTAATGTTAATGTTAATGTTAATGTTAATGTTAATGTTAATGTTAATGTTAATGTTAATGTTAATGTTAATGTTAATGTTAATGTTAATGTTAATGTTAATGTTAATGTTAATGTTAATGTTAATGTTAATGTTAATGTTAATGTTAATGTTAATGTTAATGTTAATGTTAATGTTAATGTTAATGTTAATGTTAATGTTAATTTATTTAAACACGAACTAGCCGCAAAATCTTATTTTTATATTTAAATTAAATTACAAAAAACACCTTAAGTTGATTTTGCATACAATTTTATTACATTAATTTTAAGCAATTACAATTTGAATGCATTTCGATCAGCCTGCTGATCATCTTCTGCAACACGAATGAAAATAAAATAAACAAAGTAACAAAGTAAGATATGACAAATGCGTTAAAAAAAAAAACATATATTTATAAACTTACATACATTATACTAATACTTAACATACAATACTAAACACTGTGTAACGCACAAGTGAACGAGAGAGAGAGCAAGAGTACAAACAATTTTCTCATAACAATTATAAAAACATAAGTAATGTATTATAGAAATTTTTAATTTTAAAGTTACTTTAAGTTGCAAAAACTAAATAAATCTGAAATAATATTTCCTTTGTCTAAATTCATTGCATTCTTATCATTCTGAATGTAAATGCTTTCATATGCATCTAATTTATTGCAATCATTCACATGTTTTTTTAAAATTACATTTTTATTAGAAAAATTCCAATGTGAATTACTTATGACATGATCCGCAAAGGCAGATTTTCTGGGCTGATTTTTCTCAATGTAGCTTACATGTTCCTTGAAACGTTTTAGAATCCCCCTACGTGTTTGACCGTAATATTTTTTGTTGCAGTCACCACACTTTATTTCGTATATTCCACCTTTATCCAAATCAGAGGTTTTGTCTTTTGTTGATCCTAAACATTGTTTGATTTTATTGTTATTTGTGAATACAATTGTCATGTTGTGTTTCTTAAATACTGATTTTAATTTATTTGTTATTTCTGGTACAAAATGCAAGGCAACTCGTTTAGTTTCATTTTCTTTATTTATACCCTGATTTTGTGTAAAAAGGGTTGTCCTTCTAGACTGCATTATTTTCTTAGAGTGCTGCTTAATTAATTTGTCGATGGAATCTACATTATATCCATTTTTCAAGGCAATAGTTCTGATGTGCTTATATTCTTTGTTGTAATTTGCAATTGATAATGGTAATTTAACTAGTCTATGCACCATTGAATGAAACGCAGCTAGCTTATGTTGAATTGGCGTATGAGAATCGGATGGAATATATCTCATTGTGCTGGAATCCTTGTGGTAAATACCAATGTCGATTTCTCCATTCACTCTATTAAGCATAAGATCTAAAAATGGAATGCTTCCATCTCTTTCTTCCTCCATGGTGAACTTTATTGAAGTACATTGTGAATTTAAAATACTTAACAAATAGACAACTTCTTTTTTCTTGACAATAGCGAAAATGTCATCAACATAGCGTAGCCAGACCTTTGGGAGTTTATTCGCTTTCTGCAAATTAATTTCAAATTCCGCCATATATACTTCAGCTAGAAACGGGGATAAAGAGTTTCCCATGCTAGTCCCTTTTTCTATTTTAAAGAATTCATCACGAAATTGGAAAAAATTCTGTGCCATACAACATCTGGCTGTGTTCATATAGCTCTCCAGTTTTTTCTCTGGTACTCCATGTTCGGCTAGGTGATTTTTTAAGGCTTTCAAAGCTTCAGGAATTGGTATTGATGGGAAAAGGGATTCCACATCAAAGGACACCATTATTTCGTCACTTTCGATAGTTATTTGTTTAATCTTTTCAACGAATTCAAATGAATTTTTTACGGAAAGACTCCTTACTTTCGGAACATTTTTGAGTTCACTCACTAACCATTTTGCAATTTTTTCCATTGGCGCATTTATATTGCTCACTATTGGTCGAACTTTTTTACCAGATTTATGAATTTTTGGTAAAAAATATATTCGAGGTACTTGGGGATTGGATACCAATAACCTCCACTTAAACCTTTCTCCAAAAATGTTGCTAATATTTTTGCGGACCTCATTCGCTTCTTTGACCATCGCTGATAATGGTGATTTTTTAATCTTTTTATAGCCACACTCGTTTATTAGATTTTTGGCTCTTTCTTCGTAATCTTTTTTGTCCATTATTACAACTTTATTGCCTTTATCGGCTTTTACATACACACAATCTTTTTCCTTTAATGTTTTTATCGCATTTTCAATTGTCCCCTTTTCTTTTTTCTTTTTTTGGAGATTCAAACTTTCGATAATTTTTTTAGTTTCCATACGAATTTCATTTTGTACCGTCGTTGGTTTAAATTTTAAAATCGTCTCAATGTCAACAATAAGTTCAGTAAGCTTTGGGTTTTTTGGTTTCACAGAAAAATTTAGGCCTTTGTTTAGTAACTCTAATTCATTTGCATTGAATTTTTGCTGTGAAAGATTACATATGACGTCGTCGATAACATCTGCAGAGGGTTCTACTGAAACAATTTTTTGTTCTTTAATTAGTTGTTGTAGTTTTTTATGTTGGCTTTTAACTTTTTCATCCTGGTTTGTTGTTTGCTCAACTTCAAATAAAAATTGGTTCCAGTAAAACATACTGTCTCTTGAAGAGAAATCATTCGCTATTAGTAAGTGCAGTTCGTAAAGTTTTATTTCAATGGCTGACAACTCAGCATATTTTTCTTTTAATTCTAGATTCAGCCAAAGTTTTTCGGCTTTCAACGTCACTTTTTTAGTAACATTATTTTCTACTGCACATTTAAGTTTTATAAATTTTGGTTTTACATTGTTCTCTTTGCACTGTTTTAAAAACATTATGTCACACTTCAGCTTTTTCACCTTCATCTTCATTCGAGTAAATTTGTTCATATTTGGTTTGGTAGCCATATTAATTTATTTAAACACGAACTAGCCGCAAAATCTTATTTTTATATTTAAATTAAATTACAAAAAACACCTTAAGTTGATTTTGCATACAATTTTATTACATTAATTTTAAGCAATTACAATTTGAATGCATTTCGATCAGCCTGCTGATCATCTTCTGCAACACGAATGAAAATAAAATAAACAAAGTAACAAAGTAAGATATGACAAATGCGTTAAAAAAAAAACATATATTTATAAACTTACATACATTATACTAATACTTAACATACAATACTAAACACTGTGTAACGCACAAGTGAACGAGAGAGAGAGCAAGAGTACAAACAATTTTCTCATAACAATTATAAAAACATAAGTAATGTATTATAGAAATTTTTAATTTTAAAGTTACTTTAAGTTGCAAAAACTAAATAAATCTGAAATAATATTTCCTTTGTCTAAATTCATTGCATTCTTATCATTCTGAATGTAAATGCTTTCATATGCATCTAATTTATTGCAATCATTCACATGTTTTTTTAAAATTACATTTTTATTAGAAAAATTCCAATGTGAATTACTTATGACATGATCCGCAAAGGCAGATTTTCTGGGCTGATTTTTCTCAATGTAGCTTACATGTTCCTTGAAACGTTTTAGAATCCCCCTACGTGTTTGACCGTAATATTTTTTGTTGCAGTCACCACACTTTATTTCGTATATTCCACCTTTATCCAAATCAGAGGTTTTGTCTTTTGTTGATCCTAAACATTGTTTGATTTTATTGTTATTTGTGAATACAATTGTCATGTTGTGTTTCTTAAATACTGATTTTAATTTATTTGTTATTTCTGGTACAAAATGCAAGGCAACTCGTTTAGTTTCATTTTCTTTATTTATACCCTGATTTTGTGTAAAAAGGGTTGTCCTTCTAGACTGCATTATTTTCTTAGAGTGCTGCTTAATTAATTTGTCGATGGAATCTACATTATATCCATTTTTCAAGGCAATAGTTCTGATGTGCAACACAGCCAGATGTTGTATGGCACAGAATTTTTTCCAATTTCGTGATGAATTCTTTAAAATAGAAAAAGGGACTAGCATGGGAAACTCTTTATCCCCGTTTCTAGCTGAAGTATATATGGCGGAATTTGAAATTAATTTGCAGAAAGCGAATAAACTCCCAAAGGTCTGGCTACGCTATGTTGATGACATTTTCGCTATTGTCAAGAAAAAAGAAGTTGTCTATTTGTTAAGTATTTTAAATTCACAATGTACTTCAATAAAGTTCACCATGGAGGAAGAAAGAGATGGAAGCATTCCATTTTTAGATCTTATGCTTAATAGAGTGAATGGAGAAATCGACATTGGTATTTACCACAAGGATTCCAGCACAATGAGATATATTCCATCCGATTCTCATACGCCAATTCAACATAAGCTAGCTGCGTTTCATTCAATGGTGCATAGACTAGTTAAATTACCATTATCAATTGCAAATTACAACAAAGAATATAAGCACATCAGAACTATTGCCTTGAAAAATGGATATAATGTAGATTCCATCGACAAATTAATTAAGCAGCACTCTAAGAAAATAATGCAGTCTAGAAGGACAACCCTTTTTACACAAAATCAGGGTATAAATAAAGAAAATGAAACTAAACGAGTTGCCTTGCATTTTGTACCAGAAATAACAAATAAATTAAAATCAGTATTTAAGAAACACAACATGACAATTGTATTCACAAATAACAATAAAATCAAACAATGTTTAGGATCAACAAAAGACAAAACCTCTGATTTGGATAAAGGTGGAATATACGAAATAAAGTGTGGTGACTGCAACAAAAAATATTACGGTCAAACACGTAGGGGGATTCTAAAACGTTTCAAGGAACATGTAAGCTACATTGAGAAAAATCAGCCCAGAAAATCTGCCTTTGCGGATCATGTCATAAGTAATTCACATTGGAATTTTTCTAATAAAAATGTAATTTTAAAAAAACATGTGAATGATTGCAATAAATTAGATGCATATGAAAGCATTTACATTCAGAATGATAAGAATGCAATGAATTTAGACAAAGGAAATATTATTTCAGATTTATTTAGTTTTTGCAACTTAAAGTAACTTTAAAATTAAAAATTTCTATAATACATTACTTATGTTTTTATAATTGTTATGAGAAAATTGTTTGTACTCTTGCTCTCTCTCTCGTTCACTTGTGCGTTACACAGTGTTTAGTATTGTATGTTAAGTATTAGTATAATGTATGTAAGTTTATAAATATATGTTTTTTTTTTAACGCATTTGTCATATCTTACTTTGTTACTTTGTTTATTTTATTTTCATTCGTGTTGCAGAAGATGATCAGCAGGCTGATCGAAATGCATTCAAATTGTAATTGCTTAAAATTAATGTAATAAAATTGTATGCAAAATCAACTTAAGGTGTTTTTTGTAATTTAATTTAAATATAAAAATAAGATTTTGCGGCTAGTTCGTGTTTAAATAAATTAATATGGCTACCAAACCAAATATGAACAAATTTACTCGAATAAAGATGAAGGTGAAAAAGCTGAAGTGTGACATAATGTTTTTAAAACAGTGCAAAGAGAACAATGTAAAACCAAAATTTATAAAACTTAAATGTGCAGTAGAAAATAATGTTACTAAAAAAGTGACGTTGAAAGCCGAAAAACTTTGGCTGAATCTAGAATTAAAAGAAAAATATGCTGAGTTGTCAGCCATTGAAATAAAACTTTACGAACTGCACTTACTAATAGCGAATGATTTCTCTTCAAGAGACAGTATGTTTTACTGGAACCAATTTTTATTTGAAGTTGAGCAAACAACAAACCAGGATGAAAAAGTTAAAAGCCAACATAAAAAACTACAACAACTAATTAAAGAACAAAAAATTGTTTCAGTAGAACCCTCTGCAGATGTTATCGACGACGTCATATGTAATCTTTCACAGCAAAAATTCAATGCAAATGAATTAGAGTTACTAAACAAAGGCCTAAATTTTTCTGTGAAACCAAAAAACCCAAAGCTTACTGAACTTATTGTTGACATTGAGACGATTTTAAAATTTAAACCAACGACGGTACAAAATGAAATTCGTATGGAAACTAAAAAAATTATCGAAAGTTTGAATCTCCAAAAAAAGAAAAAAGAAAAGGGGACAATTGAAAATGCGATAAAAACATTAAAGGAAAAAGATTGTGTGTATGTAAAAGCCGATAAAGGCAATAAAGTTGTAATAATGGACAAAAAAGATTACGAAGAAAGAGCCAAAAATCTAATAAACGAGTGTGGCTATAAAAAGATTAAAAAATCACCATTATCAGCGATGGTCAAAGAAGCGAATGAGGTCCGCAAAAATATTAGCAACATTTTTGGAGAAAGGTTTAAGTGGAGGTTATTGGTATCCAATCCCCAAGTACCTCGAATATATTTTTTACCAAAAATTCATAAATCTGGTAAAAAAGTTCGACCAATAGTGACCAATATAAATGCGCCAATGGAAAAAATTGCAAAATGGTTAGTGAGTGAACTCAAAAATGTTCCGAAAGTAAGGAGTCTTTCCGTAAAAAATTCATTTGAATTCGTTGAAAAGATTAAACAAATAACTATCGAAAGTGACGAAATAATGGTGTCCTTTGATGTGGAATCCCTTTTCCCATCAATACCAATTCCTGAAGCTTTGAAAGCCTTAAAAAATCACCTAGCCGAACATGGAGTACCAGAGAAAAAACTGGAGAGCTATATGAACACAGCCAGATGTTGTATGGCACAGAATTTTTTCCAATTTCGTGATGAATTCTTTAAAATAGAAAAAGGGACTAGCATGGGAAACTCTTTATCCCCGTTTCTAGCTGAAGTATATATGGCGGAATTTGAAATTAATTTGCAGAAAGCGAATAAACTCCCAAAGGTCTGGCTACGCTATGTTGATGACATTTTCGCTATTGTCAAGAAAAAAGAAGTTGTCTATTTGTTAAGTATTTTAAATTCACAATGTACTTCAATAAAGTTCACCATGGAGGAAGAAAGAGATGGAAGCATTCCATTTTTAGATCTTATGCTTAATAGAGTGAATGGAGAAATCGACATTGGTATTTACCACAAGGATTCCAGCACAATGAGATATATTCCATCCGATTCTCATACGCCAATTCAACATAAGCTAGCTGCGTTTCATTCAATGGTGCATAGACTAGTTAAATTACCATTATCAATTGCAAATTACAACAAAGAATATAAGCACATCAGAACTATTGCCTTGAAAAATGGATATAATGTAGATTCCATCGACAAATTAATTAAGCAGCACTCTAAGAAAATAATGCAGTCTAGAAGGACAACCCTTTTTACACAAAATCAGGGTATAAATAAAGAAAATGAAACTAAACGAGTTGCCTTGCATTTTGTACCAGAAATAACAAATAAATTAAAATCAGTATTTAAGAAACACAACATGACAATTGTATTCACAAATAACAATAAAATCAAACAATGTTTAGGATCAACAAAAGACAAAACCTCTGATTTGGATAAAGGTGGAATATACGAAATAAAGTGTGGTGACTGCAACAAAAAATATTACGGTCAAACACGTAGGGGGATTCTAAAACGTTTCAAGGAACATGTAAGCTACATTGAGAAAAATCAGCCCAGAAAATCTGCCTTTGCGGATCATGTCATAAGTAATTCACATTGGAATTTTTCTAATAAAAATGTAATTTTAAAAAAACATGTGAATGATTGCAATAAATTAGATGCATATGAAAGCATTTACATTCAGAATGATAAGAATGCAATGAATTTAGACAAAGGAAATATTATTTCAGATTTATTTAGTTTTTGCAACTTAAAGTAACTTTAAAATTAAAAATTTCTATAATACATTACTTATGTTTTTATAATTGTTATGAGAAAATTGTTTGTACTCTTGCTCTCTCTCTCGTTCACTTGTGCGTTACACAGTGTTTAGTATTGTATGTTAAGTATTAGTATAATGTATGTAAGTTTATAAATATATGTTTTTTTTTTTTAACGCATTTGTCATATCTTACTTTGTTACTTTGTTTATTTTATTTTCATTCGTGTTGCAGAAGATGATCAGCAGGCTGATCGAAATGCATTCAAATTGTAATTGCTTAAAATTAATGTAATAAAATTGTATGCAAAATCAACTTAAGGTGTTTTTTGTAATTTAAGTTAATGTTAATGTTAATGTTAATGTTAATGTTAATGTTAATGTTAATGTTAATGTTAATGTTAATGTTAATGTTAATGTTAATGTTAATGTTAATGTTAATGTTAATGTTAATGTTAATGTTAATGTTAATGTTAATGTTAATGTTAATGTTAATGTTAATGTTAATGTTAATGTTAATGTTAATGTTAATGTTAATGTTAATGTTAATGTTAATGTTAATGTTAATGTTAATGTTAATGTTAATGTTAATGTTAATGTTAATTTTAATGTTAATGTTAATGTTAATGTTAATGTTAATGTTAATGTTAATGTTAATGTTAATGTTAATGTTAATGTTAATGTTAATGTTAATGTTAATGTTAATGTTAATGTTAATGTTAATGTTAATGTTAATGTTAATGTTAATGTTAATGTTAATGTTAATGTTAATGTTAATGTTAATGTTAATGTTAATGTTAATGTTAATGTTAATGTTAATGTTAATGTTAATGTTAATGTTAATGTTAATGTTAATGTTAATGTTAATGTTAATGTTAATGTTAATGTTAATGTTAATGTTAATGTTAATGTTAATGTTAATGTTAATGTTAATGTTAATGTTAATGTTAATGTTAATGTTAATGTTAATGTTAATGTTAATGTTAATGTTAATGTTAATGTTAATGTTAATGTTAATGTTAATGTTAATGTTAATGTTAATGTTAATGTTAATGTTAATGTTAATGTTAATGTTAATGTTAATGTTAATGTTAATGTTAATGTTAATGTTAATGTTAATGTTAATGTTAATGTTAATGTTAATGTTAATGTTAATGTTAATGTTAATGTTAATGTTAATGTTAATGTTAATGTTAATGTTAATGTTAATGTTAATGTTAATGTTAATGTTAATGTTAATGTTAATGTTAATGTTAATGTTAATGTTAATGTTAATGTTAATGTTAATGTTAATGTTAATGTTAATGTTAATGTTAATGTTAATGTTAATGTTAATGTTAATGTTAATGTTAATGTTAATGTTAATGTTAATGTTAATGTTAATGTTAATGTTAATGTTAATGTTAATGTTAATGTTAATGTTAATGTTAATGTTAATGTTAATGTTAATGTTAATGTTAATGTTAATGTTAATGTTAATGTTAATGTTAATGTTAATGTTAATGTTAATGTTAATGTTAATGTTAATGTTAATGTTAATGTTAATGTTAATGTTAATGTTAATGTTAATGTTAATGTTAATATTAATGTTAATGTTAATGTTAATGTTAATGTTAATGTTAATGTTAATGTTAATGTTAATGTTAATGTTAATGTTAATGTTAATGTTAATGTTAATGTTAATGTTAATGTTAATGTTAATGTTAATGTTAATGTTAATGTTAATGTTAATGTTAATGTTAATGTTAATGTTAATGTTAATGTTAATGTTAATGTTAATGTTAATGTTAATGTTAATGTTAATGTTAATGTTAATGTTAATGTTAATGTTAATGTTAATGTTAATGTTAATGTTAATGTTAATGTTAATGTTAATGTTAATGTTAATGTTAATGTTAATGTTAATGTTAATGTTAATGTTAATGTTAATGTTAATGTTAATGTTAATGTTAATGTTAATGTTAATGTTAATGTTAATGTTAATGTTAATGTTAATGTTAATGTTAATGTTAATGTTAATGTTAATGTTAATTTTAATGTTAATGTTAATGTTAATGTTAATGTTAATGTTAATGTTAATGTTAATGTTAATGTTAATGTTAATGTTAATGTTAATGTTAATGTTAATGTTAATGTTAATGTTAATGTTAATGTTAATGTTAATGTTAATGTTAATGTTAATGTTAATGTTAATGTTAATGTTAATGTTAATGTTAATGTTAATGTTAATGTTAATGTTAATGTTAATGTTAATGTTAATGTTAATGTTAATGTTAATGTTAATGTTAATGTTAATGTTAATGTTAATGTTAATGTTAATGTTAATGTTAATGTTAATGTTAATGTTAATGTTAATGTTAATGTTAATGTTAATGTTAATGTTAATGTTAATGTTAATGTTAATGTTAATGTTAATGTTAATGTTAATGTTAATGTTAATGTTAATGTTAATGTTAATGTTAATGTTAATGTTAATGTTAATGTTAATGTTAATGTTAATGTTAATGTTAATGTTAATGTTAATGTTAATGTTAATGTTAATGTTAATGTTAATGTTAATGTTAATGTTAATGTTAATGTTAATGTTAATGTTAATGTTAATGTTAATGTTAATGTTAATGTTAATGTTAATGTTAATGTTAATGTTAATGTTAATGTTAATGTTAATGTTAATGTTAATGTTAATGTTAATGTTAATGTTAATGTTAATGTTAATGTTAATGTTAATGTTAATGTTAATGTTAATGTTAATGTTAATGTTAATGTTAATGTTAATGTTAATGTTAATGTTAATGTTAATGTTAATGTTAATGTTAATGTTAATGTTAATGTTAATGTTAATGTTAATGTTAATGTTAATGTTAATGTAAATCGCACTCTGGATTCGCTTCGATCATAGCCTCTTTTTCTTCTCCATTAGCTTTTGAAATGACATGTTCGTACATGGCTTTTCCAGCAACGTACAAATTTTCTAGGGAAGTATAGTACAGATTGTTGGAGAAACTTTGTGCGAGGTCCATGAGGCCACAAAACATGGTTATACCTTTTGGCCCAATCCCTAAAAGCCGCATGGCAACAACCAAGCGTCGATTAATTTCATATGATTTTCCGATCATAGGTGACGAAGGAATATATGTTGTGCGTGGGCAGGCGCAGTTCAAAGCGATTTTAAATCCAACTCCATTTGGTGAGGCTTCTGAGAACTCAATTTTTTGCTTGCATGAGGCACAAATTACCAACGCTGACAACGTGGTAAACACAGAGCAGAACTCGAGAATGCAATACTTCAAATTGTTTTTGATTGATACTTCGTCGTCTTCGTTATTCTTGAATTTCTTGGCCGATGTACTGGTATATTCAGAATCCTCTGGTCTAAGATGCAGATTTCCACTAAACCCGCGTTTTTTAGCACGATTCTGACGCTCACTTGGGCGTTTTTTTTTTTTCTTTATTACTTTTCCGATCCATTTTACAAAAATCACAATAAATTTATGAAAAATTTACTTTTCCGTTCACTGAAGCGCACGCGTCTGTTGCTCAACTCGATACAAACCCCTAAAATAAGTAGAAATGTGTATTCGTATGTTTGTATGAATATGTGTGCAAACACGTTTTTACCTAAAGCCTAGTACTATGCTCGTTCGCGTGAAATTTCGCTGGCAACATCCATTTATTTGTTGCGTGAAAATTTTGACAGAAGTTTTGTTGCGAACGAACAGCTGATGATCAGCTTACAAATTTCAACAAGAAGTAAATAAACAGCTACAATTTATTAAGGGAAAGCAGAAAATCATTTACGTTCTCTAATTTTTAGTATTTATGATTATATAAATACAAAATAAATATTTATACGAGTATATATATGAATGATGTGCTTTGTTGTAGAGTAGGACAAGTCATTGGTTTATGGCAGCCTGCAAGCTGCGAAGTCTTGCAACCGCCAACACCGCGGAAAGATTCATCCGTATTTACAATTTCCAACAACTGCAATTATTAATTGTAAAACTTTCACGCAAAGTACAAAAATATAATTTCAATAACAAACTTTGTTCTTTTGCTTGCACTTTTTTTCTTAAATTATATGACAACTGTCTCTTTTCACGGCAAAATAAATGGTCGGTTCAATTAAATTGCCGTGAAAATAATGTTGCTAGATGCATGTTGCGGAATATAGTACTAGATTTTCCGCAGCAAAGCATAGTACAGCTTTGATGAAAAAGTTGTGAAATGTTCACGCTTGTTTCACAGCTGTCATTTTTTGTATGGAGATTTGAGTGGAATTTCACGTGAAGCCGAACAGAGTACTATGCTTAACAATAAACATTTTCAACAGTATTCGGTGGTTACTTCCCAATCAGCCAAACAAGCTTGGAATAAGCTTTAAACAAGCTTACAAACGTAAGCCTCAAGCTTGGATAACGCTTTCATTTACTATTGTAGAACGCTTACATGTAATTGTAGGATAAACGAAAGCGAACCCTTGGAATAATATTCCTTACTTCAAGCTTAATCCAAGTGTTGTTTTAACAATTGGATATAAGTGTTTTAATAAGCTTTTTCCAAGTGTGCTACATTCAACAAATCAATTAGCACTCGCGAAAAATTTTTATTCCGTGGCTCAGTTGGTAAGCCACTGGTTATTTGATTTGTTGTGATTTGGACATCCAAGGTTCAATTCCCAACCGGAATATTTTTATTTTTATTTATTTTTTATTTTCGTTTGTTAAAATTGAAGCTGATATGAAAAATTGCATGCCTTCAAAAATTTTTGTGTTTGCTACACCAGGGATCGAACGCGCGAACCACCGCATATGAGTCGGACACTCTAACAGCTTGCCGTAAGCCTTATGGCTGCTGAGCGAACAAAATGAAAATAAAATACATTTCTTTATGTATGTATGGAAGCAGCACAACTTTGAACAGTTGTAAAACTATTACCGTTGTCAGCGTTTTCTAAGTATGATTGCAAAACAATTACTTAATGCAAGCCTTTCCAAGTATTATTGTACATCACTTGCTTTTTGTGTTTTACGCAATAGTTATACAAAAGAACTTGGAAATTTATTACCTGGGCAAGTGTTTTTCAAGCGTGCTTGGATAAGGCTTGCTTTTTGTATTGCATGTAAGCTTATTCCAAGCACTATTTCTAAATGGCTGATTGGGTTTATGCCGCTTCGTTCGAAAATGAGGCGACAAAAAAAATAGCTCATTTTGACGAAGACCTTGCTTCACAAAAAAGGCTGTATCTTCTAAAGTATTTCGAAAATCCTTTTAGGGGCATATTCACAACTACCCAAGCTATAAATAAATGCAAAAAAAAAAAGTCGAAAAAAAAGTTGCTCAATGAGAAGACCCCCTTAATAAGAAAATACGCGTTCAATAAGAAAATACTGAAATACATTTCAATCACTTATATGTATAAATTAACAATGTTAAAAAAATTATATATTTCTAATTTCTATTTCTATTTTCTATGCAGCTATTTCTTCGGTTCTGAGGTAAATATCACTGTTATAACAAACATTCGATAAAGTATTCGTTTAGGGATTCCAATTTAAAAAATTATCATTTAGAAAGTGGTCCTTTATTAGCATTATCGAATTTACGGTGCTTAATTTTAACTTATTTGTAGTTGTATTTTTAATTAGTTTTAATTGTGAAAATACTCTTTCTGTTGTTGCACCACCGTGCGGTAAGCTTAGCAACGCTCTTACAAAAGTTTTTATTTTTTGGTACATCAGGTCTTCTAAGGCACTTTTAAATTTAAAAACGTAGAACCAAAGCTCTTCAAATCCTTTTTCAGCTAAAAACTCATTTAATACTAAAAGACGCCATTCCTTTTCTAGACAGTCGATATCTTTTTCTTCGATGAGATTAGGAAAAAGTTTTATGAGGGGAACCAAACTATTAGCTAAAGATCTTGTATACAAAATTTGTAATGTTCTCAAAACTGGATATTTGAAATTGACTCTTCATAATTAGTGTACGAATGTAATAGAACTGTACACAACTTTTTAAAATTTCGTTTTTATCTGTTACAGATATATCATAGGAATCAAATTTTATCTGGGCTCTAGGCCCTATATATATATCAGACAAAGGCTTAATTCTAAAAGTATTGAGATCATTTTCAAAAATTATATCAAATTCTACGGCAGAGATGTCAATAAAATTAATAACAATACTTCTGAAAACTAGGCGATTCTGTTTGAAATTCTAAATTAAGTGAATTAACAGCACTCAGTGCATAAGACAAGAATTGTAAATATATCACATTTGAATCAGTCATTCGTGCTGCAATACGACCTTCACAACGCGCGCTTTTGCAAGAAGTATTTAATCGAACAGAGTGTTGCCACTATCATTAAAATTCTCTCATCCAATACAAAACTCTGTGAGAGAAGGTGGGCATTTTTACGAAAACAGAGACATGAGTGCTTGATAATCAATTCAGGTTAATATATGAACTATATATATACAATGAATGGTGAGACTCTGAAATTTATGAATATGTTATAAAACATAATGGGGAAATTCTAAGACAAAAGTTATAAGCGTTAATGTCCAGTGAAGTCATCAAGTGAAAATTTTTTGTTTTAAACAACTTAATTTGTAATACATGTCAAACAAAGGTTTGGTAAGTAATTCGAAAACTAAAAATGAAAATTTATGTAAAAATTCCTAAAGAATATAGTGGACTTTACTCTTGGTCATATTCCCTTATTGGTTCATTTCAACTTAAAATCAAAACCTTGTAAAGAAAAAGTGTCCGTGTGCCACGAAAAAATCACACTTGTTGTTCTATAGCAATAACCCTTCATCGGAGTAGCATGAAAATTCATAAGCTAAGCCAACTTTTTGTACTGAAGATTTTTGGTTTTATCAATTTTTTTGATTAGACGCACAGAACCTATTTAAGAGACGTGACGCACGGACAAACCTTGTATATATTTTTCATATGAGCTGTTTTCAGTTGATCAACCAACATGAAACAATGAATAACTACAGACAACATATTTCGCATATCCTATATCTTTCTTGTGGCGTAGGTGTTGAATTACATGCAATAACAATAGAGTTAAACGATCACTGGCTTTTCGCGCTTTCTCAACGTTAATCCATTAAATGTCATGTCCCATTTCATCAAAAAATTTAATGTTTTGGATACCAGTCACTCAAACTAAGTTAATGTGGAAAAAATTTGCACGCCAAATTTGGGTTGGGTTATATGCAAACCTTCTTTGCTATTTAATTATTTAGTCTTATTAATTTTAAAAGAAATTCATATGAGGGAAGTTTTAAAATTTCAGTTCCACTTCAGTCCCTAAAAGCAAACCGAACAAAACATAAATTGATTGATTTTTTGATAAGGATTCCAGTGGCTCAAGACAAAGTTAATGTGCAAAAAATGTATCCACCAAAGTTTGGGTTGGGCTCAGGGACAACATAGGACGGTACTACTAACCATGCACACATAACTCTTATTACAGAATAGCTTTTAGTCTACTTTTGAGTTGATCTTTTGACAAGTTAATATCAAAAATAGATATTAGCAAAGGTACTCATGCGGTTTAAAGGAGCAGTTAACATATAGTTCGTTCAACGAAAAGGTAAATAAATTAAAGTGTTAGCGTTTCTACTGCTTCTACGGTTAGAGTTGAAATTATTGAGAGAAAGAATTTCCGGAGAATCGAAAACACCGGTCATGAGTTGGTATAAATATATGATATCTGCGGACCTCCTTCGCTCACTTAGTGACTACATTTTTAATAGTTTTAAACGATCCTCAGAAGGAGGAAGCACTATAACATAATATAACGCTGTAGTTATACTCATGTTGTTCAATTTTTTTGTTCATCATTTCATGAATTCAAGCATAGAAGATGCTCTTTTACAAATTTACCGTCAAAAGAGCGGTGTGGTTGAAAATAAGAACAGAATATAAGAACTGCCAACGACTCAAGTCATGTTACTATACTGTTCAAACGTAAATGTTATTTTCATTGATAAAGACAGCAGTATCGATCAGCTACTTAAACGCTGAAGCCATGTTAAATAGAGTGCAAAATGCATCTACAAAAGATGCATGATATCCGTGTTAGGAATGGGTGCTCTATTGTTGTTCGGCAGCATGCGGGTTCAAACCCATAAATCAATTTGTAATTTTTAAAGCTGCATTTTTTTGCAACCTGCATCTGTTAAATTGTTACAACCCGCAACTGTTGAATTCTTAGATGAACGTAAGAAATACAATATTTTATTTTGAACTAAAAGATAAAATCTATTTTGCTTAAAAGCACCAAATTTGTATACAAAATCGTACTTTTTCCGTGCAACACGATTTTGTGTCCGTAACGTCACGCTGGTTAAACAGTTATAACTTCCGTAAATATCACTTTTTGTTAAAAAGATGAGTACCATGTTATTGTGTTAACCTAAATACATCAGGCTGCGTACTCAAAATTTTTAAAAAGTACACCAATAAGCTGAAATTTTGAAAAATGTAACACCACCTCAAAAGTCATGTCCTAAAAATGTCCGTGCGCCACGCTAGACAAAAAGTGCAATTACTTTCGAATGAAGCCATCAAGAACAAACATTTTTAGTGTTTTTGAAACGGGGCGTGTTGAGTAATAGAATAGGCTAAAAAGTATAACCACCAAAAGCCCATTCCGGAATTCCAAAGTAAATAAAGGGAGAAAAAATCGTACGAATGTCCGTGCGCCACACGTAAAAATGCCCAGGTACAAGTTATGAATTCCTTAACACCAACAGTTATGCCATGTTATTGATTTTTTGATGTGAAATGAAGTAAAAAAATCAAATATACTTAATTACTAAAAAAAGTTTTAATCACTCAAAATCGAAGTGTTTTCACAAAAGAGGAAGTGTGGAAGTGTTTGACATAAAAGTGAACCGGTTGATAGTGGAAGATGAGAGGGAAAATCACTTCGCTCATTCCAGTCAGACGCAACTTAATAGCAGGCTTTATAAGGGCTCACCTCACTCAAAACGAGGTTCTTATTTTCTAACCCACCGAAGCGGAAGGTTCTTGTGTATACTCCAACCGAAGCGGAAGGTTCTAGTTTCTATTAACCAAAGTCGTGAAGTCATAAAACGTCAAGATAATAGTCGTTGATAATACAGACGTCAGCATCATGAAGTCCGCGTCGCGCATAAGTCTCGCACTTAGCAGCGCCAACAGCACAACCAACGTCAGCTAGGATATTCAGGCCATACAGAGTCAGCGTCGCAGCAACCTGGGAAAGATCGTGTTAGGACATGATATAAGGACTCAGGTAGACTTATTAGAATGACAGCATAAATTGGCATACCTATGCTGTCAAAATACGATGCTGCCATATCTTGAAACCAAAATCCAACTTTTCAGGAAAATATGTAGATGCAGATCTTAATAATAAATAGAATGTACAATTATAACAGAATTAAGAATTATAATAGAAAAACGAATTAGAAAGGCGTAATGAAAGAAATAAGTAAAGCTGTTGCGAACTAATTAAGTAATAGATTAGAGATGAGTGATTTTTTTAAGGATGTTTTCGATAATTTCTCCACGCAACAAGAAAAGAGGAGAAGGCTAATAATAAATTGGTGAAAATAATGCTATCAAAAATTAAAATTGCTTAAATTGCTTTGTATATTATATAAGTTTTTATCCCTTTTGTCTCAAACAAAAAATTCAAAAAATTATTTTTTCCCACAAAATTCAAGATGTGGCAATATTGACGCTGAGTTTGACAGCAATGGCAGGTTGAATTCTAGGAACTCAACTCTAATAAGTCTACCTGAGTTCTTGTATCATGGTGTTAGGACCACAGGGTAGACACGATCGCTGTGAGTAGAGCAGCCACTTGTTTCTCGGATAGCAGCTGGCGTAGGTGACTTGCGCCACCACGAAATCCTGCGGCAGCACGTCTCATCCGACAAATACCGAGCATATCAATAGCAGCGACGGAAGCATCAAGGAACCACCCAGGATTATTAAGCAAGTATATAGTGTTTGGTGGCTTACAGGCAATATAAATATTTAAACAATAAATTAATTAAATTAATATAAAATATTTATGAGCAACTTGCGAGGTTTTACCCCGTTGCTACATCATAAATATAAACTTAAAATATCTAAAATTTATCTAAAATACGTTTGATAAAACTACAAATGAGTAATTTGTAAGGTTTTAACCCCGCTACTTCATTATAAACTAAAATAAAACATCACTTTAAATAAATCAGATTAACATAAACGAACGATGGGTAGTTTGTGAGGTCTTAACCCCGCTACTGCATCATAAACTAATGCTTTGAATAAATAAGAACTTAGAAGCAGCATCACTAATCATAAATATACAGATGAGTAGCTTGTGAGGTCTTAACCCCGCTACTACATCGTAACTCAAACTTATCAAATCAATTTAACATTAAATAAACATTTCATAATCTAATAAAGAATCAACTAAGAAACAAACAGAGCCAGAACTTGTGAGGTCTTTACCCCGTTCTACTTATCACATAATAAAACTATAATATAACCATTTTTCAAAATTAATCATTAATAAAAGCCAAACCCACCGACAGACCAGCTATACCGCCAACCAAGACTCCAGCTGTATTATAAAATAATGTATCTTGCTATAATCTATTTAATTTTAAATTAATAATTATATAAAATCGTATATAATTATATTTTAAGTTATATAAATTATTGTTAGTTACATTTCCTTAAAAAAGAATGAACATTGTAACGACGATTGAAATCACTGCGTTATGAAGTCGTTACAATGTTATTTAAAACTTGTCGGTGTATGAAATGAACTACAGACAGAAGAATCGGTTTTATAGTTTTTGTTTGAGTTTTTGGCCGATTTTGTCCAAAAAACTTGACAATTTTCGAAAAAACGCTGCCATTTTGTTATTTTGCAACCAAACTTGTTTCTTCTAGTTCATTCCATTGCGGTTTTATTATTATTATTATTTTATTTATAATGGTGAACATTAAGACTTGGTCTTGTATAGTACTACATAAGATGTGAACAATGGTATTAAAAAGAAACTTAAGACTAACATTAAATTAAAATTGATTAAATTAACAATAAATAAAGGATAAATAAAATATATAAAAGATTAAAAATTATGATCTTAATAGCTATTATAGCTAAAAACATAACTAGAAGAAGGTAATTTATAGAGAGAGAAACAAAGCTAAGATTGAACCACTGAGCATATAATAGATAGAGGACTCAAATCGCATAAAAATATGTTTCTATCGAAATTGTATGCAATGGCTCCCACACTCTCATTTACGCTCCCATCGTGCATGCGTTCAACCGAACGTAACTTCGTGTTTCCATTGCCGCAGCTACCACATTGTTGTGAACTTTCAAATGATCGTCAGTTTGTGTGTTGCTGTGGCTACCAGTGCTACGACGCATGCGCTATGTTGTTGCTAGCATTGTTTATTTTTGTTTTGCCTAACCTTCACGATGGCTACCATATATTTTGTTATTGTAGAGTTGTTGTACATGAAACCGGTTATTGTTGTTGCTGTTAAACGAAAATCAATGGATAATGAATGAAGCTCAAGTTTCTGAATTTTGCGATTTCAGCATTTTTTCGTTTTTGTGATTATGATCTTTTTAATTGTAATTTTAAAATATATATTTAAATTAAATTGAATTAAATTAATTTAAATAAAATTCAACGAAATTAAATTAAATTGAACAAAATTGAATAAAATTTAATGAAATGAAATTAAATCCAATTTAATAAAATAAAATTGCATTAATTTAAATTGAATAAAATTGCATTTAATTAAATTAAAAAAAATTAGATTAAAAACATTAAATTACATTTAATTACATTTAATGACATTATATTTTCTTTATTTTCATTTAATTAAATTAAATTGCATTAATTTAAATTACTTTAAAATGCATTTAATTAAATAAATGAAATTAAATTACATTAACTTAAATCAAATTAAAATAAATTAAATAAAATTAAATAAAATAAAATAAAATTAAATTAAATTAAAAATTAAATAAAATTAAATAAAATAAAATAAAATTAAAAATTAAATTAAACTAAATTAAATTAAATAAAATCAAATTAAATTCAACTAAATTAAATTAAATTTAATTAAATTAAGTTAAATTAAATTAAATTCATATAAATTAAATAAAAGTAAATTAAATTATATTAAATTAAATTCAATTACATTAAATAAAATGAAACAAAATTAAATAAAATTAAATAAAATTAAATAAAAGTAAATTAAATTATATTAAATTAAATTAAATTTATTTAAATTAAATTAAATTAAATTAAATTAAATTAAATTAAATTAAATTAAATTAAATTAAATTAAATTAAATTAAATTAAATTAAATTAAATTAAATTAAATTAAATAAAATTAAATTAAATTAAATTAAATTAAATTAAATTATATTAAATTAAATTAAATTAAATTAAATTAAATTAAATTAAATTAAATTAAATTAAATTAAATTAAATTAAATTGAATTAAATTTAATTAAATTGAATTAAATTGAATTAAATTGAATTAAATTGAATTAAATTGAATTAAATTGAATTAAATTGAATTAAATTGAATTAAATTGAATTAAATTGAATTAAATTGAATTAAATTGAATTAAATTGAATTAAATTGAATTAAATTGAATTAAATTGAATTAAATTGAATTAAATTGAATTAAATTTAATTAAATTGAATTAAATTGAATTAAATTGAATTAAATTGAATTAAATTGAATTAAATTGAATTAAATTGAATTAAATTGAATTAAATTGAATTAAATTGAATTAAATTGAATTAAATTGAATTAAATTGAATTAAATTGAATTAAATTGAATTAAATTAAATTAAATTGAATAAAATTGAATTAAATTGAATTAAATTGAATTAAATTGAATTAAATTGAATTAAATTGAATTAAATTGAATTAAATTGAATTAAATTGAATTAAATTGAATTAAATTGAATTAAATTGAATTAAATTGAATTAAATTGAATAAAATTGAATTAAATTGAATAAAATTGAATTAAATTGAATTAAATTGAATTAAATTGAATTAAATTGAATTAAATTGAATTAAATTGAATTAAATTGAATTAAATTGAATTAAATTGAATTAAATTGAATTAAATTGAATTAAATTGAATTAAATTGAATTAAATTGAATTAAATTGAATTAAATTAAATAAAATTAAATTAAATTAAATTAAATTAAATCAAATTAAATCAAATTAAATTAAATTAAATTAAATTAAATTATTTAAATTAAATTATATTAAATTAGATTAAATTAAATTAAGTCAATTTAATTCATATAAATTAAATAAAATTAAATTATATTAAAGTAAATTCAATTACATTAAATCAAATTAAATTAAATAAAATTAAATTAAATTAAATTAAATTAAATTAAATTAAATTATATTAAATTAAATTAAATTAAATTAAATTAAATTAAATTAAATTAAATTAAATTAAATTAAATTAAATTAAATTAAATTAAATTAAATTAAATTAAATTAAATTAAATTAAATTAAATTAAATTAAATTAAATTAAATTAAATTAAATTAAATTAAATTAAATTAAATTAAATTAAATTAAATTAAATTAAATTAAATTAAATTAAATTAAATTAAATTAAATTAAATTAAATTAAATTAAATTAAATTAAATTAAATTAAATTAAATTAAATTAAATTAAATTAAATTAAATTAAATTAAATTAAATTAAATTAAATTAAATTAAATTAAATTAAATTAAATTAAATTAAATTAAATTAAATTAAATTAAATTAAATTAAATTAAATTAAATTAAATTAAATTAAATTAAATTAAATTAAATTAAATTAAATTAAATTAAATTAAATTAAATTAAATTAAATTAAATTAAATTAAATTAAATTAAATTAAATTAAATTAAATTAAATTAAATTAAATTAAATTAAATTAAATTAAATTAAATTAAATTAAATTAAATTAAATTAAATTAAATTAAATTAAATTAAATTAAATTAAATTAAATTAAATTAAATTAAATCAAATTAAATTAAATTAAATTAAATTAAATTAAATTAAATTAAATTAAATTAAATTAAATTAAATTAAATTAAAATAAATTAAATTAAATTTAATCAAATTAAATTAAATTAAATTAAATCAAATGAAATTAAATAAAAATTACTTAAATTAAATTAAATTAATTTAAATTAAATTAAATTAAATTAAATTAAATTAAATTAAATTAAATAAAATTAAATTAAATTAAATTAAATAAAATTAAATTAAATTAAATTAAATTAAATAAAATTAAATTAAATTAATTCAAATTAAATTAAATTTAATTAAATTATTTAAATTAAATTAAATTATATTAAATTAAATTAAATTTAATTAAATAAAATGAAATTAAATTAAATTATATTAAATTAAATTAAATTAAATTAAATTAAATTAAATTAAATTAAATTAAATTAAATTAAATTAAATTAAATTAAATTAAATTAAATTAAATTAAATTAAATTAAATTAAATTAAATTAAATTAAATTAAATTAAATAAAATTAAATTAAATTAAATTAAATTAAATTAAATTAAATTAAATTAAATTAAATTAAATTAAATTAAATTAAATTAAATTAAATTAAATTAAATTAAATTAAATTAAATTAAATTAAATCAAATTAAATCAAATTAAATAAAATTAAATTAAATTAAATCAAATTAAATTAAATTAAATCCAATTTAATTAAATTTAATTAAATTAAATTAAATTAAATTAAATTAAATTAAATTAAATTAAATTAAATTATTTAATTAATTTAATAAATTTAATTTAATTTAATTTAATTTAATTTTATTTAATTTAATTTAATTTAATTCAATTTAATTCAATTGAATTCAATTTAATTCAATTTAATTCAATTTAATTCAATTGAATTCAATTTAATTCAATTTAATTCAATTGAATTCAATTTAATTCAATTTAATTCAAGTTAATTCAATTTAATTCACTTTAATTCAATTTTATTCAATTTAATTCAATTTAATTCAATTTAATTCAATTTAATTTAATTTAATTCAATTTAATTCAATTTAATTCAATTTAATTCAATTTAATTCAATTTAATTCAATTTAATTCAATTTAATTCAATTTAATTCAATTTAATTCAATTTAATTAATTTAATTTAATTTAATTTAATTTAATTTTATTTAATTTCATTTAATTTAATTTAATTCAATTTAATTTAATTTAATTTAATTTAATTTAATTTAATTTAATTTAATTTAATTTAATTTAATTGAATTTAATTAAATTTAAAATAATTTAATTTAATTAAATTTAATTTAATTTAATTTAATTCAATTTAATTTAATTTAATTTAATTTAATTTAATTTAATTTCATTTAATTTAATTTAATAAAATTTAATTTAAGTTAATTTAATTTAATTTAATTTAATTTAATTTAATTTAATTTAATTTAATTTAATTTAATTTAATTTAATTTAATTTAATTTAATTTAATTTAATTTAATTTAATTTAATTTAATTTAATTTAATTTAATTTAATTTAATTTAATTTAATTTAATTTAATTTAATTTAATTTAATATAATTTAATTTAATTTAATTTATTTTAATTTAATTTAATTTAATTTAATTTAATTTAATTTAATTTAATTTAATTTAATTTAATTTAATTTAATTTAATTTAATTTAATTTAATTTAATTTAATTTAATATAATTTAATTTAATTTAATTTAATTTAATTTAATTTAATTTAATTTAATTTAATTTAATTTAATTTAATTTAATTTAATTTAATTTAATTTAATTTAATTTAATTTAATTTAATTTAATTTAATTTAATTTAATTTAATTTAATTTAATTTAATTTAATTTAATTTAATTTAATTTAATTTAATTTAATTTAATTTAATTTAATTTAATTTAATTTAATTTAATTTAATTTAATTTAATTTAATTTAATTTAATTTAATTTAATTTAATTTAATTTAATTTAATTTAATTTAATTTAATTTAATTTAATTTAATTTAATTTAATTTAATTTAATTTAATTTAATTTAATTTAATTTAATTTAATTTAATTTAATTTAATTTAATTTAATTTAATTTAATTTAATTTAATTTAATTTAATTTAATTTAATTTAATTTAATTTAATTTAATTTAATTTAATTTAATTTAATTTAATTTAATTTAATTTAATTTAATTAATTTAATTTAATTTAATTTAATTTAATTTAATTTAATTTAATTTAATTTAATTTAATTTAATTTAATTTAATTTAATTTAATTTAATTTAATTTAATTTAATTTAATTTAATTTAATTTAATTTAATTTAATTTAATTTAATTTAATTTAATTTAATTTAATTTAATTTAATTTAATTTAATTTAATTTAATTTAATTTAATTTAATTTAATTTAATTTAATTTAATTTAATTTAATTTAATTTAATTTAATTTAATTTAATTTAATTTAATTTAATTTAATTTAATTTAATTTAATTTAATTTAATTTAATTTAATTTAATTTAATTTAATTTAATTTAATTTAATTTAATTTAATTTAATTTAATTTAATTTAATTTAATTTAATTTAATTTAATTTAATTTAATTTAATTTAATTTAATTTAATTTAATTTAATTTAATTTAATTTAATTTAATTTAATTTAATTTAATTTAATTTAATTTAATTTAATTTAATTTAATTTAATTTAATTTAATTTAATTTAATTTAATTTAATTTAATTTAATTTAATTTAATTTAATTTAATTTAATTTAATTTAATTTAATTTAATTTAATTTAATTTAATTTAATTTAATTTAATTTAATTTAATTTAATTTAATTTAATTTAAAGTAATTTAATTTAATTTAATTTAATTTAATTTAATTTAATTTAATTTAATTTAATTTAATTTAATTTAATTTAATTTAATTTAATTTAATTTAATTTAATTTAATTTAATTTAATTTAATTTAATTTAATTTAATTTAATTTAATTTAATTTAATTTAATTTAATTTAATTTAATTTAATTTAATTTAATTTAATTTAATTTAATTTAATTTAATTTAATTTAATTTAATTTAATTTAATTTAATTTAATTTAATTTAATTTAATTTAATTTAATTTAATTTAATTTAATTTAATTTAATTTAATTTAATTTAATTATATTTAATTTAATTTAATTTAATTTAATTTAATTTAATTTAATTTAATTTAATTTAATTTAATTTAATTTAATTTAATTTAATTTAATTTAATTTAATTTAATTTAATTTAATTTAATTTAATTTAATTTAATTTAATTTAATTTAATTTAATTTAATTTAATTTAATTTAATTTAATTTAATTTAATTAAATTTAATTAAATTGAATTTAATTTAATTTAATTTAATTTAATTTAATTTAATTTAATTTAATTTAATTTAATTTAATTTTATTTAATTTCATTTAATTTAATTTAATTTAATTTAATTTAATTTAATTTTATTTAATTTACATTAGTTTAATTTAATTTAATTTAATTTAATTTAATTTAATTTAATTTAATTTAATTTAATTTAATTTAATTTAATTTAATTTAATTTAATTTAATTTAATTTAATTTAATTTAATTTAATTTTATTTAATTTAATTTAATTTAATTTAATTTAATTTAATTTAATATAATTTAATTTAATTTAATTTAATTTAATTTAATTTAATTTAATTTAATTTAATTTAATTTAATTTAATTTAATTTAATTTAATTTAATTTAATTTAATTTAATTTAATTTAATTTAATTTAATTTAATTTAATTTAATTTAATTTAATTTAATTTAATTTAATTTAATTTAATTTAATTTAATTTAATTTAATTTAATTTAATTTAATTTAATTTAATTTAATTTAATTTAATTTAATTTAATTTAATTTAATTTAATTGAATTTAATTTAATTTAAAATAATTTAATTTAATTAAATTTAATTTAATTTAATTTAATTCAATTTAATTTAATTTAATTTAATTTAATTTAATTTAATTTAATTTCATTTTATTTAATTTAATAAAATTAAATTTAAGTTAATTTAATTTAATTTAATTTAATTTAATTTAATTTAATTTAATTTAATTTAATTTAATTTAATTTAATTTAATTTAATTTAATTTAATTTAATTTAATTTAATTTAATTTAATTCAATTCAATTTAATTCAATTTAATTTAATTTAATTTAATTTAATTTAATTTAATTTAATTTAATTTAATTTAATTTAATTTAATTTAATTTAATTTAATTTAATTTAATTTAATTTAATTTTATGTAATTTAATTTAATTTAATTTAATTTTATTTAATTTAATTTAATTTAATTTAATTTAATTTAATTTAATTTAATTTAATTTAATTTAATTTAATTTAATTTAATTTAATTTAATTTAATTTAATTTAATTTAATTTAATTTAATTTAATTTAATTTAATTTAATTTAATTTAATTTAATTTAATTTAATTTAATTTAATTTAATTTAATTTAATTTAATTTAATTTAATTTAATTTAATTTAATTTAATTTAATTTAATTTAATTTAATTTAATTTAATTTAATTTGATTAAATTTAATTTAATTTATTTTAATTTAATTTAATTTAATTTAATTTAATTTAAATTAATTTAATTTAATTATATTTAATTTAATTTAATTTAATTTAATTTAATTTAATTTAATTTAATTTAATTTAATTTAATTTAATTTAATTTAATTTAATTTAATTTAATTTAATTTAATTTAATTTAATTTAATTTAATTTAATTTAATTTAATTTAATTTAATTTAATTTAATTTAATTTAATTTAATTAAATTGAATTTAATTTAATTTAATTTAATTTAAATTAATTTAATTTAATTTAATTTAATTTAATTTAATTTAATTTAATTTAATTTAATTTAATTTTATTTAATTTAATTTAATTTAATTTAATTTAATTTAATTTAATTTAATTTAATTTTATTTAATTTACATTAGTTTAATTTAATTTTATTTAATTTAATTTAATTTAATTTAATTTAATTTAATTTAATTTAATTTAATTTAATTTAATTTAATTTAATTTAATTTTATTTAATTTAATTTAATTTAATTAATTTAATTTAATTTAATTTAATTTAATTAAATTTAATTAAATTTAATTTAATTTAATTTAATTTAATTTAATTTAATTTAATTTAATTTAATTTAATTTAATTTAATTTAATTTTATTTAATTTAATTTAATTTAATTTAATTCAATTTAATTTAATTTAATTTAATTTAATTTAATTTAATTTAATTTAATTTAATTTAATTTAATTAAATTTAATTTAATTTAATTTAATTTAATTTAATTTAATTTAATTTCATTTTATTTAATTTAATAAAATTAAATTTAAGTTAATTTAATTTAATTTAATTTAATTTAATTTAATTTAATTTAATTTAATTTAATTTAATTTAATTTAATTTAATTTAATTTAATTTAATTTAATTTAATTTAATTTAATTTAATTTAATTTAATTTAATTTAATTTAATTTAATTTAATTTAATTTAATTTAATTTAATTTAATTTAATTTAATTTAATTTAATTTAATTTAATTTAATTTAATTTAATTTAATTTAATTTAATTTAATTTAATTTAATTTAATTTAATTTAATTTAATTTAATTTAATTTAATTTAATTTAATTTAATTTAATTTAATTTAATTTAATTTAATTTAATTTAATTTAATTTAATTTGATTAAATTTAATTTAATTTATTTTAATTTAATTTAATTTAATTTAATTTAGTTTAATTTAATTTAATTTAATTTAATTTAATTTAATTTAATTTAATTTAATTTAATTTAATTTAATTTAATTAAATTAAATTTAATTTAATTTAATTTAATTTAATTTAATTTAATTTAATTTAATTTAATTTAATTTAATTTAATTTAATTTAATTTAATTTAATTTAATTTAATTTAATTTAATTTAATTTAATTTAATTTAATTTAATTTAATTTAATTTAATTTAATTTAATTTAATTTAATTTAATTTTATTTAATATAATTTAATTTAATTTAATTTAATTTAATTTAATTAAATTAATTTAATTTAATTTAATTTAATTTAATTTAATTTAATTTAATTTAATTTAATTTAATTTAATTTAATTTAATTTAATTTAATTTAATTTAATTTAATTTAATTTAATTTAATTTAATTTAATTTAATTTAATTTAATTTAATTTAATTTAATTTAATTTAATTTAATTTAATTTAATTTAATTTAATTTAATTTAATTTAATTTAATTTAATTTAATTTAATTTAATTTAATTTAATTTAATTTAATTTAATTTAATTTAATTTAATTTAATTTAATTTAATTTAATTTAATTTAATTTAATTTAATTTAATTTAATTTAATTTAATTTAATTTAATTTAATTTAATTTAATTTAATTTAATTTAATTTAATTTAATTTAATTTAATTTAATTTAATTTAATTTAATTTAATTTAATTTAATTTAATTTAATTTAATTTAATTTAATTTAATTAAATTTAATTTAATTTAATTTAATTTAATTTAATTTAATTTAATTTAATTTAATTTAATTTAATTTAATTTAATTTAATTTAATTTAATTTAATTTAATTTAATTTAATTTAATTTAATTTAATTTAATTTAATTTAATTTAATTTAATTTAATTTAATTTAATTTAATTTTATTTAATTTAATTAAATCTTATTTATTTTAATATAATTTAATTTAATTTAATTTAATTTAATTTAATTAAATTAAATTAAATTTAATTTAATTTAATTTAATTTAATTTAATTTAATTTAATTTAATTTAATTTAATTTAATTTAATTTAATTTAATTTAATTTAATTTTATTTAATTTAATTTAATTTTATTAAATTTAATTTAATTTAATTTAATTTAATTTAATTTAATTTAATTTAATTTAATTTAATTTAATTTAATTTAATTTAATTTAATTTAATTTAATTTAATTAAATTAAATTTAATTAAATTTAATTTAATTTAATTTAATTTAATTTAATTTAATTTAATTTAATTTAATTTAATTTAATTTAATGTAATTTAATTTAATTTTATTAAATTTAATTTAATTTAATTTAATTTTATTTAATTTAATTTAATTTAATTTAATTTAATTTAATTTAATTTAATTAAATTATTAATTAATTAAATATAATTTAATTTAATTTAATTTAATTTAATTTAATTTAATTTAATTTAATTTAATTTAATTTAATTTAATTTAATTTAATTTAATTTAATTTAATTTAATTTAATTTAATTTTATTAAATTTAATTTAATATAATTTAATTTATTTTAATATAATTTAATTTAATTTAATTTAATTTAATTTAATTTAATTAAATTAAATTTAATTAAATTTAATTTAATTTAATTAAATTAAATTTAATTAAATTTAATTTAATTTAATTTAATTTAATTTAATTTAATTTAATTTAATTTAATTTAATTTAATTTAATTTAATTTAATTTAATTTAATTTAATTTAATTTAATTTAATTTAATTTAATTTAATTTTATTAAATTTAATTTAATTTAATTTTATTTAATTTAATTTAATTTAATTTAATTTAATTTAATTTAATTTTATTTAATTTAATTTAATTTAATTTAACTTCATTTAATTTCATTTAATTTCATTTAATTTCATTTAATTTCATTTAATTTCATTCAATTTCATTTAATTTCATTTAATTTCATTTAATTTCATTTAATTTCATTTAATTTCATTTAATTTCATTTAATTTCATTTAATTTCATTTAATTTCATTTAATTTCATTTAATTTCATTTAATTTCATTTAATTTAATTTAATTTATATTAATTAAATTTTATTTAATTTAATTTAAGTAAATTTTATTTAATTTCATTTCATTTTATTTAATTTTATTAACTTTTATTTAATTTCATTTCATTTTATTTAGTTTTATTTAATTTTATTTAATTTTATTTAATCTTATTTAATTTCATTTCATTTTGTTTAATTTTATTTAAGTTTATTTAAGTTTATTTAATTTTATTTAATTTTATTTACTTTTATTTAATTTCATTTCATCTTATTTAATTTTATTTAATTTAATTTAATTTATTTTAATTTGATTTAAGTTTATTTTATTTAATTTAATTTAATTTTTAATTTTATTTCATTTTATAAATTTTTATTTAATTTTATTTAATTTTGTTTAATTTTATTTAAGTTTATTTAATTTTATTTAATTTTATTTACTTTTATTTAGTTTCATTTCAACTTATTTAATTTTATTTAATTTTATTTAATTTTATTTAATTTTGTTTAATTTTATTTAATTTTATTTAATTTCATTTAATTTTATTTAATTTGATTTAATTTTATTTTATTTAATTTTAATTTTATTTCATTTTTTAATTTTATTTAATTTATTTTTATTTCATTTAAGTAAATATAATTTAATTTCATTTATTTAATTAAATGCATTTTAATGTAATTTAAATTAATGCAATTTAATTTAATTAAATGAAAATAAGGAAAATATAATATCATTTAATGTAATTAAATATAATTAAATGTTTTTAATCTAATTTTATTTCATTTAATTAAATGCAATTTTATTCAATTTAAATTAATGCAATTTAATTTTATTAAATTGAATTTAATTTCATTTCATTAAATTTTATTCAATTTTATTCAATTTAATTTAATTTCGTTGAATTTAATTTAATTTAATTTAAGTCAATTTAATTCAATTTAATTTAAATATATATTTTAAAATTACAATTAAAAAGATCATAATCACAAAAACGAAAAAATGCTGAAATCGCAAAATTCAGAAACTTGAGCTTCATTCATTATCCATTGATTTTCGTTTAACAGCAACAACAATAACCGGTTTCATGTACAACAACTCTACAATAACAAAATATATGGAAGACATCGTGGTAGCTGCAGCAAGGGAAAGGGACATTCAAAACAAAAATAAACGATGCTAACATAGCGCATGCGTCGTAGTACTGGTAGCCACAACAACACACAAACTGACGATCAATTGAAAGTTCACGACAATGTGGTAGCTGCGGCATGGAAACACGAAGTTACGTTCGTTTGAACGCATGCACGATGGGAGCGAAAATGAGAGTGTGGGAGCCATTGCATATAGTTATTTTTGGGTTGAAATTTTTATATGGTTTGAGTTCTCTATCTATTGTATGCTCAGTGATTGAACAGAGATAAGATGAGATAAATAGCAGTAAAAAGAAACATATATTTATTGATTAAAAGTATTGAAATAATAAAAGATGGCATGTTTGAAGCTGGTTCGTGACGTGATTTGTTTAAGAGAATTGGGTAATGCATTCCAAAGTCTAATGGCGCTGATGAAGAAGTATCTGCTTCTATTGAGATAGCTTTACCTAGGAACAATAAGGTTATTTGACCGGTGAGACTGTGAAAATTGAAGTTTTCAAAAAGATAATGAGGGTTTTGAGTTTGCATAAGATTATATAGGAATAAAATGTTGCGGCGATCGTGGCATGCAGGTTAAGTGTGTGGCTTAGCATGCTCGGAGCCCGGGTTCGATCCCCAGCCGCGGCGAAGAGTTTTTTTCGAAGAACGAAGAGAGCCGTGATACGTTCAAGGACTTTTCCTAGATCAGGCAATATACTAATAGGCCCGTAGTCGTTGCGTACAGAAGCAGATGAAGATTTTCCCACAGGTAAAACCATGGCAGCCTTCCATATATCAGGGAATTGAGAACATGTCAAACAATGGTTTATTATGTGAGTAAAAGGTGATATAATAAAAGGCAAAACTAGCTTTATAAACTTTATAGGCATACCAACAACCCCTACAGCATTTGAGTTCATCTTAAAAATACATTTAGAAACGTGATTCTCACCTACTGAAGTAAATTCAAAGGAAGGGAACAAAAAGTTACTACTTGTTGGCATGAGGTTTCCGCTAGCTAAGAAAAAGTTATTTAACTCATCCGGATCTAAACTGCATGTACTGCAATTTTTCTTAAAAACTCCGTATCTTTTTAGGTTCTGCCATAATAGTTTAGAGTTTAAGTTGGGGTTAAGCATAGAGTTAAAGAAATTGATCTTTGCTTGTCTGACCACGACTGAAGCATAATTTCTGGCTCTTCTAAAGTTATCCCAGTTGGCAATTGAGGGATTATTTTTCCATTTAGAGTGGAGCTTATTCCTTAGCCTAATAGCAGCTAATACAGGATTCGTAAACCAGGGTCAACTACTATTTGAGACTTGAACAGAACGTAACGGAACATGACGCGCAAATAAAACATATAACTTATCCATGAAAACCTTCATGAAAGTTTATCGTTGACAGACTCAAAAAACCAGCAGTCATTTCATTGCACAGCATTTAAACATTGAAATAAGGCAGATGAGTCAATGGATTTATAGTCGTGATACGAGAAACTAGCAGGACAAGTTCTTCCAAAATTAATATTTAGGCAACAAAAAAGTAAGTCATGATCGGACAGAAAAGTTATTGGATCATACTTAAGGAGTAAAGAAATATCCGAAACTAAACAAACATCAAGTAGACTTGGTTCAGAACCATGCATAAAACGAGTAGGAATGCAATAATTTGTAGTTATTAGTTCACACATAGAGGAAAGGTAATGAAAATGATCACTTACAGAGTCATTATGCAACAAATTTACATTGAAATCACCACAAACAAAAATGAAGTCATAATCGATTATTTTACTAGCTAAATCAGCAAAAAATGGTTCAAAACTATGGCAACGATGAGGATTGTAGGCACAGGATACTTATATTTTGCAATTTTGATCAAAAATGTATACATTTAGAAACTCACAAACATCATCAGACATACATTTATTGATACATTTAACATAAAGATTGGACCTACAAAACGCTGCTACACCACCACCTCTTCTATCGCACCTATTATTACGAAAAATATTAAAGCCATTTAAATTGTAATAGGAATCCGGTAAGTCACACTTAAACCATGTTTCCGTGACACAGATAACATCAACAAGAGAGTTTCAAATATATATCTGAAGTTGTCAAGCTTTAAACCATTTAAACTCCGAACATTAAAGTAAACAACATTTTAACCAATGCGCTGTTTACACAAAACGTTGATTAGGGTCTTATGATTATGCCATGTTCACACAGAGAGTTTAGTTTGCGTTTCCAGTACAAAGTTGCGTTTTGCCCTTAAACTCAATTTGAACGCTGGCGTTTCCAGTACAATGATGCAAGAGAAAACGCAACTAAACACAACTTGCTTTCTACGTTTACCAAAACTCAATTTGATACATGCCTACAAGTATGCTAGTGTTTGCTGTGCTAAACATTCGTTTAGTAAGATTTTAGCTGTGTTCGATTCGATTGAACGATAAAAAATGCCAACAACAGCTGATTCTCAATTGTGCAAGTTTCTATTTGTATTTTATTATTAACAAAAATAAGCCAAAAAACAAATAAAAGAGCTTGGGAAAGTTTAGAAGATGAGGGTTTCTCATCAGTCAATCAGTATGACCCAAAAAAAGCTGAGGTTTGAGCGAAATTCCCAAAATTGGCGATCATTTCAATCCACCGTAAACTCAATTCTGCCGACGCATCTCTGTGTGAACAGTTGCATTTAAACTCAAACGAAACGCAAACTAAACTCTCTGTGTGAATATGACATTATCCACAGCACCACTAGAAAATGCATCAGAAAGTACTATAATAAGCATTAAACGAACCAACAACAAACATGCAATAGTTACAACAAAAAAGCAAATAATAGCCTAGATGAGAAAGGGACAGACATGAGAGTTGAAAGTATAGGTTTGGCAAGATATTGCCAGTGATATTAAATGAAGTAAAGAAAAATATAAAAAATAATAAACATATGAACAAAAAGCAATAAATAAACAGTAAGAATAGTCTAATCAAAACTTAACAGCTATCTGATGGGTCCAGCGACGCAATCAACGCTCTCTTTACTATCAACCAATTTGACCTCACCATCAAGAGTTGCTCTCACGTACACACGCCCACGCGTGCAAGTCTATTTTCTCTCCTTAGTTGACCAGCATAGAGCATAGTTTGACGATTTGATTTTGTCAAGCTTTCGTGAATATAAAAATGCTCATCTCCACCACACCCGATCTCCTTGAGTGTGAGCTGCCTCTTGTTACTTCTGCGAAATGCAGCGACAGCTTTCAATAGGCAAATGCGGTCATAAGCAGACGCAAGTTTAGCGATGATCACTGCATTTTTGTTGCTGTTTTTGACACGCACTCTAAATATATCACGTAGCCTTAGAGAGTCGCAGTTAATTAAAGAGCAAACTCTGTTAAAAATGCAGCTAAGGTTACCTTTAGTAGCAGAGGGAATACCATTGATGACGACATCTGCTGGGATAGAATTACTCTCATAAGCTTCCAGTTGAGACTTCATAGCTTTCACTTCATCATTCAGCGTAGAAGAGTGCATTGTTTTAGTCTCCGCAGTTGCTTTGTAGTTTTCCAGTTCATTTTTCATTGCAAGCATGTTGTCTTTTAACATACTTAGTTCAACATATGCAGCTTCAACGGTAGTAACTCCTTCTCCAAGATTTTTTATAGTTGACTTCAAGTTGGAAAGCTCTGCTGACACTTCGCCAATTCTATGCATCACCCTCTCCTCCGACGCAGTTATCGTTCCAGTAAGCTGATCAACAATACTCTCTCGAATGTTATTCAGCTGCATGCTCCAATTTGCATCCGACATCAAAGATGCAGTTGTGGGTGTTGAGTCATCAGGTCTACAAGCACCAAGCGGCGTTAGCGGAGCAACATTTTTGGGGGTGCTTGTAGCACTTCGTGTGTTTTTTATTAAAGACATTATGCGTTGAGATTAAAATTTAAATTATAAATTTTGTTAGTTAATCTGCCGTTTAACAAAATTTTTATAACACGAAACGAGAGTGAATTACGAACAGCGTGAACAGTAGTTGAATTTGGATTTTGGATGATATCAGTTGAAACGAGTTGACTTAACTGACACCAAAAGAAACACGTCTACTTGATTTAAGAACAAAATTCGATTCGAAATTCGGGTTTGATGCTGATAAAAACCCCGTTTTTTGTTTTTTTCCGTTGACCCAGTGAGTCGTAACCACGCCCGACAAAGTTTTTTGATGTTTTTTTTTAAAATAATTCCAGTAAATTATTATAAAAAATTAATAATTTTGTAAATTTGTGTAATTTTTTCACTAAAAAATATAAATTTAATATTTCAAAATGAAATCTTATTTTTTATTCCACTTATAGGCATTTTAAAACATTAAAAGAAACTGTTTTTGAAGGCGTCACGTCCCCTTTAAATTCAGAAATATAACATTTTAACAAAATTTATTCCGGTTCTGCACCCTATTATCAATTCCGTCGAAGCTTGAAATAATTATTTAATAAGATATTTTAAACTTTGTAAAGTTTGTTTTTTTATATGAATCCGAATTTATCTATAATTCGTCTCTATAACTTTGTTCATATTTTATTTGGGGTTGGCTTTCACTTTGTTTTATGTTTTCGTTATCTTCTTCCATTTCTAATAAAAAAACAAACGAAAATAAAACATAAATGCCACTCTCGTTTCATTCCTTCAAATGCCGTTTTAATGAAAAATAATTGCGTCTGCTTCATTTAAAAATACAAAATACATGAATTCCCCTGAATGCATTTCAATATTCACGAAGCTAACAATTTTTTAAATATGAAATAAAAAATATATACCTTCATTTTATCAACGGGTTGTGGGTGGGGGGGGGGGGGGGGTTAGGTTTTCAACTTATCGAAAATATATTTTTATTGTCAGAATGTGCTTCAAAATCCGTCTGTTCAAAATAGTACTCAAGCGCAGTCCACTACTGCAAAATTCTATCGACTGCACCCACAAATGATACAAAAAAGTGAACTTCAATCAAAATTTTTAAATGAATAATAAAACCTGCCGGGATTGCCATCGCGTTGGAGCTAATAAATCGCAAAATTTAGTGTAGCTCGCAGCCAAAATCAGCTTGAAGTTTGACACTATCACAATAACTATGTAACTTATTTCAATTTTGGGATATTTAAATTGTGCCGAAATGAAAAAGCACTTGCGTAAAGTGTCGTCTAATCTCGAAAGTGCCGAAAAAAGCACAACTGTGCCTAAAATGCCATCCCTGGTGACCAGCCCCACTCTGGAGGAGTTTCGGTAAAGAAAATTATATTGTTCTTTCGCTCGTTCTGCAGGCTGCTGGCCCACGCTATTAAAATTAATCTGTCAATATACTATTTCTTCGCGTTGCCAACTTCATGTGTAAAAGTAGGTAAGGCAGGCAAAAACTAAATGGCAGCACTGAATTATTTTATGCCAGATTGAGGAAAATCCCACTTTAGGGGATGTTATTATAATATCGAATATGGTTGGAGATGGGATAAGCTAAAACCAATTATCAGAAAAAGATAGTTATTTATCGGTGATTCCATATCATTTCGACAAATTTTATACAAAATTTGACCTTAGTGCTTCCGATCTGTTTGAAACTTTGTAGGTTAGTTTATTGACATTAAAAAACATATTCTGTGTTTTTTATTATTGCGAAATTTTTTTTTTTTGCAAAGTTGTACACTGTCAAAAACATTAAAAATTACAAAAAAATGAAGTAGATGCATGTATTTAAACAGCTATATCTCCTTAACTGTAATTCGTACAGAAAACAAACTCAGTTAATGTTTAAATACCTTGAATGGATCTTTCTGGTGGTGTCATTTTTTATAGCTCTTTTATGGAAAAAAGTTTTTTTTTTTATCCCGAAATTTACCATCATATTTTTCACAGTCGGCGCAACAACTTTTTCACCTTTTTAATTTAATATCGCATTATCGCATTCATTGTGAAGGTTTACGCAAAATTTCAAGTTGCATCTCCAACAAAAAAAAATGTACTCGCAAAAAAAAGAACGCAGTTATTATATTTTTCAGAGAAACTATCTACCAAAGAAGTTTCAAATGTTTTAAAAATAGTGATGTCAGAAAAGTAAGCCTTTTGACATGGAATCACCGATATATAGGGGGTGTTCGAAAATTTGGGTAGGAAAGAAAATTGAATGACCAGATTTAGAAGGCAAGGAAAAACCTGCAGGAGGAAAGAGTGGTGAGGGTCTAAGCGTTGGAGGGATAGGGATGATAAATAAAAGGATGGAAAAAGCCAGTTCCTGCGAAGTTTAGTCGAGGGTTGGCTTAAAAAAGAAAACTTCTTAAGTTTAAACCGATTTTAAGTGCTGAGCAGAAAAGTGGTGTTTGTAAAACCAAGTGTTTAAGTGAAAACAAAAACAAAGTAATAAGAAAAAACAAGAAGTCAAAATATAGAAACAAAATTAAACAATTTCAAGTGCGGGTACATCGGAGGAAGAGGAAAAATTATTTACGATTTAAATCCAACGTCAAAATCAGGTTAGGGACAAGAAAGGGTCAGCATTGAGTATTGTTGTTCTTTAATAAATATGTAAAAAACGAAAATTTTAAGGGACGTAGTGACCGGAAGGAAATAAAGATAGAAATCTTTAGAGTCAGAAAAGCTACCACACAAGAAAGCAAATGGGAAAAGAATTAATTGTAGGTGACATGATGAAAATAAATATAACAAAATAAAAACGAAAATCGGGCTCCGTTCGATAGCCCGATTCGGGATTGCCTGTACGCAACAATGTCTGAGTTCAGTATAGTATCTCTTCATATATAGTATCTCTTATAGTATCTCTTCATATATTCAGTATCTCTTCAATTTCATCATGGAGGGGATCCTACGAAAGGCAGGTGTGCATTGAAATGGTACCATTTTCTACAAAGGTGTCCAGCTCCTTATGCTGATGATATCGATATTATCGGCAGAACCACGAGAGATGTAACTGCTGCTTTCGCCGCTATCGAAAAGGAATCAGCCAAAGTGGGTTTGACGGTGAACGAGGGCAAAACAAAGTATATGCTGTCTGCAAATAGGGAAACGTGGTATCTAGGCTCCCATGTAACAGCAGGCATAAATAACTTTGAAGTTATCAAGGAGTTTACATACCTTGGCACATCCGTAAACAGCAACAACAATGTTAGCCTGAAGATAAATCGAAGAATTACAATTGCTTTTAGGTGCTTCTACGGGCTAAGTAAGCAATTAGGTTCCAGAGCCCTCTCTCGATTGACAAAACTAACAAGACGTTCATCATACCTGTGCTTTTCTATGGCGCTGAGGCATGGGTGGTATCTCAAACAGATGCAGCCGCTCTTGGGGTGTTCGAAAGTAAAGTTCTTCGTAAAATCTTTGGTCCTGTTCGAGTTGACGACGACTATCGCATTGGAACGAACCACGAACTGTACGAGCTCTACGACGACAATGACTTAATCCAGCGTATAACAATTCAGCGACTCCGTTGGCTGCATCATATCTTTCGTATGGGAGCTCCAGCGAAAAAGGTGTTTGAGGCGAAAGCGGAAGGTCGACGACGAAGAGGAAGACCATGCCTCCGATGGATTGACCAGGCCGAAGAAGCCCTGACCACGCTTGGTGAAAGAGATTGGAGACGGCGCGCGCGAAACAGAGACGCCTGGCGAGTGCTGATGAATTCGGCCGTAACCCGACAATTTAGCGATGATCACTGCATTTTTGTTGCTGTTTTTGACACGCACTCTAAATATATCACGTAGCCTTAGAGAGTTGCAGTTAATTAAAGAGCAAGCTCTGTTAAAAATGCAGCTAAGGTTATCTTTAGTAGCAGAAAGAATACCATTGATGACGACATCTGCTCGGATAGAATTACTTTCATAAGCTTCCAGTTGAGACTTCAAAGCTTTCACTTCATCATTCAGCGTAGAAGAGTGCATTGTTTTAGTCTCCGCAGTTGCTTTGTGGTTTTCCAGTTCATTTTTCATTGCAAGCATGTTGTCTTTTAACATACTTAGTTCAACATATGCAGCTTCAACGGTAGTAACTCCTTCTCCAAGATTTTTTATAGTTGACTTCAAGTTGGAAAGCTCTGCTGACACTTCGCCAATTCTATGCATCACCCTCTCCTCTGACGCAGTTATCGCTCCAGAAAGGTGATCAGCAATACTCTCTCGAATGTTATTGAGCTGCATGCTCCAATTTGCATCCGACATCAAAGATGCAGTTGTGGGTGTTGAGTCATCAGGTCTACAAGCACCAAGTGGCGTTAGCAGAGCAACATTTTTGGGGGTGCTTGTAGCACTTCGTGTGTTTTTTATTAAAGACATTATGCGTTGAGATTAAAATTTAAATTATAAATTTTACTAGTTAATCCGCCGTTTAACAAAATTTTTATAACACGAAACGAGAGTGAATTACGAGCAGCGGGAACAGTAGTTGAATTTGGATTTTGGATGATATCAGTTGAAACGAGTTGACTTAACTGACACCAAAAGAAACACGTCTACTTGATTTAAGAACAAAATTCGATTCGAAATTCGGGTTTGATGCTGATAAAAACCCCGTTTTTTGTTTTTTTCCGGTGACCCAGTGAGCCGTTACCACGCCCGACAAAGTTTTTTGATGTTTTTTTTTAAATAATTGCAGTAGTCATATGTGTAAATAAAAAATTAATAATTTTGTAAATTTGTGTAATTTTTTTACTAAAAGATATATATTTAATTTTTTAAAATCTTATTTTTTATTCAACTTATAGGCATTTTAAAACATTAAAAGAAACTGTTTTTGAAGGCGTCACGTCCCCTATAAATTAAGAAATATAACATTTTAACAATATTTATTCCGGTTCTGCACCTGAATCTGTATATATATCATTTAGCCTAATTCGTTGATCCTTACGCTCACCAAAAATAAAAGACCATGCCAAATTTGATTATAGGTCTGGTCTTTTAGCAATTCCGTCGAAGCTTGAAATAACTATTTAATAAGATATTTTAAACTTTGTAAAGTTTGTTTTTTTATATGAATCCGAATTTATCTATAATTTGTCTCTATAACTTTGTTCATATTTTATTTGGGGTTGGCTTTCACTTTGTTTTATGTTTTCGTTATCTTCTTTCATTTCTAATAAAAAAAACAAACAAAAATAAAAAATAAATGTCACTCACGTTTCATTCCTTCAAATGCCGTTTTAATGAAAAATAATTGCGTCTGCTTGATTTAAAAATACAAAATACATGAATTCCCCTGAATGCATTTCAATATTCACGTAGTTTACAATTTTTTAAATATGAAATAAAAAATATATACCATCATTTTTATCAACGGGTTGGGGGTGGGGAGGTTTTCAACTTATGGAAAATATATTTTTATTGTCGGAATGTGCTTCAAAATCCGTCTGTTTAAAATAGTACTCAAGCGCAGTCCACTACTGCAAAATTCTATCGACTGCACCCACAAATGATACAAAAAAGTGAATTTCAATCAAAATTTTTAAATGAATTATAAAACCTGCCTGGATGGCCATCGCGTTGAAGCTAATAAATCGCAAAATTTAGTGTAGCTCGCAGCCAAAATCAGCTTGAAGTTTGACACTATCACAATAACTATGTAACTTTTTTCAATTTTGGGATATTTAAATTGTGCCGAAATGAACAAGCACTTGCGTAAAGTGTCGTCTAATCTCGAAAGTGCCGAAAAAAGCACAACTGTGCCTAAAATGCCATCCCTGCTGAGTAGTATTGGGACAATGCTATATTCCAAGAGAGATAGGCCTAACAGAATCTGATCTTCCTTCTATAAAAAATGTGCATTATAAAACCAATGACATTTGTGCCAGTTTTTTTTTTTATTAGAAAAAAATTACATGCAACACATGTTTGCCTGCGTATAACTTGGTTGTGCCTTAATTCGTAACTTTTTACGCAGTGTCATTTTTTTATATGACCCTTAACAAGCGATTTTTTTTTTTTTTTGGATTCGCCAAGGGAGTGTGGAATCTCATGAATACGTACAGCCCGTACTATACGCATGCACGACTTACATTCTAAACTCAGTCCGGATCAACCGGAACAGACAGAATGCACCTACGTACTAAAACACACTCCCAGTTGGCGAAGTATGAATTTCCACTAAGCACATTAATTGTCTTTTCAGCGGAACTTGAAAATTTTATAATAAAAACACGAATTTATTGAGTATTTATGAATTTAAAAAAGTAAACAACATCAAATAGGAAGTAAACTTTACATAAAACTCCAAAACAAAGAGATCAAAGTAACTATAAATAATATGAATGAGTTTAAACTCTTAAACACCAAACCAATTCCAAATATAACGCAGATATATACGTGTAAATATGTGCAAACATATATGTATATATATATACGGGTCACTATGTAATTTTGGAACACCCCCAGTAGACAATAACATCGCTGCTAGCAGGCCTTCCTGTGGATTTTGTAGTACTGCCGCACTCATATACAATTACACTGTCTTTTTACAAAAACAAAAACAAAAAGTGTTGAAAAAATATTATTTCTTTTAAACCTTTTTTGACTTATTTATATATTCAATGATTTTATCTTCTCTCCTATCTTTTTTTAAGTTAGATTAATTTCAATCTATAATCTTTGATATAGCAGTAAGAAGGGCCATTATTGCGTCATATTTTTAAACTGATATATATTTTAACTTTTAACGAAAAAGTTGAAAAAGTTATTGCGTCATATTTTTAAACTGATATATATTTTAACTTTTAACGAAAAAGTTGAAAAAGTTATTGCGTCATATTTTTAAACTGATATATATTTTAACTTTTAACGAAAAAGTTGCCCTGAAGTATATGAAAAGTCAGTCTTTGTAGGGAAAACAAATTTGTTGTGCTGCCTTTTGTGCAGAAAAGGAAGGCCTTCAAGAAGTGCTCATAAGAGCAGCGAGGAACAGATGCAGGCCTTCGTATGAAGAGCGCTGGTTTAATTGCCTATTGGGCTGTGCAAATGTTATTAATTGGATTTTATTATTGAATATGTATAAACTTGCATGGAAAAGAGATAAACTCTTGCGAACCAAACTAAGTAACTAATAAGTCAAATGAATAAGAAAAATTTAAATTTTTGATTAAAAACAACCAAGTTTAAGCAAACATCTCATATTCGATGGTGTTTACTTCATCAAACGCAATATTATAAAGGAAAAACAACTGAAATGGTCTCGAATATATGGACTTACTTCAGCCAACATTTTAACAGAATATAACAATATTATTAACCGCGTTAATGTTTGAAACGAAATTTTAAAATGTATTAATTATTTAAATGTAAAATCATTTTCCGTCTTAAGGCATCCACCGAATCACAAATTTGCGTAATAGTACGTTCGTACTGGGCACAAATTGAATAAATTTGTAAAATGATTTCGATCGAAATTGTGAGTTGTAAGGGGGTTTTCTCAAAGGCTGAGGTATGACTCAGCCGCTCCAGGATCAAACGGAGGACCATCGCACCTCCGTTAAATAAAAAGACTTGTTGGTTTTAATATTTCAAGTACAATCAGTTTTATTGAATAATCTCTATGATTAATTATGAATATATTTATGATTATATATTTTGTACATAAGTCTTTTCAAATACACAACAACAATCATTCGTGGGTATCAAGCTGTAATTTTCCAACAATTGCCCTCTCTGACTCTGCCTCGGTGATTACTGGTTCTGGTGCGGTCATACTCAGGATTAGGTGCTTCGGTAAATATCGGTGATTTGCGTTCGTGGCGAGTTTTATGCAGCTTGACTTAGACAGAGCTCGACAGAGTGCGTTGGATTTGGAAAATATACTCTTACTGTACAATTATTATATACAAAAGTAACATACATACATCTTTTGCAGTATTAAATTATACAATGTAATTTCTTTATATCTTATGTAGAAGCATGTAGTACCAATTAGATAAGTATATATATATGTATTTCTCAAATTGTGTAAATAACTTATGTATATATACATATTTCTTTTCAATAAAAATTATAAATATAGCATATTCTTAATTTATATAATCCCTAACGGATAACTAATATGACAAGCTTAGTGTTCGGAGGGATATCCAATCGACCGAAACCGACGGTGAAATCCGACCGAGTGCAACACGGTAAGTATTCGGAAGGGTATCCGATCGACCGAAGCCGACGGTGAAGTTCGACCGAGTGCAACAAACACAACTATAAAATATTCGGAAGGGTATCCAATCGGCCGAAGCCGACGGTGAAGTCCGACCAAGTGCAACAAGCTAAGTATTCGGAGGGATATCCGACCGACCGAAGCCGACGGTTAGGTCCAACCAAGTGCAACAAACGCAATTATAAAATATTCGGAAGGGTATCCAATCGACCGAAGCCGACGGTGAAGTCCGACTGAGTGCAACACGCTAAGTATTCAGAAGGGTATACAATCGACCGAAGCCGACGGTGAAGTCCGACCGAGTGCAACAAACACAACTATAAAATATTCGGAAGGGTATCCAATCGGCCGAAGCCGACGGTGAAGTCCGACCGAGTGCAACAAACACAACTATAAAATATTCGGAAGGGTATCCAATCGGCCGAAGCCGACGGTGAAGTCCGACCAAGTGCAACAAGCTAAGTATTCGGAGGGATATCCGATCGACCGAAGCCGACGGTGAAGTCCAACCAAGTGCAACAAACGCAATTATAAAATATTCGGAAGGGTATCCAATCGACCGAAGCCGACGGTGAAGTCCGACCAAGTGCAACAAGCTAAGTATTCGGAGGGATATCCGATCGACCGAAGCCGACGGTGAAGTCCAACCAAGTGCAACAAACGCAATTATAAAATATTCAGAAGGGTATCCAATCGACCGAAGCCGACGGTGAAGTTCGACCGAGTGCAACAAACACAACTATAAAATATTCGGAAGGGTATCCAATCGGCCGAAGCCGACGGTGAAGTCCGACCAAGTGCAACAAGCTAAGTATTCGGAGGGATATCCGACCGACCGAAGCCGACGGTCAGGTCCAACCGAGTGCAACAAACACAACTATAAAATATTCGGAAGGGTATCCAATCGACCGAAGCCGACGGTGAAGTCCGACTGAGTGCAACACGCTAAGTATTCAGAAGGGTATCCAATCGACCGAAGCCGACGGTGAAGTCCGACCGAGTGCAACAAACACAACTATAAAATATTCGGAAGGGTATCCAATCGGCCGAAGCCGACGGTGAAGTCCGACCAAGTGCAACAAGCTAAGTATTCGGAGGGATATCCGATCGACCGAAGCCGACGGTGAAGTCCAACCAAGTGCAACAAACGCAATTATAAAATATTCAGAAGGGTATCCAATCGACCGAAGCCGACGGTGAAGTTCGACCGAGTGCAACAAACACAACTATAAAATATTCGGAAGGGTATCCAATCGGCCGAAGCCGACGGTGAAGTCCGACCAAGTGCAACAAGCTAAGTATTCGGAGGGATATCCGACCGACCGAAGCCGACGGTGAGGTCCAACCGAGTGCAACAAACACAACTATAAAATATTCGGAAGGGTATCCAATCGACCGAAGCCGACGGTGAAGTTCGACCGAGTGCAAAAATAAAGAATCTAACTACAATGTATGTATCGAGCAACCCGCCTCTCGGTGTTTTGCTCAAAAAATTAGTTTACTCGTTGCCAAGTAAGAGACGGACAAGACACTACGCCTTCGAGCCGTGCCTACTGCCGACACAGTTGACTCGTCTTAAATAGTATATTTACAGAACGTAATGCGATTTATGTGCGCGATATACTTACTTACTTACTTAGATGGCGCTTACAACCGTTGGTCGGTTTTGGCCTGGTCTAAGAATTTTCCCCAGCCTCTTTTGTCGTGCACTTGCTGGCGCCAGTTGGAAACTCCAAGCGTTGTCAGGTTATCCAATGCCTGGTCTTTCCAACGGAGATGCGGTCTTCTTCGTCTGCGTTGGCCACCGCTGGGTACCGAATCCAATATCTTTTTCGCTGGAGCTTCGTCGTTCATTCTCTCGACATGACCTAGCCAGCGAAGCCGCTCAATTTTAATACGCTTGACTATATCGATGTCGGCATATAGCTCATACAGCTCATGGTTCCATCGTATTCGGTACTCGCCATTGACGCAGATTGGACCATAGATCTTGCGAAGGATTTTTCTCTCGAACGCTCCCAAAGTCCTTTCATCAGAGCTGCTCAACGTCCAGGTTTGTGATGCGTATAGTAGGACGGGCATGATTATTGACTTATAGAGCGTCAGTTTTGTTCGTCGAGAGAGAGCTCTGCTTCTCAATTGCCTACTGAGCCCAAAGTAAAACCTGTTGGCAAGAGTTATCCTTCGTTTAATCTCAATACTGATATCGTTGGAGGAGTTTATACTGGATCCCAGGTAAACAAAGTCCTTCACTACCTCAAAGGAGGTGTTGTCAACAGTGACGTGGTTTCCAAGACGCTGGGACTGTTTGTTTGTTGACACAAGATACTTCGTTTTATCTGCGTTCACTGCAAGACCCATTCGACTCGACTCTTTTTCTAGCCTGGAGAATGCTGCACTGACTTCGCGCGTATTTTGACCAATGATGTCAATATCATCAGCATACGCCAGCAGCATAACACTCTTATAGAAAATTGTGCGGCTTGCGTCTCAGGTCAGCAGCTCGGATGATCTTCTCCATGACTATATTAAAAAAAGTCGCACGATAAGGAATCACCTTGTCTGCAACCTCGCTTGGTATCGAAAGGAAGGGAGAGGTCCTTCCCGATTTTCACTGCACTGCTTGTGTTGTTCAGTGTCATCCTGCAAAGACGTATTAGCTTCGCAGGAATACCAAATTCAGACATGATGGCATATAGGTGACTCCTTATTGGACTGTCGAAGGCGGCTTTGAAATCGACAAAAAGATGGTGTGTATCGATTTGCTTTTCGAGGGTCTTTTCCAAGATTTGTCAGAGCGTGAAGATCTGGTCGATGGTGGACTTTCCAGGTCTGAAGCCACACTGATGAGGTCCAATCAGTTGGTTAACGATGGGCTTCAGTCTTTCACACAATACGCTCGACAGGACCTTATATGCGATATTAAGAAGGCTAATCCCACGGTAGTTGGCGCAAATGGTGGGATCGCCTTTTTTGTGGATTGGGCAGAGCACACTGAGGTTCCAATCATCTGGAATGCATTCTTCCGACCATATTCTGCATAGAAGTCTGTGAATGCATTTAAACAGAGCTTCGCCACCGGTCTTAAACAGCTCAGCCGGTAGGCCATCGGCTCCTGCGGCTTTGTTGTTTTTAAGCCGAGCTATAGCTGTTAAGACCTCATTATAGTCTGGCAGCGGAACTTCAACGCTGTCATCCATAATTTGGGTTTCCGGGATATCATCTCCACTGGCGGGATTGTTGACAGCGTCGCCATTTAAAAGTCTAGATAAGTGCTCCCTCCATAACATCAGTGTACTCTGGATATCTGTCACTAGATTCCCATTTTCGTCCTTGCAGGAAGAGGCTCCGGTCTTAAAACCATCGGCCAGGCGTCTTATTTTTTCGAAAAATTTTCGAGTCTCATTCCTGTCGCCATGCATCTCAATTTTCTCGCACTCACGCATTTCCGCCTCTCGTTTTTTCGCCTGAAAATGCGTCTCTCTTCCCTCTTCTTCTCTCGGTATCGCTCCTTAACAGCACGCGTCACAACCGACTGCAGGGTGGCTTTGTAGGCGGCGTCCTTCTCTGCAGTGGCGTCGCGACACTCCTGGTCGTGCCACTGGTTTCGGCGAGGGCGGTGGTAGCCTATCACCTCTTCGGCAGCCGTACGCATAGAGTGGGATATGTGCGTCCACTGTCCGCATATATCGTCGATCGGAGGAGTGCTTTCTTGAAGCAGGAGTGAGAGTCGAGTAGCGAAGGCTTCGGCCTTCCGTTTTGACTGCAGCTTGTCGACGTCTAGCTTTCTTTGTGTAGGATTGCGAGCATTCTTAGCTGCGCACAGACGTGTGCGGATCTTGGCTGCGACAAGATAATGATCCGAGTCTATGTTAGCACCACGGATCGTGCGTACGTCTAGTACACTGGAAGAGTGCCTTCCGTCAATCAAAACGTGATCAAATTGGTTGCATGTTTTTTGATCAGGGGACAACCAGGTGGCCTTATGAATATTGAGATGCTTGAATCTAGTGCTACTAACGACCATGTTTCGTGCTGCGGCGAAGTCAATCAACCTCATTCCGTTATCGGATGTGTTGTCGTGGAGGCTGAACTTTCCGACTGTAGGACCAAATATGTTTTCCTTACCCACCTTGGCGTTGAAGTCACCAAGCACGATTTTTATGTCATGACGGGGGCAGCGCTCGTATGCGTCTTCAAGGCGCTCGTAAAAACTTTCTTTGGTCTCGTCATCTTTTTCTTCTGTCGGAGCGTGCGCACATATTAGGCTTATGTTAAAAAATTTTGCCTTGAAGCGAATTATGGCAAGTCGTTCGTTCACAGGAGTGAATCGCAGGACATGATGCCGTATTCTCTTGCCAACTACAAATCCGCATCCAAACTCGTGCTTCTCCGCATGGCCGCTGTAGTAGATATCACAGGATGCTTGCCGTAAGCAACCCTGTCCCTTCCATCGCATTTCTTGGATTGCAGTGATATCAGCATTATATCTTTCCAAGATATCAATCAGTTGGATAGAGGCACCATCCCAATTTAGGGTTCGGACATTCCAGGTGCATATCCGTAAATCATTATCAGTTTTTCGTTTGCGGTAGTCGTCATCAGATTTGGGGATCATTCTTTTATTCATTCTTAAACTTTTCATTGAAATATTTTTATTACATGGTGGGCTTCAAACCCAACGCACAACCTTTGCTTGATGACGTGCGCGATATACAAGAATCTATTTATAGGTGATGGCTGCTTTGTTATGCGTTGGTTGTGTGTCTGAGTTGTTGTGATGTTGTTGTTGCTGCACACTATGCTGGCTGCTTGGCTATGTGTTGACTGTGTGTGTCTAACTTATTCTGATGTTGTTTTTGTTATATATACTATGCTGTCAGGTATTCGTTGTGTTCAACTAGTTCATTTTGTAACGCCGTTACAGAGTGTTCGTACTGAATTCAAGTTATTTAATTTGCGTTTATTAATTTCTTAACGTCATTGTTTAATTTTTGGTAACGCAAGAAAAAAACACAACATAGCTATCGAAAGTGCAGCGTTTATTTATTATTAAAATATGAGATTAATGATGAAGATGTTGGTGTATACTCCTAAAAATACATGGTTCATGAAAGAAACTTTAAATAAATATCATCAACTCAAGAAGACAGCATTCATCATCAGCTGGCAAATGGCAAATGACAGTATCTATTGACAGTGGTGCCAAATTCGGAAGCAATATATCAGGGTTTGTTTACAATTAACGTTTACAATTTCGTTGAAATTCAGATAAGTTTCTTATTTCATTTGTCAGTATTTGTGTGGCGAAATTGTGCAATTTCTACTCAATTGTGCAATTTCTGAAATTGAGAATGTGTTAAAAATTGCGCAATTTCGGCCCAGTGCTAACGTACTATAAAACTTTACGCATGAAATTTGATGCTAATTGCGTATAATTTATTTGCGTTATAGTAGGAAGTAGGATAGAAGGATAGTTGGAAGTTGAAACACAATTTTTTCGCTGATTTCAAGAACATACCGAAATGTTCAATTTGTTGTTCAACATGTTTTGTTGGAACGACATTTTTGAGCTTTTGAAAACCTCGTTCGTTCGTTCGGTGTAAAAACTTAGCCCGAACGAACAGCGTTCGTTACAAATTCATCGCAAACGCTGTTCGCCCGGTGCAGACAGTAAATTAGGGCGATCGAACGAGAATTCTTTCGTTCGGACTGTTCGGCCAACTCTCGATCTTTTTGGGCGAATTCGGTGTTGCGCTGTTTTAAAAAAGAGAAAAGTAGCAAAAAGAAGTAGCTTGAAAGAAAAAATCACGAAAAGTACCGAAATTCGTAGTAACTTCAATTTCAAAACAATGCAAAGCAATACTGTTCAAAGTTTGTTTATGTTTTAACGTGTTCTGCTAATTTTCTTTTGCAATAAACTTGCCACTAAAATAAATGCAGCACTAGCCATTATTTCATCATCTGAATCCATTGCATTAATTTAAATTGAGTGCAAATTATTTGCGTTTTTTTTAATGCTTTACACTTTTTATGAACTGAAATATTAAAATAAAATCACGATTATGTTTTACTCAATGCTTGCCAGACGAATTTGTTGTTGAGAAACGGAGTACAAGTTTTACTACTAATACAGAAATATAGAGCTATCAACCCTGCATTTATTCATGTTCGGCCGTATGCATAATTTTCTACTTAGACCGCCTGAACATACAAGATGGCGAATAATGTTCTTTCGCGATTGATGTTCGGTGTAAACAGTACGCCGAGGCAGCCTGAATATGTTCAGGTGGCCTACACGCACGGTAACGCGGTGATTTTTGATAAACCCATTTTTGATTTTTCTTATCGAATCTCCTTCTCCATAGCACCCTAAACGGTGTAGAATTTGTTGCGTGTGTTAATTTTGTAGCAGCAACTGAAAAAGAAAAATAAATAATTACAAAATAGCTTATAGTACTTTTGCTTACCTTTGATTTTCCAAGCATTTTTTGTGCCTTCTGGTCACCTTAGGTAGCACTCAACCTGCAACAAAGGAAAAGTAAAAAAATAAACAAAGCACTTTTCCATTAAATTTTATTAACACTAACCTGTGCGTCCACGAATGGTGATCTTCCCATCAGGCCATTTATGTTAAATTTTCCTTAAAACCTAAAACAAATGATTAAAACAAAATTAACTAAATACACTTACCTCTGCGTAGTTGTTATTTTCCTCTTTTGTGACAGCCATGGGGGCGGCCATCATGGAAAATAACAGGGAATGTAGTGAGACATGGAACATCAGTATAGTAAAAAAAGGTGTTGCCAGATGGCAAAGTTCATTGAGATACACAGAAAAACATAGAGGCTACACTTTAAGAGCACTCATTCATAAATGATGTGCAAAAAGACGTGCTGCTGTATCATGAGCGCCTGGTAGGGCGATTTCTGTTTCTCTTTAAGAAAACCGGAAAAAGACAAGAAAAAGAAGGAAAATATTAAATAGGTAGAAATATATGAATTTTGAAAATAGGTACAATCAATCGGGCATATATATATTGCGATGATATATATTTCTAGGTTCGAATATGGAAAAGTTCTGTTAGTGGACAGACAGAGGAGGGCTCGTTCGAACACGAAAAATCCCGTTACTTTAGTTTTTAAGGAGGTGCAATCGACAAAATAAGAATCACTTCTAATAGCTTTCATCAGCTGTTTCGATTCTGCCTTCCAGCATTCAACTGCTCAGACTGAAAAGAAACCAGGTAGAGCCAGTGGCGTTTTTAAGCGCCGGCAACTTATTAGGTAGGATTTTTTTTTTTAAATTTTATAATCGCGTTTTAACCTCGCATTTCTTTCACATAGTTTGAACGTCCAACTTTTTCCTGCAAACAAAAAAAAAAAAAAAAAAAAAAAAAATAATAAAAGCTAAGTTTTTCTAAAGCTTAAAAACTGAGGGAGAGAAAAATCTGAGTATAGATTAGGAGGCTCAGATTCTATACTCTGTATATTCCTACAGAATAGGAGGCTTCAGGGTTCGTTCAAAAGAAAATTGTGGCCGACACGGACGGCGAAGTAAAGGAAGAAAAATAAGACATCCGAAACGCATCCAACAGAGAAGTCGGTCACAATTTTCTAATTTTATCTATATACATAGCTATATATGTATATCATCAATTATAAATTTTCAAACGCCTGAATATGTACCTAAATACCTAATTACGAGCGGTACAACATTGATCGGAAAGAAAAAGGCAGAGATTTCCAACCAATAAGATCTGGTGCCGGCGAAATAGTACTTTGGAGATAGCGGAAAATATAATTTGATCGGTCTTGAAAGAGGTGAATGAAAGAGGATTTCGGTGGCGTCGAATGTTAATTAGTTTATTTTTCATTTAAAGAAGTTAAACTCAAGGATTTATGGATTAATTTTCTTTTGAGTAATATTTATTTAAATTTAAATTTCAATATTGTCTTTCGATTTTTTTTATTGTAAAATATCAGTATGTTTAAGTAGTTTTTTTTTAACATTTTTAGTTTTAAATTTTTTGGCTCTAAGCCAATGGTTATGAGAAAAAGAAAAGGTGTGTACATTCGGTGCGTGCAAAAATTTTGTGCCTTTTTTCGAGGTTTTGAGTAAATAATATTTTTGATTTAGCAATACCTAAGAGAGCTCCTTTAGGTAGGAAAAATGTCTAAGTAAAAATTCGGTTTTCTTATTTTTGCAGATTTTGTTTGAAAGGTCCATTTTTTTCATTCATTGAATTTAAGTTTTTAGTTTTTTTTTATGCATTTGTTTTATTTATTTAATTCATGGCAGTTAAATTTGCTTGTTTAAATTTAATAGATGAAATACTTAAAGTTATATAAATATTTTAATTATTATTTAATTTTCCATTTTTTTCATTATATATATTTTTTTTGTTAAGATATAAAATTATATTTTAATCGCATTGTTTTTATATAATTAAATTTGCTATAGTTTTGCTGCAATGTATAAATAATCTTGGATTACCCCATAAAAGAAAATAATGATGTTAGTTTTTAAATTAGTTATATTAAAATGAATTTTAAAATGAACTTAAAGATGGTCTTGTAATTTAAAGAATGTGGGGGCTGAAGTACAGGGGCGTTCGTGAAAATCGCACAAGGCGATATGGACGTAGTTGTTGAAATTTAAACGGTTTGGCTTTGTTTGAATTGGGGTCATCGACATAAGAATTGAATGATGACCATGGTGGGGTGGGTATAGAGAAAGGGGAGAAGGTCCCCAAAACTTCGATGGCTGGTTTTTATTTGTTTCGTTCGTGATGTTAGTATTGTAAATTTTTGTGTTCGGTTTTTTTGATCTTTCATTGAGGAGACATTAAATTCGTTATTTTTGCTTTCAGTTAATATTTGTTGCGTTTATTTTAGCTCAAGATTTTTTTTTATTATTTGAATTTCAACATTAAAACATATTGCTTAGAATATTAATTATTTCAGTTTTTTCAAATTATTTTTTTTTATTTAATATTGTTTTGCGTTTTCTTGTGTTTTTCGGTTATTTTGATTTTTTTTTATTTATTTCACTTCCGGTGTGAGCCGGAAGTTATTGTTGCTCCCTCGACCTGGCCTGAAGGGTTGAGAACAACGCCCGGAAACCGTGAGCTAGTCGGTGCGCAATCAGGCCAGGTACGATCGCTAGGGACATGTAACAATATGGCGCCCAATCAGAAAATAAACCATGCTCGGCTATTAATCGTGCTTTCTCAGGGTATTCTGAAGTACAGTCGGCTTGGCGAGAGAAGTCTAACTCTACTCCAATTGCGCCTAACTAAGAACACCATGAGAGACCATTGATTGATAGTGCGAGATTTATCACAGAGCAAATTAAAAATCAAGCAGGCACGTACAATATGATGCCCAAACATTAAAATATAAAGGACCGTTTGGTTCTAAGTCAAATAGCGGCATAACAATATGGCGCCCAAACATTAAAAAGGGACCGTGTGGTCCCAAGTCAAATGGCGCTGTAACAATATGGCGCCCAAGTAGAATCAAGATGATAAGCTATCAATCGTACTCAGGCTATCCTGAAGTATTGCTGGCTTAGTGAGAGTACTCAAACTCTACGCTAATTGCGCCTACATAAGGATATTGTGTGAAAACGTCGATTGAAAGCATGAGATCAACCATTATAAAGTAAAAATCAAATGGCGCTGTAACAATATGGCGCCCAATCAGAAAATAAACCATGCTCGGCTATTAATCGTGCTTTCTCAGGGTATTCTGAAGTACAGTCGGCTTGGCGAGAGAAGTCTAACTCTACTCCAATTGCGCCTAACTAAGAACACCATGAGAGACCATTGATTGATAGTGCGAGATTTATCACAGAGCAAATTAAAAATCAAGCAGGCACGTACAATATGATGCCCAAACATTAAAATATAAAGGACCGTTTGGTTCTAAGTCAAATAGTGGCATAACAATATGGCGTCAAAAACAGAAAAATAAATTGAGTTAAAATTTAAAGATGAAGTGGGCGCGGAAGCAAGATAGCACACAAGTTTTTAAACGGAAGGGCTTCCTTCGGTGGTGCTCGCTTGGGTAATTTCAGTTGGTGGCTTAGTGAGAGGTGACCTGCCTCAAAACAATTAATTGCACTTACTTGAAAATACAGCAGGAGATCATCCACTGAAAGTATGTCCTTATAAATAGTTTCGTTTTCGTTTTTTTTTTGTCTCAATAATGTTTAACAAGGTTCAACCAAAACAATTGTTTTAGAACCGTGATTTTTCATGGTATTTTTAATTCCGGTGGCTTAGTCAAAACAGTATAGATTTGACTAATTGCACTCGTGCAAGAATCCCATGAGGAACCACAAGTTGTAAGGTCGTTGTCATAGCAGCGAAAATAAAGAAAATGATTAAGTTTTTTTTTGTAAATATTATCGCTAAGTGCATTCGAAGCACAGATTAATGTGACCTAGCTGTTGACATAAGTCAACGCTAGCATCGAAGTCGTAGCGATATTACGTGCTATAAGAAAAAGACCAACAATTGTTAACAAAAATAATAAAGCAAGAGTTTTAGTCAGAGCAAAACACTTAAACTATGTATGTGTTATAAAAACATGAATTTAAGTTTGTTTGCTTGATGCAGTAAATGTCCGAACCGCGAAGCAAACTAAAGCCAAAGAAGTTTGAAAAAAAAAAAAAAAAAAAAAAACAAACCGTTAATTGTTAAGAAACAAACGTCCATTCAATTGTTTACAATAGCCCTTTTGCACCGAACAGAACCCTGTACAAAAGGCCCCACATATTAATTCACTAAATACAAAATCTTATTTTATTACATACAAATAGTATAATTGGGTAGGATAAGTCAAGTTTGCTGTTGTTGGTTAGTTTATTATAACTTATGAAGTCTCAAAAGAAAATATTAAAAAAGGTTGCATCGAAACGACGACACATTACGTTTGACTTAAACCGTTCTTCGCCACAAAGAAAATTTTTAAAGCAAAACACGCCAAAAACAAAAAAATTAAGTATGGAAACTGAATCTGAACCTGCTAGGGCAGAGTGTCAGAATAACAGACCGGTTTTTCATGATTTATCGAATACGATAACCGAAAAGAGAAATGATAAATTCCAGAATCAAGGTGCGATGCCAAAAGATTGTAGGAGAAAGGAATTTCCTCCAAATTTATCCGAACCTCCACCAGTAAGCAGGGGTCCAGTCGGGTTAAATAGGCAAACTTTTGCAGCAGCTCATACTATGTTTCCAGTAGAAAACACTGCTGATATAACAGCCGTAATAGCTAGAGAGTGTCAGAAAATTAGAGATTCCTTAGACAAATCGATGAGAAACCAAATTCAGGAAGGTATAAAAGCGGGATTAGAAGAAATAATGAGGGAACTTAAAACCTTCCTTAAACCAGTTCTTAATTGTAGCATTCCTGTTAGTGTAGATCCGAAAGCGACCAGTAGAAATTTTGGGCGGGAGCCGGGTCAAAACATTCCATTCCGGGTGCAAGCTGAGATAAATAATATTGAAACGCGTAATACATATCAAAGTAATCAAACTCGCCAGCATCCAACAGAAGGATTTAGAGTATTCGAGGACCGTTCTCGTACAGCTCGTCCTCCGTATTATGATGATGAAGAACAACCAAACGAAACCAAACAGCCAACAAATCATTTTGACCAAGCCTTCCAAAACAGAGGAATCGCATCAAGTCAGTATGGCTCGGGCCGAAACGACAGAGCGCGCTCGTCGGCTGCAATAAGAATCGACAAGTGGGGTTTGATGTTCGATGGACGCACAGGCAGCATCTCAGTGGAAGACTTCGTATTCCGACTAGAACACCTCCAAGCTCAATACGACTGCTCATGGTCAGAAATCATGCGGGACTTCCATCTTCTTTTAACTGGTGAGGCGAAGGAGTGGTACTGGCTCTTCCTCAAAACAAGCGTAGTGAGCGAGTGGCCAACCTTGCGCCACGCAATGATGCGTCAGTACCAAACGACTCGTTCAAACTTCGAGGTCATGAGAGACCTGGTAGAAAGAAAGCAGCAGCCAGGCGAATCTGTGGATGCATTCTTTCAAGCAATCTGGAAATTAAGATCGAAATTAGTGCAACCATTACCAGAATACGAAATCATCAAAATTATTAAAAGAAACCTCAGAGAAAACCTAGGTCGCATTGTTTACCCTATGTCGGTGCATTCTGTAGAACATCTCCGAGATGAATGCAATGAAGTGGAGCGCACATTCCCTCGACGAGATATACGGAACGTACAACAACAAAGTTCCAGATTTCAGCGGCAAGTGAGTGAGGTCCAGTTAGAGTATACTCATGATGACGACAATGAAGAAGTGATGGTAGAAGAAATAGCAGCACGGCCTCAAGGGACAAGCTTGCAGCAGCAGCCAACGGTAAAACGAATGCTAGTGTGCTGGAACTGTCGTAAGCAAGGCCATGCATTCATGGATTGCATGTCGCTGGAACAGAACATATTTTGCTACAAGTGTGGATTGGCCAATGTAATAACTCCAAATTGTCCGAATTGTGGTCTGGGAAATGGAAGGAGGAACGCGGCAGCAACGGGAGTGCCACGCTCCAGTCAAGATCCCGTAGAGCAGAAGAAAGTCTAAGCACTATCGGAACCGACATCGACGAAAACAGCTTAGAAGGTGATGCAGAAAAGCAAGAGCCTGAAAAGAATGGAAAAATTAGTATAATGAAACACGTAAAAGATTTTAACAGAAATATAAAATGCAAAACAATCAAACCAATTGAAGAACGAATTCACGATTATTATGAGGCAAGACAACGCATTTTCAATAACGGCAGTCTCGATGGAAAGCGGAAAGTATCTAGAAAAATTCAAAAAGCTCGAGCAAATTTCGCCAAACGCAAACAAATTCGAAAAATAGTGTTGGAAGCAGTCTACAAGGCTGATACAGAGGACCCAAGAGCCTATGCCGAAATTGAAATTTGTGGTAGAACGATGCGAGGCCTATTAGACACTGGAGCTTCAGTGAGTATATTGGGTCACGATAGCAGAGAGTTGGTTGAAAGCTTAGGCGTCAACATAGAAAAATACTTTTCGATTGTTAAAACCGCGGGAGGCCGCCAGCACAACGTCTTGGGCAAAGTAAAACTGCCTGTCAGGTTTAAAAATAAGCAACGTGATATTTTATTTTATTTATGTCCGTATCTAAAACAAAAGATATACCTTGGTATCGACTTCTGGAGAGCATTCGAACTAGCAGCTGATGTTCTAGGAGTAGAAGAGCTGAACATAGAGAATATGGCAAAACATCTGGAGCCAGCTCGAGCAGACTCAGCACACGATCTGACAGATGACGAGCGAAGTCGTTTGCAGGACGTCATTAAGAAGTTCCGAACCTACGAAGAGCACGGCCTGGGGCGCACTCATCTAGAGCAGCATACCATTGAGCTGGTCGAAGGCACAGTCCCGGTGAAAGATCGTCACTACCCCATATCTCCAGCGGTGCAATCGATCGTGTATGAAGAAGTAGATAAGATGCTGGAATTAGGAGTAATTGAAGAGAGCCAGAGTCCTTGGAGTAGTCGCACTACAATCGTGCGCAAACCGAATAAAAACCGGTTTTGTTTGGATGCTAGAAAGCTAAATGAAAGGACAGTGAAAGACGCTTACCCTTTACAAAATATAGATGGAATACTGAGCAGGATTGATGAGACGTACTTCATAAGCAGCGTAGATTTAAAGTTTGCTTTTTGGCAGATAGAACTGGAGCAAAAGAGCAAGGCGTACACAGCATTTACAGTGCCAGGTCGGCCGCTCTACCAATTCAACGTAATGCCGTTCGGCCTATGCAATGCAGCGCAACGCCTGTGTCGATTGATGGATAAAGTTATCCCACAGCGATTGAAATCAAATGTGTTCACATATCTAGATGATCTGCTGATCATAGCTGCTAATTTCGACACCCATCTCCAAGTGTTGAGCGAAGTTGCCGATTGCCTTAAAGAAGCAAATTTAACAATTGGGTTAAAAAAATCAATGTTTTGTTTTAAGGAACTTAGATACTTAGGTTTTATCGTAGGCGGAGGAGCACTTCGAACAGATCCGGAAAAAGTGTCAGCCATAAAACGAATTCCAGTTCCACGAACAACAAGAGAAGTACGCAGCTTTCTTGGAACAGCTGGTTGGTACAGGTGGTTCATACAAAACTTTGCCGCAATATCGGCACCGCTCAGCGATACACTAAAAAAATGCACCAAATTCCGTATGACCCCTGCAGCCATTGTAGCGTTCAATCAGCTAAAACAAGCGTTAACTTCAGCACCCGTTTTAAAGCATGCAGATTTTACTAAACGATTTTATGTGCAATGTGATGCTTCCGACATAGGAATAGGTGCTGTGCTGTACCAGATTGACGAAAATAGCCATGAGAATCCGGTGGCATTTTTCTCGCAGAAGTTGAATAATCACCAACGCAATTATAGTGTGACTGAGAAAGAGTGTTTGGCGGCGGTGCTTGCTGTTAAAAGATTTCGCCCATACGTTGAAATGATGCCTTTTACCGTTGTCACAGACCACGCCAGTCTGAAGTGGCTCATGTCACTAAAAGACTTGAGCGGCCGTCTTGCTCGATGGTCTCTTCAACTACAAGCGTTTGATTTTCAAATTGAACACAGAAAAGGCGCTGACAATGTGGTCGCTGACACACTCTCTCGTGCGATTGAAGAAGCAGAGCTGAATGGTGGAGAGTTGCTAGATCTGGAGACTACAGAATTTTCCTCACCGGAGTACCTGGAGTTGATTGAAAACATTAATAAAAATAAAGAAAAGTTGCCAGATTTAAAGATTGACAATGGAATGGTTTTCAAGCGAACATCATTTGAACGACAGGATGGCGAAGTAGAAGAGCTGGTGTGGAAGTTGTGGGTCCCAGAAGGGTTAACGTCAACGCTTATATCTAAAGCGCATGAGCCCCAAGTGGCAGCGCATGGCGGTATCGCTAAAACACTACACCGCTTGCGAGAATTTTATTTTTGGCCCGGTATGACAAAACAGGTTCGCGCGTATATCAACAATTGCCTAATATGCAAAGAAAATAAGTCGACAAATATCGAATTGCGACCTAGTATGGGACAAGAAGTGATCACGGAACGCCCTTTTCAAAAAATTTACATTGATTTTTTGGGAAAATACCCACGTTCTAAGAAGGGTAACACATATATATTCATAGTCGTAGACCATTTTTCGAAATTCACCGTATTGAAGGCCATGCGAGAAGCGACTGCGGTAAACGTGATTGAATTCCTTACGCACGAAGTGTTCTACAAATTTGGTGTTCCAGAAATAATTCACAGTGATAATGGAAATCAATTCACGTCAAAAGAGTTCGAGAAAATGATAAATAACTTCGGTATAAAACATTTAAAAACGGCTGTCTACTCACCACAAGCAAACGCAGCGGAAAGAGTTAATCAATCTGTACTAGCAGCTATAAGATCATATTTGGATAATGACCATCGTGACTGGGATCTATATTTACCTGAAATCGAATGTGCGTTAAGAAGTTCAGTTCATGCGGCGACGGGGATTACACCATTTTGCGCTCTTTTCGGGCATAACATGTATTTGCACGGGGCGGACTATAAATTAGCTCGAAAACTAAAATCTTTAAGCGATCCCGAGATCTTAATTCTTAATAAAAACGAAAAGTTAACACTTATGCGCGAAAAACTTAAAGAAAACCTTCACGCGGCATACGAAAAAAGTGCGCGTCGCTACAATCAACGAAAACGCGAAATACACTTCACGCCCGGCCAGGAAGTGTATAAAAGAAACTTCGCGCAAAGCGACTTTAAAAGAAACATTAATGCAAAATTCTGCAAAAAGTTCGTAAAATGTCGGATAAGTTATGCGGTAGGGAACAACATGTACCAACTCGAAACTCTCAGCGGAAAACCAATTGGCGTTTTCCATACAAAAGACATAAAGCAATAAAAAAACATTTTTTGTAGTTTTTGCCCGGCTAACTTAGGTTGTAAAGCATGAGACTCATTATCTCAGGTGTGGGCGGAAGCCTACGTTGGGCGCAGAAAATAATCATAAAAAAATATCAACACAAACAATATCACAATATAAATATCTTTATTTAAATACAAAATATCAATAAAAAAAAAAAAAAATTAATTTAAATATATTTATATAAAGATAAATATGAGTACAAATAAAAATATCAATGCACATGAATAAATACAACTATAAACATAAAATGTAAGAATAAACATAAATACGAATAACATAAAAAAATATAGACATATATACAAAATCCTAATGAAATCCACCCGCACACTGTCTTTTCCTGAAAACCGTAGTTCTGCCAAAGCCAGAGTTTTGTTGCGTGTGTTAATTTTGTAGCAGCAACTGAAAAAGAAAAATAAATAATTACAAAATAGCTTATAGTACTTTTGCTTACCTTTGATTTTCCAAGCATTTTTTGTGCCTTCTGGTCACCTTAGGTAGCACTCAACCTGCAACAAAGGAAAAGTAAAAAAATAAACAAAGCACTTTTCCATTAAATTTTATTAACACTAACCTGTGCGTCCACGAATGGTGATCTTCCCATCAGGCCATTTATGTTAAATTTTCCTTAAAACCTAAAACAAATGATTAAAACAAAATTAACTAAATACACTTACCTCTGCGTAGTTGTTATTTTCCTCTTTTGTGACAGCCATGGGGGCGGCCATCATGGAAAATAACAGGGAATGTAGTGAGACATGGAACATCAGTATAGTAAAAAAAGGTGTTGCCAGATGGCAAAGTTCATTGAGATACACAGAAAAACATAGAGGCTACACTTTAAGAGCACTCATTCATAAATGATGTGCAAAAAGACGTGCTGCTGTATCATGAGCGCCTGGTAGGGCGATTTCTGTTTCTCTTTAAGAAAACCGGAAAAAGACAAGAAAAAGAAGGAAAATATTAAATAGGTAGAAATATATGAATTTTGAAAATAGGTACAATCAATCGGGCATATATATATTGCGATGATATATATTTCTAGGTTCGAATATGGAAAAGTTCTGTTAGTGGACAGACAGAGGAGGGCTCGTTCGAACACGAAAAATCCCGTTACTTTAGTTTTTAAGGAGGTGCAATCGACAAAATAAGAATCACTTCTAATAGCTTTCATCAGCTGTTTCGATTCTGCCTTCGAGCATTCAACTGCTCAGACTGAAAAGAAACCAGGTAGAGCCAGTGGCGTTTTTAAGCGCCGGCAACTTATTAGGTAGGATTTTTTTTTTAAAATTTTATAATCGCGTTTTAACCTCGCATTTCTTTCACATAGTTTGAACGTCCAACTTTTTCCTGCAAACAAAAAAAAAAAAAAAAAAAAAAAAAATAATAAAAGCTAAGTTTTTCTAAAGCTTAAAAACTGAGGGAGAGAAAAATCTGAGTATAGATTAGGAGGCTCAGATTCTATACTCTGTATATTCCTACAGAATAGGAGGCTTCAGGGTTCGTTCAAAAGAAAATTGTGGCCGACACGGACGGCGAAGTAAAGGAAGAAAAATAAGACATCCGAAACGCATCCAACAGAGAAGTCGGTCACAATTTTCTAATTTTATCTATATACATAGCTATATATGTATATCATCAATTATAAATTTTCAAACGCCTGAATATGTACCTAAATACCTAATTACGAGCGGTACAACATTGATCGGAAAGAAAAAGGCAGAGATTTCCAACCAATAAGATCTGGTGCCGGCGAAATAGTACTTTGGAGATAGCGGAAAATATAATTTGATCGGTCTTGAAAGAGGTGAATGAAAGAGGATTTCGGTGGCGTCGAATGTTAATTAGTTTATTTTTCATTTAAAGAAGTTAAACTCAAGGATTTATGGATTAATTTTCTTTTGAGTAATATTTATTTAAATTTAAATTTCAATATTGTCTTTCGATTTTTTTTATTGTAAAATATCAGTATGTTTAAGTAGTTTTTTTTTAACATTTTTAGTTTTAAATTTTTTGGCTCTAAGCCAATGGTTATGAGAAAAAGAAAAGGTGTGTACATTCGGTGCGTGCAAAAATTTTGTGCCTTTTTTCGAGGTTTTGAGTAAATAATATTTTTGATTTAGCAATACCTAAGAGAGCTCCTTTAGGTAGGAAAAATGTCTAAGTAAAAATTCGGTTTTCTTATTTTTGCAGATTTTGTTTGAAAGGTCCATTTTTTTCATTCATTGAATTTAAGTTTTTAGTTTTTTTTCATGCATTTGTTTTATTTATTTAATTCATGGCAGTTAAATTTGCTTGTTTAAATTTAATAGATGAAATACTTAAAGTTATATATATATTTTAATTATTATTTAATTTTCCATTTTTTTCATTATATATATTTTTTTTGTTAAGATATAAAATTATATTTTAATCGCATTGTTTTTATATAATTAAATTTGCTATAGTTTTGCTGCAATGTATAAATAATCTTGGATTACCCCATAAAAGAAAATAATGATGTTAGTTTTTAAATTAGTTATATTAAAATGAATTTTAAAATGAACTTAAAGATGGTCTTGTAATTTAAAGAATGTGGGGGCTGAAGTACAGGGGCGTTCGTGAAAATCGCACAAGGCGATATGGACGTAGTTGTTGAAATTTAAACGGTTTGGCTTTGTTTGAATTGGGGTCATCGACATAAGAATTGAATGATGACCATGGTTGGGTGGGTATAGAGAAAGGGGAGAAGGTCCCCAAAACTTCGATGGCTGGTTTTTATTTGTTTCGTTCGTGATGTTAGTATTGTAAATTTTTGTGTTCGGTTTTTTTGATCTTTCATTGAGGAGACATTAAATTCGTTATTTTTGCTTTCAGTTAATATTTGTTGCGTTTATTTTAGCTCAAGATTTTTTTTTATTATTTGAATTTCAACATTAAAACATATTGCTTAGAATATTAATTATTTCAGTTTTTTCAAATTATTTTTTTTTATTTAATATTGTTTTGCGTTTTCTTGTGTTTTTCGGTTATTTTGATTTTTTTTTATTTATTTCACTTCCGGTGTGAGCCGGAAGTTATTGTTGCTCCCTCGACCTGGCCTGAAGGGTTGAGAACAACGCCCGGAAACCGTGAGCTAGTCGGTGCGCAATCAGGCCAGGTACGATCGCTAGGGACATGTAACAAATTATGAGCAGTTGAACCTTGCAAGGAATCTTTCTTCAACGGTTGAATTTATTAAATGATGAATTACATTTCAGATAATTTGATATAAACGAAAATGTTCAATTTCATTCTTGCTATAGTTTGAAATCGTTTCATCTAAATGTGGAAAAACATCACAAACGTAACTTCGAGATTTGATAACTGAGCCTCTTATAAATGGTACTCCATAACGAATAGATTCCACAACTCCAAAGTTATAAAAAATTCTCAATAATGTTGTCTTCATCAGCACAATCTGGAATTGGTTAAAATAATAAAATGCGAAAGACTTCCCAAGTAACAATTTTAGCCGTATATTAATTCTTGCAGAGCTTATAGTGCTATATCATAAAGCAACAAGCATCAACTTTAGCTTTAATAGCGCTACTAAAGCTCTTGCAGAGAATATATAAGGCTACTTTCTTGAGTTTAAAAGCACTATTTTTGCTTCATATGAGAAGTTGAGAAATTAGTTGCTAGCTTTTAAAAGAGTCCCTGTCAAAACTAAATAAGTACTCTTGCAAAGTTCTTTTTTATTCACAATTTGTCTAAGTATGTGTAAAAAATAAACTCAATAGATATATAAAATTTGACAAGTATTTGTGATGATTACAATGACAAATAAACTAAAGATATAATAAAGTGTTAATTATATCATACTAATAATATGTTCGTATGTCCGTTATATGCTGCGAATTTTGGTGCGCATTTAAATATATCAGAAATATGAATGTAATACTTCGAAAAACTACAACGGGCTTCAAATATATTTAAAATTAAGGAGTGTTTATTATTTTAAAATACCAAAAAATGTCTTAACATTCCTTAAAATAAGCTGAAAATTCTTTAAATTCTTAATTTTAAATATAAATTTAATATAAATCATCAATTTGGTTTCAAATAATATTCTTAACTATAAAATATAACTTTATGCAATCCCCATGAGTTTTTATTTTTAATAAGATCGCCATTTTATCTGATTTTTGCATGTGTTGAGTACAAAACAAACAAAGAAGCTCTTTATCAGATTTTGAAATAAATTTTTTTTTTGTTTTTAGCTATAACCAACGCTCCGGGGATGCCCCCTTTTATTGCGAAAGCATTGTGTTGATTCGGAAGATGGGTTATAGGCTAGTTGGAGGGTGGAAAAATGGAGAAGTGACGGTGAACATTTGTTTTGAATTTAAACAGTTCAAAACTGCCGGGAAACACATCCATTGGGAGATTATTCAACAATATTATTGTACGACTGAAGAACGAATTATCACGATAATGCGAGGTTCTGTTGGGCAACAAGGCAACACTGTAAGGATGAGCTAGGTGAGCTGCCCGAGTGGACCTGGGAAATACTCGAGCTGGTGGAGTCAGGTCGTGTACCTCCCTTGAACACTTCCCACAGTAGTACCTGTATATATATATATATTATAACAGGCTTCTTGACCCAACATTACGTTTATGACCAAGAGTATGCAGAGCTGATGACACGTTATCATCCCCAATTAAATATATCGCACGGCGTTGAATTCGGTCCAGAAGCTCCGAATAATATCTTGAAGCCCCTGCCTAAATGTGCAAATTGTACTCCTTTTTCGGCCTATTATACAAGGTATAGATAGTGCGAAGAGCAGTTGAAGTGAAATATTTTCTGCGCCGTTTTAAGAAACCTAAGTACTTGGCCGCTTCTTTCGACACATCGAAAATATGATCATTCCAGCGAAGGTCAGATTGAATCGATAAGCTCAGAACGCCAAGAATGGCTGACTCCGCAATATCTACACCATTCATATTGAGGCGAGCTTAAGGGCAATCCATTCGCTTATGACTTATGAGAAGTGTGTCATTCATACTTTGCCTCTTTCTCTTAATCTTCGAAGAGCTCGGGCCTTTTTTGAACGAATATGAATGACAAATGCTTCTGTCATCAGCAAACGAATGAATTGGGTTATGAATCAACGACAGAAGGCCATTGATAAAAACCAAAAACAAAGTAGGGATAGGAGTGAACCCTGCGGCACACCTGTATCGATGGTGTGTTTTCAGGACGAAATGGCATCAACCACGACACGTAAGGATATATCCTTGAGAAAACACTTGATCCACCGAGCAAAGTTAACCCCGACTCCATATGCAATTAGTTTTGCCACGAGTGCTTTATGCCACACTCGATCAAACGCCTTTGAAATATCTAGAGCAACGACCTTACTTTCGCCAAATGATTGAACGCATTGGTTCCATTTTTCGACGAGGAACGCCATTAGGTCACCAATAGAGCGTGCCATGCGGAAACTATATTGGCGATCACTGAGCAACCCGTTTCGCTCTAGAGTTGCTCAGAGCGATTCATTAGGTTGAAGTTAATAACGCTCTCCATAATTTTAGAGGGTGAAGAGCATATTGCAATGGGTCGGTAGTTCGCAGGGTTCGTGGCATCGCTCTTTTTAGGTATCGGCTGGACATTTGTGACCTTCTAACAAGATGGAAATACTCCTGTCCTGTAGGAGATGTTGAAAAAGTTGCGCAAAGGCCGAGCAAGAGTAGAGGCACACACTTTAAGCACAATTGGTGGTATGCCATCAGGACCAGAGGCTTTATTTATGTTAGGTTTTGCAAGGACCCTTTGAACTGCTCTCGTTTGAAAATATATCTCCTGCATTACAGAAGGTTTACTTTAAGCCGAGCCTTATCAGCCTTATCAGCCGAGTCCGTGAAGATTAAGTCATCTTTTAAAAGAGTTGGAATCGATGAAGATGTCTGATTCTTTACTCTTTTAACGAACGACCAAAAGTTTTGCTGCCTTTGGGCAGAGAAGAACCTGATCTCTTAAGCGAGTTTCGTGAAGAAACTTTTCACTCTCTTTAAAATTGCATTACAGCGATTCCTAGCCTCGATGCGAAGTCTTTTAGTATCAGCATTTTTGTTAGAACGCCAATTCTGAAAGCCTTCGTCTTAAAACCTGACTGGGATCCTGCAAGTCTCAGTAAACCATGAGTGATCTCTTGGCTTAATGCTTCTCATCTTATTGGGGATGAAAGACCGCATAATAAAATAATTTATTGTACCATAACTGTGAATGCCGCACATTTCTATCAGCGAAACATAATTTGCAATTGAAGTTGCAATAAAAATTATGAGGCGCAGTCCAATTTGCTTTATCATAAAACCAAGCAATCTTCTTCGGGGCTCTAGGCGTAGAGGTGCACAGGTTAGAATATGAAAAAGCAGTGGAGATGGTACAATGGTCCGAGTTACCAAGAGGTGCGTTGACATTCACATCATATTTTTCATGATGCGAAATCAGAAAGAGGTCTAGGAATCACTAAACTTGTTGAATCAACCGGTTCGATTCAGCAAGAAGCTCAACATATAAACCTTCAGGTGTTATTTGGCCAGAATGACATAACCAAACCTCGTTGTGGACATTAAAATCGCCGGCAACAACGATTTCGCTGTAAGGGAACAACCTTAAAATATGCGTTATCGAATCAGTTTTATTAAAGCTAAAATTATACTGAATCTACGAGTTTTAAAACAGTTCTGAAGTTACACTGAGAAAACAAAAAAAAAGTAAAACGCACGTTTTAAACATGGTTAGTAAAATATTTATTTTTAAAACATTCTACGCCATGCAAAAATGAAAAAGCATACTTTAAAATATAAAAGTACAATGAAACGTTTTAAAAACAAAAAATAACGTTTTACTACGATATAGTATGGTCAAATTAATATTTTCAAAAAGATTCTACACCATACAGAATTGAAAACGCATATTTTCAAATACAAAAGTAAAACGAAACGTTTTAGAAACAACAACGAGTGTTTTAGAATTATTAGGAACGCTATCATGAATATTTTCAAAAACATTCTACGTCATATAAAAATAAAAACGCACATTTTAAAATATATAAGTTAAATTAATCATATTATGAAACATATATGAAACATATTTACTTAACTGAAAACGCTTTTACAAGAATTTTGAAAAAATTCATGTTTTTGTCAGGATTTCTGACACTTTTTTTAGTTCATCAGTTTGAAATATGTTTTGCTACAATTAACTTATCATTTCCAATAGCTCAGTGGAAGTGTGCTAGATTGGCATGCAGAGGACGAAGGTTCGCATCCTGACTGTGAATGTATCAAAAGTATTAATTTAATAATTTAAATTCTTCTTCTAATTTTTTTAATTAACTCATTAATCAGATAAAACCCTCGAAATAAGTTCGTGCGTATAATCTTAAAAACAATCTATCAAAATATATCAAAAATAAACGTGTTTTAAATAAAAAAAAAAATGCTTACAGGTTTCGTCAGGAATTGGCAACGTGAATACGTGTAGGCAATTGAGACAAATAAAAGCTCTTTTTAAAATGTTAGTTTTAAAATATCAAACGAACGTTTTCAAAGCTCATTTTAAAAGGTTTATTATAGAAAATCAAACGAACGTTTTAGCAGCTCATTGTTAAATGTTTATTGTAGAAAATCAAACGAACATTTTAAAATGTCCGTTTTCAAAATAAAAATAAACGTTAGAGGCGCTAAGTCTGGGTTAAACATTTTCAAAAGTAGCACGTTTCAACAAGCTTGGATAAAGCTGTAACTACATATGACACACCTTTAGAACATCTTCAAAGCTCACTCGTACCTAGTAGCTCCAACCTACCTGCATACCTTCTAGTAAAAAATCAAAAACAGCTTTTTGAACCAACATTTCTTTCAACTTGGATTTTTCGCTTCTAATGTGATTTATTAAATACGAATGTGATTTATTTTAAAACTGAGAATAATGAATGAAATAGAAGTGACATACATGTGTTCAAGAATTTTTCAAGCTACGCAATTTATTTTACACAAAATTGTATGGTGCGCTCATGTCAATTCAATATACGGAAAGTGCACAATGCGCAAACCTACGCAGTGACTTGGATCTAGGGATGATCGATGATAATCGATTTTCGAAAATCATCGATGTCAATATTACAATTGGTGTGATTCCGTACTCGATTGTAGTAACTTGCAAGCTGCTAGAACGTGTTTCCGTACTTTTTCTAGCTCAAAAGAGAGGAGAAGAACAAGCACAAAATTGCTCTCTCGATCTCGAAACTAGCTCGAAGTGTGCTGGAAGAATTTCTTCCAGCTTTATAAGAACAAGCATGAAGAAGTAGAAGCAAACTTAAAATTGACATTTCTTTGGTTGTTATGGTTATGTTGTGCGGTTTAAAATAAATTTATAACTAGCTAAATTCAATTTATAACAATAAATAAAGTTTAAAATGGAATTAAATAACCTCAGTAAATAAATAACTAAAAAATAGACAAATCTAAATTGGCACTGTTTACGTTTGATAAGTAATCAGCTGTTTTGTGCTCGAAACTAGCTAGAAGTTGTTTCTGTACTTTTGACTCTCTCATCTTGAACTTTACTCGACTTTTACTCGACATTGAGTACGGAAACACACCTTATACCTCAACTTCGTTACATCGTTGTCACGAACACAATCGATGTTTTAAAACTCGTTTTTGTAGAACGCTTTCACAAAGTGTTTCTCTAAATTTTAACATTTTCACAAAACTCCGTTAGTTAATTTGAAAGAAAGTTCTATGAAATTTTGTAATATTCAGGCATATTCTGGAATTAGCTTTCGCATGTTTGAATTAGCGGAGGAACACCAAGAATTAGCGAGGAACTTTTTTAAGGGCGATCGCGTTGCGGCGGAGTCTCTGTGGTCAGAATTGGCAAATGAGCTCAATAGCGCAGGACCACCACAAAAAGACGTAAATTGTTGGAAAAAAGTAAGTAGGAACTCAAACTGTGCATAGAAACTATTAATTATTTTATTCCAAAAAGGTTTCATAAGATTGAAATGGTAACATTCGGGAAAAAATTGCCCATAATAAAAAGTAGAATAAAGCTACTGGTGGTGGCAGTTTTAAAACATATGTTCTTACTGCTTCAGAGGAAACTATCGCGCAAATCCACGTTGAAGGCATTCCAAAAAGCACTGCCTTTGGAATTTTTTAACGCAACGACGAAGCTGAAAATGAATCATCAGGAGTTGAGGCAAGCTTAGCCAAGGCAATAAATTTCAGAGTGTGCGGGATGAGACTGCTAATTGCTCTACTCCAAGAAAACGGGAGCGGGAAAGTAAGATGCAAGACTGCCTCAAAAGCCACATGACTACGAAAGTAATCGCAGTAGAGTATTTTGGAAACGATGAAAGAGTTTCTTCAAAGCTCCCAGCACAGCACGAAAGTTTGGGCAGAGTGCAGCAGTGGCTCAAAAATAGTTAATGAATCGCTGGAGAGGTTGAATTCTCAGTATGATACACTAAATAAACTTCTTACTGAACAAAATCGTGACCGGCGCAATTATTATTTAGCGATGCAGGAAGCTGTAATACCAGCAAAACCATAACAAACAGAAAATTCTACAGATTAAGGAGGTGCAGTTCAAAAACGAAATTATTGCAAACAATAAAAGTTCCCTATAAGTTCAAAACACGATCTCACTGAAATCTCCTTTATTGCATAAAATACGTTTATAAAAAAAAATTTATTTATTTTAGTTTGTTCATTTAATAAAATATAATAATCTTACATTAAGTTGTTTGCATTTTCATCACGAATACTTTGAGCAGGAGTGTGAACCAGTGATGCCAACCCAAAGAGAGTAAAAATTCGCAAATACGACATAAAAATTCCGTGTAAATCCGTGTAAGAAAATTTATACAATTTTTTTTAATTTTTAAACTAACAGTTAAAAAATTTCGCAATTAAAGAAGTTTTAAAATTTTTTATATTTTTTTCAAATTTGCATTAAACTTATAAAAAGTAACAAATACTGTTAAAAAAAGTTAAAAATATAACATTGAACATATCTCCCGTACAAAATCAAAACATAGCAAGCGCCATTTCTGGGATTTTCTTTTTATGCTGAAACTTATCGTCGCTACGCCTAAAAAATCAGGTATGTGATTTTTTATGATTTTTTTTATTGCATAATTGGATAGCTCCACTCAATGTCCATCTGTGCGCTGAACGGCTTTTCGTTATCTCACATTGGAGACATTTTTTTAATTACTTTTGCAGTAAATTCCTTGTAGAGTTTTTAAAATTTTTAATTAAAAATTTGAAAAATCAGGTATGTGCTCGAAAAATTTGATCATAGTAAAAACAAAATGCCCGTAAAAAAATCGGTTATGTGTCTGAAAATGGAAGAATGCATCCTCGCTTCGTGCTGGAGTAAGAAGTTAAAGTTTTTTTTAAATATTTATCTCTAGAATTTTATAGCAAAAAATACAAAATTATGACATTACAATAAATTTGGAAGCGCAGAGAATAAATCAGTTTTTTTGCTCTCCTGAAAAGTTGTCGAAGAACACATAACTGAATTTTGAGGCGCAGCGACGTTATATATTAATATTTTACTCTATCTAGTACAGTCACCCTTTAGTCCATACGACGTGTAGTTTTTGCGATATTGGACAGTATAAACATAGTAGGGGTATTCACACTGATTTGGGTAGTTGGGTACGGGTAGATTGAGTACTTTTGATTACTGCGAGCACCCTTAACTGCAATTGATTACTTTGAAGAATAACAGCTGATGAGAGATGAGTGACAGCTAGAAAAGAGTTGCAACCATATTATTCATGTCATTTTATGAGCGCAAAATTCAGGCCATTGTACGGGCGTAAAAAAGTTATTTTATATAGAAGTAATTTTTAACGTGAACTTTGCGGCATTTAATAATTTTTATCTCAAAAATTTTCAAATAACTCATTTAAACGCATTTGTCTATTTTATTCACTTATAATTTGTTTACTTTGTTTTAGTTTTTTGTCAGTTCAATTATTGTCTACTTTTGGAAAAGGTGGTAGCCCATGAAAAAAGTACTCAATCAATCTACCCAAAGAAGTCAGGGGGTCAGCTAGAGTAGATTGGTATATGGGTACTTGGGTAGAATGGCACTTTAACAAAAACAAAATGTATGGCATTTGCTAATCTACCCAACAACCCAAGGCAGTGTGAATACCCCTAGTATGTACAAGGCATATTTATCCAGGTACTATAATTAACAACCGACTGAATAAGAGTATAACGTCAAAACAGAAATGAAAAATAATATTTTTTTTTATTTCAAATAACTTACACTTCATACCAAGAGTTTAAAATTGTTCTTTAAAATATCTTCAAAACACAATTAAAACATCAAGCACAGAATTCAATACTTCCAACACTAAAAAACTACATTAAAAAACTGCAAGTATACACGAAAGAATATTAGAAAAAGGCTAGCATAAAGTTTTTCTTTGAAAATCTAAAAATCCCCCGACATTTTTATAAGAGTTTGCATTACTTGATTTTGACACTAGAATCCCAAAAGTCGGCAGCGCAGTTGCGATTTATACTACCTGGATAAATAGGCCTTGAGTATGTACACAATAATTTTGGTTTTATAACTTCAGAATATAGTATGCGTAGTGGCGTCGGCGTTCTACACTTTGTCAAAGCAATGTTAAATTAAAAGAATGAATTTTTGTTTAAATTCTTATTAATGTAATATTATTTTATTGAAAAAGTATATTAATGTTGTTTAGTTTTAATTGTTGTAATTTAAAATAAATTTATAATATTCGGCTTGCCGCTTAGCGTATATTTAGCGTTTCAACTTTGTATTTTGCTATGTCCTCGGCTGCTGTTTCTCGACTGACGCTATCGCTTCGTTTTGTTTCAGTTATAATTCAAATGTAAGAAGTTAAGTAGGAAATGTAATGCGTAAAAGTGTGTTAGTAGAAAAGAATGTGCAATAACTTTTACAGGGTGACTCCACACTCCACCCCCGTGAATCTTCAGTAGATTCACCACCTACTTCTAGAACTGCTAATCTTGTTGCTGGACGTCGTACAAGTCCGCTAGAAGTCTTTATTTCTGCGAAACGAACCTGGCCATCCTTTGCTGGAAATACCTTAGTTACACGACCCTTTTTCCACTGACTTCTTGATTGACTCGGCTCACAAACAAGTACCAAATCGTCTACTTTAATAGGTGTTGTATTTTTCCGCCACTTGGAACGGCACAGAAGTTGAGGTAAGTTATCTAAAGTCCACCGTTTCCACAAACGATCTTTTAAATTTTGGGCAAAACGCCACTGCTTTCGCAAACATATTTTATCATCGACAGGATGTGGAGTTTGTGTTGAATTGACACATCCAATCAAGAAATGATTCGGCGTTAACGGCTCATCTTCATACGACGTCAATGGTATTTCTGTGAGTGGACGAGAATTTATTATGTTCTCTGCTTCTATTAGCACGGTACGTAGAGTCTCTACTCTTGGCGCCTCTTCATGAAGAGTTCTGTGGAGCAGACGCTTTATAATTCCTATAAGGCGTTCCCAGCATCCACCTGAGCTGGGATTGGCAGGGCAATTAAAAACCCACTCAATATTACGTGATTTTGCCTCGTCATGTATACGATCAATATCTAACAGACGCTCGGAATCTTTCAGCTCCTTTTATGCACCTATAAAATTTGTGCCATTATCGCTTCTTATTCTGACAGGAATTCCACGCCGATTTACAAAGTTCCCAAGACATACCAGAAAAGCATCAGTTGACACATTCTCTGCAAGCTCCAGATGCGCTGCTCTCACTGTCAGACAAGTAAATATTACAGCCCAGCGTTTTTCTCTTCGACGTCCTACAGCTACGTTGAACGGTCCAAACAGGTCTACACCTGTGTAAGTAAAGGGACACACGAATGGAGTAACACGGTCATCTGGTAGCTGGCCCATCATAGGTGGCAGAAGCTTTGTTTTCTCAAACTTGCACTTAAGACATTATTTTTGAATTTTCTTTAAAAGTGACTTGCTGTGCGGAATCCAAAACTTTTGACGGACGGCATTTATAGTAACGGCAGAATTTTGGTGGTGATATTTCTCATGATAATGTCTCATAATGAGTTCTGAGACGATATATTTTTTCGGCATTAAAATTGGTCTTCGGGCGTTGTATGGCAAACACTGAGCTTCATCGATGCGGCCACTTATACGCAAAAGATGACATTCATCGATATATGGAGACAAAGCAAATAGTTGACTTCCTTTTTTCATCGGCTTTCCATCTTTCAAAGCCACAATCTCTTCGGCGAATTCACTCTGTTGAACAATATGGCAAATTAACTCTTCAGCTTTATTGAGTTCGGTGACAGTTAATGGTCCTCTTATCGTTGATCGTTTATCGCGTTCATGACTCAAAAATATTTTTGCTGCTCGCTGAACCCAGGCCATTATACGGGTTAACTTAAAATACGAAGAAAAATTAGAATATTGTACAAATGAGTTATTTGCCTGAGGTTTTAAGATTAGCCATGATTTGACTTCTTCTTCCAACATCTCCGGTGGTGATGCGACGGCAGCAAAAATAATTTTTCTTCAGGCCATTTTAAAAAGTCGGGACCTGTTACCCACCTACTATCATGTTGAAATTTTGGCAAAATCTGGGCGCGTGTAGCACAATCTGCAGAGTTGTGTTCTGTTGGCACCCACCGCCACTGTGATGGTTGTGAAGTGTTGTTGAATAAATCCAATGAAGAACTGTGCGTGAGTCACTCCAAAATTTGTGTAATTTTTTCACTAAAAAATATATATTTAAAATTTCAAAATGAAATCTTATATTTTATTCAACTTATAGGCATTTTAAAACATTCAAAGAAACTGTTTTTGAAGGCGTCACGTCCCCTTTAAATTCAGAAATATAACATTTTAACAAAATTTATTCCGGTTCTGCACCCTATTATCAATTCCGTCGAAGCTTGAAATAACTATTTAATAAGATATTTTAAACTTTTTAAAGTTTGTTTTTTTATATGAATCCGGATTTATCTATAATTTGTCTCTATAACTTTGTGCATATTTTTTTTGGGGTTGGCTTTCACTTTGTGTTATGTTTTCGTTATCTTCTTCCATTTCTAATAAAAAAAACAAACGAAAATAAAACATAAATGCCACTCTCGTTTCATTCCTTCAAATGCCGTTTTAATGAAAAATAATTGCGTCTGCTTCATTTAAAAATACAAAATACATGAATTCCCCTGAATGCATTTCAATATTCACGAAGCTAACAATTTTTAAATATGAAATAAAAAATATATACCTTCATTTTATCAACGGGTTGGGGGTGGGGGGGGGTTAGGTTTTCAACTTATCGAAAATATATTTTTATTGTCAGAATGTGCTTCAAAATCCGTCTGTTCAAAATAGTACTCAAGCGCAGTCCACTACTGCAAAATTCTATCGACTGCACCCACAAATGATACAAAAAAGTGAACTTCAATCAAAATTTTTAAATGAATAATAAAACCTGCCGGGATTGCCATCGCGTTGGAGCTAATAAATCGCAAAATTTAGTGTAGCTCGCAGCCAAAATCAGCTTGAAGTTTGACACTATCACAATAACTATGTAACTTATTTCAATTTTGGGATATTTAAATTGTGCCGAAATGAAAAAGCACTTGCGTAAAGTGTCGTCTAATCTCGAAAGTGCCGAAAAAAGAACAACTGTGCCTAAAATGCCATCCCTGGTGGCCAGCCCCACTCTGGAGGAGTTTCGGTAAAGAAAATTATATTGTTCTTTCGCTCGTTCTGCAGGCTGCTGGCCCACGCTATTAAAATTAATCTGTCAATATACTATTTCTTCGCGTTGCCAACTTCATGTGTAAAAGTAGGTAAGGCAGGCAAAAACTAAATGGCAGCACTGAATTATTTTATGCCAGATTGAGAAAAATCCCACTTTAGGGGATGTTATTATAATATCGAATATGGTTGGAGATGGGATAAGCTAAAACCAATTATCAGAAAAAGATAGTTATTTATCGGTGATTCCATATCATTTCGACAAATTTTATACAAAATTTGACCTTAGTGCTTCCAATCTGTTTGAAACTTTGTAGGTTAGTTTATTGACATTAAAAAACATATTCTGTGTTTTTTATTATTGCGAAATTTTTTTTTTTTGCAAAGTTGTACACTGTCAAAAACATTAAAAATTACAAAAAAATGAAGTAGATGCATGTATTTAAACAGCTCTATCTCCTTAACTGTAATTCGTACAGAAAACAAACTCAGTTAATGTTTAAATACCTTGAATGGATCTTTCTGGTGGTGTCATTTTTTATAGCTCTTTTATGGAAAAAAGTTTTTTTTTTATCCCGAAATTTACCATCATATTTTTCACAGTCGGCGCAACAACTTTTTCACCTTTTTAATTTAATATCGCATTATCGCATTCATTGTGAAGGTTTACGCAAAATTTCAAGTTGGATCTCCAACAAAAAAAAAATTTACTTGCAAAAAAAAGAACGCAGTTATTATATTTTTCAGAGAAACTATCTACCAAAGAAGTTTCAAATGTTTTAAAAATAGTGATGTCAGAAAAGTAAGCCTTTTGACATGGAATCACCGATATATAGGGGGTGTTCGAAAATTTGGGTAGGAAAGAAAATTGAATGACCAGATTTAGAAGGCAAGGAAAAACCTGCAGGAGGAAAGAGTGGTGAGGGTCTAAGCGTTGGAGGGATAGGGATGATAAATAAAAGGATGGAAAAAGCCAGTTCCTGCGAAGTTTAGTCGAGGGTTGGCTTAAAAAAGAAAACTTCTTAAGTTTAAACCGATTTTAAGTGCTGAGCAGAAAAGTGGTGTTTGTAAAACCAAGTGTTTAAGTGAAAACAAAAACAAAGTAATAAGAAAAAACAAGAAGTCAAAATATAGAAACAAAATTAAACAATTTCAAGTGCGGGTACATCGGAGGAAGAGGAAAAATTATTTACGATTTAAATCCAACGTCAAAATCAGGTTAGGGACAAGAAAGGGTCAGCATTGAGTATTGTAGTTCTTTAATAAATATGTAAAAAACGAAAATTTTAACGGACGTAGTGACCGGAAGGAAATAAAGATAGAAATCTTTAGAGTCAGAAAAGCTACCACACAAGAAAGCAAATGGGAAAAGAATTAATTGTAGGTGACATGATGAAAATAAATATAACAAAATAAAAACGAAAATCGGGCTCCGTTCGATAGCCCGATTCGGGATTGCCTGTACGCAACAATGTCTGAGTTCAGTATACCTGCAAAGTTGATAAGACTCTGCAGGATGACGTTGAGCTCTGTCAAGGTAAAAAATTACCTCTCCGAAACCTTTAATACCGAACGAGGTTTCAGACAAGGCGACCCGCTATCATGCGATCTCTTCAATTTCATCATGGAGGGGATCCTACGAAAGGCAGGTGTGCATTGAAATGGTACCATTTTCTACAAAGGTGTCCAGCTCCTTATGCTGATGATATCGATATTATCGGCAGAACCACGAGAGATGTAACTGCTGCTTTCGCCGCTATCGAAAAGGAATCAGCCAAAGAGGGTTTGACGGTGAACGAGGGCAAAACAAAGTATATGCTGTCTGCAAATAGGGAAGCGTGGTATCTAGGCTCCCATGTAACAGCAGGCATAAATAACTTTGAAGTTATCAAGGAGTTTACATACCTTGGCACATCCGTAAACAGCAACAACAATGTTAGCCTGAAGATAAATCGAAGAATTACAATTGCTTTTAGGTGCTTCTACGGGCTAAGTAAGCAATTAGGTTCCAGAGCCCTCTCTCGATTGACAAAACTAACAAGACGTTCATCATACCTGTGCTTCTCTATGGCGCTGAGGCATGGGTGGTATCTCGAACAGATGCAGCCGCTCTTGGGGTGTTCGAAAGTAAAGTTCTTCGTAAAATCTTTGGTCCTGTTCGAGTTGACGACGACTATCGCATTGGAACGAACCACGAACTGTACGAGCTCTACGACGACAATGACTTAGTCCAGCGTATAACATTTCAGCGACTCCGTTGGCTGCATCATATCTTTCGTATGGGAGCTCCAGCGAAAAAGGTGTTTGAGGCGAAAGCCGAAGGTCGACGACGAAGAGGAAGACCATGCCTCCGATGGATTGACCAGGCCGCAGAAGCCCTGACCACGCTTGGTGAAAGAGATTGGAGACGGCGCGCGCGAAACAGAGACGCCTGGCGAGTGCTGATGAATTCGGCCGTAACCCGACAATTTAGCGATGATCACTGCATTTTTGTTGCTGTTTTTGACACGCACTCTAAATATATCACGTAGCCTTAGAGAGTTGCAGTTAATTAAAGAGCAAGCTCTGTTAAAAATGCAGCTAAGGTTATCTTTAGTAGCAGAAAGAATACCATTGATGACGACATCTGCTCGGATAGAATTACTTTCATAAGCTTCCAGTTGAGACTTCAAAGCTTTCACTTCATCATTCAGCGTAGAAGAGTGCATTGTTTTAGTCTCCGCAGTTGCTTTGTGGTTTTCCAGTTCATTTTTCATTGCAAGCATTTTGTCTTTTAACATACTTAGTTCAACATATGCAGCTTCAACGGTAGTAACTCCTTCTCCAAGATTTTTTATAGTTGACTTCAAGTTGGAAAGCTCTGCTGACACTTCGCCAATTCTATGCATCACCCTCTCCTCTGACGCAGTTATCGCTCCAGTAAGGTGATCAGCAATACTCTCTCGAATGTTATTGAGCTGCATGCTCCAATTTGCATCCGACATCAAAGATGCAGTTGTGGGTGTTGAGTCATCAGGTCTACAAGCACCAAGTGGCGTTAGCGGAGCAACATTTTTGAGGGTGCTTGTAGCACTTCATGTGTTTTTTATTAAAGACATTATGCGTTGAGATTAAAATTTAAATTATAAATTTTACTAGTTAATCCGCCGTTTAACAAAATTTTTTTCAAAAAAAAATTTACTTGCAAAAAAAAGAACGCAGTTATTATATTTTTCAGAGAAACTATCTACCAAAGAAGTTTCAAATGTTTTAAAAATAGTGATGTCAGAAAACTAAGCCTTTTGACATGGAATCACCGATATATAGGGGGTGTTCGAAAATTTGGGTAGGAAAGAAAATTGAATGACCAGATTTAGAAGGCAAGGAAAAACCTGCAGGAGGAAAGAGTGGTGAGGGTCTAAGCGTTGGAGGGATAGGGATGATAAATAACGTGAACAGTAGTTGAATTTGGATTTTGGATGATATCAGTTGAAACGAGTTGACTTAACTGACACCAAAAGAAACACGTCTACTTGATTTAAGAACGAAATTCGATTCGAAATTCGGGTTTGATGCTGATAAAAACCCCGTTTTTTGTTTTTTTCCGTTGACCCAGTGAGTCGTAACCACGCCCGACAAAGTTTTTTGATGTTTTTTTTTAAATAATTCCAGTAGTCATACACTCTAAACTATTTGTTGAAATTTACTATCAAAATGACTGTAAATTTTTGTTGAATTTGATGTTGTTGCCTAAAATTACTATCTTTTGGTCTCAATAAATGAAAATGAACAGTTAGTGCTTTGTTTTTAAGCACAAAGATATGCTCGGATAGAATTACTTTCATAAGCTTCCAGTTGAGACTTCAAAGCTTTCACTTCATCATTCAGCGTAGAAGAGTGCATTGTTTTAGTCTCCGCAGTTGCTTTGTGGTTTTCCAGTTCATTTTTCATTGCAAGCATTTTGTCTTTTAACATACTTAGTTCAACATATGCAGCTTCAACGGTAGTAACTCCTTCTCCAAGATTTTTTATAGTTGACTTCAAGTTGGAAAGCTCTGCTGACACTTCGCCAATTCTATGCATCACCCTCTCCTCTGACGCAGTTATCGCTCCAGAAAGGTGATCAGCAATACTCTCTCGAATGTTATTGAGCTGCATGCTCCAATTTGCATCCGACATCAAAGATGCAGTTGTGGGTGTTGAGTCATCAGGTCTACAAGCACCAAGTGGCGTTAGCGGAGCAACATTTTTGGGGGTGCTTGTAGCACTTCGTGTGTTTTTTATTAAAGACATTATGCGTTGAGATTAAAATTTAAATTATAAATTTTACTAGTTAATCCGCCGTTTAACAAAATTTTTATAACACGAAACGAGAGTGAATTACGAACAGCGGGAACAGTATTTGAATTTGGATTTTGGATGATATCAGTTGAAACGAGTTGACTTAACTGACACCAAAAGAAACACGTCTACTTGATTTAAGAACAAAATTCGATTCGAAATTCGGGTTTGATGCTGATAAAAACCCCGTTTTTTGTTTTTTTCCGGTGACCCAGTGAGTCGTTACCACGCCCGACAAAGTTTTTTGATGTTTTTTTTTAAATAATTGCAGTAGTCATATGTGTAAATAAAAAATTAATAATTTTGTAAATTTGTGTAATTTTTTTACTAAAAGATATATATTTAATTTTTTAAAATCTTATTTTTTATTCAACTTATAGGCATTTTAAAACATTAAAAGAAACTGTTTTTGAAGGCGTCACGTCCCCTATAAATTAAGAAATATAACATTTTAACAATATTTATTCCGGTTCTGCACCTGAATCTGTATATATATCATTTAGCCTAATTCGTTGATCCTTACGCTCACCAAAAATAAAAGACCATGCCAAATTTGATTATAGGTCTGGTCTTTTAGCAATTCCGTCGAAGCTTGAAATAACTATTTAATAAGATATTTTAAACTTTGTAAAGTTTGTTTTTTTATATGAATCCGAATTTATCTGTAATTTGTCTCTATAACTTTGTTCATATTTTATTTGGGGTTGGCTTTCACTTTGTTTTATGTTTTCGTTATCTTCTTTCATTTCTAATAAAAAAAACAAACAAAAATAAAAAATAAATGTCACTCACGTTTCATTCCTTCAAATGCCGTTTTAATGAAAAATAATTGCGTCTGCCTGATTTAAAAAATACAATATACATGAATTCCCCTGAATGCATTTCAATATTCACGTAGTTTACAATTTTTTAAATATGAAATAAAAAATTTATACCTTCATTTTTATCAACGGGTTGGGGGTGGGGGGGTTTTCAACTTATGGAAAATATATTTTTACTGTCGGAATGTGCTTCAAAATCCGTCTGTTTAAAATAGTACTCAAGCGCAGTCCACTACTGCAAAATTCTATCGACTGCACCCACAAATGATACAAAAAAGTGAATTTCAATCAAAATTTTTAAATGAATTATAAAACCTGCCTGGATGGCCATCGCGTTGAAGCTAATAAATCGCAAAATTTAGTGTAGCTCGCAGCCAAAATCAGCTTGAAGTTTGACACTATCACAATAACTATGTAACTTTTTTCAATTTTGGGATATTTAAATTGTGCCGAAATGAACAAGCACTTGCGTAAAGTGTCGTCTAATCTCGAAAGTGCCGAAAAAAGCACAACTGTGCCTAAAATGCCATCCCTGCTGAGTAGTATTGGGACAATGCTATATTCCAAGAGAGATAGGCCTAACAGAATCTGATCTTCCTTCTATAAAAAATGTGCATTATAAAACCAATGACATTTGTGCCAGTTTTTTTTTTTATTAGAAAAAAATTACATGCAACACATGTTTGCCTGCGTATAACTTGGTTGTGCCTTAATTCGTAACTTTTTACGCAGTGTCATTTTTTTATATGACCCTTAACAAGCGATTTTTTTTTTTTTTTGGATTCGCCAAGGGAGTGTGGAATCTCATGAATACGTACAGCCCGTACTATACGCATGCACGACTTACATTCTAAACTCAGTCCGGATCAACCGGAACAGACAGAATGCACCTACGTACTAAAACACACTCCCAGTTGGCGAAGTATGAATTTCCACTAAGCACATTAATTGTCTTTTCAGCGGAACTTGAAAATTTTATAATAAAAACACGAATTTATTGAGTATTTATGAATTTAAAAAAGTAAACAACATCAAATAGGAAGTAAACTTTACATAAAACTCCAAAACAAAGAGATCAAAGTAACTATAAATAATATGAATGAGTTTAAACTCTTAAACACCAAACCAATTCCAAATATAACGCAGATATATACGTGTAAATATGTGCAAACATATATGTATATATATATACGGGTCACTATGTAATTTTGGAACACCCCCAGTAGACAATAACATCGCTGCTAGCAGGCCTTCCTGTGGATTTTGTAGTACTGCCGCACTCATATACAATTACACTGTCTTTTTACAAAAACAAAAACAAAAAGTGTTGAAAAAATATTATTTCTTTTAAACCTTTTTTGACTTATTTATATATTCAATGATTTTATCTTCTCTCCTATCTTTTTTTAAGTTAGATTAATTTCAATCTATAATCTTTGATATAGCAGTAAGAAGGGCCATTATTGCGTCATATTTTTAAACTGATATATATTTTAACTTTTAACGAAAAAGTTGAAAAAGTTATTGCGTCATATTTTTAAACTGATATATATTTTAACTTTTAACGAAAAAGTTGAAAAAGTTATTGCGTCATATTTTTAAACTGATATATATTTTAACTTTTAACGAAAAAGTTGCCCTGAAGTATATGAAAAGTCAGTCTTTGTAGGGAAAACAAATTTGTTGTGCTGCCTTTTGTGCAGAAAAGGAAGGCCTTCAAGAAGTGCTCATAAGAGCAGCGAGGAACAGATGCAGGCCTTCGTATGAAGAGCGCTGGTTTAATTGCCTATTGGGCTGTGCAAATGTTATTAATTGGATTTTATTATTGAATATGTATAAACTTGCATGGAAAAGAGATAAACTCTTGCGAACCAAACTAAGTAACTAATAAGTCAAATGAATAAGAAAAATTTAAATTTTTGATTAAAAACAACCAAGTTTAAGCAAACATCTCATATTCGATGGTGTTTACTTCATCAAACGCAATATTATAAAGGAAAAACAACTGAAATGGTCTCGAATATATGGACTTACTTCAGCCAACATTTTAACAGAATATAACAATATTATTAACCGCGTTAATGTTTGAAACGAAATTTTAAAATGTATTAATTATTTAAATGTAAAATCATTTTCCGTCTTAAGGCATCCACCGAATCACAAATTTGCGTAATAGTACGTTCGTACTGGGCACAAATTGAATAAATTTGTAAAATGATTTCGATCGAAATTGTGAGTTGTAAGGGGGTTTTCTCAAAGGCTGAGGTATGACTCAGCCGCTCCAGGATCAAACGGAGGACCATCGCACCTCCGTTAAATAAAAAGACTTGTTGGTTTTAATATTTCAAGTACAATCAGTTTTATTGAATAATCTCTATGATTAATTATGAATATATTTATGATTATATATTTTGTACATAAGTCTTTTCAAATACACAACAACAATCATTCGTGGGTATCAAGCTGTAATTTTCCAACAATTGCCCTCTCTGACTCTGCCTCGGTGATTACTGGTTCTGGTGCGGTCATACTCAGGATTAGGTGCTTCGGTAAATATCGGTGATTTGCGTTCGTGGCGAATTTTATGCAGCTTGACTTAGACAGAGCTCGACAGAGTGCGTTGGATTTGGAAAATATACTCTTACTGTACAATTATTATATACAAAAGTAACATACATACATCTTTTGCAGTATTAAATTATACAATGTAATTTCTTTATATCTTATGTAGAAGCATGTAGTACCAATTAGATAAGTATATATATATGCATTTCTCAAATTGTGTAAATAACTTATGTATATATACATATATCTTTTCAATAAAAATTATAAATATAGCATATTCTTAATTTATATAATCCCTAACGGATAACTAATATGACAAGCTAAGTGTTCGGAGGGATATCCAATCGACCGAAACCGACGGTGAAATCCGACCGAGTGCAACACGGTAAGTATTCGGAAGGGTATCCAATCAGCTGAAGCCGACGGTGAAGTTCGACCGAGTGCAACAAATACAACTGTAAAATATTCGGAAGGGTATCCAATCGGCCGAAGCCGACGGTGAAGTCCGACCGAGTGCAACAAACACAACTATAAAATATTCGGAAGGGTATCCAATCGGCCGAAGCCGACGGTGAAGTCCGACCAAGTGCAACAAGCTAAGTATTCGGAGGGATATCCGATCGACCGAAGCCGACGGTGAAGTCCAACCAAGTGCAACAAACGCAATTATAAAATATTCGGAAGGGTATCCAATCGACCGAAGCCGACGGTGAAGTCCGACTGAGTGCAACACGCTAAGTATTCAGAAGGGTATCCAATCGACCGAAGCCGACGGTGAAGTTCGACCGAGTGCAACAAACACAACTATAAAATATTCGGAAGGGTATCCAATCGGCCGAAGCCGACGGTGAAGTCCGACCAAGTGCAACAAGCTAAGTATTCGGAGGGATATCCGACCGACCGAAGCCGACGGTGAGGTCCAACCGAGTGCAACAAACACAACTATAAAATATTCGGAAGGGTATCCAATCGACCGAAGCCGACGGTGAAGTTCGACCGAGTGCAAAAATAAAGAATCTAACTACAATGTATGTATCGAGCAACCCGCCTCTCGGTGTTTTGCTCAAAAAATTAGTTTACTCGTTGCCAAGTAAGAGACGGACAAGACACTACGCCTTCGAGCCGTGCCTACTGCCGACACAGTTGACTCGTCTTAAATAGTATATTACAGAACGTAATGCGATTTATGTGCGCGATATACTTACTTACTTACTTAGATGGCGCTTACAACCGTTGGTCGGTTTTGGCCTGGTCTAAGAATTTTCCCCAGCCTCTTTTGTCGTGCACTTGCTGGCGCCAGTTGGAAACTCCAAGCGTTGTCAGGTTATCCAATGCCTGGTCTTTCCAACGGAGATGCGGTCTTTCTCGTCTGCGTTGGCCACCGCTGGGTACCGAATCCAATATCTTTTTCGCTGGAGCTTCGTCGTTCATTCTCTCGACATGACCTAGCCAGCGAAGCCGCTCAATTTTAATACGCTTGACTATATCGATGTCGGCATATAGCTCATACAGCTCATGGTTCCATCGTATTCGGTACTCGCCATTGACGCAGATTGGACCATAGATCTTGCGAAGGATTTTTCTCTCGAACGCTCCCAAAGTCCTTTCATCAGAGCTGCTCAACGTCCAGGTGTGTGATGCGTATAGTAGGACGGGCATGATTATTGACTTATAGAGCGTCAGTTTTGTTCTTCGAGAGAAAGCTCTGCTTCTCAATTGCCTACTGAGCCCAAAGTAAAACCTGTTGGCAAGAGTTATCCTTCGTTTAATCTCAATACTGATATCGTTGGAGGAGTTTATACTGGATCCCAGGTAAACAAAGTCCTTCACTACCTCAAAGGAGGTGTTGTCAACAGTGACGTGGTTTCCAAGACGCTGGGACTGTTTGTTTGTTGACACAAGATACTTCGTTTTATCTGCGTTCACTGCAAGACCCATTCGACTCGACTCTTTTTCTAGCCTGGAGAATGCTGCACTGACTTCGCGCGTATTTTGACCAATGATGTCAATATCATCAGCATACGCCAGCAGCATAACACTCTTATAGAAAATTGTGCGGCTGCGTCTCAGGTCAGCAGCTCGGATGATCTTCTCCATGACTATATTAAAAAAAGTCGCACGATAAGGAATCACCTTGTCTGCAACCTCGCTTGGTATCGAAAGGAAGGGAGAGGTCCTTCCCGATTTTCACTGCACTGCTTGTGTTGTTCAGTGTCATCCTGCAAAGACGTATTAGCTTCGCAGGAATACCAAATTCAGACATGATGGCATATAGGTGACTCCTTATTGGACTGTCGAAGGCGGCTTTGAAATCGACAAAAAGATGGTGTGTATCGATTTGTTTTTCGAGGGTCTTTTCCAAGATTTGTCAGAGCGTGAAGATCTGGTCGATGGTGGACTTTCCAGGTCTGAAGCCACACTGATGAGGTCCAATCAGTTGGTTAACGATGGGCTTCAGTCTTTCACACAATACGCTCGACAGGACCTTATATGCGATATTAAGAAGGCTAATCCCACGGTAGTTGGCGCAAATGGTGGGATCGCCTTTTTTGTGGATTGGGCAGAGCACACTGAGGTTCCAATCATCTGGAATGCATTCTTCCGACCATATTCTGCATAGAAGTCTGTGAATGCATTTAAACAGAGCTTCGCCACCGGTCTTAAACAGCTCAGCCGGTAGGCCATCGGCTCCTGCGGCTTTGTTGTTTTTAAGCCGAGCTATAGCTGTTAAGACCTCATTATAGTCGGGCAGCGGAACTTCAACGCTGTCATCCATAATTGGGGTTTCCGGGATATCATCTCCACTGGCGGGATTGTTGACAGCGTCGCCATTTAAAAGTCTAGATAAGTGCTCCCTCCATAACATCAGTGTACTCTGGATATCTGTCACTAGATTCCCATTCTCATCCTTGCAGGAAGAGGCTCCGGTCTTAAAACCATCGGCCAGGCGTCTTATTTTTTCGAAAAATTTTCGAGTCTCATTCCTGTCGCCATGCATCTCAATTTTCTCGCACTCACGCATTTCCGCCTCTCGTTTTTTCGCCTGAAAATGCGTCTCTCTTCCCTCCTCTTCTCTCGGTATCGCTCCTTAACAGCACGCGTCACAACCGACTGCAGGGTGGCTTTGTAGGCGGCGTCCTTCTCTGCAGTGGCGTCGCGACACTCCTGGTCGTGCCACTGGTTTCGGCGAGGGCGGTGGTAGCCTATCACCTCTTCGGCAGCCGTACGCATAGAGTGGGATATGTGCGTCCACTGTCCGCATATATCGTCGATCGGAGGAGTACTTTCTTGAAGCAGGAGTGAGAATCGAGTAGCGAAGGCTTCGGCCGTCCGTTTTGACTGCAGCTTGTCGACGTCTAGCTTTCTTTGTGTAGGATTGCGAGCATTCTTAGCTGCGCACAGACGTGTGCGGATCTTGGCTGCGACAAGATAATGATCCGAGTCTATGTTAGCACCACGGATCGTGCGTACGTCTAGTACACTGGAAGAGTGCCTTCCGTCAATCAAAACGTGATCAATTCGGTTGCATGTTTTTTGATCAGGGGACAACCAGGTGGCCTTATGAATATTGAGATGCTTGAATCTAGTGCTACTAACGACCATGTTTCGTGCTGCGGCGAAGTCAATCAACCTCATTCCGTTATCGGATGTGTTGTCGTGGAGGCTGAACTTTCCGACTGTAGGACCAAATATGTTTTCCTTACCCACCTTGGCGTTGAAGTCACCAAGCACGATTTTTATGTCATGACGGGGGCAGCGCTCGTATGCGTCTTCAAGGCGCTCGTAAAAACTTTCTTTGGTCTCGTCATCTTTTTCTTCTGTCGGAGCGTGCGCACATATTAGGCTTATGTTAAAAAATTTTGCCTTGAAGCGAATTATGGCAAGTCGTTCGTTCACAGGAGTGAATCGCAGGACATGATGCCGTATTCTCTTGCCAATTACAAATCCGCATCCAAACTCGTGCTTTTCTGCATGGCCGCTGTAGTAGATATCACAGGATGCTTGCCGTAAGCAACCCTGTCCCTTCCATCGCATTTCTTGGATTGCAGTGATATCAGCATTATATCTTTCCAAGATATCAATCAGTTGGATAGAGGCACCATTTCAATTTAAAGTTCGGACATTCCAGGTGCATATCCGTAAATCATTATCAGTTTTTCGTTTGCGGTAGTCGTCATCAGATTTGGGGATCATTCTTTTATTCATTCTTAAACTTTTCATTGAAATATTTTTATTTCATGGTGGGCTTCAAACCCAACGCACAACCTTTGCTTGATGACGTGCGCGATATACAAGAATCTATTTATAGGTGATGGCTGCTTTGTTATGCGTTGGTTGTGTGTCTGAGTTGTTGTGATGTTGTTGTTGCTGCACACTATGCTGGCTGCTTGGCTATGTGTTGACTGTGTGTGTCTAACTTATTCTGATGTTGTTTTTGTTATATATACTATGCTGTCAGGTATTCGTTGTGTTCAACTAGTTCATTTTGTAACGCCGTTACAGAGTGTTCGTACTGAATTCAAGTTATTTAATTTGCGTTTATTAATTTCTTAACGTCATTGTTTAATTTTTGGTAACGCAAGAAAAAAACACAACATAGCTATCGAAAGTGCAGCATTTATTTATTATTAAAATATGAGATTAATGATGAAGATGTTGGTGTATACTCCTAAAAATACATGGTTCATGAAAGAAACTTTAAATAAATATCATCAACTCAAGAAGACAGCATTCATCATCAGCTGGCAAATGGCAAATGACAGTATCTATTGACAGTGGTGCCAAATTCGGAAGCAATATATCAGGGTTTGTTTACAATTAACGTTTACAATTTCGTTGAAATTCAGATAAGTTTCTTATTTCATTTGTCAGTATTTGTGTGGCGAAATTGTGCAATTTCTACTCAATTGTGCAATTTCTGAAATTGAGAATGTGTTAAAAATTGCGCAATTTCGGCCCAGTGCTAACGTACTATAAAACTTTACGCATGAAATTTGATGCTAATTGCGTATAATTTATTTGCGTTATAGTAGGAAGTAGGATAGAAGGATAGTTGGAAGTTGAAACACAATTTTTTCGCTGATTTCAAGAACATACCGAAATGTTCAATTTGTTGTTCAACATGTTTTGTTGGAACGACATTTTTGAGCTTTTGAAAACCTCGTTCGTTCGTTCGGTGTAAAAACTTAGCCCGAACGAACAGCGTTCGTTACAAATTCATCGCAAACGCTGTTCGCCCGGTGCAGACAGTAAATTAGGGCGATCGAACGAGAATTCTTTCGTTCGGACTGTTCGGCCAACTCTCGATCTTTTTGGGCGAATTCGGTGTTGCGCTGTTTTAAAAAAGAGAAAAGTAGCAAAAAGAAGTAGCTTGAAAGAAAAAATCACGAAAAGTACCGAAATTCGTAGTAACTTCAATTTCAAAACAATGCAAAGCAATACTGTTCAAAGTTTGTTTATGTTTTAACGTGTTCTGCTAATTTTCTTTTGCAATAAACTTGCCACTAAAATAAATGCAGCACTAGCCATTATTTCATCATCTGAATCCATTGCATTAATTTAAATTGAGTGCAAATTATTTGCGTTTTTTTTAATGCTTTACACTTTTTATGAACTGAAATATTAAAATAAAATCACGATTATGTTTTACTCAATGCTTGCCAGACGAATTTGTTGTTGAGAAACGGAGTACAAGTTTTACTACTAATACAGAAATATAGAGCTATCAACCCTGCATTTATTCATGTTCGGCCGTATGCATAATTTTCTACTTAGACCGCCTGAACATACAAGATGGCGAATAATGTTCTTTCGCGATTGATGTTCGGTGTAAACAGTACGCCGAGGCAGCCTGAATATGTTCAGGTGGTCTACACGCACGGTAACGCGGTGATTTTTGATAAACCCATTTTTGATTTTTCTTATCGAATCTCCTTCTCCATAGCACCCTAAACGGTGTAGAATTATGAGCAGTTGAACCTTGCAAGGAATCTTTCTCCAACGGTTGAATTTATTAAATGATGAATTACATTTCAGATAATTTGATATAAACGAAAATGTTCAATTTCATTCTTGCTATAGTTTGAAATCGTTTCATCTAAATGTGGAAAAACATCACAAACGTAACTTCGAGATTTGATAACTGAGCCTCTTATAAATGGTACTCCATAACGAATAGATTCCACAACTCCAAAGTTATAAAAAATTCTCAATAATGTTGTCCTCATCAGCACAATCTGGAATTGGTTAAAATAATAAAATGCGAAAGACTTCCCAAGTAACAATTTTAGCCGTATATTAATTCTTGCAGAGCTTATAGTGCTATATCATAAAGCAACAAGCATCAACTTTAGCTTTAATAGCGCTACTAAAGCTCTTGCAGAGAATATATAAGGCTACTTTCTTGAGTTTAAAAGCACTATTTTTGCTTCATATGAGAAGTTGAGAAATTAGTTGCTAGCTTTTAAAAGAGTCCCTGTCAAAACTAAATAAGTACTCTTGCAAAGTTCTTTTTTATTCACAATTTGTCTAAGTATGTGTAAAAAATAAACTCAATAGATATATAAAATTTGACAAGTATTTGTGATGATTACAATGACAAATAAACTAAAGATATAATAAAGTGTTAATTATATCATACTAATAATATGTTCGTATGTCCGTTATATGCTGCGAATTTTGGTGCGCATTTAAATATATCAGAAATATGAATGTAATACTTCGAAAAACTACAACGGGCTTCAAATATATTTAAAATTAAGGAGTGTTTATTATTTTAAAATACCAAAAAATGTCTTAACATTCCTTAAAATAAGCTGAAAATTCTTTAAATTCTTAATTTTAAATATAAATTTAATATAAATCATCAATTTGGTTTCAAATAATATTCTTAACTATAAAATATAACTTTATGCAATCCCCATGAGTTTTTATTTTTAATAAGATCGCCATTTTATCTGATTTTTGCATGTGTTGAGTACAAAACAAACAAAGAAGCTCTTTATCAGATTTTGAAATAAATTTTTTTTTTTGTTTTTAGCTATAACCAACGCTCCGGGGATGCCCCCTTTTATTGCGAAAGCATTGTGTTGATTCGGAAGATGGGTTATAGGCTAGTTGGAGGGTGGAAAAATGGAGAAGTGACGGTGAACATTTGTTTTGAATTTAAACAGTTCAAAACTGCCGGGAAACACATCCATTGGGAGATTATTCAACAATATTATTGTACGACTGAAGAACGAATTATCACGATAATGCGAGGTTCTGTTGGGCAACAAGGCAACACTGTAAGGATGAGCTAGGTGAGCTGCCCGAGTGGACCTGGGAAATACTCGAGCTGGTGGAGTCAGGTCGTGTACCTCCCTTGAACACTTCCCACAGTAGTACCTGTATATATATATATATTATAACAGGCTTCTTGACCCAACATTACGTTTATGACCAAGAGTATGCAGAGCTGATGACACGTTATCATCCCCAATTAAATATATCGCACGGCGTTGAATTCGGTCCAGAAGCTCCGAATAATATCTTGAAGCCCCTGCCTAAATGTGCAAATTGTACTCCTTTTTCGGCCTATTATACAAGGTATAGATAGTGCGAAGAGCAGTTGAAGTGAAATATTTTCTGCGCCGTTTTAAGAAACCTAAGTACTTGGCCGCTTCTTTCGACACATCGAAAATATGATCATTCCAGCGAAGGTCAGATTGAATCGATAAGCCCAGAACGCCAAGAATGGCTGACTCCGCAATATCTACACCATTCATATTGAGGCGAGCTTAAGGGCAATCCATTCGCTTATGACTTATGAGAAGTGTGTCATTCATACTTTGCCTCTTTCTCTTAATCTTCGAAGAGCTCGGGCCTTTTTTGAACGAATATGAATGACAAATGCTTCTGTCATCAGCAAACGAATGAATTGGGTTATGAATCAACGACAGAAGGCCATTGATAAAAACCAAAAACAAAGTAGGGATAGGAGTGAACCCTGCGGCACACCTGTATCGATGGTGTGTTTTCAGGACGAAATGGCATCAACCACGACACGTAAGGATATATCCTTGAGAAAACACTTGATCCACCGAGCAAAGTTAACCCCGACTCCATATGCAATTAGTTCTGCCACGAGTGCTTTATGCCACACTCGATCAAACGCCTTTGAAATATCTAGAGCAACGACCTTACTTTCGCCAAATGATTGAACGCATTGGTTCCATTTTTCGACGAGGAACGCCATTAGGTCACCAATAGAGCGTGCCATGCGGAAACTATATTGGCGATCACTGAGCAACCCGTTTCGCTCTAGAGTTGCTCAGAGCGATTCATTAGGTTGAAGTTAATAACGCTCTCCATAATTTTAGAGGGTGAAGAGCATATTGCAATGGGTCGGTAGTTCGCAGGGTTCGTGGCATCGCTCTTTTTAGGTATCGGCTGGACATTTGTGACCTTCTAACAAGATGGAAATACTCCTGTCCTGTAGGAGATGTTGAAAAAGTTGCGCAAAGGCCGAGCAAGAGTAGAGGCACACACTTTAAGCACAATTGGTGGTATGCCATCAGGACCAGAGGCTTTATTTATGTTAGGTTTTGCAAGGACCCTTTGAACTGCTCTCGTTTGAAAATATATCTCCTGCATTACAGAAGGTTTACTTTAAGCCGAGCCTTATCAGCCTTATCAGCCGAGTCCGTGAAGATTAAGTCATCTTTTAAAAGAGTTGGAATCGATGAAGATGTCTGATTCTTTACTCTTTTAACGAACGACCAAAAGTTTTGCTGCCTTTGGGCAGAGAAGAACCTGATCTCTTAAGCGAGTTTCGTGAAGAAACTTTTCACTCTCTTTAAAATTGCATTACAGCGATTCCTAGCCTCGATGCGAAGTCTTTTAGTATCAGCATTTTTGTTAGAACGCCAATTCTGAAAGCCTTCGTCTTTGAACCTGACTGGGATCCTGCATGTCTCAGTAAACCATGAGTGATCTCTTGGCTTAATGCTTCTCATCTTATTGGGGATGAAAGACCGCATAATAAAATAATTTATTGTACCATAACTGTGAATGCCGCACATTTCTATCAGCGAAACATAATTTGCAATTGAAGTTGCAATAAAAATTATGAGGCGCAGTCCAATTTGCTTTATCATAAAACCAAGCAATCTTCTTCGGGGCTCTAGGCGTAGAGGTGCACAGGTTAGAATATGAAAAAGCAGTGGAGATGGTACAATGGTCCGAGTTACCAAGAGGTGCGTTGACATTCACATCATATTTTTCATGATGCGAAATCAGAAAGAGGTCTAGGAATCACTAAACTTGTTGAATCAACCGGTTCGATTCAGCAAGAAGCTCAACATATAAACCTTCAGGTGTTATTTGGCCAGAATGACATAACCAAACCTCGTTGTGGACATTAAAATCGCCGGCAACAACGATTTCGCTGTAAGGGAACAACCTTAAAATATGCGTTATCGAATCAGTTTTATTAAAGCTAAAATTATACTGAATCTACGAGTTTTAAAACAGTTCTGAAGTTACACTGAGAAAACAAAAATAAGTAAAACGCACGTTTTAAACATGGTTAGTAAAATATTTATTTTTAAAACATTCTACGCCATGCAAAAATGAAAAAGCATACTTTAAAATATAAAAGTACAATGAAACGTTTTAAAAACAAAAAAGAACGTTTTACTACGATATAGTATGGTCAAATTAATATTTTCAAAAAGATTCTACACCATACAGAATTGAAAACGCATATTTTCAAATACAAAAGTAAAACGAAACGTTTTAGAAACAACAACGAGTGTTTTAGAATTATTAATTATTGAAAAAAATCATGTTTTTGTCAGGATTTCTGACACTTTGTTAGTTCATCAGTTTGAAATATGTTTTGCTACAATTAACTTATCATTTCTAATAGCTCAGTGGAAGTGTGCTAGATTGCCATGCAGAGGACGTAGGTTCGCATCCTGACTGTGAATGTATCAAAAGTATTAATTTAATAATTTAAATTCTTCTTCTAATTTTTTTTAATTAACTCATTAATCAGATAAAACCCTCGAAATAAGTTCGTGCGTATAATCTTAAAAACAATCTATCAAAATATATCAAAAATAAACGTGTTTTAAATAAAAAAAAAATGCTTACAGGTTTCGTCAGGAATTGGCAACGTGAATACGTGTAGGCAATTGAGACAAATAAAAGCTCTTTTTAAAATGTTAGTTTTAAAATATCAAACGAACGTTTTCAAAGCTCATTTTAAAAGGTTTATTATAGAAAATCAAACGAACGTTTTAGCAGCTCATTGTTAAATGTTTATTGTAGAAAATCAAACGAACATTTTAAAATGTCCGTTTTCAAAATAAAAATAAACGTTAGAGGCGCTAAGTCTGGGTTAAACATTTTCAAAAGTAGCACGTTTCAACAAGCTTGGATAAAGCTGTAACTACATATGACACACCTTTAGAACATCTTCAAAGCTCACTCGTACCTAGTAGCTCCAACCTACCTGCATACCTTCTAGTAAAAATCAAAAACAGCTTTTTGAACCAACATTTCTTTCAACTTGGATTTTTCGCTTCTATTTTGCATTTTTAAATTGACGAATGTGATTTATTTTAAAACTGAGAATAATGAATGAAATAGAAGTGACATACATGTGTTCAAGAATTTTTCAAGCTACGCAATTTATTTTACACAAAATTGTATGGTGCGCTCATGTCAATTCAATATACGGAAAGTGCACAATGCGCAAACCTACGCAGTGACTTGGATCTAGGGATGATCGATGATAATCGATTTTCGAAAATCATCGATGTCAATATTACAATTGGTGTGATTCCGTACTCGATTGTAGTAACTTGCAAGCTGCTAGAACGTGTTTCCGTACTTTTTCTAGCTCAAAAGAGAGGAGAAGAACAAGCACAAAATTGCTCCCTCGATCTCGAAACTAGCTCGAAGTGTGCTGGAAGAATTTCTTCCAGCTTTATAAGAACAAGCATGAAGAAGTAGAAGCAAACTTAAAATTGACATTTATTTGGTTGTTATGGTTATGTTGTGCGGTTTAAAATAAATTTATAACTAGCTAAATTCAATTTATAACAATAAATAAAGTTTAAAATGGAATTAAATAACCTCAGTAAATAAATAACTAAAAAATAGACAAATCTAAATTGGCACTGTTTACGTTTGATAAGTAATCAGCTGTTTTGTGCTCGAAACTAGCTAGAAGTTGTTTCTGTACTTTTGACTCTCTCATCTTGAACTTTACTCGACTTTTACTCGACATTGAGTACGGAAACACACCTTATACCTCAACTTCGTTACATCGATGTCACGAACACAATCGATGTTTTTAAAACTCGTTTTTTTAGAACGCTTTCACAAAGTGTTTCTCTAAATTTTAACATTTTCACAAAACTCCGTTAGTTAATTTGAAAGAAGGTTCTATGAAATTTTGTAATATTCAGGCATATTCTGGAATTAGCTTTCGCATGTTTGAATTAGCGGAGGAACACCAAGAATTAGCGAGGAACTTTTTTAAGGGCGATCGCGTTGCGGCGGAGTCTCTGTGGTCAGAATTGGCAAATGAGCTCAATAGCGCAGGACCACCACAAAAAGACGTAAATTGTTGGAAAAAAGTAAGTAGGAACTCAAACTGTGCATAGAAACTATTAATTATTTTATTCCAAAAAGGTTTCATAAGATTGAAATGGTAACATTCGGGAAAAAATTGCCCATAATAAAAGGTAGAATAAAGCTACTGGTGGTGGCAGTTTTAAAACATATGTTCTTACTGCTTCAGAGGAAACTATCGCGCAAATCCGCGTTGAAGGCATTCCAAAAAGCACTGCCTTTGGAATTTTTTAACGCAACGACGAAGCTGAAAATGAATCATTAGGAGTTGAGGCAAGCTTAACCAAGGCAATAAATTTCAGAGTGTGCGGGATGAGACTGCTAATTGCTCTACTCCAAGAAAACGGGAGCGGGAAAGTACGATGCAAGACTGCCTCAAAAGCCACATGACTACGAAAGTAATCGCAGTAGAGTATTTTGGAAACGATGAAAGAGTTTCTTCAAAGCTCCCAGCACAGCACGAAAGTTTGGGCAGAGTGCAGCAGTGGCTCAAAAATAGTTAATGAATCGCTGGAGAGGTTGAATTTTCAGTATGATACACTAAATAAACTTCTTACTGAACAAAATCGTGACCGGCGCAATTATTATTTAGCGATGCAGGAAGCTGTAATACCAGCAAAACCATAACAAACAGAAAATTCTACAGATTAAGGAGGTGCAGTTCAAAAACGAAATTATTGCAAACAATAAAAGTTCCCTATAAGTTTAAAACACGATCTCACTGAAATCTCCTTTATTGCATAAAATACGTTTATAAAAAAAAATTTATTTATTTTAGTTTGTTCATTTAATAAAATATAATAATCTTACATTAAGTTGTTTGCATTTTCATCACGAATACTTTGAGCAGGAGTGTGAACCAGTGATGCCAACCCAAAGAGAGTAAAAATTCGCAAATACGACATAAAAATTCCGTGTAAATCCATGTAAGAAAATTTATACAATTTTTTTTAATTTTTAAACTAACAGTTAAAAAAATTTCGCAATTAAAGAAGTTTTAAAATTTTTTATATTTTTTTCAAATTTGCATTAAACTTATAAAAAGTAACAAATACTGTTAAAAAAAGTTAAAAATATAACATTGAACATATCTCCCGTACAAAATCAAAACATAGTAAGCGCCATTTCTGGGATTTTCTTTTTATGCTGAAACTTATCGTCGCTGCGCCTAAAAAATCAGGTATGTGATTTTTTATGATTTTTTTTATTGCATTATTGGATAGCTCCACTCAATGTCCATCTGTGCGCTGAACGGCTTTTCGTTATCTCACATTGGAGACATTTTTTTAATTACTTTTGCAGTAAATTCCTTGTAGAGTTTTTAAAATTTTTAATTAAAAATTTGAAAAATCAGGTATGTGCTCGAAAAATTTGATCATAGTAAAAACAAAATGCCCGTAAAAAAATCGGTTATGTGTCTGAAAATGGAAGAATGCATCCTCGCTTCGTGCTGGAGTAAGAAGTTTAAGTTTTTTTTTAATATTTATCTCTAGAATTTTATAGCAAAAAATACAAAATTATGACATTACAATAAATTTGGAAGCGCAGAGAATAAATCAGTTTTTTTGCTCTCCTGAAAAGTTGTCGAAGAACACATAACTGAATTTTGAGGCGCAGCGACGTTATATATTAATATTTTACTCTATCTAGTACAGTCACCCTTTAGTCCATACGACGTGTAGTTTTTGCGATATTGGACAGTATAAACATAGTATGTACAAGGCATATTTATCCAGGTACTATAATTAACAACCGACTGAATAAGAGTATAACGTCAAAACAGAAATGAAAAATAATATTTTTTTTTATTTCAAATAACTTACACATCATACCAAGAATTTAAAATTGTTCTTTAAAATATCTTCAAAACACAATTAAAACATCAAGCACAGAATTCAATACTTTCAACACTAAAAAACTACATTAAAAAACTGCAAGTATACACGAAAGAATATTAGAAAAAGGCTAGCATAAAGTTTTTCTTTGAAAATCTAAAAATCCCCCGACATTTTTATAAGAGTTTGCATTATTTGATTTTGACACTAGAATCCCAAAAGTCGGCAGCGCAGTTGCGATTTATACTACCTGGATAAATAGGCCTTGAGTATGTACACAATAATTTTGGTTTTATAACTTCAGAATATAGTATGCGTAGTGGCGTCGGCGTTCTACACTTTGTCAAAGCAATGTTAAATTAAAAGAATGAATTTTTGTTTAAATTCTTATTAATGTAATATTATTTTATTGAAAAAGTATATTAATGTTGTTTAGTTTTAATTGTTATAATTTAAGATAAATTTATAATATTCGGCTTGCCGCTTAGCGTATATTTAGCGTTTCAACTTTGTATTTTGCTATGTCCTCGGCTGCTGTTTCTCGACTGACGCTATCGCTTCGTTTTGTTTCAGTTATAATTCAAATGTAAGAAGTTAAGTAGGAAATGTAATGCGTAAAAGTGTGTTAGTAGAAAAGAATGTGCAATAACTTTTACAGGGTGACTCCACACTCCACCCCCGTGAATCTTCAGTAGATTCACCACCTACTTCTAGAACTGCTAATCTTGTTGCTGGACGTCGTACAAGTCCGCTAGAAGTCTTTATTTCTGCGAAACGAACCTGGCCATCCTTTGCTGGAAATACCTTAGTTACACGACCCTTTTTCCACTGACTTCTTGATTGACTCGGCTCACAAACAAGTACCAAATCGTCTACTTTAATAGGTGTTGTATTTTTCCGCCACTTGGAACGGCACAGAAGTTGAGGTAAGTTATCTAAAGTCCACCGTTTCCACAAACGATCTTTTAAATTTTGGGCAAAACGCCACTGCTTTCGCAAACATATTTTATCATCGACAGGATGTGGAGTTTGTGTTGAATTGACACATCCAATCAAGAAATGATTCGGCGTTAACGGCTCATCTTCATACGACGTCAATGGTATTTCTGTGAGTGGACGAGAATTTATTATGTTCTCTGCTTCTATTAGCACGGTACGTAGAGTCTCTACTCTTGGCGCCTCTTCATGAAGAGTTCTGTGGAGCAGACGCTTTATAATTCCTATAAGGCGTTCCCAGCATCCACCTGAGCTGGGATTGGCAGGGCAATTAAAAACCCACTCAATATTACGTGATTTTGCCTCGTCATGTATACGATCAATATCTAACAGACGCTCGGAATCTTTCAGCTCCTTTTATGCACCTATAAAATTTGTGCCATTATCGCTTCTTATTCTGACAGGAATTCCACGCCGATTTACAAAGTTCCCAAGACATACCAGAAAAGCATCAGTTGACACATTCTCTGCAAGCTCCAGATGCGCTGCTCTCACTGTCAGACAAGTAAATATTACAGCCCAGCGTTTTTCTCTTCGACGTCCTACAGCTACGTTGAACGGTCCAAACAGGTCTACACCTGTGTAAGTAAAGGGACACACGAATGGAGTAACACGGTCATCTGGTAGCTGGCCCATCATAGGTGGCAGAAGCTTTGTTTTCTCAAACTTGCACTTAAGACATTATTTTTGAATTTTCTTTAAAAGTGACTTGCAGTGCGGAATCCAAAACTTTTGACGGACGGCATTTATAGTAACGGCAGAATTTTGGTGGTGATATTTCTCATGATAATGTCTCATAATGAGTTCTGAGACGATATATTTTTTCGGCATTAAAATTGGTCTTCGGGCGTTGTATGGCAAACACTGAGCTTCATCGATGCGGCCACTTATACGCAAAAGATGACATTCATCGATATATGGAGACAAAGCAAATAGTTGACTTCCTTTTTTCATCGGCTTTCCATCTTTCAAAGCCACAATCTCTTCGGCGAATTCACTCTGTTGAACAATATGGCAAATTAACTCTTCAGCTTTATTGAGTTCGGTGACAGTTAATGGTCCTCTTATCGTTGATCGTTTATCGCGTTCATGACTCAAAAATATTTTTGCTGCTCGCTGAACCCAGGCCATTATACGGGTTAACTTAAAATACGAAGAAAAATTAGAATATTGTACAAATGAGTTATTTGCCTGAGGTTTTAAGATTAGCCATGATTTGACTTCTTCTTCCAACATCTCCGGTGGTGATGCGACGGCAGCAAAAATAATTTTTCTTCAGGCCATTTTAAAAAGTCGGGACCTGTTACCCACCTACTATCATGTTGAAATTTTGGCAAAATCTGGGCGCGTGTAGCACAATCTGCAGAGTTGTGTTCTGTTGGCACCCACCGCCACTGTGATGGTTGTGAAATGTTGTGTATGGCTGAGATTCGATGACTGACAAACGGTTTAAATTTGCGTGTTGTTGAATAAATCCAATGAAGAACTGTGCGTGAGTCACTCCAAAAAATTATTTTTGATGTATTCACTTCGTGATTTTGCCGAATAAATTTACAGAGGCGAGCACCCAGTACAGCAGCTTGCAGTTCAAGTCTGGGCACTGACAAAAGCTTTTGTGGCGCACAGCGGGTTTTTCCGGCAATAAAAGCAAATCAACTTGGTTTCCATAAGTTATTCGGAAGTAACCTACAGAAGCGAATGCTGTTTGACTTTGCATCAACGAAGACTTGCAGTTGGGCATCAGTTCTCATATTTAGTAATGGTGAATAAAAGCGACTGATTCTAAACTTCTTTATATTTTGAAATTCGTTCCACCATGCGTTCCATTTTTTCTGCAAGCTGGCAGGAATAGGTTCGTCCCAATTAATATGGCATTTCCAAGATTCCTGGACAAGAATTTTCGAAAAAACCAAAAAGTCAGCAAAAAGCCTAAAAGGGTCGAAGACTGCCATCACGATTCCCAGGAGTTCTCTCTTGGTTGGCGCTCTCTCTCCCTTTAAGACTTGTGTTGGAATTCGATGGAATTTGGTACTAAACTGGAACGAATCTGTTGACGTGTCCCAAAACATACCAAGAACTTTCTCGGCTGTTGCCTGCCTCTCCATATCAATAGCATAAACTTTTTCTTCAGAGTCTTTGTTCAACAAGTTCTGCAGCTGCCTGTAGTTTGAAACAAAATTTCTTAATTCAAACCCACCTTTTTCATGTATAAAGATAACATCTCTACAAACTCTAAGAGCATCTCTTTCATTTTTAAAACTACAAACAAAGTCGTCAACGTAGTGTTTTCCGATGATGGCGGCAACTGCATCGGGATACACTTCCTTGTAATCTTCAGCGTTTCTATTTTTTATATATTCCGCGCAGCATGGCGAACAAACGGCACCAAATACCATAGATGTCATTATATAATGTTGAACTGCTTTGGTTGTGTCTCCGCTTCTCCAAAGAAATCGCTGTGCATGTTGATCATTTGCTTGGATCTTCACTTGTGAAAACATTTCACGAATATCAGCAGCAACAGCGATAGGGCCTTCTCTTAACTTGAACAAAATCGTTAATAATGGTTTGGCTTGTTCTGGTCCTTTGAGCAATTCAGAGTTCAATGACGTTTTGTTAACAGTAGCGGCGGCATCGAACACGATTCGCATCTTATTAGTATAGGAGGCCGAATCGTAGCTAAATAAAACAACTTATCTTACTTTAAAGCTTTATTTAATTTTAACTTTTGTTTTACTGAATAATTGTGCCGATCTTACTTGGTTGGCCGTACACACTTAACTGCCCATCCCTCAGCGCTCGCTTGTTACTGTGCTCATTCTGACATATAGAGCGTTTTACTTACACAAAGATAACTTATACGTTAAGAGAACTTATATATATAGAGCTTATATATATATATATATACATATAGAGCGTTTTACTTACATTAAGATAACTTATACTTTAAGAGAACTTATATTCTAAGAGACTGTCTACCTGCATGTGCCTTTCCTACTACAACTCGGCCGTCCTGACTATTAAGATCTCCTGATCTTGGTTTCTATATCTGCTTTCTTTAATGCAATATTTTAACCAAGTGATTAGAACATTTGTTTAAAAATTATACGTTAAAAATTAGTTACAATTTATTAATTTTGTTTTGTTTTCTTTATTATTTTTATTACAATTAGTTCTATTATTATAATACGTGATTTTGGTTGACTTAGAGCTTTCTACTCCCACAAAATACTGATAAGAGAGAAAAAAAAATCTACTTGCCCATAGCCCTCTAAAACTTATTTCGTTTGCCTTTCACTATCTAATGTTTTATGTTTTGGCCACTCCAAATACCATAATATGGGTTACGTGACAATTGAAAGTTTTCTACATCCTTTAAGAGAAATCTATCATTCCTGAGCACTTTTTCAATCACGTACGGTCCCTTGTTCTTCGGTATTACCTTTTTTGAAACCCCTGGCGTACTATCAACATTTTTAACCATAACGTAGTCACCCGCTCTGTATTCAGGCACCTCCTTTCTTTTCTTATTGTAAGCCTTCTCATTATAAGTTTGCGCTTTTTTCTGTTGTCGTTCTGCCTCTTTTCTAATTTCCTCTAAATCTATGGTTTCGATACTATTTTCTAACTCATTTAGTTTCTCTTTCAATTCGTCTATAATTTTTCCTTTCTGTTCTATTCCAAACAACATCTTACTCGGTATTTGTCTAATGCTTCTTTGCATCGTATTATTACAAGAATATTCAACATTTTCAATGACTCGATCCCAATGTAGTCCTTTTTCAGGATCTATTAACTTCGCGATCATTGGGCCTACGCTTCTATTCAACCTCTCCACTTGTCCATTTGCTTGTGGTGATGCCGTTGCTATTTTTACGTGTTTAATGTTACTTTCATCCATAAACTGCTCAAATTCCTCCGAAGTAAAACAACTACCTCTGTCTGAAACAATACATGTTGGTCTGCTGTACGCCCTAAAATAGTCTTTTAATGCAATGATGACTTCTTTAGTGTGAGTTGTTTTTGTTGGGTATAGTCTGATAAATTTCGTAAATCCATCAATGATCAGAAATAAATGCTTCATTGAACTACCTATATCTACTGGTCCGTAGTGATCGATGTGCACTATCTCAAAAGGTTTATGACCTTTTAGAGTACTATGCAAGAATCCTTCTCCCTTGCCACACTTAGATGAAAACGCTACACATCTTAAGCAATTCCCTATGTGACGAACAACTTTTTCTTTAAGTCTTGGAAACCAGTACATTTTCGAAACCGCCTCCATTACCTTGTCTCTTCCCACATGTCCTAACTCATTGTGGTATTTATATAGTATTTGGTCCTCCATTTCTTCTGGCACGTAAAATAATAATTTATCTTCATTTGTCTTTCTATAGATGACACCATTTCTCATTTCAAACATTTTGTCCTCTGTTTTTTCTAATTTGCTCTTAATTATTTTTAACTTATTATCCCTGGCTTGACAAATAACTAAAATATCTTCAAAACTGTTAGTTTCTACTACTAATATTTGTGTGCACCTACTTAAAGCATCGACATGGTGCATCTGTTTACCTGACCTATGCACTAATTCAAAATCATATTCCGCTAAATCTAGAGCCCACCTGGCAATTCTAGGGTTAAGATCACTTTTATTCAATGTTAACGTCAATGAATTGCAGTCTGTTACGATTTTAAAGCGTTTGCCCTGCAGATAAATCCTGAATCTTCGTAGTGCATAAATTATGGCTAGCGTCTCCAGCTCCAATAAGTCATCAATCAATGGCAACTCATCATAACTTTATTTAATTTGCGATAATCTACACATAATCATAATCATCATAACTTTATTTAATTTGCGATAATCTACACATAATCTTAAATCCCCTGTCTTCTTCTTAACTAGTACTATTGGTGATGCATATTCCGATTCACTCGGCCTAACAATTCCTCTCTTTAGATATTCATCCAATAATACTTGCAACTTCTCCTTCTCAGTGTAAGATAACCGTCTGGCTGAACAGCTAAAAGGTTTAGATTTTTCTAAATTCAATTTAATTTCACATTTTATGTCTGGTTCATCTGATCTCTTTCTACCAACATAACTATCATTCATCTTTTGAATAAATTGACAACGAGCTGCATGGTCAATATTTTCTCCTATTTTATACTCAATATTGTCATCCAATACATTGATTTCAAACAACTCTCTTTCTATCTCGCTAATTACTAACTCATCGTTCGTTTTTTTACTGTCGACTCTCATCCCATCACCATCATTGACTTGCCTTGCCTCACTAACTATTTGTTTATCATTTCTATTCCCATTTATTCTTGGCCCTTTAAACATTTCGCTACTTGTCTCAATTACCATTCCACTATTTGCTTTATAACTTCCAATTTCTATTTCATCTGCTTTAGCCACCTCACTTTTAACTTCATAACAATCTCTTTGCTTATCAATTTTCTTTATCATGTCCCTGCTTCCAACTTGCTCCCCTTCACTAACTATTTGCCTACTGTTGGTATCCACTTTTCTAATACGTTCTTTAACTATTTCATAACTATCTTCTTTAACTATTTCATTATTTCCTTCAACACTAACATTCTCTATTTCTACTGCTTCAGTCATTTCAATTTTTCCTTCATAACATTCGGTCTGTTCCTCAACATTTCCCACAATGACCATTTTCAAAGATTCCAAGTCTAACTTTAGGTCACATGCATGCATAAAGTCTCTACCTAATACAACACTCATAGATTCGTTTTCCACAATAGTTAAATGAAAGTGAATTTTATTAAACTTTTTCAAAACATAACATAACATTTTTCCATTCGTTCTAAGACGACTCTTATTTAAACCATAGTATGAATTCACAACTGGAAACCTGCAAATATGCTCGGGTATCCTTGATAATTTTATAAACGAAATCGGACTTCCCGAATCTATGAGGCATTCTGTAATTAATGGGGTTTTTTTATTTGAATACATAAAATAAATCTTAAACCATCTTACATAATTATTTGTGTTTATTTTCTCAACGTTTCCGCTGTTCAAACTCTTGTTTCCACGGCATTGCGCTACCCAATGCCCCATCTCGCCGCACGCATAGCACGACCCCGGTTCTCGTTTCGGCTTCTGACAATCCCTAGCGAAGTGGCCTCGAGAGTTGCAATTATGACACCTAAACTCTTTATCAATTTTGCCGCTCATCGCTGATCCTTTAAATCTACCAGTGTCTGCTCGAACTATTGGAAGGTTGACCTCCGCAAACGCCCGCTTCATGTGTGCAATGTTTAAATAAAGCAGCTTTGAAGTGCCATGGAACTTATTTTACCTTTTTAAACAGCTTCAAAGGGAACTCATAAGTAGTGTAGTGGTACCACGTGACCACAACATACCAACAAGATTTTCATAACATTAAATGTTTTTCTTTTTCTTTTTTTTTTTCTTTTTCTTTCACTCATTCTTTCGATAAGCCAACAGTTATCGAATGACATTATGTCATTGTGATATTGTGTCACAGTCAAATGTAAACAAATGCGCTCACTGGTGCTCGCTAGCCCAATTAGCTGCACAAGTGCAAGCGCAGCACAATTCCAAAGAGGAATCAATGAGCAAATGAAAGAAAAACGATTTCTTAAGAACATAATTAAACTATGGAACAAAATGAGAAAAGAATAGTGGGGCGGAGTTTAAGAATTTCTTAATAGAATTAATAATAGTATTTTTGTTATAAATATTGGAGATATTAGAAATAAAAACCAGAATGAAACTTGACGGAAAAACCTCGAGTTTAATTTGCATATATGTACGGCAAACTAGGCCATTTAACTTTCAGCCTTATCGTCGGCAATTTTCAGGAAGTTAAGAAAAATAAATGTATTGCATAGTAAAGTAATGCCGCGTTTCCATGCTATCTTCTACGATCTCCCACAATCACTTTTTTTGTAAGAAAGAATGGGCATGCGAACCCTATCTTATGGGATTGGTTAATGTTATTGTGAAATAGGCATACATTTTCTACTTTTATAGCATGAGATACTAGAAGATAGAAAAAGTTCAACTTATTGAACTTTTCCTATAAAAGTGTATCACATGCTATAATTTTTTACAACCGTGTTTATAGCTGCATGGCATTTTTAATTCTATGTGACATTTCTAAAAATTTTAATATTATCGGCAGACAAACAACAGCTTGAAATTGCAGAGAGTAAGTTTTTAACTGTTCCTTTCCACATAAAAAGCTAAACTATTCCTTTTCACGCTAGATTTTCGGCGCTCTATGGAATAGGAAGTGCTGGATCTCAAGAAAAAAATCGCTCAACTTCTTGCCGTCATGCCAACTGATTCATTCTATATTTGCCAAGATGCAATTCCACGGGCGCCAACTCAACGATACTCCGCCATTGCAAGACCTTCCTCGCCTATATTAAGAAGTGTAAATCCGTCTGCAGCAGCAGCCAGTCAACAGCAAGCGTGCACAAGGCGGTCATCCATTTAATGCGTGTGTCAATGCGCCAACAGAATACGTGGTTGTTTCTGAGGCACAGCAATATCAGCAGCAACAACATCAACAAGAACAAAAGCTTTGCGCTGGCGTCGTACCCGGTTTTGTAGCAACGTCAGTGCTTGTTTTTGCTTGATCATCGGACTCTGGCTCTTCGAATTCCACAGGCGCCAGCTCAAAGATACACAACTACGCGTTACGATACACCACCACTGCAAGGAGCTAGTGATAGTCAGTGAGCAGCAAACGTGTGCCACTTAATACGCGTGGCAACACGCCAACTGAATACGTGGTGGTTTCTGAGGCACAGCAACAACAGCAGCTGCACCACCAACACTACCAACAACAATAACAACAACAACAGCAATGCGCTGGTGTCGTACGAGTTTCGGTAGCAACATCAGTGCTTGTTTCTTCATGTTCGTTTTAAAATCCTAATGCAACGGTCTACACGCTGAAAGGTGGCCCCGTTGCTGGTGGCTCAAGCAATAGTAGTGATGTTAACGCTTAACAAATAATTGCAAATCATTTACTACGACTACGAAGTTTGAGATTACTATTTTATTAATTGAAACCATGTTAACAAATAACAATTAAATAAATAAAAATTGAAATTAACTCTTGAAGGCAGGCATTGTTTTAGTTTTCCATTATTATTACATTAGATGTCATCGTCGCTAGCTCGAAATCAATGCTGTTCCAAGTCTAAATGTATGTTAGCATACATTCTAATGCTTTTTAATATTTTATTTTACTTTTGAAAAATTAATTTTTGCGTTGTTTACAAATACGAACTTGTCAAATTTTTATAACAAAAGTTACATATATGCATCTCGCTCTTTATAGCAAGTGTTTTGTGATAGAGGATAAGATAAGATACTGGAAGATCACATGGAAACGCGGCATAAAGTAAAGTAAAGTAAAATAAATTTATTAAAGCAGATTTCGACTCCTTTTGGGTAACCAATAAAAAGTAGATATTATATTATAATATATAATAAAAATTTAATTTTCTTTATACAGAAACAGTGTTAAATTTTGAATAGTTAAATTATTAAATAAATTTGCATAGGAACATAGTTAAACGGTGAGATCACAATTACATCAGTTTTTATCTTTAACCATTGAATAACATTGTCTTTTATATTGATGAAAAAATCTTGGCAAGAATCATTTTTTATTTTTTTTTTATTTTGTATAATAATGCTTGGTTTGCAATGTATAATAATTCCAGTGTTGCAATGCATAATAACGATAGTGGTTCAATGAACTTTTACGATTCCAGCACAAGCGAACTTGAAAATCGGAACAAGATGAGGATATAGTTTGATTTAATATCAAGTTTTTTTTATGTAAGGGAAAAGACGAATTAAAAAACGGGACAATTTTCAATGCGGGTTGAAATGCGGACCAATTTTTAATGTGGGATAAATCCTACAAATGCGGGCCTGTCCCGCAAAATGCGGGTCGAATGGTCACTTAACATATTATAATCATTAAAAATGTATGTTAATTATTATGTTACTGTTAATTATGTATAAACATTGGAATACATTTTAGAGGCACTTAAAGTTCTTTAAGGTGTATACACTCGACTCAAATGAGGCTCCCATCTGGCTCAAATTTGACATTAGGTTCCTTAAGGGGCCATTCAAGTTTTTTCACTGAAAAACCCTACATTCAAATTTTTATTGTAAAGCGACTGTCTATTTAAGGGTATTTTATTTTGCATTATAATTACTTACAGCCTTATTCATAAACTGATTTTAGTGGCTGCGTTACTTTAAAAATACTTTCATTCATAAAGATGGCAAACAACTACGTGGCTTAAGCAGCTTTTAAGCGCCGAAATTTGTGTTTAAAGTCTACTTAAATTGAACCTGTGCTTCTTGGCAGCACTGGCGCGTTATTTCGCTTAAAGTTGGTATTTTTGCTATTATTATCATAGGCATGCTCCAAGATAGTTCTTTTTTCCGCCAAATGTGAACGATTTCTTGATTATTATGAACTTTTTTTGATACCGCCTTACCGACTTACACAATGAATAAGAAATGTTTATGAATAACAAATTAAGCAACGTTGTTTAAGTCCTTAAATATTGCGTTACTAAACAACTGTTAAACTTTTGTTTAAGAAAATCTATTGAAGAAGACTGTTACGGCCGGTTTGTTCGCGGAGTTTTAAATATATAATTTATTCTGTAACTGTTTTTGTGACTAAATCAGTTTGATCGCCATCTAGAACTCGTTATATATCAAATTGAAACGAATTTTAAACCTCGTTATAAATAAAAATTCAGTTGTTTTAAAACGACACAAAATGCGTTTTAAATTTGTAGATTTTTATAGCTTGGTTATGAATAAAACTTCAGTTCTATCAAATTGCTACAATATTTGTATACATAATTGATGCTTTGACTTTTTCACCACGTTATAAAAGCATTTCACCAGTTATAACGCGTTACAAATCGACAGAAAATATTGAGTGAACAAATTAAAAAAAAAATAACGTGTTATAAAGAAGTTTTATTTTATAGCTGTTTTTAGATATAACGCGTTGTAAGCAAATTTATAACTCTGTGAACAAACTAAAATATTAATTTCTTTTAGGTTATAAAATAAAAATAAAATCTTATGAAAGTAGCAATGGTATTTCCTTACAAGTAGAAAAAATTTGGTGGAGATCCTTTGCATAGTTTTCAATTTACTACTTTTCAATAGCAATTTATTGCTATGTAGACGCAAAAAAACTTTCATGGGCCCTTAAAATTAAATTGTTGTCAATTTTGCTTATATTTGCAACATTCAGGGCTGCACATTTTTATTAATTGGTGTTTTATTAGAGGTAAAGAACTTTAAATTGGCAACTATCAGCTGTCAAGTGATTTGTCTTTACTTTGGTTTGGCATTTAAACATGAATAGACTGAAGCCTGAACATCGCTTCCAAATTGTGCAAATTTATTTTGAAAATAATGGTTCTGTTCGAAATTTTCATAACCGAATTTTTTTAAGCGATTAAGCTCACTTTTGGTTGAATGGCTACGTCAATAAACAAAACTGCCGTATTTTGAGTGAAGATTATCCTCAGGTGTAAGTTGAGACACCGTTACATCCAGAAAAACTGATTGTTTGATGTGATTTATCGACTGGCGGGATCATTGGTCCGTACTTCTTTAAAAACGATGCTGGCCAGAACGTTTCAGTCTATGGTGACCGCTAAAGAGCCATGATTACTGACTTTTTCGTTCCTCAATTGAAAAACCATGATGTGCAGTAGCTGTGGTTTCAACAAGACGGCGCAACATGTCACACAGCTCGTACCACAATTGATTTACTGAAGGAAACGTTTAGAATCGCATAATTTCACGTTCCAGACCCGTGCGATTTAATGGATCGTGCGATTTAATGTCGCTAGACTATTTTCTTTTGGGATGTGTAAAGTCGCTAATCTACGCCGATAAGCCCGAAACGATGGACCACTTGGAGGACAACATTCGCTGCGTTATTACCGATATATGGCCACAAATGTTGGAAAAAGTGATTGAAAATTTGACCTGCAGATTAGATTACGTATGAGCCAGCTGTGGCGGTCATTCCCCTTAAATCATATTTAAATTATAATGCCAAAAGATTATCTTTTGAATAAAAAGTCATAGCCAGAATCGCCTAATAGCCAAGAAGTACGTTCGCCATCTATGTATCTGCTCATGAAATCATTTTCAGTGTTGCTCAAATTAAAAACAAACAACGTGGCTCGATCTAGGATGACATGCGTCTATAGCCCTTATTACCATTCGGTTATCACATATCTTCAAACAAAGATACTTAAATATTTTTTTAGAAAAAATTTCTTTTACATACGAGTATCGTATAAACACTAATACTGGAGACACACATATAGTTTCGATACTACAAAGTATATATACTACATTGTATACCACATGTGTGTCACGGTATACCAGCTATAAACCAGCTTCTGAAACTAGTATATTGTCTTATTCATGGTATACAAAACACAACAATTTTTCATGGTTTCTCCATGCTAACATACATTTTTTCGACTTTCAACCCTGATATTGCTTTATTTTATCTGATATCAGCGCCAATGTGAGAGAGCGGTAAAATGCTTAACTACATTAATGTCATAATATTGAAAATTTATATTTTGAAAAAATTTCAATATAAAAAGAAAAATTGAAAAAAAAATGAAAAAGCTCTTTCAAATTGTGAAATTTTTTTATGATTATATGACACAGTAAAACATGCAATTTGCACGACCAATGATACGATTGCTTGGCTATTTATTGCAGGATATATCTTTCGACGGGATAAGCAAATTGAAGCAGCTGAAAAATTTGTGATTTGTTTATAATAATTATTTGACACAATTGTCAAATAAAACTATTTCAATATGTGTGTCGCTACTTTTATACCATATAGTATACAGTCGTTCATGGTTTCAATACGATACCATAAATCGATACCATAAATGTGTCCATAGTATAACAGTCTTATTAATAAAAAAATCTTAAAATAGCTTTAAAATGCTTAATAGTTAAAAAGGTTTTTAGAGATAAAATGCTTTTTAAAATTTTGTTATTCATAAAAATGTTGTTTCAGCTTTTTTTGTTAAAATAGGAACACTTTCAATTTGAAATGGGAACAGTGTCAAAAATGGTTTGTGAATTTGATAAAATCAATAATTTTTTGTTTATTTGTCACAATTTTATTAATATTTTGACATTCAAGCAGGCAAAAAATTTTGTTATTTATGTTTTGCTCTGAAACAATTGTCACTTAACATTTTTATTTTCAATATTTTGAAATTTGATGCCATGCTTTTATGTTTTTTTAAATAATTTGAAATATTTTTGTCAATATTTGTGCTCAGATGAGAGTAAAAATTTTAAAAATGCTTTATCAAGGGTTTATTGTAGGTTTCTCATTTATGAAGCCTTTATAAGAGGTGTTTGTCATTATTGGACGTTTAATATAATAATGTTTTGTTTATGTGTCACAATTTTATCAATATTTTGACGTTCAAATAGTCAACAAATTTTGTTATCTAAGTTTTGCTCTGAAAAAATTGTGACTTATTATTTTTATTTTCGATATTTTGAAATGTTTTTCAATGCTTTCATATTTTTTGAATTAGTTTGAAGCATTTTTGACATTTTTTGTGCTCAGATGAGAGTAAATATTTTAAAATTGCTTTATGAGGGGTTTATTGAAGGTTTCTCATTTATGAAGCCTTTATAAGAGGTTTTTGTCGTTATTGGACGTTTATGAATACAGTTTTTGATAAAGGCTTCATAAGAGGCTCCTAATTTTTTATGAATACAGCCGTAAAGCTACCATTCGTATTAAAGTACTAGTGCTCGTTTTGTTTGGGTTTTATAAACTTCACGTGGGTTCCGTCAATGTAACCAATTACACCAGGAAGTCGAAAATTATTGTAGAAATTAGATTTTGAGTGACGGACTTCATCCTGGGTCATTGTTATATATATCCATTTTGGACATTGTACTTTACCAAAATACTGAGCATTTCTTGAAGGATTTTACACTTTGTAGTCCTCCCAAGCGCTACGTCGGCATCTTATCTGACTGAGCGTTGGAAATTTCCCTCCGCAAAGAATGTCTAAGTAGCTGCTAGCTTCAGCTCGTCAGGAAAAGATGATAGATGCATCGAATGTTTAATGTCGTTTAAAATGTCTTTAAATGCTTCTTTGTTGATTATGTAGTATGCATATGTGAACAAATCTTCGAATGGTACAAAGTTGCGTCTTATTGCAGCAAAATAACTAAAAATATGTACTTACGCTGTCTGTGGAATATCCAACGGGTTAGATCTCTCAGAATATGTCGGCTAACTTTTTTATTTCTATTCCTGACGTAAAAAAAAGCAGACATTATGAAAAGACTAATTTCCTCCAAAAGAATATGCATTTATAATTGAATGTCAATTGTCAATAAGCTGTTTTGAAATTAATTTCGAATTCATACAAAATCGTACAAAATGAAGAACAAAAGAAGAAATCGATTTCGATTTGAAATCGCGCGAATTCCAGAACATGCCTTATTTTTTCAGCTGGATTTTTTCAGGCGGGAGACAATGCTTTAGACATTCATTGTGGAAGCTGTTTTTGAGAAGGGATTAAACTAAAAAGTATTTTAAATTTGCACCACAACGTGGAATTCACACACCCTTAATGCATTCAAAAGCTGCATCAAATAGATTGCAATCTTATGCTTATTATTCGTTGAAGAATTACAGACGAACAATTTAACATTCTTAAAAGATAAAAGAATTCACACGCAATGCTCTGTAAAGATTGGGGAAATGTCAATCCCATTCTTGACAGACTTAAAAAACAGATGAATGCATTCAGTTGTGACGCTGATTTTGACGCCAACATTTAAAGCGCCACATTTGGTAAACACCAACACCACTATTAAACAAACTTTTTATACAAACACATACATAAAATAATAATCTATACTATTATATAAAAGGCTTCTCACGTATCTACATAGCCGTATAACTCAAGAACTACTCAACCGATTTTTGTAATTCTTTCACTAACATAAAGCAACATGTTTAACTTAGTCCTTTGCATACTTATTTTTTCAAAACTGCTTTTAAAGTTATTAAAATTTAAGTTTAAAAATTAGCCAAAAAAATCAAATCCAAAAAACATTGCTGCATTGAATCGTTAGACACAACCAGCTCGCTGCAGCGTAAAGCTTTCTTGCTCTTTTCCTCTCCGATTGTGTTTGTTGGTATTGTTTATTTTACTTAAAGTGCTTTAAATAAGGGATGTTTTACGTACAAGAGCACACGCAAGAAGTTGTCTCATTCAGTTGGCGCTGAGACTTCAAGCGATTAAGTCTTTGCTGCTTTATTTTTAGATATGCTCTGTTTATGCTGCGTAAATGTTTATCTTTGCTATTTTTTATGCTTTGTAAATGTTTGTCTTTGCTGAGACCAGCATAAGTCTCTTGGCATATACTTATGCTTGAAATTGATAAAGAAATGACGATCACGGAGACGTGCTTACATAAACGTGAAAAGCACAGAATTGTCGTCAAGTTTTAGATTAGCGAAAAACAGGATATATAAAGATTTTTAAGTTGAAAAAAGGATAGCATTTTATACTTTTAATACATTTGGATGAGTATTTTTGAGCGCTATCAAAAGACGAATATTAAAAAAAAAGTGCAAGTCAAAAATGTCTTTAAAAATTCATAACAAATGGAAAACTTCAAACAGTGAGTCATTTTACCTTTAGATTTCAAAAATAAATATTGAATTGAGAAAATTAGTCGTGTAAAAAATCCGTGTAAATAATAAAATCAGGATGATGTAAATTCTAAAATTGAACATTGTACTGTTTTTTAACATTTTTGGTCATTAAAAATTAAAAAGGTCGATCCAAAATGTGAATCAAAAATTTAAAAACCAGTACCAGTGTCCAATTTTAGTACCTTCATTCATATGCGTTTCCTGACGTTATTTTTGATTATAAAATTATAGTTTAAAAAAAAATAAAAATCGGATAAGTAGTATCCAAGATAGACTTGAAAAGAGCGAGAAAAAATTTGAAAATATTGGCGCATAGTGTTATCAATGTGTGGAAAGGTGTGTTCGCATTAGTTAACAGGTGTAAGTGTATTGATACGATACTGAAAGGTGTGGTAAAATTAATTTACAAAATCCTTAATTTAATTTGAATGGAACAATTTTACGTTAAAGAATTAACGTTTTTGTCTTTTTATTAGACTTCTCAAGCAATTAAATACAATTCATACATAATGAATATATATAAAAATCGCGGCATTGGTCAATCAGTTTTATTGGATCAAATCAAAAAATTTAAAATTGTGTGTACATGAGACCGAACCTTGTTTTCAAGACCATTCAATTGTTACTCCAGCAACGAAATTAGCTTCGTTACACCTAAGAATATTTCGAACAAAATTTGGTCCCTATTGGATCACGGTGAGTGCGCACGGTGTCTCCTTGAAATCCTAAGGGACTGTGTATACAAATGAACTGTTTATTAAAAAAAAATTTTTTAAAAAGTAAAAAAAAACATTTACATACTCAAAACAATTTTATTGAAATTTAAAAATTATACGTTCTTAGGCCTTACCAAATATAATTTCGTTTTTGCAATTACAATAGAGTTCAGCTACTACAGCTTTTTCGCACATTCTCAGCATTAATCTATTTTAAGCCACAATCCAGATCTCATTGAAATATTTCAATGTCATGAATTCCAGCGGCTCAAAACAGGTTAATGTGGGAAAAATTTACCCACCATAGAATGGATTAGGCTCAGGACAACACAGGACATAACAACTAACCATGCATACACAAATACAGATCTAATTACACAATAGCTTTCAATCTACTTTTGAGTTGACCTTTTGACAAACTAACGTCAAAAAATGTACAGTTGTTCACAGAGGCACTCATGCGGTTTAAGAAGCAGTAGCCATGTAATTTGTTCTACTAAATGGTAGATAAATTAAGTTGTTAGCATTTCTACTACATCTTAGAATTAAAGATGAAGTTAAGTTAGAGTTAAAGTTTATAAGAGAAAGTATTTCCGGACAATTGAATACACTGGTTATAAGTTGGTGTAGATAGACGATATCCGCACACTTCCTTCGTTCACTTAAAGATTGCATTTTTAATAGTTTTAAACGATCCTCGTATGGAGGAAGGTTAAACAAATCAATGCCACCTAAGCCCCTAAGAGCAAACCGAACAAAACGTTTTTGGATTCTCTCTATACGTTCAACATGAACACTATAACTTGGGGACCAAACTTGACTTGCGTACTCCAAGTGAGGGCGCACTATTGCATAATACAACGTTGTAGTTATAATCATGCTATTGAATTCTTTGGCCCAGCGTTTTATAAATCCAAGCATTGAAGATGCTTTTTTACAAATGTAGTCAATATGATTGTTGAACGATAGCTTAGTATCCATGCATATACCAAGGTCTTTTACGGCACCTACTCGACTTAAAGCAGTATACATGCAATAACAATAGAGTTCAGCTACTACAGCTTTTTCGCACATTCTCAGCATTAATCTATTTGAAGCCACAATCCAGATCTCATTGAAATATTTCAATGTCATGAATTCCAGTGGCTCCAAACAAATTAACGTGGGAAAATTTTACCCACCACAGAATGGATTGGGCTCAGGGACAACACAGGACATAACAACTAACCATGCATACACAAACACAGATGTAATTATACAATAGCTTTCAATCTACTTTTGAGTTGACCTTTTGACAAACTAACATCAAAAAATGTACAGTTGTTAACAGAGACACTCATGCGGTTCAAGGGAGCAGAAGCCATGTAATTTGTTCTACTAAATGGTAGATAAATTAAGTTGTTAGCATTTCTACTACTTCTACGGTTAGAGTTAAAGTTTATAAGAGAAAGTAATTCCGGACAATTGAATACACTGGTTATAAGTTGGTGTAGATAGACGATATCCGCACACTTCCTTCGTTCACTTAAAGATTGCATTTTTAATAGTTTTAAACGATCCTCGTATGGAGGAAGGTTAAACAAATCAATCCCACCTAAGCCCCTAAGAGCAAACCGAACAAAACGTTTTTGGATTGTCTCTATACGTTCAACATGAACACTATAACTTGGGGACCAAACTTGACTTGCGTACTCCAAGTGAGGGCGCACTATTGCATAATACAACGTTGTAGTTATAATAATGCTATTGAATTCTTTGGCCCAGCGTTTTATAAATCCAAGCATTGAAGATGCTTTTTTACAAATGTAGTCAATATGATTGTTGAACGATAGCTTAGTATCCATGCATATACCAAGGTCTTTTACGGCACCTACTCGACTTAAAGCAGTATACATGCAAAAACAATAGAGTTCAGCTACTACAGCTTTTTCGCACATTCTCAGCATTAATCTATTTGAAGCCACAATCCAGATCTCATTGAAATATTTCAATGTCATGAATTCCAGTGGCTCCAAACAAATTAACGTGGGAAAAATGTACCCACCACAGAATGGATTGGGCTCAGGGACAACACAGGACATAACAACTAACCATGCATACACAAACACAGATGTAATTACACAATAGCTTTCAATCTACTTTTGAGTTGACCTTTTGACAAACTAACATCAAAAAATATACAGTTGTTAACAGAGACACTCATGCGGTTCAAGGGAGCAGAAGCCATGTAATTTGTTCTACTAAATGGTAGATAAATTAAGTTGTTAGCATGTCTACTACTTCTACGGTTAGAGTTAAAGTTTAAAAGAGAAAGTAATTCCGGACAATCGAATACACCGGTTATGAGTTGGTGTAAATAGTCGATATCCGCAGACTTCCTTCGTTCACTTAAAGATTGCATTTTTAAAAGTTTTAAACGATCCTCGTAAGGAGGAAGGTTCAAAAAATCAATCCCACCTAAGCCCATAAGAGCAAACCGAACAAAACGTTTTTGGATTCTCTCCATACGTTCAATATGCACACTATAACTTGGGGACCAAACTTGACTTGCGTACTCCAAATGAGGGCGCACTATGGCATAATACAACGTTGTAGTTGTAATCATGCTATTGAATTCTTTGGCCCAGCGTTTTATAAATCCAAGCATTGAAGATGCTTTTTTACAAATGTAATCGATATGATTGTTGAACGATAGCTTAGAATCCATGCATATACCAAGGTCTTTGACGGCCTCAACACGACTTAAAGCAGTATTTTTAATATTGTAGTCAAAAATTAAATTATTCCTTTTGCGCGAAAAGGTCATAGTTTGGCATTTAACAGGATTTAGAAACATATTATTTTTAAAGCACCAAACTTCAAAAGATTTCAGGTCAGCCTGGAGTAGGTTGGAGTCGTCTTTAGTATTTATTGTTCTGTATATTTTCATATCATTTGCATAAATTAACAAATGAGAGTTTTTAATAATGTGGGTAAACATCATTAATGGCTTAAATAAACAGAAGTGGACCTAAGTGACTGCCTTGAGGAACACCTGTTTCCGCAACAAATTCAGGAGACAGAACTCCTCGGAATCGTATTTGATAAGATCGTTCTGTCAAATACGATTTAATCCAGCTGACAAAATATTGTGGAAATCCCAATAACTTGAGTTTAAATAAAATTAAATTATGTGGTAATTTATCAAACGCTTTACTAAAGTCAGTGTAAATGCAGTCGACCTGGTTACCTGATTCAATTGTATTAAGGCAGAAAGATGTAAAATCAAGAAGGTTGGACACAGTGGATCTGCCATTAACAAAACCATGCTGACGAGTTGTTATGACTTCTCCACAATGAATTTTAACACGATCGTACACAATTCGCTCAAAAAGTTTGGGAATCGATGAAAGCTTAGCAAATATTAAATATTGTACAGGTAGACCTCGCTTAACACGTGCTTCTTATAACACGGCCTCGCTCTAACACGGTTTACGTTTTGTGATCATTTTTCGTTTAACACGCTAAATGGCCTCGTTCTAACACGGTTCCGGAAATTTTTTTTTTTTTTTTTTTTTTAAGTCAAAAAATATTTGCACTTGTTGTGTGTGCATTAAAGTACATGTATTAAAAAAAAACCTTCATATTTTAACTGATATTTTTTAGTTCTAAGTCGAAATTTGAACGCCATCTACTGCTAAATGGTATAACATATTTTGCTGGAGTAGAAGCAGACCTCTTTTACCGACAAACATTATGAATTCATATAAGACTCGTAGGTCATAATATGAAATGTTGTGAGAGAGAGCGAGAAGAAATGAGTTACATTATTGTTGAATTATTCAATGCAGCTTTTTATACATCGTTTGTGTTTGAATATGCAATGATATCAGGAATTCCCCGAATTAAGTCTAGCAACGCGATGTTACAAACAAATTTATAAAAAACTGTCAAACAAACAGTCAAAGCTAACAGATTTTTTTAAAAAACAGCCCCAAATGGATGCACCTCAAAAGCGCGCACGATTGACCATAAGCAGCGATGAAGAACAGATTTGAATAGCATGATTGTATTTTGATAAATTTTGAATTCCTTTAGTTACTTTATTTTTTTAAGTTTTTTTTTTAACTATATTTTTTTTAACTATACAAACAAGTAAACTTTTGATTGAAAATCAATTTTTGTTTATTTTTTAAGTTATAACTACAATGAAAATTAATAAAGAGTAAAAAAAACGGCTTTTGATGTATTTTTTGATATCCTGGAACGGAACCCTACTTTTTGTACTGGTTTCTTGTTTCACTTAACACGGTTTTGTTTAACACGGTATTATACGGGAACGTAACCCCCGTGTTAAGCGAGGTCTACCTGTAATCAAATATTAAATTATTCCTTTTACGCGAAAAGGTCATAGTTTGGCACTTATCAAGATTTAGAAACATATTATTTTTAAAGCACCAAACTTTAAAAGATTTCAGGTCAGCCTGGAGTAGGTTGGAGTCGTCTCTGGCATTTATTGTTCTGTATATTTTCATATCATCTGCATACATTAACAGGTGAGAGTGTTTAATAATGTGGGTAACATCATTAATGGCTAAAATAAACAGAAGTGGACCTAAGTGACTGCCTTGAGGAACACCTGATTCCGCAACAAATTCAGGAGACAGAACCCCTCGGAATAGTATTTGATAAGATCGTTCTGTCAAATACGATTTAATCCAGCTAACAAAATATTCTGGAAATCCCAATAACTTGAGTTTAAATAAAATTAAATTATGTGGTAATTTATCAAACGCTTTACTAAAGTCTGTGTAAATGCAGTCGACCTGGTTACCTGATTCAATTGTATTAAGGCAGAAAGATGTAAAATCGAGAAGGTTGGACACAGTAGATCTGCCATTAACCAAACCATGCTGACGAATTGTTATGACTTCTCCACAGTATCTCTTAACCCGATCATACACCACTCTCTCAAAAAGTTTTGGAATCGATGATAGTTTGGGAATGGGCCTGTAATTAGTAACATCATTCCTGCAACCCTTTTTATAAATGGGGCTTATAAATGATTTTTTCCAAAATTGAGGAAAATGGCTTTCGTTTATAGATTTATTAAACAACAAAGAAAGTGGTTGACATAAAAAAGAACTGCATTGTTTTAACACAGCGGCAGGAATTCCATCAGGTCCAGCACTAAAATCTTCATCTATCGATCCAATATAATTAAAAATATCCTCAGCGGTAAAGGATATAGATTCCAAAGAAACCTTGGGTGAAGAACTCATGTAATCAAAATACCCAACATCAGGGTTGAAAGAATCGGAACAGAATGATTCTTTAAAAATAGTAGCAAATAGGCCACAGATTATAACGGGATCATCAGTAAATCCGTCTAGAGTTTTAAATGATGAGGGGAATCCATCGGATTTCTTTTTTGTATTTATGAATCCCCAGAATTTCTTTGGATCAGACAATATTCTCAGCTTAATATTGTCTAAATATTCATTAGAAAGCGTAGCTGAGCAATTTTCAAATTCCAGAAACAAACATTTGTAAGTTTCTAGGTCATTTGAGTCTAAGCTACAGACATATTTCTTCCATGCTCTGTTTCTGTTGTTGCGGAGTGTTTTTAATTCCTTTGTGTACCAGGGGTACGTTGAACTTTTCGCAAATTTCAGGCTATATGGTACAGATTGAGAAAACATAGCAAAGAGTTCCAAATAAAAATAACTAATGGAATAATTAAGATTATTTTCATTTATGTATTCTAAAATTACATTGAGTTTACTATGAATCAAATTATTCAACTTCAAAAAGTCAGCTTTTTTAAAGTTGAATTCATAAACTTTTAAACAAGTGAGTTGTATTTATAATAGTCTTAATCGACTTCTTGACCTGGTCTTAACTACAGACAGTAACAATGTCATTGTTAAGAGGGCCTTCTATGCTCTGACAACTGTTGATGAATACCATCCACCATTGAGTATTTGGTACAAATCAGATAGAAACACATAAATGTGTATCATCGTCAGAAGAATGTCATTTTAAGTCAGGCAAATTAAAATCACCCAACAATAAAATGTTTTCATTAACGTCAAGCAAATTTATAATATATTCTATGCAATTCGCAAGGTTTGCATAGACGTCAGCACTGCTCTTTGGAGGAATGTACGCGTTGAAACATATACATTGGAATTACAATGTACAACCTTAACGCATATTAGTTCGATGTTCAAAGAGCAGGGAATATCAATAAAGGAACTAACAAAGGAGTTCCTGATAGCTAATAAGACACCACCACCAACAGAAAATCCAAATGTGTTTTACGTAGACACCTGCCGTGAAGGCTTAATTCTACGGTGCTCTAAACACTGGACCGACACATTGCGGCGGCCAACGCCCCTTTGAGAGTTCAAAGGTACCAAATAAGCAAAATGTTGTGATGACATGTCGCAACCCATGGTTTGGGTGGAGGCCTATCTAACACCTCTTCCGTACTGCGGAGTACGGCGCCCGAGTTGAGAATGCAACTCACACACCGAGCTAAGTAGCTCTGCCCGCGATATGGGTAGTAAACCACAACCACCGCGAAGCTCCCCGAAGGGCCAGCCCAACAAGTCAGCCTGGCAATGCCAGGGGCCGCTGACTTCCCGTGGTACCAGTTTTCAAGTCCTTGGTCAGACCTCGTAGTAAAGCTACTACCAGTTAAGCTCATCACAGCTCCGGACTGGTGACCAAAAAGAGTTCTTTATTCTGCCAAAATAAAACCTCAAAGATCCATCAAGTCGGATCTACGGACTAACAATCAGATGAAAAGTTATAAATAACCAATCACCTGATACGGCGTCTTGTAAACACCTGACACGCGAAATTGTTTAACCTGTCAATTTGCTCACTAGATGCGAGCGCATTACTGACATTAAACTCTCCATTTGCTACTTGAACAATGCCCATGGAACCTAAATCTCGAATATCTTCGTAAAGAGGACATTCGCACAACACATGGGACCAATCCTCGAGAACTGATCCACAGTGGCAGCCTTCGGTTGCGCTGAGATTCCGCTTATGCAAAAATGCATTAAGAGAACCATGGCCAGTCAACAGGAAGCCCAGACTTAGGGAGAACCTAAAATCTGGACGACCTTCTACAAAAGTCACGTCACGTATAAACTGGTAGATTACTCTACCATTCTGACTCTGACTCCATCTAGATTGCCATCTAGATGTAGCGCATAGTTTTAGCATAGCCTTTACCTCAATCGAGCTCAAATTCCTACCTAGCACGTCCGGAGCCCAATCAGGAGCTAACCAGGGCAAACCCCTACGAATTCGAAATGCAATGCTGGTTTGCATTACCACCAATTCCAAGGGCAGTACCCCCATCAACACCTGAAGTGCATCCGTAGAGACCGTACGGCACACCGGCAAACAACCAATCAAAATCACTCTCTGAAATGAGAGTATCTTGCGGTAGCCAACAGCAGAACTGACTATGTCACCCCACACAGGTGAACCATAAGTTGCACAAGCAACAAACAGCCCACCATACATGAGGTGGACAGCCCGCCTACTGAGTCCCCAGTCACTCCTCAATATCCTACGTACTCGCCCTACCACAGTCAACAGACGCTCTCTTAACTTCTCAAGGTGCACCAAGAAGTTCATCCTTTCTCTCATGTGGATTCCCAAGTACTTGACCTCAGTCACATACCTGAGACCCACACCCTCCAAGCTGACAAAAGGAGGTCGACCGCGTGATAATTTGCCCTTGAGCAACATCATCACCGTCTTGTCCCTTGCCACACTAACCCCTACCTGTGCACCCCAAGCACTTATGGCAGCCATAACCTCACTTGCCCTGGTTTCAAGCTCAGCACGAGAACCACCTTCAACTAATACAAGGAGATCATCAGCATACGCACAGCACTTAGACAGATGTTCAAGCCGCCGCAATAGAGGATCCATCATGAGATTCCATATAAATGGACCACAGATAGAACCCTGCGGACAGCCACGAACAACATCTATCCCTACCGTTTGGTTTACACCTATCACGCATGCTTTTCTACCCGAAAAATAGCTCTGCCAAAGCTTAATCTCCCGGCAACCCACCTCTCCTAGCCTGTCTATCACCTTTTCCCAGCTTAGATAGTCAAAAGCACCCATAAAATCAATTAATAACCCCAAAACATATTTGGAGCTACTCTCATTCACGGTACTTCTAACGTACAGCCAAACATCTTCGACGCTCTTTCCCTTGCGGAAACCAAATTGCCTATCGCAAATTTGAGCACCCCCGCACTCCTGGAGCCGTTCCACCATGACCCTCTCCAGTACCTTTCCAAGCACCGGAAGGAGACTGATGCCCCGGTAGGACCTCGGATTACTCCTCAGCCTATCAGGTGACTTCAGGAGCACAATAACCCGTGCTTGTTTCCATGCGTCAGGGAAGATGCCTTCGCTTAAGCACTTTCCATACAAGGCTTCGAGGTACTTAGGAATGACCTTCCAGATGGTCTTGCACATCTCGCCAGTCATACCATCAATACCCGGAGACTTTTTCCCCCTGAGTTGCGATATGCCGTACTCTACTTCACCCATTCCCAATGCCGGGGGATCAACCACCTCCCTATAAAGAGAAGGGGCCTCACCATCCGTCCTCGGAAAAAATGAGTTCAGCAGAGCATGAACACAATCCCGCCATTCTGTTAAAACAGTACCATTCTGGCTGATACCGTTTACATCAACAGAGCGACTCTGGCCACGACATATTTTATATGCCGTACACCACGGGTCATCCCTGTTGCCCCGGACAAAATCCCTCCAATCCTGCTCTTTTATACGGACCAACAGTTCCTTGTACTCTCTTAAGCTTTCTCTGTACCTATCTCTAAGCTGAGACCACTGGCTATCTCCGGTCACCCTGGCCCTCTGGACTCTGATCCTGAGACAACTGAGCAACCTTCTCTTCAATGTGAGGTCACGCGTCCACCACTTCACCCTACCACGATTAATCTTGCGACACCTCGCAAGCAGAGTGTCGTTGAAACGTTCAACCCACTCACCTAACAGAGCAATCTGTCGAGTAGTGTCTAGGTTTCGAAACACGTGAACCGGGACATCCATGGCCATTTCATGAAGAAATACACCATAAACATTCCAGTCCACGCCGCGAGTACACCACCTTTTCAAGTCTAATTGACGACATGCAACCCTATCGTAAGTGAGCACAATTTCTATTAAATTGTGATCACTCACGCCCCAAGCCCTAACCTCCCAATTAAATCTAAATAAACCTAAGGCTATGCTATTGGCCATTGTTACGTCAATATCGCTAACCCCATTGGGCCCGTGGAACGTGTATAGACCACTTGGTTCATTAATCGCACTGATGCACCTACTAAGCATCCATTCACTCAGCACCTCACCCCTGACATGGTTCCGATATCCAGTGGATACCTTACTGAACCACATAGGGGATGATGCATTCGCGTCGACGCCCAGGATCAGTGGAATGCTGCTCTCGAGTAGTAGCACCGAGTCCAAGTACGTTAAGTACGGTTCAATGGGTTCACCGAACTTGAAATATGCGCTTGCCAGAAGCATCCCACCAAACGCCCCCTCCACCGCGACACAAACCCCCCACTCACTAACGCTGACAATCATGCACTCAACATTCATGTCATTGATAATGACAGCAGAATTACCTCTGGAATCCAGAAAGACCCGCATATCTGCAGGTAAACCCCTTATGCAACCATTGGTGGCATAAGGTTCCTGAATCAGAGCAAAACAGCTCCCACTGTCTCTCAATAACGGGCCCAGATCACACATTGCTGCAAACGAACCCTGACAGTTGAGTTGCAATATTTTTGCACTCATTAGTGTCTGGCGTTCATCCGGGCTAGCATGGCACAGTGCTGCGGACATGCTTCTGACATCATCCAATGTTCAGAGGGCATGCCTTTAAATGCACAATTGCGGCAACTCAACGCGTTGTTGCAACGGCCCGCCTTGTGTCCACTCTGTCCACATCGAAGGCAGACGTCCTCTTTCAGTCTGCATTCGCTAATCCTGTGATCCAGGCTCAAGCAACGGAAACAGCCGAACCGAGGCTTGAAGCTCCTCACCAAGAAGGAGAACCACTTGACGTAGCAACGCCCGACATCCAAAAGGGCATTGATGGCTGCGCCACTGCCCTCCAAAATGACGTTCGACGCCACGCCAGAGCCAACCTTCCACGGAGGGCTCACCAACTTCACGTTCTTTTTGAACTCATCATGACTCATTTTGTCTTTCAGGTTCAACTCGTAGAGATCCCCCATGAATTCATCAAGGGTTATCTCAGAGTTTTTTGTTTACGGCTACCTCCAAGCCAACTTCTCCGAACTTAGTGTTCATCGATATTTTGTTGAGCTCAGCAACCGAAGGAGTTCGTATGAGCGCCCCACCACCATGAATCGGTTGCACCTCATGGACTCTGACCCCCAATGTGGGTCCCACCTTGGTGACCACCTCCTGTACCACCTCTTGTGGAGTCGCCTTGGCGTTTTTGCTCCTAACTACCAAGGACCATGTCTCCACCGGCTTCACCGGTTTTAAGGCCGGCAAGACCGGCTGAGCAACAGCCCTTGGGGCCAAAGCAGGCCAATTTGCAAGATTGGGTGGTGCGCTTCTTCCAGAGTGGAGAATGTCTAGATGCCCCTTTATTCGTTCATTCTCGACTAGGAGACCCATGAGGATCTCCTCATAACGCCCGGCCAAACGGACAATATTATTGGCAAGATTGCCAGCAATACCGCCGTCAAAGACGGCTTGCACCAAATCGTTGGTGACTGACTTAATACTCCTAAGGGCCGAGCCCCCCCCACCTGCAGTTTTAGCCCCGGAGTTGGGCCCCACCGACGCGAGTCCCCCTGACGAAGGCCCCACCGTTGATGCACCTCCAGACGACGGCCCCATTAACTCGGTGCCCCCTGTCAAAGGCACCCCGGTCGTAGAACCCCCAGTCGAAAGACCCCCCGGCAGCACAACCCCCCGTTTTCAGGCATACCTACGGTGGCAGCCTCACCGGACAAGGATCCTCCTGACGACGGCCCCCCTATTGAAGTCCCGCCTGACAACGCGATGTAAACACGTCCGTTCACTTCAACGATCACAGCAAAAGTCACCACCACCAACAATAGAAGAACTGTCAGCGTATCTGTCCTTTCTAAAAACTTGGAAACTATTGTCAAACAATTCCAAGTCAGTAATGCTTCCGTTGAGCCACGTTTCAGTTAACGCAATAATATCTTCTGAAAAATTCTGAGTTGACAAAAATATGTCACGCGTCTTAGAACGTAATCCCCTTACATTTTGAAAGTAAAGGGATAGCCTATTTAGTTTTTTTGGGTCTGACGGACGATATTATTCAACCTTTCAGACTTATTTTTAGGCTTAAACTCAGAAACGAAAATATTATCGCCCCACAAATTAGTGTTTAAAACAGTTGCAAACTCTTCAGCTGCAACTGTCAGAATGAAGGAAGCGTGGGAAGGTTTATTACCTATTTTTTTGCATGAACAGAATGCATTATGATGTATTAAATTATTTTGTTTGACAAACGTCAAAACATTTTCAGTAGTTGTGTCGGGCTGAAGGCGTGAAATAAATATTATTTTTTTTCCTCGACACTGCCCTTAAATTGAAATTTAGTTCATTATTGGGCTGAGTTGAAATTGGACTGTTAGTCAATGGAGGAATATTTAATGGCGATGGTGTAAAGACTTCATTATTTGATTCAGAAGGCATTGCTGAGGATTGCATAGCCTTAAACGGTTTTGGAGCGAAAATTTAGTGTACTTGAAAATCTCCTATACAAATAAAAGACGGTCTTATGTAAAAAGTTAATGCAACTAAACCACAAGCCTTCAAATATTTTCATAAAAATATGTATCGCCCATTTCATATTGAAGTATAATATAAGTTGCACTCACCATTTCTGATTTGGCTCAAATTTTTTTTTTGGATTGGTTTTTTTTTTTAAAGCAAATCCGGAGTTTGAGATTTATAGAGTTTTTCGCGGACCCACAGCCATGCGCATGCCTAAGTAGGGTATATTTTGAGACAACATAGCTCTGTCAATTTAAATTCGATTTTTGTAAATTTCATTTTTTAATTTTTTAAAATTTTTAATTTAAAAGTTTAATGCCATGTCAGCATCAGACGCTATAATTTTTTAACTTTCATAATTTAAGCTTTTTTAACGTTTCATTACTTTTCATTACCTTAAAATTAAAATAAACTTTATAAACTTTTTAAAATGAGCTTCTAAAACGAACGTTTGATTTTCTATAATAAACATTTTAAATTGAGCTTTTAAAACGTTCGTTTAATAGTTTAAAATGAACATTTTAAAAAATAACTTCTAATAGGCGTTTTTAATTTTTATGTCTGAGTTGAGCAACAATTGTCAAAAACAGATCTGCGTTTAATTTTTACCTCTGATGCAGTTGTGCTCAAAATTTGTGTTTCTTTTCATTATCAGAGTATGATCGGAGTTTTGGTCAGATGCCGTCGACGAGCTCAGAAATTTTTTACTGATAACTAAGCAATCGGCTGTCATTTAATTTCATTTAAAAAACAAACAGACACAGAAAAAACATAAGCAGAATCAAAAAATGGCGGTCACCAGTTTGGAAGGTAATTTTTGTCATGAAATTTAGTAACTTAGCGTATATAAAATAATAAATTACATATTTTAGGTTTTAAGTGGACCAAAGATGCAACGATGCATTTAATAAGCCTTATTAAAGCGCATTATTTGCAACTGGAAACGGGTGTGAAGAAACTTGCGTACCAAGAGATTGCTACTGAATTAAATAGAAGCCACAATACAAATTTGTCATGAGAACAAATTGATACTAAGTGGAAGGGCTTAAAGCGGACATATATAAAAAAGTTCGGGACAATAATCAGAGCACTGGGAGCTCTAGAAGATATTCGGAGTATTATGAAGAAATTCATACAATCCTCTTCCAAGCGCCGGAAATAAATCCTCCAGCCACGATGTCAACCGAAGACGAAAGTTTAAATTATGGTGTTGATGAAAATTATATGGAAGCACAAGAAAAAGAACAGCTACAAATAAGTTTTTGAATATATTCCAGCAGTTGGGCGACAAGAGTTAAAGATTTAAAAATGCTTTCTCGCTATTGATCTCATATTTTTTTTTTAAAGAATTGTGCCTGTTTTTTTGTTACGTTTATTTATTCAATAAATTTAAAAATTTTAAATTGATGTGTTTTAAAATAAAGAATTTAATAGGCTTTCTCTTTTGGATTGTGCAGCTTGTAAATCTAAAGATTCATTGAGGTCTTCGTGTTCCACATCTTCAAGATCCTCCACGATGGTAAAATTTTCTTGAATATCGTTGCTTTGCAGACATATATTATGCAAAATACATGAAGCAGCAATATACTTTACTATTGACGAAGGCTTCAGCGAGTCAATGCCAAATAACCTTCTGAATCTTCCCTTAAGCTGTCCAAATGCGCATTCAATAGAAACTCTGCACTCTGCAGATCTTCTCAACAATGAAGCGTCATGTATTGAGCCTGCCTCGCCAGTATAGCAATATGTAAACATCATATTATGGTTGCAAACACCTTGAAGCAGTACTGAGTGATATCCTTTTCGATTAACGTATGAATTGTGGGAAGTTATTGGTGCTCGAATCGGGATATGACATCCATCAATACTACCAACAATACCTTGTTATTGTCAATGTTATTTTTTATTATATAAAAATATGTAAAATGTTTATTCACCTTTAAAACGATATTTTTCTGCATAGTATCTGGATATTTTGGTGGCTTCCGCTGTGTTTGGCCATTTAACAAATAGTTTCATTCTATTAAGCTTGATAAGCATGTCGCAGGTCAGTAAAATGCACCTCCATACACTAGCAATACTCACGCCAAATCGGTCGCCGATTGATCTAACAAAAACATAAGTCTAAGTTTGCTTAAATATTGCTACTCCAACATCATACCTCATAGACTCTTGATTTCCAAGATTACATAGGGTTATCATCAATTGTTTTTCAATTAAAATTGGATTTCGTCCTGGTCCAACTTCATGACTCCAAATTTCATGCAAATCTCTGCATAAAACCTCAAAAACATCTGGATTCACACGAAAATGTTGTTTGAAAGTTCTATCCGAGAATCTTGGCACCACATTTTCTGCATAATTCATATTTTTACAAACTTTAGCGCAAAAACCCATTTCTAATTCGTCTTCGTTCTCATCAAAAAATAAATTGAATGCTTCAAATAAAACAATTGAAAGATTCATCGAACACACACTAATTACTACAAGTTTTAATTAGAAAATGATAATCGATTTTGAATTTATAATTTCATTTATTTTTTTGCCACTTTCATATTAAGTGCAACAATTATGCTTATCCTAAAATTTAATCCTTTAATTTCAGAGCAATTTGACATAACAGTTTATTTCATTCTTTTTTATGAATACAAAAACGGCAGGTTCTAAAATTTTATCAAATTTTAGCAAACAGTTCTTGCGTAGGTCGGAAAGGGTTATTCATTTTTTAACCAATATTTTTTTTCATTTATTATTAATTTTTTATTTATTGGCTTGTATTAATTTTTTAACCAAAGTAGTATATTTAAAATTTGGTTACTAACCAAATTCGATAGGGCTAAGACGGTTTTTTAGTTGCAGCTTAATTTATAAGTAGTAATTTAATCAAGGACCGTACCGGTTATGGCTTTTTTCGAAAAATTCACATATTTACTGTCATATTTTAACTTTTATTTTTTCCGACAAAAGAACAAGTTATTTTGTGCCTTTTATTTTTTCGGGCTGTATAATAGAACTAGTGTCCGACCGAAACCAAAATTTTGGCCGAAATTGAAACCGAAATGCAGCCATTTTGTGATTTCCGGCCGAAACCGAAACCGAAACTTAATGTCTACATGAAAATTTTTTTAAAAGCATTTTATTTTTTATATTTTTTGTTAAAAGCTTTAAAAAGAGAACAATTCAAACAAATTATCATAACGTATATATACGATAAATATTCTTTGAATATTAAAGTTCAACTTTTAAATAATAAATAAAGAGATAATTTTTGATACCACTTTAAGGAACTTTTTTGTATTTAAAGTTAAATAACTTAATATTGTAGTCAAAGAAAAAAGCTTGTTTGCAGTTATAAAATGAAACAAGTTATCGTTTGGTCCTGGGCCCAACTCACACGGTCAATCAAATGACTGTGATACTACGTTCACATTACGGCATAAATTACTTAATTTAAACATAAATTACTCTCCTATATCAACTGCGTTCATACTAGCTGCTTGTAATTTATTTTGAAATTTCCATAACAACTCGCATATTTTTTTACCTTCTTATATTTTGTTTGCATGATTTTATTTTGAATTTACTCTTTATTCTTGTTGACACCTTGTGATGTGTCGATTATTAATCGAAAAAATTAGAGCCGACACAGATTGAATGTTAATTTGGATGGTAATTTATGATAAATTCATTAATTTCGAAGGAAGTAATTTCATTGACAGTTTTCCCACTGGGAAATTACTTAATTTATACATGATTTATGCTTAAATCAAGAATGAGCCATAAATTACGATAGTGTGAACAAGGTATAAGTTTCATATTTTTGGCAGTGAAAAAAAAAAACTGTGAATAAAAAGTGGAAAAAAAGCCCAGGTTAACCAGCTCTAAGACGTGAAGTCTCCTGGCCCATCTAAAAACGAAGACCAGGATAACCAGCTATAGGGCTACTAAGAGCCTCCTGGCATCAACAAAGCGAAGGAGAACATCAACAACAATCAGAGAAAAAAAAACAACGTCAAGCAGGAAAAAGGACTGAGCCAACATCAACAACACCAACAACACATCAACAACACCAGAACACATCAACAACACCAGGAAGAATTGATACAACAATAGTAAGCAAAGAAAAAACAAAAAATAATAAATAAATAATTATATACATATATATATTCACATATTTTAATAATATTTAAGTAGACTATACAATTGAAAGTTTTTGCGAAAAGGAAAAAAAAAAAAAACAATATATTTTTATTTTTCTGCTCTGATAAAAAAAAAATATTTTCAAAATTTTTACTCGTCAACACGCGACTAAGGTAGTACAGAAATTTGCTGCTCTACCATTTTTCGAAAATTCTTTTTGTTTCGACGCGGATTCTGATCCTGAGTACTTAAATATGGATCCAAGTTTTCGTTGAACGACATTTATAATATTGTACCTGTTTTTAACGGCAATCCAGCCGAATTAAATAAATTCATTGCATGCGATTATATACTTTTTTCTTCTGCTAAGACCGACGCAGAACATAAATTCATTCTAGAGGTTATAAAAACACGGCTAGAAGGCTCATCTTTTGAGCTCATCCAATTTAAATCTTTTACCAAATGGAATGATTTGGTACAAGATTTGGAGAATGAGTTCAAAGAAGTAAAAACGCGAGCCTCTGCTCAAAACGAACTTATGACAGCTAGACAAAATTTGAGAGAAACTGTTAAGGAGTTCGGTGAACGAATTGGAAAATTACTGCATTCACTAAATTCAGCTACATTTTCTAGCACTAGCGAAATTTCGATTCGTACATATTTAAAACGCGGGAACGATCACTTGTCAATACGGGTATTCGAGGATGGTTTGCGAAATCATAATTTAAGATTAATTCTTAAAGCTCACAATGAGCGGGACTTGAAGAAAGCCATCATGTATGCCGAGGAGCATTCAGTACGGCTGGAAAAAAATTCGCAATACCAAACCTTACCTTTTAAACCCACATGCCAATATTGTAAAAAGTCAGGGCACACTGAAAATTCGTGCTATCTCAAAAATAATCATGTCTACTCTAATTATAATAGTCAAAATTCTTATCAAAACAAACATCATAATATAAAGAAAGAAATACAATCTATATTTTGTTCATACTGCAAACGGTCGAATCACACGTACAAAGAGTGTAGATTGCGGCCAAGGCAAGAATATAAAGAACACCAAAATAACAGAATCTTAGATAATAAAAGAGCTTTCAGACAATATCCAAATCCGTTTAGAGAAAACAACCAATTCAGAGGTCAATACAATCCTCCTTATCAAACTCACCACGTAAATCATGCATCGGGAAACGAAATAGCACGGGAAAGAAATCAGCGGCGTTTCTCCCCGGATGCAAATAAAAGCCGATGTGCACCAAGCACAACATTAACATATTCAATTATAATACCTTTTTGCGAAGGATACGATGAGCCAGTGCTTCATATTAAACTCGTACCTTCAGACAAAAATATAACTTCACTTTTAGTTGACACAGGCGCACAAATTAGTCTTTTAAAAAACACAGAACAAAATTACAGAATCAACAAACAAAGTAAACACACAGTTACAACCATTTCAGGTAATTCAATGCAAACATTAGGTGAACAGATAAAAACAATAAATGTTCCATATAATGACCAGATGATAACACTGCGTCACAATTTTCATATTCTAAATAAAAATATTAATTTATCCTATGATGGAATTTTAGGAAGCGATTTTCTCACAAAACTTAACTGTAAAATAGATTTCAAGAATAAACAACTGGAAATACCAGTAGACTGCTCAAACGCAGCAGTTAGCAAAAATAAAATTTTAAAATCACATATTGTAGATATTTGTAAAAACACAGAAAAAGGAAACAATGTGTTGCCTACGGGTAACAAAGGGAATTGTGAAAATAGGAATGAAGAGCAGGAGTATGCGCCGAATGGCATAAGTCATATTGAGAATCTTCAACCTAATGTCTACGGGCCACAATCCATCACATTGTCACCTCAAAGTAGAAACAAAATTATAAAAAAAATGTGAAGGCAAAAAGAGAGGAAACTAAGGCATTATTCTTGGATAGGAATAATAATGATATGATATGATAGGATAGAAATAATGATAGGATAGAAAGGAATTGTAAAAACAGGATTGAGTAAACTCAACCTGATGTCTACGAGCTGCAATCCATTACCTTACAGCCTCGTTACAAGCAACTTGTAGAGATCCCTTTTGCTTATTCAAAAGACGTAGTGATCCACAAGAAACAAATAAATCCAGGAGCATATTTGGCGGAAACCCTGGTACGCCCAATTAAAAATAAAGTTAAAGTTCTTTTAATGAACCCAACAGAAGATATTAAAGAAATAAATTTAAATAAAATTCAATATGAGTAGGAAAAGACAGAAAATTTCAATGAAATCAAATTAGATAAAACAGAAGATTTAATAAGGGATAGATTAAAAAAGATAGAAACAAACATTGACCTAACACATTTTAATAAAGAAGAAAAGAAATCAATTTTAGAAATTTGTAGGAATTATAACGATTTATTTTATTTTGAAGGAGACCACCTCACTTGTACAGAAACTTCAGAAAATGAAATTATAGCTGAAGCAAACAAACCTCCATTATTTGTTAGACCATATAGACTACCTGAAAGTCATAGACAAGAAATTCATAAACAAGTTAATGAAATGTTAGAAGATAGTATTATTCGCCCAAGTTCAAGTCCATGGAACTCGCCACTTTTACTTGTTCCAAAGAAGGCAGATTCCGAAGATTACAAACGTTGGAGAGTTGTAGTTGATTTTCGAAAATTAAACGACTTAACTGTCGGTGACGCATACCCATTGCCCAATATTACTGACATACTTGACCAGTTAGGAAGAGCAAAATATTTCAGCACTCTGGATTTAGCCAAAGGTTTTCATCAGATTCCCGTTAAAGAATCTGACAAATGTAAAACTGCTTTCAGCACACCTTTTGGACACTACGAATATAACAGAATGCCATTTGGTTTAAAAAACGCTCCAGAAACTTTTCAAAGGCTCATGAACAACGTACTAATGGGTTTACAGGGATTTGAATGTTTTGTCTACGTCGACGACATCGTTGTGTACGGTTATGACTTATCGGATCATAACAACAAATTCATTTAAATATTTGACCGATTGCGTCAACACAACCTTAAGCTACAACCTGACAAATGTCATTTTCTCAAACATGAATTAACGTATTTAGGGCACATCATTTCTGAAAACGGTATAAAACCAGATCCCGAAAAAATTAAAGTAGTTAAAACTTATCCAACTCCAAAGAATGTGAAAGAAATAAAATCATTTTTAGGATTCGCAGGATATTATAGAAGATTTATTGAAAATTTTCCAGTACAGCAAAACCATTAATTAAACTACTTAAAAAAGATATTAAATTCAATTGGGACGCATTCTGCGATGAAGCATTTTCAAAATTAAAAGAAAAACTAATTAACCCTCCAATATTAGCATATCCAAACTTTGATGAAGAATTCATAGTTACGACGGATGCGAGTGATGCAGGACTTGGCGCAGTCTTATCTCAAGGTATAATTGGAAAAGATAATCCAATATGTTTTGCAAGTAGAACATTGAACGATGCAGAGACACGCTATAGCACCACGGAAAAAGAATTGCTTGCAATTGTCTTCGCTGTAAAACAATTCCGACCTTATATTTACGGTAAAAAGTTCACAATCTACACTGACCACAAACCACTCGAATGGCTAATGAAGTTAAAAGACCCAATGTCAAGATTAGCTAGATGGCGAATTCTCCTATCAGAATATGAATATACGATCAAATATAAAGTAGGGAAAAGCAATACAAATGCTGAAGCACTCAGTCGAATCACTGAAGATGAAAAACTTACAGAAATAGTAAACAAAGTTTTAGTTATGACACGCCAAATGACAAATAAAAAGGAGCAAAATGAAAACGTACATACAAAAATTGAAGAACCCAAAAATACAAGGAACGAGGCAATCTCTAAAATAATAGAAACCCAAGATTCAATATATTTCAATAAAAAATCTGCATTAAAAATATTAATATTACCTCTTACAGAATCTTTAGAAGAAAAATTTATAATAAAATTAATTCCACAATTTATAAAACCTTTAATAGGTGAAATAGAGTTATACACATATAATAACGTAAATTTGCATACGACGACATTACCCATCCCTTTTAAAACTTCAAAAGATCAAGAATTAGCACAGAAAACGCTTAACAAAATAAAAAGCGAAAATCAAAATCATGATTCTATAGCCATATCAATCCCAAACATTAACCCACAGTTTAAAGAAAATTTTAAAACAATGCTTAAAGAAATATTTTCCGATCAAACAATTAATTTGCATATCAACCACATTGTCACCTCAAAGTAGAAACAAAATTATAAAAAAAATGTGAAGGCAAAAAGAGAGGAAACTAAGGCATTATTCTTGGATAGGAATAATAATGATATGATATGATAGGATAGAAATAATGATAGGATAGGAAGGAATTGTAAAAACAGGATTGAGTAAACTCAACCTGATGTCTACGGGCTGCAATCCATTACCTTACAGCCTCGTTACAAGCAACTTGTAGAGATCCCTTTTGCTTATTCAAAAGACGTAGTGATCCACAAGAAACAAATAAATCCAGGAGTATATTTGGCGGAAACCCTGGTACGCCCAATTAAAAATAAAGTTAAAGTTCTTTTAATGAACACAACAGAAGATATTAAAGAAATAAATTTAAATAAAATTCAATATGAGTAGGAAAAGACAGAAAATTTCAATGAAATCAAATTAGATAAAACAAATGATTTAATAAGGGATAGATTAAAAAAGATAGAAACAAACATTGACCTAACACATTTTAATAAAGAAGAAAAGAAATCAATTTTAGAAATTTGAAGGAATTATAACGATTTATTTTATTTTGAGGGAGACCACCTCACTTGTACAGAAACTTCAGAACATGAAATTATAACTGAAGCAAACAAACCTCCATTATTTGTTAGACCATATAGACTACCTGAAAGTCATAGACAAGAAATTCATAAACAAGTTAATGAAATGTTAGAAGATTATTCGCCCAAGTTCAAGTCCATGGAACTCGCCACTTTTACTTGTTCCAAAGAAGGCAGATTCCGAAGGTTACAAACGTTGGAGAGTTGTAGTTGATTTTCGAAAATTAAACGACTTAACTGTCGGTGACGCATACCCATTGCCCAATATTACTGACATACTTGACCAGTTAGGAAGAGCAAAATATTTCAGCACTCTGGATTTAGCCAAAGGTTTTCATCAGATTCCCGTTAAAGAATCTGACAAATGTAAAACTGCTTTCAGCACACCTTTTGGACACTACGAATATAACAGAATGCCATTTGGTTTAAAAAACGCTCCAGAAACTTTTCAAAGGCTCATGAACAACGTACTAATGGGTTTACAGGGATTTGAATGTTTTGTCTACGTCGACGACATCGTTGTGTACGGTTATGACTTATCGGATCATAACAACAAATTCATTAAAATATTTGACCGATTGCGTCAACACAACCTTAAGCTACAACCTGACAAATGTCATTTTCTCAAACATGAATTAACGTATTTAGGGCACATCATTTCTGAAAACGGTATAAAACCAGATCCCGAAAAAATTAAAGTAGTTAAAACTTATCCAACTCCAAAGAATGTGAAAGAAATAAAATCATTTTTAGGATTCACAGGATATTATAGAAGATTTATTGAAAATTTTTCCAGTACAGCAAAACCATTAATTAAACTACTTAAAAAAGATATTAAATTCAATTGGGACGCATTCTGCGATGAAGCATTTTCAAAATTAAAAGAAAAACTAATTAACCCTCCAATATTAGCATATCCAAACTTTGATGAAGAATTCATAGTTACGACGGATGCGAGTGATGCAGGACTTGGCGCAGTCTTATCTCAAGGTATAATTGGAAAAGATAATCCAATATGTTTTGCAAGTAGAACATTGAACGATGCAGAGACACGCTATAGCACCACGGAAAAAGAATTGCTTGCAATTGTCTTCGCTGTAAAACAATTCCGACCTTATATTTACGGTAAAAAGTTCACAATCTACACTGACCACAAACCACTCGAATGGCTAATGAAGTTAAAAGACCCAATGTCAAGATTAGCTAGATGGCGAATTCTCCTATCAGAATATGAATATACGATCAAATATAAAGTAGGGAAAAGCAATACAAATGCTGAAGCACTCAGTCGAATCACTGAAGATGAAAAACTTACAGAAATAGTAAACAAAGTTTTAGTTATGACACGCCAAATGACAAATAAAAAGGAGCAAAATGAAAACGTACATACAAAAATTGAAGAACCCAAAAATACAAGGAACGAGGCAATCTCTAAAATAATAGAAACCCAAGATTCAATATATTTCAATAAAAAATCTGCATTAAAAATATTAATATTATCTCTTACAGAATCTTTAGAAGAAAAATTTATAATAAAATTAATTCCACAATTTATAAAACCTTTAATAGGTGAAATAGAGTTATACACATATAATAACGTAAATTTGCATACGACGACATTACCCATCCCTTTTAAAACTTCAAAAGATCAAGAATTAGCACAGAAAACGCTTAACAAAATAAAAAGCGAAAATCAAAATCATGATTCTATAGCCATATCAATCCCAAACATTAACCCACAGTTTAAAGAAAATTTTAAAACAATGCTTAAAGAAATATTTTCCGATCAAACAATTAATTTGCATATCAACCACATTGTCACCTCAAAGTAGAAACAAAATTATAAAAAAAATGTGAAGGCAAAAAGAGAGGAAACTAAGGCATTATTCTTGGATAGGAATAATAATGATATGATATGATAGGATAGAAATAATGATAGGATAGAAAGGAATTGTAAAAACAGGATTGAGTAAACTCAACCTGATGTCTACGGGCTGCAATCCATTACCTTACAGCCTCGTTACAAGCAACTTGTAGAGATCCCTTTTGCTTATTCAAAAGACGTAGTGATCCACAAGAAACAAATAAATCCAGGAGTATATTTGGCGGAAACCCTGGTACGCCCAATTAAAAATAAAGTTAAAGTTCTTTTAATGAACACAACAGAAGATATTAAAGAAATAAATTTAAATAAAATTCAATATGAGTAGGAAAAGACAGAAAATTTCAATGAAATCAAATTAGATAAAACAAATGATTTAATAAGGGATAGATTAAAAAAGATAGAAACAAACATTGACCTAACACATTTTAATAAAGAAGAAAAGAAATCAATTTTAGAAATTTGTAGGAATTATAACGATTTATTTTATTTTGAGGGAGACCACCTCACTTGTACAGAAACTTCAGAACATGAAATTATAACTGAAGCAAACAAACCTCCATTATTTGTTAGACCATATAGACTACCTGAAAGTCATAGACAAGAAATTCATAAACAAGTTAATGAAATGTTAGAAGATTATTCGCCCAAGTTCAAGTCCATGGAACTCGCCACTTTTACTTGTTCCAAAGAAGGCAGATTCCGAAGGTTACAAACGTTGGAGAGTTGTAGTTGATTTTCGAAAATTAAACGACTTAACTGTCGGTGACGCATACCCATTGCCCAATATTACTGACATACTTGACCAGTTAGGAAGAGCAAAATATTTCAGCACTCTGGATTTAGCCAAAGGTTTTCATCAGATTCCCGTTAAAGAATCTGACAAATGTAAAACTGCTTTCAGCACACCTTTTGGACACTACGAATATAACAGAATGCCATTTGGTTTAAAAAACGCTCCAGAAACTTTTCAAAGGCTCATGAACAACGTACTAATGGGTTTACAGGGATTTGAATGTTTTGTCTACGTCGACGACATCGTTGTGTACGGTTATGACTTATCGGATCATAACAACAAATTCATTAAAATATTTGACCGATTGCGTCAACACAACCTTAAGCTACAACCTGACAAATGTCATTTTCTCAAACATGAATTAACGTATTTAGGGCACATCATTTCTGAAAACGGTATAAAACCAGATCCCGAAAAAATTAAAGTAGTTAAAACTTATCCAACTCCAAAGAATGTGAAAGAAATAAAATCATTTTTAGGATTCGCAGGATATTATAGAAGATTTATTGAAAATTTTTCCAGTACAGCAAAACCATTAATTAAACTACTTAAAAAAGATATTAAATTCAATTGGGACGCATTCTGCGATGAAGCATTTTCAAAATTAAAAGAAAAACTAATTAACCCTCCAATATTAGCATATCCAAACTTTGATGAAGAATTCATAGTTACGACGGATGCGAGTGATGCAGGACTTGGCGCAGTCTTATCTCAAGGTATAATTGGAAAAGATAATCCAATATGTTTTGCAAGTAGAACATTGAACGATGCAGAGACACGCTATAGCACCACGGAAAAAGAATTGCTTGCAATTGTCTTCGCTGTAAAACAATTCCGACCTTATATTTACGGTAAAAAGTTCACAATCTACACTGACCACAAACCACTCGAATGGCTAATGAAGTTAAAAGACCCAATGTCAAGATTAGCTAGATGGCGAATTCTCCTATCAGAATATGAATATACGATCAAATATAAAGTAGGGAAAAGCAATACAAATGCTGAAGCACTCAGTCGAATCACTGAAGATGAAAAACTTACAGAAATAGTAAACAAAGTTTTAGTTATGACACGCCAAATGACAAATAAAAAGGAGCAAAATGAAAACGTACATACAAAAATTGAAGAACCCAAAAATACAAGGAACGAGGCAATCTCTAAAATAATAGAAACCCAAGATTCAATATATTTCAATAAAAAATCTGCAATAAAAATATTAATATTACCTCTTACAGAATCTTTAGAAGAAAAATTTATAATAAAATTAATTCCACAATTTATAAAACCTTTAATAGGTGAAATAGAGTTATACACATATAATAACGTAAATTTGCATACGACGACATTACCCATCCCTTTTAAAACTTCAAAAGATCAAGAATTAGCACAGAAAACGCTTAACAAAATAAAAAGCGAAAATCAAAATCATGATTCTATAGCCATATCAATCCCAAACATTAACCCACAGTTTAAAGAAAATTTTAAAACAATGCTTAAAGAAATATTTTCCGATCAAACAATTAATTTGCATATCAACAAAAGAACAATTTTCGAAAACGTAAAGGAAATAGAAACAATTTTACGAGAATATCATGAATCACGGCTTGGGGGACATCAAGGAGTAAATAGAACAATTAAAAGATTAAAAGCAAATTACTACTGGCCAACAATGAAAATTTATCTACAAAATTACATAAGAAAATGTGAATCGTGCCAGAAAAATAAACTAAATAAATCTCCAAAAGTGCCAATGAAAATAACAACGACGAGCTCTTCACCATTTGAAAGAGTGGCTTTAAACATAGTAGGTCCACTTCCAGTGACTTTCAAAAGTAATAAATACATCTTAACTTTTCAAGATGATTTAACCAAATTTACTGAAGCTATACCTTTAGAGATTTGGTGACCGTGTCGTGCAGGTTAAGTGTGTGGCTTAGCACGCTCGGAGCCCGAGTTCGATCCCCAGTCGCGGCGAAAAGTTTATTCAATAAAAAAAATTTTTCTGATCGGTCACCTCAGAGAGTAAATAATGCCATGTAAAGCTTCTTGAGAACATGAGCCGTTCGGAGTCGGCATAAAACATGTAGGTCCAGTTCTCGGTTAATTGTGTGCACACATTTAATAACACACACAACATAATTGATCATAGAAGCTCAGTCAAAGTCCTTTCAAGGGCTGAAATGGCCAATTTGTTGTTGTTGTTATACCTTTAGAGAATACAGAAGCAAACACAGTTGCAAGAGCTTTTGTAGAACATATACTCTGTCGATTTGGATTCCCAGATTCACTTTTAACTGATCAAGGTACTAATTTTCTTAGCGATTAATTTAAAGAAGTATGTATATTATTAAAAATTAAAAAATTACAAACAACTCCATATCATCCACAAACAAATGGAGCACTTGAAAGAAGCCATCGCACACTTGCGGAATATCTTCGGCATTATGTCAATAATGACTCTCTCATTTGGGACTCATTGGGACAACACGCCTCACAGAAGCACCAATTACAGCCCTCATGAATTACTCTATGGATACCCTGCAAAAATTCCATCCACTTTACAAAAAGACCCATCATTAAATTATAACTACGAAAATTATGTAAATGAATTAAAGGCACGACTACAACACGGATTTAAAATTGCAGGCCAAACATTGAAATATAAAAAGAAAAATCAAAAGAACAATATGACAAAGGTTCCAAACCGAAAACATTTAACGTTGGAGAAAAGGTTTTGATTAGAAACCAGACCCGGAAAAATAAATGTTCATCTCTTTGGGAAGGTCCATATGAAGTTATTAAGATTATTTCACCCGAAAATACTGCTATAAAAATTCGCAATAAAATTAAAGTAATACACAATAACAACCAGAAATCATTCTCCGATTAAAAAACACAAATCATAAACAAAATAAACGTTAACAACATTAATATAAAATACCAACCTCAAAAAAAAAACCCAAATCTAATATGAAGTTATTTATTCTTTTTAAAACAGGCAGTCTTTTGTTTTCTTCATGAACCAAAACTTATTAACTTCTCTCAAATTTTAGCTGATACATAAAAAAAAAGAAGAAATATTCCGCTTATAAGTTGAAAAAAAAAATAAAATAAAAAAAATGTTGTTTGTACAATACGCAAAAACTTGAAAATATATTCCGCTTAAGTTAACAAATTGAAATTATGGGGCAATACGCAAAAAGAAAATATATTCCGCTTACAAATTGAAACAAAAATTTAAATTAACAAATTTAAATTATGGGGTAATAAAGCAAAAACTTTCAAGCTATATATAAAAATATTTTTTAAAATGTAAAAGTAAAAAAATAAGTCCGTATATAAGAAAAATATAAATGCACATAGGACACACATACATATTTTGAAACAAATACTTATATGTTACACATAAATTTTCTTCTAAATATAAATTATCATAATACTTAAAACAAAAAAAAAAAATTGATATATAGTACATATTTTAAAACAAACAAAAAACATAATGTGTTAGACATTTGAATAAAAAATAAAAGAAAATACAAAAACAATATATATATATATATATATATAAATATAAGTAGATAAATAACTATTAGACAAAAAAAAAGAAAAATTTTTTTTAACAAATATATCACATGATCATACTTATATTATCAGATAAATTTAACTTCATATATACTACTTTACTTGTATATAATTCTTAAAACGTATTTGTATATAAAAATTATAAAAAAATTATTTGTTACTATAAAAATTCATGTAATCCTCATTTCTGCTCACTGTCGGTGGTATCACGACAGAAAATTTTTCAACCTCTTTAAGGAGAAAAATTTTCTTTTATAAGGGGGAAGGGATGTTGTATCCCACAACATTGCATGTACACTTGCATGTACACCTCACACCAATTCCAAAGAACCAACTCAATAAATATTATAACCAGATGTCGATATCAAAAATGCAGCGATCTGCATTTCGACATAAATAATAAACAAAAAATATAATACAACGAAAGACAACAACCTAATTTGAGTACAGCAACTCAAATTGCCAGCGTTCAAGAAAAGAAAAACATACTGACCTAATTTAAGCGCATATGCTTAAATTACCAAAATAAACAAAACCAATGCTTTGTTTTTATTGTCAAGTGGTTCCGACTCAAACGTCGGCGACAACAAAAACAAAGCAAGTGACTGTTTGGGTGCATCAGCATTGGCTTGCACGGTCAGCAACTGCCCTAGTTACTGCGCTGCTTGTAAGGTGCATTGCCTGCAACTGCGTAACATGCAAAGTGTACGTGATCGCGTATCATTAAGGGGAAGTAGAACGATATGTAAATTTACATAATGATTTACATTTCCTTAATATATGTAGCTTATGTATTGATTTTGATTGGTTGGTATCTATTTGAATTTCTACTTATTGGTAATTATTGGAATATGGAACCGCCCTCGAAAACTGAGGATTTTCCTTTATAAACCACCGACCGGCGTAGAAACGATGGAAGAAAGAAAGATCCTCGCCTAGACAGCGGGCCTTTTTAGATTAAAATTATAAAATAAAAATCAAACTTTGGTCGCAGCCACGCATAGACAGCGGGCCATTGTTGATATAAATCAAACAAAATAAAATATAAATCAACCATAAACAACAAAATCAAATAAACGTCTTTTTCTTTCCGTCCATGGTCGCTCTTCTCCTCGTGAAAGCATGGAGACCATAGGACGTTAAACATAACACTTATACAAAATCTGAATAGCAAAGAGCTTTGCAAGAGTTCTTATTTGGCTTCGACAGAGACTCTTCTTAAAGCTATCAGTTACTTTTGCTTTTCATATGAAGCAAAAATAGTGCTATTAAACTCAAGAAAGTAGCCTTATATATTCTCTACAAGTGCTTAGTAGCGCTGCTAAAGCTAAAGTTGAAGCTTGTTGCTTTATAACATAGCTCTTTAAGCTCTGCAGTAATTAAAATATGGCTGAAATTGTTACTTGGGAAGGCTATGCAGGATGACGTTGAACAATACATGCAGGTCCGTCAAGGTAGGCAATTACCTCTCCGAAACATTTAATACCGAACGAGGTTTCAGACAAGGCGACCCGCTATCATGCGATCTCTTAACTTTTATCATGGAGGGATCCTACGAAAGCCAGATGTACCATTTGTACCATTTTCCACAAAAGTGTCCAGCTCCTTCTTATGCTGATGATATCGATATTATCGGCAGAACCAAGAGAGATGTAACTGCTTCTTTCGCCGCTATCGAAAAGGAATCAGCCAAAGTGCGTTTGACGGTGAACGAGGGCCAAACAAAGTATATGCTGTCTGCAAATAGGGAAGCGCAGCGTCTAGGCTCCCATGTTACAGTAGGCAGATATAACTTTGAAGTTGTCAAGGAGTTTACATACCTTGGCACCGCCGTAAACAGCAACAACAATGTCAGCCTGGAGATAAAGCGAAGAATAACAATTGCTAATAGGTACTTATACGGGCTAAGTAAGCAATTAGGTTCCAGAGCCCTCTCTCGATCGACAAAACTAACACTCTACAAGACGCTCATCATACCTGTGCTTCTTTATAGTGCTGAGGCATGGGTGGTATCGCAAACAGATGCAGCCGCTCTTGGGGTGTTCGAAAGGAAAGTTCTACGCAAAATCTTTGGTCCTGTTTGAGTTGGTGACGACTATCGCATTCGAATGTACCACGAACTGCACGAACTCTACGACTACATTGAATTAGTCCAGCGTATAACAATTCAGCGACTACGTTGGCTGGGTCATATCTTTATAAAAAGGTGTTTGAGGCGAAAGCTGAGGGTCGACGACGAAGAAGAAGACCATGCCTTCCGATGGATTGACCAGGCTGAGGAAGCCCTAACCACGCTTGGTGAAAGAGATTGGAGACGGCGCACGCGAAGCAGAGACGCCTGGCGAGAGCTGATGAAGTCGGCCGTAACCCAACAACGGGTTTTCATGGCCACTTAAGTAAGTAAGTCAGTGTCGATGGCTTGTGGGCCCACCTGCAATACGACGGCGGAGCAGATCTACAGAGAAGCGGTGAATATACAAGCAGTTGGTATACTTAATATAAATATTAAGTTAAGGAAACAATAAAAAATTGTTTAACACAGCTTAGCAGAGGAAAAAAAAACAAATGTTATTAATTCTTGTCGTGGACCCTGGAATCCCGCTGAGCGTACCTCAGCATAAGACAAGAACCCAGGGAGGTTCGTTGCACAGTATTATCATTCTTTTCAACGCTGAAACACTGGATAAATAAATAAATAAACATGACATAAGCCAATGGCAACCCATGACTGTCAGGCTACAGAATGGGCATTGCCATTGGCAATCTTTGAGGCTGCAGTCATCGCAGGCTGCATTCAACAAAAAATTCAATTCAGTGTGAATTCTCTACGTTTTGCACTTCATGAACTAAAAATAATTTGTATCAGCCTAACGATTTCACACTCTGAATGCCACAAAAAAGGATTTCAGCTTTTGAACAATTTATACAAAAGTAAGAATAGTGTAAATGAGTTCACATTTTTAAAAGCTCTGATATAAACTTAGTTTATTGAATACCATAATTATACGCATTCCTGTATCAAATTTACAACTCAAGCGTTATAATAGGATCACGCCCTTTTTCAAACTCTTCCACCTTAATTTGTGTTTTTTTTTAAAAAATGCGAAATTAACTCATTTTAATTAACAAAAATCAAAAATTTGGCCATTTTTAAAAACTTTGTTTCCCCTTTTCACAAAAATTCTCTTTTTTGTTAAAAAAACAATACCGTCAATTATCATCGCAGCATTTTGACAATATATGCCTACGCTAAACAGCTGATTAAATCCTATTAATACTACCTTCCTTATTGTATCATGGCTCAAATGACTGCGCTCTTTTGCTCTCATTTTAAAATAAGTGTGCCGAAATGAAAAAAGTCGAAAATGTACGCAACCTTATATAAATTATGATACAAAAACTAAAGGTCAAAGCGAAGTTGACAACTCATATAAAATCTCAAATCTACGAGAAAAACGTGAGAAAGTTAGAATTTTTAAATTGCAAACGAAGTTGAATTTGTCTTGTTTCTTAAATTAAAAATTGTAAAAAATTATTCTTTTCAGTGTTTTGCTGATATTTAAGCAAGCAAAAAGTGTTTCAAGTCCAACATTATTGAAAATTTATTAAAAGAAATTTACTACAAGCCACATATTCGCCATACATCTGATTTTGACAATATCGGCAGCAAAGAAAAGAGAGCAAAACCAGCGCTGCAGCTACCTTATTTGTTATACTATGATATAAATGAACCTTGAGTACGAAGATCTTTCCTAGAAATATGGAAGAATATGGCACAATATTGCCACGATTTCTGAAATGAAGCGAGTGATTTTTCACACATGAGTGATTTTTTAACCACACAATTTATTGTTGCAAAGGGCGTTCAAGTAAATGCGAAAACACGTATATTAGTGAACAACCCCAACACTTCAATTGAAATTTGCTAGCGCAGGTATAAAGTTAAAACTTTAAAAAGTTAATATTAAGTTTTTATTACAAATTCAGACATTTTAAATTAGTTCCACTGATATATATGTGGGAAATGAGGTAAACAGACGGACCGATATTCGGACAGATGACTAGACACATCATTTATGAATGGCAACACTGACAGGGACAGACAATAACAGGGACAAATACTTACATAACCTATCGGTACATGAGACGGAATGGTTATGGTTATTTCGGTACATGAGACCTATGACTGAACGTCAAAATTTTTCTATGAAAAAAACATACATTTTTTTTTGCGGGAAAAAATTTTTGAATTTGAAGTTTTAAAATTTTTTTTATCTTTGATTCTTTTTAAGTTTTTCAAAGAGGGTGCCAACTCGAAAACATTAAAAAAAATTTTGCATTTTTTGTGATCTTCTCAACTAAAAACAGGTCAGAATTCTGTGGAGTCAGGTCAAAATGGAAAAAATTCTGCATCTTCAGAGGGCAGAATTTTTCGTTGAGAAAAGAAAACGCTATTAGTGATTTCGTGTGTGAATTTTGATTGGCATCTATGCGCCAGTGCTCAATGAGTTGCAAAGTTATTTCTTTCGTCCAATCAATCTAAATAATTGTTATAAAATATCAAAGTGGAAAATAAAAAATTTAATTTTTACTTTTTTTAAATTTTTTATAGCATATTTTGTTTCTTTCAAACCGTGAGTGTCAAGAGTGTAAAAACAGAGATGCTCAGCCTGAGGCTCCAAGGATGGCGCCTTATCCATACGTTCAACTTGCTGCGTGTTTTCGCCCCTTTACATCCGCTGGAGTTGATTACTTTGGGCCAATTTTGGTATCTGTGCGCAGGAGTACCGAAAAACGCTATGGGGTATTGCTGACTTGCCTAACAACGAGAGCCATTCATATCGAGCTCGCTTATTCTCTCTCAACAGACACCTGTGTACTTGCCATACGCAATTTTATGGCCCACCGTGGTTCCCCCATTGAGCTATGGAGTGATAATGGAACAAACTTCAAGGGTGCCCAACGCGAACTGCAAGATCCCTTCAAAGAAATGGACTAAAATGGTTTGGTAAAAGCTTTAACAAGTCCTTCAATGCACTGGTGTTTTATACCACCAGCCTCCTCCCACATGGGAGTCTTTCTGTGAAAGACTTTCTGTACCGCATAATGCCTTCTCGTTATCCATCTGAGGAGGTTCTCCGAGGTGCACTTATGGCAGTCGCAGCTGTCGTCAATTCCCGAACACTAACATATATTCCGATCACGAACGAAGACGAAGACGAGGAGGCACTCACTCCCAACCATTTTTTACTTAGGAGCTCTAATGGATTGAAACCTTTGACAGAGCCGAATGGTGAAGGAATAGTACTTCGAAAGGGATGTAGAATGTCTCAACAGCTTGCGGATGCATTCTGGCGCTTCTTGGTCAGGGAGTATTTGCCAGTGATTACGCGATGAACAAAGTGGTTTCATGATACGAAAACAATTGAAATAGGGGACACTGTCTACATCGTCGACTCAAATAATCCTAGAAATTGTTGGTCAAAGGGCAGAATTGTCGCAGTAAAGAAAGGCGCCGATGATCGAGTCAGAAGTGCAATAGTAAAAACTGCAACCGGGCTATACGAGCGACCTGCTGCCAAGATAGCCGTACTTTCCGTAGATACATTGGTGGTAGACCCTTCGTTGGTCATACCAGGGGGGAGTGTGCGAAAAATACGGCAGCACCTAAATAGTACTATTAACTTGCACATCCCTGAAGAAACTCAGCAACACTGTACGTGCAGAAATTTGACATTTTGCTGGCTAGCTTGAAAACGTGCTCATAATTTGATTATATAAGAATTGGCATTGAAGTAAAAAACAAACCGAAGTATGTATTTTGTTTATTTATTAAATATCCTTATAATATACTCATCATATTAGGATTTTTAAGCTCAATAAATGGAATGTAAATGAGTTGGTAAAAATCGGTCGTTTTTATTTCAACAACAAGGTTATATTTGTAAATATTTCTTATTCTTTTTAACGAGCAAAAATAAGAAATAAATTAAAACACCAAAAACAACGCCAGCTTAGGAAGATTTGTTAAAGATATAAAATTAAATTAAATAAAATAAAAGAAAAATTATTAAAAAGAAATGATAAAATATTGAAATATAGAAGTGAATCTAATGGACTTATATTTCAGTGTTACATACATATTTTAAATAAAATAATTTCTGTTCTATTGTCATGGATAACGGTTCATAATAATATTAAATTTAACGCGCTACAGTATGACTCAAGCTGATTGGAGTCGGTCATCAGCCCAATGTGACATGCGATATATTGTGAGTCAAGCTGACAGAACTCAAGCTGACCAAACTATGTAATACGTTGTGGAACGTGTGAACAAAACTGAATTAACAATATGTCATAAATAAGGGTAACGAACTGCAAGTGTAATGAACTGCTGATCTAGTTCGATCTAGTTCGAAAAGCGCTCTTGATAAATACCAAGTTATCTAACAGTTACCGTTCTACCTGGGTAGTGTCCGACCGAATATTCGGTTTCGGTTTCAGCCCTTTTAATCAGTTTCGGCTATTGGGCATCAATATGGCCGAAACCGAGTATTAGGTCGGACACTTCTAATTTGCGTCTTTCATATATTTCAAAAGTAGATGTGAGTTCGGTTTCATCAAAATTTTTAATGGTGTTAAGAAGAACAAAACGTGAAACTCACAGTCATTTGATTGACCGTGTGAGGTGGACCCAGCACAAAACGATATATGTATTTTGTTTCATTTTGTAACTTGGTGGCTACACGTTCAATTTTTCTTTCAAGTTGCAACACATTCCCACTTTTTTACTAACACACTCAAACTTTTCGAACTTGACAACCAACTTGATATCAATTTTTCCTTTCAAGTCGTGAGGCAACTTGACGGTCAAGTTAAACAGCTGATCACAGTTTTTGTAAATAAATTCTCGTGTTTGTTGTGAAATTTTGAGTTGTTGCCTTAACGATGGCATCTTGAAAGTAAAATTGACTATCAAGTTGCGCACAGCCTACGTCACAGCTATCAATTCGAATGAATTTTGACAAGCACTATGTGTGATCAACTTGAAAGCAATTTCTTGAACGTGTAGCTGCAGCGTAAATGCAGACAAGCTCTTTTTTTAGACTATAGTATTAAGTTATTTAACTTTAAATACTAAAAAGTTCCTTAAAGTGGCATTACTGTCTGACCAGAATCATGTCGTTGTCGTATCGGTGAGAGAGAATCGCTTAGAGTTGGCCCAGAATTAAAGCGTTGGCTTTGTCGTTTTGCTTTTTCTCAATGTGTCAGTTCGTTTTTTCATTTAAAAAAATTTAAAAATGTAACATTTAAGAAAAATAATATAAACAACTTTGTTCAGTGTTCTCATCGTACTCCGATTGAATTGATTATTACTCCACTTCTATTAAGTCCACTACTTTTTGCAATACTTTTCATATAAATTAACTGCTTTTTCAACTTCAGACTACTCCTTTCATTATTAGAGCAAGTAGGAACACTGTTTACTCGCTTCATTTGTTGACAGATTCTCCAAGTTTTGTTATAATATGGCAATATTTTTAGAGTGAAGCTGAGAGAGCTGTCAAATAAACGACACAGAAAAATTGAAAATAGTAATAATTCTATCTTGGCGTTTTCGTTGTCGTTTTCTGTCACAATTTCTCCCATAAGGTTTTCATTGTCTCTGCTAGCGCTCTGCCTGCCGACACGACAACGACATGATTCTGGTCAGACAGTTAAAAATTATCTCTTTATTTATTATTTTAAAGTTGAATTTTAATATTCAAAGAATATTTATCTTATATATATACTTTATTATAATCTGTGTGAATTGTTATGTTTTTTGAAAGCTTTTAACAAAAAATTTAAAAGCAATAAAATGTTTTTTAAAAAAGTTTTCATGTAGACATTTTGTTTTGGTTTCGGCCGAAAATTACAAAAATGGCCGTATTTTGGTTTCGGTTTCGGCCAAAATTTTGGTTTCGGTCAGACACTTATAATAACCAAAGTAGTAGCAGGGTGGAGAGCAGCTCACCGATATTGTCAAAACGAAGTTGACAACTCATACAAAAACTACGAAAGCTAAGAATAGGCAAAATGTTAACAATGACCCACTACTACACTCTCGCTTGTTTATGTTAAATAATTGTTAAAAATTGTGATTTGTTGTTTTCTTTTTTATTTTTATTGTTATTAAAGTAATAATAAATAAAATTAAAAGTGCAAATTAAATAAACTGCAATACACTGCAAGCAGTTTGCAGCCACTATTGTTGCTGCTTAAACTCAGACTTCTTGGAACAATTTGCTGCAAGCACTGTGAAGTCACTGTTATTGATCGGTTATTATATTGCTTTAATTTTTGTTTAGTTTAATTTTATTATAAAATAATATCACAACGTTGTATTTAATTTGATTTACACTAAGCACAATGTGATGTTCAATTGATTTTAGATTTGTTTGTTAGCTTCGGCTGGTTTGCTTCGTCTGCATTCGCCAAGATGGCTAATTTTGACATTATTGTGGATTTCACATCTGTGAATGTTATAAAATAACATATAAAAGTAAACAAATAGCAATGAACTCAAACTTCATGTTTAGCAGAACATTGGCACAGCTTTCTAATACTTATCGCTAAGGCCAATGCATGTGCCCAAAAATGCTTACATTGCACAATAATGTCCTGTAGCCAGCAGACGACATCATAACGTGTCCTGTAGCCAGCAGATGACATCATAACATGTCCAGTAACCAGCAGACGAAATCATAACGCGTCCTGTAACCAGCAGACGACATATACATAAAAAATATATATCTAATCTTCAAAAAGAACAAGATACATCATCACCATGGGCATTGATGACCTATGCAGTGGCTATACAAAAAACAATAGTGAACTACAAGAAGGCGCCGGTCAGCAGAATTCATAGCCTCAAAGACCCAACAAAGATGTGGCAGAACAAGAGTGACGAAAAACTTATCAAGCACTAAGTATCTCAGTGGCATCAGATTCAACATGCATTTCATGCAACCAACATCATGCTCTGTTCCAGTGTCAAGAATTTCTCAAGTAGACACTAATTTAGCGCTTAAACGAAGTCCAAAAGGCAAAGCACTGCATAAGCTGTTTGAAAGGTGGGCACAATTACGCTTCTCTGCTTCAAATCGAACCGGTAACCTCATACTTCCGAAATATAATTGTTTACAAACGTCTTTTCTTCATCAATGCCATTAAACTATGGAATTCACTACCACTTAATATTAAAAGTATCGTCAGTACGAGTAAATTCAGGCAATCTATTATGTTATATTTTTCAAGCAACTAAAACTGTAATAAAAGTCTATAAAATTAAATTTAAAATTAAATTTATAACTATTTATCTTTTTGTAAGAATTTAATGTCATCTTTTAATAATGTTTTTCTATTTTTATATATTTTTAATTGTATTCTATTAAATCACTATTGTTAAGTTTAACTCATATTAATGTTATTAGTTGATTATATATGCATAGTTGTTGTGCTAATTAAAGATATTTTTGTATCTTACTGCACTTATTTTTTGTTCAAATAAATACAAATTCAAATACAAAAACAAATACAATGCCAAATCTTGCATGTCACGCAATTGCACAAAGTGCAATAAAAAACACAACACATTGCTTCACTTGGGAGGCTCGCAAGGTACGCAGAAATCAAGCAAGGTAAACCAGTTGCAGTGTCTGGAAACAACGCAAAGGGCTCCGGTGTCACTTGTGGCTGTTCAAGATCAACCAATTAAATCAACCACTGTATTGCTTAGTACGATTTCGGTTACTATAATCGATAAGTAGGGACATCAAAATCATTGCCGAGCACTCTTAGACAACGGGACGCAAGCCAACTTCATAACCAGGCGGCTTGTGAACAAACTCGGAATAAAGAAGAATCAGTGCATCATTGGTATAGAGGACATCGGAATAGAATAGAGAGCATCGCTGAAAGGGTCAACTTGCAGATGCAATCAAGAACGACAGGCTTCAGCAAGAGAATTGAAGCTCACATTTTACCAGAGATTGTTTCCAAGCAACCATCAAGCAGCATAAACATATGCAATTGGAACATTACAAGCATCCACCACAAATAGCACTTGTGGCATCTGCACCACAGATGAGTCACTCAACGAGACAATAGAAAAATTCTGGCGACTGGAAGAATGTGATACACGTGTGGCCAACCTTACTGTGGCTGAACGACGTGAAGAGGATTTCCTTTAGAACACTCATCAACTTAGTGATGGTCGATTTGTGGTAAAATTACCATTTCATCATAATCCAAATCAACTTGGTGAATCCAAGGACATAGCTTTGCAACGTTTCACAGCTATTGAACGAAATCTTGTAAAAAACACTGAGCTCAAGACTCAGTATGTATCTTTTATGCGAGATTATGAAAAACTGGGTCATATGAAAGAAATAGCAGTACATAGTATCAACGGCCCACACTACTTCCTTCCACACCATGCAGTACTCAAGCCAGATAGCTCAACAACTAAACTAAGGGTTGTATTCGATGCTTCAGCAGAAACATCAAGCAACTTATCATTAAAGGAAGTACTAACTACAGGGCTAGCCATACAAGAAGACGTCGCCAAAACACTACTACGCTTTCGTCTCCCTCGATTTGCCTTTACAGCTGACATCGAAAAAATGTACCGACAGGTATGGGTGCTCAATGATCACCAGCAATACCAACTTATTTGGTGGAGAGAGTATCCATCACACCCAATGAAGTGTTATATGCTCACTACAATAACTTATGGCACAACCTCTGCACCATACTTGTCTATGCGCACTTTGAAAGCACTAGCTGATAAACAAGCTAAAAAGTATCCATTGGCTGCTGAAGTAGTGAAATCAAATTTCTCTTTCGATGATGTTTAGAGCGGCTCCGACCAAATTACTATGGCACTTGAAATGCAACGGAAATTACGGAAAATGTTGGCCTCCGCAGGATTCAATCTATGAAAGTGGTTCCACCCAAGGATCAAGAAGTTACTCTTGACTTCGATTATTTACGCAGTGAGAGCATTATTACAATGGGGCTCACATGGAATTCAAAAAATGATAATTTCAAGTTAAAAATCCTGGGAACCATTGAGCAGAGGATAACAAAACGTACCTCTTTGGCAGATATATCGCGCATCTTTGATCCTCTTATCTTCATTGCTCCAGTAACAATCACCGCATAGATATTTCTACAGCAGCTGTGGAAATTAAAAGTTAACTGGGATGCCGCACTTCCACAATATCTTCATACTACTTGGTGAAGATTCGAAACTGATTTCGAACTATTGCAAGACATCAGCATCCCTCGTCATATCTTTGGCCATAAGGAAGCAAACAATCCTCAAGTGCACATATTTGCTAACGCCTCAGAGCGGGCGTATGAGCAGTCGCATACATGCAGACAACAGATGCTAATCACACAAAAATCGTACGTTTTATATGTGCAAAATCACGAGCAGCGCCAACCAAACAAATAACACTACTTTTGTCGCCAGTAGGATTTCAGTCATTCAGCAGCTCACATCTCCACAACAATGGTGACACGTGCGATCTGAAGATAATCCTCCAAATCTTATATCAAGAGGGCTGACACCAAGCAAAATGATAAACAATAATTTCTGGTTGTATGGTCCTCTATTTCTACATGGAGCGGTAACAAGTTGGCCTCTTCAACCAGCACGAGAAGAATGTCCGCTAGAGCTCAGGCTAAAACTAGTGGTTGCCACATCAGCAACAACCACAAACACCGCAGTAAATTGGTCAAGAGAATCAAAGGTCATTTGCAAAGGATAATGACCTATGTGCTACGCTTCATCAGTCATACTCGACACCAGCTGACTAAAACAACAACAACAATATTATCTGCTGATGAAATGGAAGAAGCGCTGACATATATTGTTAAGACCATACAACGGGAATAGTTTGCTAACGATATTCAAAAATTAACTCTCTATTCCAGTGTAAGCAACACAGCTCAATCAACTCTCTAACACCTTTCCTGGATAATAAGGGCATGTTAAGAGTGGGGGGACGTTCGGAGTCGACCAATTTAAGATATGATGTCAGACATTCTACCATTCAACAACATTATAACAAAACTATTTTTAAACGATTTGCAGAAGGAACTCTAATGACTCAACTCATATTACGCTAAAACAAATAAAGCAAAATAACATAACATGAATTCGCGATATAAACTAAACTAAATAATAAAAATCAACAAAATAAAGACGATTTCAACGACGATTCTGACTCCCACGCTCAAACTCAAACAGGTCATCTGTGGTAATTTTTCGTGTGTGCGTCATCTCCTCTCCTGCACTTCTGCTGCCTAGTATTTGTTTTGTTGGTGTTCTCATCTTCTCATCTTCCTCATCTGCTCTATGTGATTTTCTATACGAGTGCTTGGGCACCCCCACTAACACTGCTGCCACCCTTCGCTTGTTGTTGTCATTTTTGCCTTTTTGTTTATTTTGGCTGCGTTCGCTTGCGGCTTATCGCTGCTGCTTATTTTTCATATCAATGACACAGACCTCCCGATTGACGCGCCAACAACACTCAAACCGCATGAACAACAAAAGTGATGGCACGCCTAAGTCAGAGCGTGCCAATCTGATTTCTCAATCTCTGCGCACTTTCCTCCAGGAAATGGAATAGAGCCTTAACAACAATATGAGAACAGAGATTAGGCAACTGGAAGATCGTCTTCTACAACATTACAATTCTTCGTTTAAAGGCCTCTCTGAAGAGATTGGATGCGTGGAAAAAAAACTCGAGACCAAAATAAACCAAGAAGTCTGAGCAATACACGACAACATAAGTCAACCCGACAAAATACTGCTCTCGCTCGAAAATCAACTACGTGCTCTGACCACTCGCATCGAGGAGCTTGAGAAATTATCCTCACAAACCAGCAACAACAACTCGAGTCCCACCACCCCCGACATTGCTTCTGACGCTATTCTCTTTGGAGTGCCACTCACAAAAGAAGAAATCCTTAAGAGCGTCTTCAACAGAATCTGTCTCTTTATCGAGTTTCACGCACCATAAATAAGAGACATTTTTAGTGTCAAACCGAGTCTTCAAGCATCAAACTTTTCATTATTGTTAAGTTATTTTCCCCCTTTGACAGCAACCGAGTTCTTAAAGCATTTGGAGCGTATCGGAGACGAACAAAAACAGCAGTCAATCTCAGAAATGCAGAGTTTGACTCTGATAACAACATTTACATTCACGAAAGTCTCAGCGTACTTAACCTCAAAATTTTGCAAGCTGCAATCTTACTTAAACGCCATAAGGCTATATATAATACTTATACTTTTCGTGGCTCTGTTCACATTAGGATGGAGAAAAATGCCGAGAGCATATGCATCGGTAGCATGGATGAGCTGCATGATGCTGTTGGATCAACGCTTGAAGCTGATTCTCCTAGCAGATAAATTTAAATTTAATTTAACTTTTTTCCCAATTTCTAGTCCTAGTGTTTCTTATCTTCTAACTCATTTACTTTCGCTCTTAACTAATATGCTATCAACTATGTTCTCTTTCTCTTATTCTTTGTGTTATTTTTTGTAAAGATGTTTGATTGTATAATTTCTGGTCCTCATAAGTTTACTTTTATTAAAACTTTTTTCTATTCGTCTGACTACGTTGTTTGTCGTCCTCATGAAGTCTAGTGCTTCTTATGGTGTTGATGATAACTGTAAACTGTTAATTGATATTTAATGTAAACAGCGCGATGGTTTGTCTATAGTTCACTTTAGTGTTAGAAGCTTAAACAAATCTAAACTAGATTATGTAAGATACGTTTTTGATAAATCAAATGTGGACGTTATTTGTGTATCCGAGATATGGTTAATTTCCGATATACCCAATGCTTATTACAATATCCCTAATTATACTCTGTTCAGAAATGACAGAACTGGTAAACGAGGAGGGGGAGTTGCTATCTATTGCAAATCACACTTTAAGTTATACCTTATTAATAAGTCCTTTGAGTCTGAATTTCTAAATGCAGAAATCTCTGATGCCAATTTTAAAATATTTGTTTCTTGCGTCTGCAGCCCTAACAGAGGTTGCAGTATTGAACCTTTTTCGTTGATTTTTTCGATGATTTAAATGTGAACTTGCTTAACAAGGATAATGTATCTGAAAGCTTTTATGAAAAAGTCAATATGGCTGGAATGTCTATCGTTAACTTCTCTGTTCCAAATCGTTTTGCTCCTAATGCTACCCACTGAGTCAAAGACGGAAGTATCAACAGGTAAAGATACGGTAGGAAAATAAGCTATATTAAGTAGTTCTCAGGAAAGAGATAAAGATTTAGCAAACTCGTTACAATATAAGAATTTTACGTTTCAAAATAGGAACGAACAAAGTAGGAGTTTTGGTTTTCGCAAAGTCAATGATGTGTTGATAGAAATTCTCTGTAAGGATTCTATAGAATGATGACTCATTTTACTTGTGGATACCGGGGCTGAAGCCAGTTTAGTTAAACTAAATTCATTAAAGAAAAATTTGAATAAAGATACAAGGGAAATTAAACATTTGACTCGAGCATTTGGAGGTTTTGAAGATACATTGGGGTCTGAAGAGATCCAACACGATAAGATCAAGCACTTAAGTTTTAAGTTACACGTAGTGGCACTAGAACAAGGGTTGCCTGCAGATGGTATTTTAGGTCGGGATAGTTTGTGGAATAATTCAGTTATAGATGCGATTAATAAGACGTTAACAGTCTATGGTAAACACATGGAGACAAGGGTGTAATTACCTCTTAAACAAATAAACGAGATTAGTTCTTTAAGCTACAATAAGGAGAAAAGAGTTAAAGCAAGAACAATACAAACGGTTGAAATTCCGCTAAAAACAAATATTTCAGTTGTTGTAATCCATAAACTAGAGATTATGTTGGGGGTTTATTTAGGTGAAACGTTAGCAAATGTGAAGAATAAAATGGGATATGCAACAGTGCTAAATGCGAATAAGGATGACTTTATCATACCTAAGGATCTTAGACCAAATTTTTCAAATTTTAAAAAGTTCATAGTGGATGCGAGCTCGTCGTATAGTGCAAGGGAAATAGACGTGAGAGAAAGGGTTAATAGATCGATAGAAACAGTTAAATTCGACAAAAGTTTAAACACTGAGGAAAAAGCATCAATAGAAAATAAAGTAACGTCTTTTCATGATATTTTCTTGCTTGAAGGGGATAAATTGTCATGCACCTCTGTTTTAAAACATGAGATTCAAATGCAAAGAGATCAAGCTCCAATTAATCAGAGACAGTATAGGTTGCCACAAATACATAGGGAGGAGATACAAAGACAAGTAGAAAAACTTTTAGATGACGACATAATCAGGCCGAGTAAGTCACCGTGGAATTCACCAATGTTGCTAGTTCCAAAGAAAGCCGGGGCAGACGGATATCAAAAGTGGAGATTAGTTATTGATTTAAGAAAAGTAAACGATATCACAATCAAGCAAGTTTTCCCTATTCCTCGAACTGACAAAATTCTGGACCAGTTAGGTCATTGTAGATATTTTTAACACTAGATCTAGCTAGTGGCTATCATCAAATTTTGGTCAATAACAAGGATAAGGAAAATACAGCTTTCAGTACGTCGTTAGGTCATTATGAGTTTAACAGAATGCCGTTTGGACTAACTGGAGCCCCAGCTACATTCCAAAGGCTTATGAATCACATACTTACAGGACTTCAAGGGATAGATTGTTTTGTATACTTAGATGATATTTAAATCTATGGTAAAAATTTACAGCAACATAAAGAAAGACTTGGAAGAGTTTTTTAGAAATTGACGGAGAATTGTTTAAAGTAAAACACAGAGAAATGCCGATTTTTACGTCGTGAGATAGCATATTTATGGCATAAATGTTCGGAAATGGGAGCTTTGCCAGATCCACAAAAACTGGAATATGTGAAAAAAATACCAGTTCCGATAAATAGAAAGGAAGTTCAGGCATTTTTAGATTTAGTAAATTACTATAGAAAATTTATAAAAAATTTGTCACAAATCGTGTTACCAATAAATAATTTGCTTAAAAAGGACGTAAAGTTTCAATGGACAGATAACTCTCAGCAAGATTTCCAGACATTAAAGAAAGCAGTTACCTCGTCTCCAGTTTTAGCTTATCCAGATTTTTAAAAACCTTTCTTATTAACTATATACTCCAGTGGAGAGGCACTAGGTGCGTTTTTATCACAAGACAAAGTTGGCGAGGATAGGCCAATTGCATTCGCGAGCAGGGCATTAAATAGCGCAGAGAAACGCTATTCGACAATAGAAAAAGAATTTTTAGCAATTGTTAAGGCAACCAAAAACTTAAGGGCTTATCTGTTAGGAAGATTGAGGGGAATAGCAAATCTGAAAGACCAAACATCGCGTTTAGCACGATTTCGGCACAAACTCTCAGAATACGACTATGAAATTATATATAAACCGGGTAAACGAAATTTAAATGCGGAAAAACAAGAAAGTGAAATTGAAACGGAAGAAACTGCAGAGAAATTTAGTGAAGAATATGATCAGGTGTTAGACCATGATGAGGTGGGGCCTCGGTAGTCGAATGGTTAGCGTGCTTGACTGCCAACCCAGAGGTTCCGGGTTCGAATCCCGGTCTAGCCATGGTCCTACGCTTTCACCTTTCTTTAATTTTTTCCTCATTTCTAATCAACTGAAATTGAAAATTCATCAATATTTACGACTTTAAAGTTTTAGTTGGTGGTAGAGATGTTTGTGGAATGAGATTGCTTAATAACTCGAACTGACTGAGGTAAAGGCATAACACTTGCCTTAGATTCAAATTCGCATGTTGATATAGTGCTCCGCCATACACACAACATTCTTAAAGACAGAACCAGGAGCGAGCAAAAGAATTATCAAAAAAACAGTATGATAACTCTTTAAATGGAAGACAAGGGGGCGATCTTCACATGGCAACGTGTCTGATTGCCTCAACTTGGCGAGGCCAGCATTATCTATGCCGAAATCGTCTCAAGTCGACTCAAAACCTCCGCGTGGTGTCTCCTGGAAACACAAAAACTATCGCCCGATAATTTTTGGCGGCTAATTTGAGCGGCGATGTCTCCTCTAGACTATAAACTTGAGTGGTCTCTACAAGACCTTAAAAATGGAATGTGCATAGGGTTTGGGTCCCAACCACATTATTAATTTCCCAATGAAAACTAAAACAGCCTACTACGTCGAATACCACCGCAAACGAAAAACGGACAATGATTTACGGACAGTGGTGACCGTGGCATGCAGGTTAAGTGTGTGGCTTAGCATGCTCGGAGCCCGGGTTCGATCCCCAGCCGCGGCGAAAAGTTTTTTCAATCAAAAATTTTTCTGATCGGTCACCACCTCTCTGCAGACAATGGCAAACCTCAGAGAGTAAATAATGCCATGTAAAGCTTCTTGAGAACATGAACTTTAGCCGTTCGGAGTCGGCATAAAACATGTAGGTCCAGTTCTCGGTCAATTGTGTGCAAACATTTAATAACACACACAACACAATTGATCATAAGAAGCTCGGTCAAAGTCCTTTCAAGGGCTGAAATGGCCAATTTGTTTTTTATTTTTGATTTACGGATATGCACTTGGAATGTCCGGACCCTTTATAGGGAAGGTGCCACTGTCCAACTGGCGGAAGCCCTCGAAAAAATAAAGGTTGACATCACCGCCATCCAGGAGATGCGAAAGGACAAAGCTGCTCTAAGAGAGCAGACTGCGATATCTACTACAGCTGTCATGCGGAAAAGCGCGAATTTGGATGGGGATTCGTCGTAAGTCGGAAACTGCGCCGGTTCACTTGTTTCCCGGTTCACACCTGTGAACGAAAGGTTGGCGACAATCCGCATCAAGGCGAAATTCTTCTACATCAGCCTTATTTGCGCACATGCCCCGACGGAGGAAAAGGACGATGCGGTCTAGAACACCTTCTACGCGCGCCTTGAGGACGTGTATGATCGCTGCCCGGCCCATGACGTGAAATAAGTTCTCGGCGATTTGAACACGAAAGTCGGAAAAGACTTTTGCATCTTTGGTTCCACTGTCGGTCAGTTCAGTCTCCACGAGACCACTTCGAATAACGGTCTAAGACTGATCGACTTCGCCGCGGCGCGAAACATGGTAGTAAGTAGCACCAGATTACAACACCTCGATATCCAAAAGGCAATCTGGCTGTCCCCGGATCAAAAAACGCGAAACCAAATTGATCATGTTGTGATCGACGGAAGGCACGCTTCAAGTGTACTGGATGTGCGCACATTTTGGGGGGTCAATATTGACTCCGACCATTATCTTGTTGCAACCAAGATCCGCATGCGATTGTGCAATGCGAAGAATGTACGCACAGATGGACAACGAAAGCTTGATGTCGATAAGCTGCTACCACAATGGACCGCCGAGGCCTACTCCGCTCAACTCTCGGTTAAGCTCAACCAACCTTACTCTTGCCTCGACGACGCTGGCGGACTTTGGGCGCATATATCCCACTCCATGCGCACTGCTGCTGAAGAAGTCATTGGTTTTCGGCGCCCGCAACCTCGCAACCAATGGTATGACCAGGAGTGCTGCGACGCGACAGTAGCAAAATACGCTGCATATAAAAAGACGCTGCAGTCAGCCGCAACGCGAGCCATGCACGAAAACTATCGCGATAAGAGGAAGAAAGAGAGATGCCTTTTCAGACGTAAAAAAAGAGAGCAGGAAAAGCGTGAGCGAGAAAAAATTGGGGTGAAGCAGGGCAAGAAGGATGTTCGAAAATTCTACCAGCAGGTTAAGCGTCTAACCCAAGGTTTCAAGCCCGGAGCATCCACTTGTAGAGACGAGAATGGTGATCTGGTTGCAGATACGCATTGCGCATTGAAATTATGGAGACAGCATTTTTCCAATCTGCTTGCAGGCGACGATACCAACAATTCCGCCCTTGGAGAATGCAGTCTGACACCACCAATCGACGATGATGGAGTGGAAATTCCACCACCTAGCCATGACGAGGTTAAAGTTGCTATCCAGCGAGAACACCTTCTACGCGCGCCTTGAGGACGTGTATGATCGCTGCCCGGCCCATGACGTGAAATAAGTTCTCGGCGATTTGAACACGAAAGTCGGAAAAGACTTTTGCATCTTTGGTTCCACTGTCGGTCAGTTCAGTCTCCACGAGACCACTTCGAATAACGGTCTAAGACTGATCGACTTCGCCGCGGCGCGAAACATGGTAGTAAGTAGCACCAGATTACAACACCTCGATATCCAAAAGGCAATCTGGCTGTCCCCGGATCAAAAAACGCGAAACCAAATTGATCATGTTGTGATCGACGGAAGGCACGCTTCAAGTGTACTGGATGTGCGCACATTTTGGGGGGTCAATATTGACTCCGACCATTATCTTGTTGCAACCAAGATCCGCATGCGATTGTGCAATGCGAAGAATGTACGCACAGATGGACAACGAAAGCTTGATGTCGATAAGCTGCTACCACAATGGACCACCGAGGCCTACTCCGCTCAACTCTCGGTTAAGCTCAACCAACCTTACTCTTGCCTCGACGACGCTGGCGGACTTTGGGCGCATATATCCCACTCCATGCGCACTGCTGCTGAAGAAGTCATTGGTTTTCGGCGCCCGCAACCTCGCAACCAATGGTATGACCAGGAGTGCTGCGACGCGACAGTAGCAAAATACGCTGCATATAAAAAGACGCTGCAGTCAGCCGCAACGCGAGCCATGCACGAAAACTATCGCGATAAGAGGAAGAAAGAGAGATGCCTTTTCAGACGTAAAAAAAGAGAGCAGGAAAAGCGTGAGCGAGAAAAAATTGGGGTGAAGCAGGGCAAGAAGGATGTTCGAAAATTCTACCAGCAGGTTAAGCGTCTAACCCAAGGTTTCAAGCCCGGAGCATCCACTTGTAGAGACGAGAATGGTGATCTGGTTGCAGATACGCATTGCGCATTGAAATTATGGAGACAGCATTTTTCCAATCTGCTTGCAGGCGACGATACCAACAATTCCGCCCTTGGAGAATGCAGTCTGACACCACCAATCGACGATGATGGAGTGGAAATTCCACCACCTAGCCATGACGAGGTTAAAGTTGCTATCCAGCGAGAACACCTTCTACGCGCGCCTTGAGGACGTGTATGATCGCTGCCCGGCCCATGACGTGAAATAAGTTCTCGGCGATTTGAACACGAAAGTCGGAAAAGACTTTTGCATCTTTGGTTCCACTGTCGGTCAGTTCAGTCTCCACGAGACCACTTCGAATAACGGTCTAAGACTGATCGACTTCGCCGCGGCGCGAAACATGGTAGTAAGTAGCACCAGATTACAACACCTCGATATCCAAAAGGCAATCTGGCTGTCCCCGGATCAAAAAACGCGAAACCAAATTGATCATGTTGTGATCGACGGAAGGCACGCTTCAAGTGTACTGGATGTGCGCACATTTTGGGGGGTCAATATTGACTCCGACCATTATCTTTTTGCAACCAAGATCCGCATGCGATTGTGCAATGCGAAGAATGTACGCACAGATGGACAACGAAAGCTTGATGTCGATAAGCTGCTACCACAATGGACCGCCGAGGCCTACTCCGCTCAACTCTCGGTTAAGCTCAACCAACCTTACTCTTGCCTCGACGACGCTGGCGGACTTTGGGCGCATATATCCCACTCCATGCGCACTGCTGCTGAAGAAGTCATTGGTTTTCGGCGCCCGCAACCTCGCAACCAATGGTATGACCAGGAGTGCTGCGACGCGACAGTAGCAAAATACGCTGCATATAAAAAGACGCTGCAGTCAGCCGCAACGCGAGCCATGCACGAAAACTATCGCGATAAGAGGAAGAAAGAGAGATGCCTTTTCAGACGTAAAAAAAGAGAGCAGGAAAAGCGTGAGCGAGAAAAAATTGGGGTGAAGCAGGGCAAGAAGGATGTTCGAAAATTCTACCAGCAGGTTAAGCGTCTAACCCAAGGTTTCAAGCCCGGAGCATCCACTTGTAGAGACGAGAATGGTGATCTGGTTGCAGATACGCATTGCGCATTGAAATTATGGAGACAGCATTTTTCCAATCTGCTTGCAGGCGACGATACCAACAATTCCGCCCTTGGAGAATGCAGTCTGACACCACCAATCGACGATGATGGAGTGGAAATTCCACCACCTAGCCATGACGAGGTTAAAGTTGCTATCCAGCGACTCAAAAACAACAAAGCCGCAGGAGCTGACGGCCTGGCTACTGAATTGCTTAAAACCGGCGGCGGTGAATTGATAAGGTGCATGCATCAACTCATCAGCAAAATATGGCTAGCAGAAAGCATGCCCGACGATTGGAATCTCAGTGTGCTTTGTCCTATACTTAAGAAAGGAGACCCGACAATCTGCGCCAACTATCGAGATATCAGTCGTATTTCCATCGCATATAAGGTTCTTTCGAGCGTATTGTGTGAAAGATTGAAGCCGCATACCAAAACACTGATTGGACCTTATCAGTGTGGCTTTCGTCCTGGCAAGTCTACCATAGACCAGATTTTTACTCTACGTCAAATCCTGGAGAAAACCCACGAAAACCAAATCGACACCCATCATCTCTTTGTTGATTACAAAGCTGCGTTCGATAGCCCGATTCGGGATTGCCTGTACGCAACAATGTCTGAGTTCGGTATACCTGCAAAGTTGATAAGGCTCTGCAAGATAACGTTGAGCAATTCATGCAGCTCCGTCAAGGTAGGAAATGACCTCTCCAAAACCTTTAATACCGATCCTGCGATCTCTTCAATTTCATCATGGAGGGGATGCTACGAAAGGCAGGTGTACATGGAAATGGTACCATTTTCTACAAAGGTGTCCAGTAGAGTGGGTCGCTTTATATGGGAGAAAAAATGAATATAAAAAGACACCCCCTAAAATGAAAGCTTACATCGAAATTGTTTCAGCACTGTAAAAATTTTTTTTTTTGGGTGTCCCAAAAAACAGCCAAAATGGTCTTTTAGTTATAACATTAGTATTTTAAGTGCAGCATATCGCTGTATAGGTCTGAAAGAATACTACATCGTGTTCTTTGGTGTCGATGGTGTCAGAGGTCATCTTCAAGTAAATATTTTACAATTTGTATTTTTTTGCTCTAGGTACCCCATAACTTCGATTTAAAATTATTGTTTGAATAAACTTCATAAAAAATCAAAGTACTCTTGTGAAGGAATTAATTGATTTTGTTCACTACAAAAAAAGTTACAAAGGTTAGAAGTTTTAGTACAACTACTGTATTTCTATTATTGAAATATTCAGTAGTTCCTTATTTAACGTGATGCCGCAATAACTGCTAATCTCAGAAATACTTTACCTTTGGGTACTTCTTCTTTCAAAAATGATTGCAATTTGCTTTTAAGAAACTTGTTCCGTTATATTCAGTACTTAATCGAAATCGGGAGCTGGCTCCACTTTTTGAGTGTGTCATAGTTTTTAAAAAAATTAAATTTGCAAAAGTGAAACATTTTGGTAAAAGTAAATTCAAAGTTCCAGGTAAATATTTATATGATTTTATTCAAAAATATTTTGCAATGATTTGGTTTTTACAGATTTCCTCTGCCACTCACAAAACACTGAGCGGTTTATTCACATTGGGAGTGAATCTGCTGTTGCAAAACTCGACAGCCACGAACGCTTAGCCAACTGAAATCACGTCAAAATTTAATATAACTTCTAAGAGAAAATTTCAATTGCTGAATGTTTCTTTATATAAATACAGTAGTTGTACTGAAACTTCTAACCTCTGTAACTTTTTTTGTAGTGAACAAAATTAATTAATTCCTTCACAAGAGTACCTTCATTTTTTATGAAGTTTATTCAAACAATAATTTTAAATCGAAATTATGGGGTACCTAGAGCAAAAAAATGCAAATTGTAAAATATCTACTTGAAGATGACCTATGACACCATCAATACTAATGTTATAACTAAAAGACCATTTTGGCTGTTTTTTGGGACACCCAAAAAAAAAAATTTTTACAGTGCTGAAACTTTTTCGATGTAAGCTTTCATTTTAGGGGGTGTCTTTTTATATTCATTTTTGGTGACCCGCCTTAGTGTCCAGCTCCTTGCGTATGCTAATGATATCGATATTATCGGCAGAACCAAGAGAGATGTAACTGCTGCTTTCGCCGCTATCAAAAAGGAATCAGTCAAAGGGGGTTTGACGGTGAACGAGGGCAAAACTAAGTATATGCTGTCTGCAAATAGGGAAGTGCAGCGTCCAGGCTCTCATGCTACAGCAGGCAAATATAACTTTGAAGTTGTCAAGGAGTTTACTTACCTTGGCACATCCGTAAACAGCAACAACAATGTCAGCCTGGAGATAAAGCTAAGAATAACAATTGCTAATAGGTGCTTATACGGGCTAAGTAAGCAATTAGGTTCCAGAGCCCTCTCTCGATCGACAAAACTAACACTCTGCAAGACGCTTATCATACCTGTGCTTCTCTATGGCGCTGAGGCATGGGTGGTATCGCAAACAGATGCAGCCGCTCTTGGGGTGTTCGAGAGGAAAGTTCTTCGAAAACTCGTTAGTCCTGTTCGAGTTGGCGACGACTATCGCATTCGAATGAACCACGAACTGTACGAGCTCTACGACGACATTGACATAGTCCAGCTTATAACAATTCAGCGACTACGTTGGCTGGCTCATGTCTTTCGTATGGATAAAGAAGCTCCAGCGAAGAAGGTATTTGAGGCGAAAGCCGAGGGTCGACGACAAAGGCCGAGGAAGCCCTTACCGCGCTTGGTGAAAGAGATTGGAAACGGCCCGCGTGAACCAGCGACGCCTGGTGAGAGCTGATGAAGTCGGCCGTAACCCGTCAACGGGTTGTCATGGCCACCTTAGTAAGTAAGTAACTCTTTAAATCCTGTAGAATTTAAAATTGGTGACAAAGTACTGATGAAAAATCAGTCTAGAAAGAATAAATTCTCATATATATGGATAGGCCCATAAGAGGTCATAGCAATAAAAAGTCCGGTCACCGCTGAGATTTTAATAAAAGGAAAAGGAAAAGAAACATAATTATTTACTGAAGTTGTTTCACAGTAATTAAATTCTGTTATAAAAGTACAAATTAAACTAAATATAATTTAAATTAAACTAAAAACTTCAATCAGACATCAACTTACTCAAAAAAATGAAAAAAAATTCAAACGAAACTAATTTAGTTTCATTAAACTTAGAATTAAAATTTTTTTTTTTTGAGATAAAAATTGTTGTTTTAAATTCGACGAGATAAAGGTATTCATTAGTATTTTTTTAAATTTAACATGGACATTTGAAAATTCAAGTTTTCATTTTTGAAAATAAGTTTTCAAACATTAAATTAAAGGAAAATTGGTCTTAATCATTAAACAATATAAAATTAATTATTTGTTAATAGAAGGATAAAATTCAAAAGATTGAAATGTTTTAAGAGATATTTAAGAATTTTAATTAAAATTATACAAAAGAAAATTCACAAATTTAGTTAATTAAAAGTTTGTGGTAGGTTGAGGGTTACAAAGTGTTATTAAAAATTTGACAAACAATTTTTTATATTTTTTCCATTTAAGCGAGAAAATCAATCAAGTCGTAGGATTTCTTTATGATTGAAATGTTTACAAGTACAATGCTTCAGAATTCGGATATGCATAATTTGTTATTAAAAAATGCATTCTAGAAGTACACGAAAGTACTATAATGTGAAATACCTGCATATAGTTCATACCTTTCTAACAAAACGCTTAACCAGAACGAAACCAAAGTGTTTGATAAATTTATAGAGTCACTTCCCAATTAACAACACTAGCAAACATAGCTTGTCAAAACTAAAAGCAAACTTTAATATAAACTTACGAAAATATGTGCAACACAAATAACGAAATAAAAACGAAATTTGGTATATTTTTCGTAACTTCAGGATTTCACCGAAGTATAGTAGTTTAAATACTTCAATAGAGAAGAAAAGGGGTGACATATACTTGTCAGTGAAGGTTATCAAATGATCATGAAAGATAGAAGATCAGCAGAGGCATCATAACCATAGCAATACAAAGTCCGGTCACCGCTGAGATTTTAATAAAAGGAAAAGGAAAAGAAACATAATTATTTACTGAAGTTGTTTCACAGTAATTAAATTCTGTTATAAAAGTACAAATTAAACTAAATATAATTTAAATTAAACTAAAAACTTCAATCAGACATCAACTTACTCAAAAAAATGAAAAAAAATTCAAACGAAACTAATTTAGTTTCATTAAACTTAGAATTAAAATTTTTTTAACAGCCAACTTCACAACCGAACGCACTGTCAAAATAGGAAATTCGAATCGAGTTGCGCTAGTGCGTTGCGCATTTCGGTAGGCTTCATATAAAATGTATGTGCATGAACCATTTCTGATAGAAGCGCAACGCAACACGCATTCAATTAGGGTCTACTGTAAGATAAAAATTTCTATTAAGAATAATTATTATAAAAAAATTAAAAGAAAAAACACTGCATTTTAAATTCAAAGAAATCTTTATTCGAAAAAGGGATTAAATATTAATGTATTAAAGATTAAAATTAACCTTACATATATACATAATGCAAAATTCTGATAAATTCATGTGAAGAAAAATTATGGCTAAATGAATAGCATAATTTTTCTTTGTCAAAGTGGGGAGGAATGTTGTGACTCAATAATCACAAGCGACGTTTACTTGTTTTTTCATATTATAAATTGCAAACACTGATCTGCCTCAATAATAAGTGAAGAGATCAGCATTTTTGCAATGCTTACCATTTGAAGTTTACGGTCAAGCACCGAACAATTAAAAAGTGCAACGGTCAGCTTAAAATAGCAAGTAAGCACGGGCCAGCTATTTGAGCTGCGCTTCCGCTAAAATAGCTCGAAAATGACCGCTGATGATTTCAGTCATCATCGAGTACTCATGTTGAGCAGACAAAAAAAAAAAAAAAAAAAAAACAAATTGGCCATTTCAGCCCTTGAAAGGACTTTGACCGAGCTTCTTATGATCAATTGTGTTGTGTGTGTTATTAAATGTTTGCACACAATTGACCGAGAACTGGACCTACATGTTTTATGCCGACTCCGAACGGCTCATGTTCTCAAGAAGCTTTACATGGCATTATTTACTCTCTGAGGTTTGCCATTGTCTGCAGAGAGGTGGTGACCGATCAGAAAAATTTTTTATTGAAAAAAACTTTTCGCCGCGGCTGGGGATCGAACCCGGGCTCCAAGCATGCTAAGCCACACACTTAACCTGCATGCCACGGTCACCACATGTTGAGCAGACACGTTTCTTTATTATTGTCTATTAAAGACAGTAATTTTTTTTTTTTTTTACGTAAATAGTGCGAGAGTGATACGATTCGTTTCGTTTCGACGGCAATCGTTTTCTACTTGGACATAAACTGTTAATAATGCCCTGTGTTTGTGGCCAAAAGGTTGATCGTGGTCAACCAAAGGTGCAGTGTGCTAAATGTAATGAATTTTTCCATTTGGATTGTGCTAATGTTCGCCAATCTGATCTTGATTTTATGCAATGTTCTGACAGTGGTTTCTTTTGCAAAGTTTGCTCGGTTGCGCGGCGAGGCTCTCTACGCTCGCCCCCTCCCACTACTTCTGCTCCTAAAGTAATCAATAATAATAACAATGTGACAAATATTAACCTAAGCGAAAGCTCTTTAAATGCTCTCAATAAACAAGTGCAGTGCAATGCTTTGAACTCGAATGCTCAGCCACAACATCCGTTAAAACTGGTTTCGTCTCAACAGCGCGAAGAAAAAAGTGAACAATTTACATTGCAAAAAATTTTGAGTGAGATTATGTCTCTTAAGTCTGAAAACGCTCAACAGCGTGGTGAAATAAATGATCAAAAAACAATGTTGCAATCTGTTTTGAGTGAGATTATGTCTCTTAAGTGTGAAAATGCTAACGCGCTCGCATTAATATCGTCTCTACATAATGAGAAAAACATTTTAACTCAAAAATTTGAGTCGGTCGAAAATGAGCTTTGCTCTGTGAAGAAAAAACTTTATGAATTTGATACTGCTCTTTTGTCTCTTACAAAAGAGATTCAAAATCTTCGTAACGCTGTCGCCCATACATCAACAAATTCTGTGGTTAACGTAAAAAAACAAAAAACACCCAGTGTTAATATTGCACTTGCTGATAATAAAACTGCCGCCTCTTCTTACAATGCAGTTGCTGCTAATACTATTCTAATTGAGTTACGCTCTCCTTCAAATGCTTCTCTTTCCACTGGTGCTGCTTCTCTTAATTCACCTTGCTTGAGTATGGGTGTTGCTGATGTTGCTGATGCTGTTGTTAATAATAATGTCTCCACGGTGCTTTCTTCTTCTTCACATGCTAATTCTAATGTGATTGTTTCATATGCTTGCTGCTTCTGAGTGTGGTGAGAGTAACCCCCCATACTTTCGTTCCATCAGCCATGGAGTGGAATACGGTGCGTAAGAAAATTCAAAATAAAAACAAAGCTATTGTTGGTTGTAATACTAATAATGATCTTGATGTTGCTGTTTCTAAGAGAGCTCTCCATCTATCATATTTTAAGCCTTCTGTTACTGCTGATACTGTGATTAACTATATCTGCACGCATACTAATATTCTTCGAGACAATATCGTATGTTTCGACTCGTTAAAAGAGATGTGGATGAAACCACTTTGAAGAAAGTCAGCTTTAAACTAATAGTTCGACTCAGCGATTTAAATAAAGTATTTAATCCGACATTATGGCCTGCTGATGTTCGTGTGCGGAATTTCTCTTTTTTATCGAAAGAAGAGAAAACTGTGGCGATGCATTAGTTAGCGATGCTTGTCTTTTTGCAACCACTGCTTACGTGGATCCGCCTCCACTGCTCTCTTTACCATCAGCTCAACTGAATGTCTTGCCGAAATTACTTTCAACATGTAATGGATTGCTTAATACAAATAAATCAAGTGGAGCTCACGCTAATTTGAATTTATACTTCAATAATATGTCTGGAATGAGGACCAAGACTAATTCCATTTTTAATTGGACGTCACAAGGCGATTTTGACGTAATTGTCTTTGTCAAAACATGGTTAAATGCAGATTTTTTTTGATGCGGAATTTTTTAATCCCAACATGTTTAACGTATATCGTAAGGATAGAGATGCTGTTAAAACTGGTCTCACTAGGGGTGGTGGTGTGTTTATTGCAGTTAAACGCTTTCTTTGCTCGTCTATTCACTTACTGCAGAATAGTGATACGCTTCTTGATCAACTTTGCGTTACAAGTAATGATCCGAAAGGTGCTATTTACATTTGTGCCTCATATATTCCTCCAAATAGCTCATATGACTTATATACTGCGCATGTTGATAATGTTGTCAATTTACAATCATCACTCAAGAATGCTAATAATAACCTTTGTTTTCTTGGTGATTTCAACTTGAGTAAAATCGTTTGGAGTTTTGTTGGAGATGTGCTGATTCCTTCTAATATTAATAGCTCGTATGAAATTTATTGTATTGGTAGTTTGTTTAGCATTAATTTAATTCAAATTAATACTTTTTTCAACTCTCTTAATAAAATTTTAGATTTAATTTTTGTTTCAAAAAATTTTAAGACTCAGTTATCTGAATGTTTATGTTCTATCTTTCCAACTGGCTTACACCATGTACCTCTTGTTCTAAATTTTGAGCTCTATGAATTTGTGCAATTCAAGCCGCAAAATAATTACTTTAATTTTAAATTATGCAACTTTGATCTCTTAACCTTCCTATACTCGCGCATTGGTCTCTCAGACCGAAGAAACAATAAATCGGTGTTTTCTCAAAAAACTAACATCGTAAAAAACTGTGGTCTTTAGCAAATAAATTATTGGATCTAAAATTTTGTATGTTTCCTTTGTTCAATTATATCCTCTTCTTTACAATAAACACATTCAATGCCAAAAAACAAAGTATATAATTGAAATAATGCAGACGAGATCAAATCTCGGTCTGAGGCACCGTGCGCGAGTATATATGTGATGCTGTTTGGCGCGAGTATACGAAGGTTAAATAATATATTTGGCAACGCTAACTGGAATAACTTGTTTATAAATCAAAATGTTGCTGATTGTTTTGATTTGTTTACTTCAAATTTGTCTACTATTTGCAATGAGCATATCCCTCATTTTTCGGCCAAAGTGTATAGATTACCTTGGTACACAAATGGGTTAAAGAAACTTAAAAATCTGCGTAATAAAAATATAAAATTATTTAAATCAACTATGGATAACCGGTATCATGCTTTGTACACTCATTACGCGAGAGAATTCAATTTTTTGAATAAATTCCTTTACAAACAATATATCCTACGTTGTGAGAATAACATAAAAAGTAAGCCTAAGTCATTTTGGGATTTTATTCAATCCAAGCGTGATAGTTCTTGCATTCCTACATCGAATTACTACAATGGGTCACAATCCTTTGCACTTGAAGATATAGTAAATCTATTTGCTGTATTTCGACTTTAAGTCGAACTACGTAATTGTTAATCCAGGGTTTGATGTGTCAATTTTAGTTAATGTTGACTCTTTTTTAAACCTAGGTTCCCTTGTTTTGACAGAGGAAGAAATTTTCAATGCGATGTCTAATTTGAAAATTTCTGTTAAAGCTGATAATGATGGTTTTTCATCCATTGTGCTCAATAAGTGTGCTTTCTAGCTCTCGAAGCTATTATGCATAATTTTCAATAAATCTTTAAGGACTGGGACTTTTATTGATTGTTGGAAAATGGCCTCTATAACTCCGGTTTTCAAAGCAGGTAGTAAGAATGATGTAGCAAATTTTAGACCTATTTCTAAATTGTCAAACGTTTCTAAACTCTTTGAAAGTGTCATTAAGAATCGATTATTCTTCCTAACTAAGCGACACATTTGCCCTGAACAGCATGGTTTTTTGCTGGGCGATCAACTGTCACTAATTTAGCTGTTTTCTCCAAATTTTGCATTTCATCATTTGAACTTGGATATCAAGTTGACGTTGTTTATACCGATTTTTCTAAGGCATTTGATAAGGTTCCACATAATGTGTTACCAGCCAAACTTGCTAAAATGGGTTTTCACTCAAGTTTTTTGGATTGGATTCAGTCTTACCTTCAAAACAGAGTGTCTTTTGTGGAGATAGAGGGAGTTAAATCCTATAAATTTATAGCTTCATCTGGAGTGCCTCAAGGAAGTATTCTTGGTCCTTTGCTCTTTTCATTGTTTATAAATGATGTAAATAAATGTTTTCAATCGGTAAAATTTTTACTATACGCTGATGACCTAAAGCTATTCAGTTATATTTCTGATTTAAATGATGCTGCCCTGTTACAGAGTGATCTTAGTAATCTATTTTCTTGGAGCTTATTAAATTTTTTACCATTAAATTCTAATAAGTGCTTTTCAATGACGTACTCTAAGTGTAATAATTTTTTAAATTTTTCGTATTCTATTGATGGTACTCCCCTAGAGAGAGTCAATACCATTAAGGACTTAGGAATTATTTTTGACACTAAGTTCACTTTTGTTAATCACATTAATTATGTTGTTCCAAAATCTTATTCTTTACTTGCTTTTGTGCGTAGAAATTGCTCAGAATTTTCTGACCCTCATACCCTAATTAGTCTCTATAACTCATTTGTAAGATCAAGGTTAGAGTATGCTTCCTTCATTTGGAGTCCTTTCTACATAATTCATTGTGATCGCCTAGTGAAAATCCAGAAATCATTTTCACGATTTGCGCTACATTCCATAAATTTTGTAGAACCTCTGTCATCATATGATGCTCGTATATTGCTATTGGGATTAAAAACACTGAAAACTAGAAGGAAAATTCAGTCATTGACATTTATTCATGATCTTTTTTCGGGGCATATCGACTGTGAACAGCTATTGCAATTTTTAAATTTTAATATTCCAGCTAGAACGTTACGTAATTATTCACTTTTTCATTCCGAAATTCATAGAACTCTTTATGCTCTTAATGAGCCTATTTTTCGTGCCTTATCTTTGTTTAATGAATTGGCTATTGAAAATAATTTAGATCTCTCTGTCTCGAAATTATCTTTTAAGAATAAACTTAACACTATCTTTCGGATCTAATTTGTATTCTTTTTGTTTTTATCTTTATATCTTAGTCTTTATATATCAATGAATGCATACTGTAAACTCTTTTTTATTTTCTTTTTTCCCTTCCTTAAATTTATTGTTATATTAGTATTTAAGTTAATTTAATTTTAAGTAGTCTGTAAGGATGTGTAATCCAAAGACTTTAATGAATAAATAAATAAATAAAAAATTAATAAAGAAAGAAGAGTGTTAATTAAACTATAAAGAAGTGCAGTTTCATTAAAACTTTCAGGTACCACCGGTTTAGGAAAACATTATTTGGTGAGTATGCATATAACGATGTAACACGTAATATAACGACGTTATACAATAGAGTTGTGTGGGTTCGACGGAGAGCCACACAACAACAGTAGATGATAAATGAAATATTCTTGTCTCCCATACGTGCTTTTGAAAATTTTGTTCTAAAGCTTTTGACTCTGTGAACCATTCTGTGTTAGTTGAAAAACTTCAAAGCATGTTTGGTTTTACCAGTTGTGCTGTTAACTTTATTGCCAACTATCTCGATGGTAGAAAGCAACGAGTAAAGATTGGCAACCGCTTTTCTGACTATAAGGATGTTAAAATGGGCGTGCCTCAAGGATCTATACTTGGAACTTTGCTTTTTAGCATTTTTATCAATGACATTTTTACTGTCTGCAATAACGTGACAATGCGTGGCTATGCTGATGATATTCAGTTAAATACTTCCAATCGCATCGGTCTTCTAGAAGATTTGTGTTATAGACTAAATGAAGATCTAACAGCAATCTCTAAATGGGCTTCAGATAATGATCTCTGTCTAAATGGCAAAAAATCGCACGTTATTCCTATCTCCAGAGATAAGCTTGATCACCAACAAATACCACCGATATTCTTAAGTTATAATTGTCTTTAAATGGTTAATAAAGTAAAAAGTTTAGGTTTTTATATCAACTGTCGACTTTCTTGCTCTGATCAAGTTAACTACATTGTTCAAAGAGTTTACTACGTACTTCGATTCTACGAATGTCTGCAAAATGTACTCCTATTTCGACAAAAAAGAGACTTGCTGTGCAATTAATACTTCCAGTCATATCGTATTCAGAATTAATTTATAGCAAATTTTACTCGCATTCCTCGCATAAAATTCAAGCTGCCTTTAATGATGCGGCAAGTGATGCGTTCTTTGGCCTGAGGCGCTTTGAACATATATCTGAGGAAAGTAAAAGCATTCTTGGGTGTAGTATTATTAAATACTTAAATGCGAAAAACTGTACATTTTTACACAAATTGATTTATTATAAAACTCCTGCATACCTATATGTTAAGTTACGCTTCAGTGTTTCTACTCGAACATGCAACCTAATATAACCTTAATTCAAATCCTTTCATACTAAACGACTTTTTTCCATCAACGCCATCAAACTCTGGAATTCTTTACCGTCTATCTTAACATCTACTGTTAGCACGAATAAATTTAAGTCTTCTGTTGTGTTATACTTTTCAAACATCTAACTATCTTTATTTTATCTGTTAATAGAAATATATACTTATATTCTTTTTCTTACTTAATTTGCTTAATTTTTGTCCTTGTCTTATTAATTTGTTCAACTTCTTATATATGCTTATATATTTATTTATTAATTCATTATGTATTTAGTATTTTAAGTTAATTAAGAATTCTAATATAATGTTTATTGTTGATTATTTTAATTATTTATTTAATACTGTTGTTCTGTTAAAAGATTCTTGTATCTTATTGTACTAATAAATTTCAAATAAATAATAAAAAATAATATGACTAACACCTATATGCTGGTCCTCAAAAACTGATGTCTATTACGAGACAAAGATGATGGCCTCTGAAATTGAAAACTTTAGCTCGTTCCGTTACTCAACACTGTGTTCAATGCACTAGAGCGAAACCAAAGCTATTGCAAAAATTGATGGGCAATATACCCGCTCAAAGAGTACAACCTGCAAGACCATTTGTCACCTCTGGAGAAGACTTCTTTGGTCCAATTTGGACACACTTCAAAATTCGAGGCAAACCACCGCGAAAGGCATATGTAGCTGCTTCGCCACAAAGGCGGTTCATATGGAATTGGTTGGCGATCTAACAATTGAGGCTTTCATAGGAGCACTCAGACGTTTTATGGCTCGTCGTGAGCATTGCACAACACTACTGCGAAAATGCTACAAACTTCGTTGGAGCCAGAAACCAACTGCAAGAGCTACAATCGATTATCTACGATGACAACTCCCAACGAAAAATAAAAAATGAATGGGAACACAAAGGGAATCAACTTCGAATTCATCCCTCCACGTGCACCACACTTCGGTAGCCTCTGGGAAGCAGCGGTGAAATCAGCCAAGACTTTATGACAGAAAACCTTGACATCAGCACCACTAACCTATGAAGAAATGGGGACCGTTCTGGCCGAAGCAGAGGCCATAATGAATTCAAGACCAATTTCAACGAATCCGAATGACTTTCAAGCACTCACCCCTGGACACTTTCTCATAAGAGAGCCGTTGACCTCAGCAATTGATCCTAATGCTCAACCAAACAACGCCAAAAATCCCACCAGATGGAATTTGGTTATGCAACTCAAGACAGAATTTTGGAGGAGATGGTCCAATGAGTATCTTCACAATTTACAACATCGATACAAATGGCATCATGTTGGCATCATGGACACTGGCACATCACGGAGAGTAATCCACAAGCTAGCACAACTTCCAATCAATGAAGAATACACAGACGGCAAGGAGGACGCAACAGCTTTATCTAGAACGCCCCCGAATTCGATCACAAACAAACCTGCAGTACCATCCAAAAGGATGCGACTGCCACGATTGGCCATAGGAAACATAAAATTAGTAACAAAGGAATGGAATTTAATTTTTTTTTTCTACGATATAGCTCCATTTCGAGTTGAATTACAGAGCCTGACAAATGGAACAAGTTTTCTAAGCCAATTATGTGATCAAATTCATAAAAGATCCTAGTCGTCCAATTCATGCGAGCTGAAGAGGAACTCAAGCAAGAAAATAGTCTCTTCTATGCAAAGAAAAGGCGCGCAAGAGGTGCGGTAGATCTTATTGGCAATATTGGCCATTCGTTGTTTGGAATTCAGGATTCTGAATATGCCAATTAAAAGTCTCAAACCATTGACAAAGTACATTCTAACGAAGAACATGTACGGAGCATGCTGAGAACACAAACATCGATAATGAATTCAACGATCAGCATAATGAAGCAGCATCAGAACGGGACCAAGATCAAATTAGGATTGATCGAGTATCAAATTGAAGAAATTGCTTTCCGAATCAATATCACATCAGAGAAAGAAGCTCATGATAGCGCATAAAGACTCTTTTTGTCATTAGCAGTTCAAATGACATTAACACTATCAAATCTACAACGAATTCAGTCATCATTGTTAAATGTTTTAATTGACACTCATCATGAGAGAATTCGCCCAATGCTAATAAACCCCCAACAATGTCGACAGGAAATAATGCGCATCAAGAATCACCTTCCATCCCAATTTCAGTTACCTGTAGAGTATGACGAGTTATTGTCGTTCTACAAACTAATGAGGGTTAAGGGAGGTGTTTCGGCCCATTATGTGATATTTGACAGCAAAATACCACTGGTCAGTCAACAATTATTTGAAGTCTTCAAGGTGATACCCATTCCGGTCTTGATCAACAATACGATGATAACAATAAAACTAACAACTAGTCTCATGGCAGTCAATTTACATCGTGATCGATATTTTCCTACATCATCCACAACACTCAAACAATGTAGTCAAGCCAAAGAAGACAAAGTTGCGGGTGAGCAGTCATGTGAAATGAATTTAGTCAACAACGAGAGCATTACTAGCTGCGAATTCATTAGAACCACCTCCAAGGAAGCCTGGATTCAAATGGAACACGCAAATCAATGGATCTGGTTGGCTAAGCCTGCAACCAGACTGTACTCTAAAAAATTATTTCATTACCATACGAGGACACTTCATACTCACCAGCTCCACGCATTTGTCATATACAAAATTTGGCCTCATGGCAGAGCTAGACAGTCTTAACAACATTGAACCATTCCTTCTAGACATCAAGGAGACAGCGATGGAAGAACAAATCAGCCAATTGACAGCTGTCCAGAATGAGATAACAAATTTACGCATAGACAATCTGAACAACATTCGACCACATGATATCCATCAATACATTTCTGATGGATACATTTGATACATTTTTTTTTTCTGTACCGAAGCGTTGTAATAGCTGCATTCGATTCGTGTCACTTGTTATTGTGTAAACACAACTTTTGGCTTGTTTAAAGAATCGCAGATTTTAAAAGAAAGACTAAGTAAGAAAGTAAGTAAGTAAGAAAGTTTAAGTAAGAAAATTAAATTGATTTGTTAAGTTTGGTTTGTGAGCACTGAATAATGAATTTTCAGTTTTAGTGAGAATGCGTAACTATTTAAAAAAATTTGATTGTTTTTGCTATATTTGCGGCAAGCATACTATTTCTGAGAATAGAGTTACTTTTTCAATAGCAAAGTAGAAGATATCTACAGAAGGTATTTTGAACGGCAAGTTTTTGCTGATAAACGGTGAACGCCAAAGCATTGCTGTCGCAATTGCTACAACGGCTTAATGCTGTGATCTAAAGGTAATTTAATTTTTGTTTTTAGTTAATAACACTGAAGTAGTATTTGTGAATTGTCGCTATATGTCAACAAAATTCAATGCAGTTGGGTATTCCCATGCGCTGGCTAGACCCAGGCGAGCATGACAACGCCACCTGCTACGTGTGCCAAAATAACAAAATATTAAAAGAGCTTTGTGTATAAATCAGTACCATCAGCCTTGCTACCAGTGCCACATGCTGATGAACTCCCAGTACCTGTGCCAAACCTTCAAAGTTCTAGTGAACATCTCTATGCTTATACATGCGGTCAAACAGAAATCTGTGATTTCGCAGGCAGTGATAACTTTGGAAATGAAGCAGCCCAGGCCCAATATTAATATCGCAAGATCATTTAAACGCATTGGTACGCAAGCTGAACCTGTCCAAAAACAATGCAGAAATATTAGCTGCAGACTTGAAAAGCCTTCATCTGCCTGAACCTGCCGTTAATGCTTCTGGTTTTCGGAAGCACCAAAAAAATTGTTTACCATATTTTTTAGTTAACGATTCAAACACATTTTGCTTGAATTCCAACACGTTTGCTTATTGCAGTGATATTCTCGGCTTAATGACTGCAATGAATATCGAATATAACGCCGAGGACTGGCGTTTCTTTATAGATGCATCCAAAGAAAGTCAAAGCTGTACTTCTCTATTTTGATAATTCCAAGAATCCTACAATTATGTATGGAATTAACATGAAGAAAATTCGATAAAATTTATATTAAATGCGGTTAAATATGAGAAGCACCAGTGGAGGGTTTGTGGAGGACTTTAAAGTATTCTCTCGGGTATGCAGGCTGGATACGTAAAACATGGATACTTTTTATGCAAATGGGGTAGCAGATAGAAAGGCATCCAATATTCAAAAAAACAATGGGAGTCAAGAGCTGAAGGTACTCTAGGGACCAACTGAAAAAATTCTTTTACCACCATTGCATATAAAACTTGCTGTGGTAAAAAACTTAACTAAATGTTTGAACAGAAATAAATCAATTTCCTGAAAACATTATTTCAAAACTTAGCGAAGCAAAGACAAAAGAAGGTATGAATGCTTTAAGCTTTACTTTTTGTCATAACAGGTGTTTTTGCTGGCCCTGATATAAGGAAGGTTATGAAAAATGCTGAGTTTGACCTATATTTATTAGTCATATCATATCATTACCTTATAATAATAGAATCATTGAGCAACTTTGTGTGCGAGTAGATTTCATTGAAAATAATTCTATTTACTTTATTAACTAATGGATTGAAGCAATTAAATTTTATTAAGGCCCGTTAACTGATCTCCGAAGTTTAAATTCCTTAATCTCAGATTTCGTAAACAGAGTTTAAATTTTAAACTCAGTTAAAATTATTTTCGTAACTTATCTCATTTTTATCGGCAGTTTTCTTAAACTCTGTTTAAAAATTTAAACTGAGATTAAAAAACATATTTGAGCGGCACTGTAGTAAAAATTCTACAACTTTGACGTAGAACATCAAAATATTTCAAAAATTTTTGATAAAATAATGCAAATTGTCAGTTTCATTGAAATATTTTTTTTTCAAAACTTAAAATATGTTTGTTTTTTGTTTATTGTTTTGATTTTTTTGAAGTATGATTTTTTTATTTTTTATTTTTTGTTTATGATTGAGAATATTTCCAATGTTCTCAGAGAATTTTTGACAGAATCTAAGTTTAAATTTTTTAAACCTAGAATTTCTGTGTTTAAATTTAAACTTGCCTCACCAAGTTAAACTTAGATTTTTTGAGATGAGGTATCGGCGTTAAAATTTAAACTGAGGTTAAGGAATTTTAAACTTTGTTTAAGCTAAACTTTGTTTAAAATTGAGATCAGTTAACAGGCCTAAGAATGATATTGGAAGAATTTTAGATTTAATATTTGTAACTAATGATTTAAACGCAAATTGTGAATTGAATTTGTCGCCGATTTCTAAAAATAGTATTCATCACAAGGCTTTAACTGTTACATTTGAATTTTACAGATTAAGTCCAGTTGAATTAGTACATTATGAGCAGCTAGATTTTTCTAAAGGAAATTTTAATAGAATTAATAACTTTTTACGCTCTTGTGATTGGGTTAATCTGAGATCTATGACTGAACCACTTGAAGTTTATAATTACATTTGCGATAAATTCGTGTTTGCTATTTCCTTATATATACCGTTAAAGAAATCGGTTTTAAATAACAAACCACCTTGGTTTAATACAAGACTTACATTTTATACAACTTAGAAATGAATTTGATTTTTTGCATAAGTTTTTATTTAACCAATATATTTTAAAGACTGAATCCAAAGTAAGAACTAACCCAAAAGTTTTCTGGCTTTACTTAAATGCGAAGCGTAAGACAAATGGGTTTCCAACTAGCATGAGATTCGAAAATTTAACGGCTAATAATACATTGCAAGCATGTAATTTGTTCTCAAAATTTTTTCAGGGAGTTTACGAACAATATAATTATTCAACTAGTACTGAGTTTTTAGATTTTGTACCAGAGAACTTCAATCATATCGAAAAATTTTTAGTTTCAGAAAATGATGTTTTAGACGCGATTTCATGCTTAAAGCCAAGCTTCAAGCATGAAGAAGGTGGTTTCCCACCAATGTTCTTTAGAAATTGTGTATTAAGCATTCTTAAACTTAAATTAAGCATTTAATTTTTGTAATATTTTAAAATAAATAGCATATTTTCTAGGTTGTATCCAAAAACATATACTGGGCATTTAAGGGCTAATAGTTTACTATTTATATTTCTAAAGTATTTATGATTTTGCATTTGCTGTAAAAAAGAAAAAATTTAAAAAACATATAAATGTTTCGTTACTACCAATCGTCGACAACGCTTTTCTAAAGGAGACAATCTAAATTAACACATGCATATTTTTACACATTTTTGTTGAAAATTAAACATAGGATAGTTTCAACTTTTACACACCAGTTGCGTAAATCGATAAACATTTTGTATGCATTATTCAACAACAAATGCTTAAAAATGTAGATGTGTAAATTTAGACACTTTTAGTCAGAAAAGCCTTGCCGACGAATATCGTCGTAAAATTCAACAGAAATAGTTTAGAGTGTATGCTTTAAGTCAGGAACATTTTTAGATTGCTGGAAAACTTGTTTAATTTCCCCAATATTTAAATCTGGTGACCGTGGCGATGTCTGTAATTATAGAGCAATTGTTAAGCAACCCACTTTTGCTAAAATCTTTGATCATGTTATAAAAAACAAGCTTTATGACCAGATAAATGCAGCGATTAGCCAATCTCAACACGGTTTTTTACCCGGCAGATCCACCTAAACAAATTTGATATTGATTTCTAAAAACATAGTAGATGCCTTGGTGGATCGCTGTCAACTTGATGTGGTGTACACGGACTTTGCAAAGGCATTCGATAAAGTTGATCATTCTATACTATTGTTAAAGTTAAAGTAATATGGATTTTCAGATATACTTATCAAATTTTTAATAGTTTTCTAACTAATCGCAAGCTCTTGGTCAAAATTGATTCAACTATTTCAGAAGACATAATAGTTGCTTCTTCTGGTATTCCACAAGGTACGCACTGTGGACCTTTATTGTTTTTGATTTTTATAAATGATTTGCCTCGTTTATTTCATGTCTCAAAGTGTCTGTTGTTTGCCGACGACGTTAAGTTATTTCTAAAAATTTCCACTACTTCGGATTGCTTGTTGTTACAAAATGATCTATATTCTTTTAGTCATTGGTGTTCGATAAACAATTTGAAATTAAACATAAATAAATGTTGCATAGTTACGTATACGAAGTGTAGCAACCAAATTATTTTTGATTACTCTATCAATAATTGTAATCTAATCCGCAGACATGAGAATAAGGACTTAGGTGTCATTTTTTTCTCTAATTTTTGTTTCAAATCTCATCATGAATACGTAATCACTAAAGCAAATTCCATGATGGGGTTTATTAAAAGAAATTCTCAAAGTTTCAAAGACCCTTTAACAGTTAAAGCTCTATATACCTCTCTAGTTCGAAGTATTCTCGATTATTGCTCTACTATCTGGGATCCATTCTATGCTGAAAACTCTAATCGCATAGAAAAAATCCAAAAACATTTTACAAAATATGCGCTTCATAAAATGAGGTGGCCAGAGGGTCTTCCATCTTACGAAGTTAGACGTAAACTTCTTGGGCTGCAGTCTTTAAGTGATAGACAATCTTATTGTTCCCTTTTGTTTGTCCACAGCGTTCTATCTGGCTAAATCAATTGTTATGATATTCGAAGTCTGTTCGTTTTACATATTCCAGTTAGATCTCTAAGAAATCATCGCTTGTTTGATGATAGAATTCACAGAACAAATTATTCCTTGAACGAACCTATTGCTAGAAGCATTCGTTTGAGTAATAATTTTTCACATTTTCTCAAATTCAATGTTACCATAAGTGATTTTAAATTACAATTATTCACTATTTTTAATTAGGTTAAAATTAGGTTAAGATTTTGTTATTAGTTAAATGTTATTACTTAATAGTCTGTAAGATTGTATAATCCGTACACCGTAATAAATAAATAAATAAATAAATAAATAAATAAATAAATAAATAAATAAATAAATAAATAAATAAATAAACAAATAAACAAATAAATAAATAAATAAATAAATAAGCTCACCAATTGAGCTTGGCGCATTAAAGATGTAATTAACAGTTTCTTAGGCAAAAATTGTTCCCCAACTGCTCGAATATACGTCGACAACATGCTAACTTCTCAACATGCTAATTCATTTTTTGAATTCCCATATGGATTACTTCGAGCATTTTATCAAATCAGAACGATTTCATCAGACATGTGCACCTATTGAAGAATGCTATAAAGGTAAGAGTATTCACTCTCTCATAGCTGAAATATGCTGGTCGTTTTTTGATAACGGTATAGAATTGTGTAGAGCTGAAAGAACAATGTAATAAATAAATGCTTCCTCAAATACACACATTTAAATGTAGAGCTTTCTTTTGTATGGTGATTTATAGTGAAATTTTATGCAAAAAATTTCTTTAATAGAAACTAATGCCCTTACATTGAGTTTTGTTGGACATTTTTGAACCAACTCTGAATTAGTACAAAATTAACCCTTAAACACATTGTAAGTTTTTACTTAATTCTGGCGTTAAAGTTGATTTTTGAGCTTTGATGTATTGAGAGACTTAAAGTATGATTTTATGGCAAATATTTTTGTGAAACATTTTAACCCGTTATATCCCTGTTTAATAGGTATTTTTTGTCCCTTATCACAAATGGGTTAAAAAAGACCCACAAATTAAGAAGTTAGAGGGTTAAAATGTTGCACAAAAATGTTATAGTATAGTAGTATTTTACATAAATCCTCAGAACATATCTTATACCCAAAATGAAATGATAACATGATTTCGTATGCCGATAAATTATGAGAATGTTCAAAAAGGGGGAAATTTAAATCCCCCCTAAAATAAGACTCAGACGTAAACTTTTAAAACGCCGATACACGTGTATTTTTTTGTCCCCTCTATCAGAATCCATTCTCGGAACCTTGTTATTTTGGAAAAAATTTGATTTTGTTGTTTCAGTGTTATAAGAGCAACGGTCTGACTAGAAGAGTATCACTCTGATTATAAGAGCTACGGTCTGACTAGAAGAGCATCACTCTCATTATAAGAGCAACGGTCAGACTACAAGAGTATCACTCTGATTATAAGAGCAACTGTCTGACTAGTGAATGCTTTTTCAAAATGGTGGTCCTACAAATTTCGCCTTTAACCCATCTCGTAGAGTATAAAACTCTTATCTGTGACTTACTTAAGTATATTATTTTTGAAGTAAGAGCTGTACTCTTGTATGGAGCATCAACTCTTAAAACTGCCTTACAGTGCATTTATTGAGAGTATAGTATAATTTTTTAATTAAATAAAACTTTTAATGTTGATTTTTGCGAAAGGGGACAGCTTCTAACCGAGGTGCAATATAAGATTCATGCGGTAAAGCTTCCATCGCAATGAAATTTATGCGTTTATGTGATAAAATATTACACCACGCATAAACAATATTATAGATAAAATAATTTGGGAAAAATTTTATGTATACATAATCCTATAAAAAAATATTTGATTGTATTGATGTTTACGTATTTATGTTTTAATTCTCTTAAGAGTATATATCTGCAATACATCTGTAAGTTTTGTCTAAGACAATGCTTCTAAGAGTGTTGATCTTGTTTCAGTGGTCTAAGAGGTCTATATGAGGGTGCTCCTAAAATAACAACTCGCACTTATATAGCGCCAAAATGAGCTTAGAAGAGTTTTACAAGTATCTTACATATATCGTTTGGAGATAATCGTAAGTGTGTCATTCTTAATAATTTATCTTTAGGAAGTCTTCAGGATAAAATCGACCCCTTTGCGCGAAATTATCGTATGTGCCAAAAACCAAATTATACAGGAGAGCGTTCTTTCTACTTTTCTGTGCTTTAGCTTGCAACATCAAAACCATATTTGGCATGTGCTTAGATTGTTAATTAGCACAACTAAAATCAAAAATGTTCGTGTGGAAAAATTTACATTGTCCAAAAATAATCTATTTTTGGCACATACGATAATTTCGCTCACAACGTTTCGCAAGTATGCTTGTAAAAAGTGGCACTTACGATAACATTAAAAACATTTCAAATTGCAAATTAATTGAAACACAAAATGAATTGATATCTTAAATCTTTATGAAACTATTTCTTACCTGAAACAAAATATTTTTAGTAGGTACTAATTCTATTTTTTGTTGAAATAGAGAAAAAAAAAATTAATCAAAAATGAAAGTGCTGGCTCTGAAAGTGAATAACTCGGTCATTTTACAAAGGATTTCATTAGTTCCTTTTTTGTTTAAAATTCTAATTAATTGTCCTTTCAATTTTGTTTCAATCCTTTTCATTCTCGTTTTTTTCTAAATTTTATAATTTTTCAAAAAAAAACCGTGAGGAATTTTTTTATTACGCAAAAAACTTTGATAAAATAAATTATTGTTGGAAAAATATTGAAAACCAAAAATGGAATTTGCAATGCTCTTTTATATGGTATGCATAAATATAGGATTTATTTAAAGTTTCTATCGTAAAAATTAAAAAACGGTTTATACGATCGAAAAATCAAGCCTATCATAGAAATTTAAGATTTTTTTGTTTGTTTATTTTTATTAATTTTGAATTTTTGCATGCATAAAAATGAATGGTGAAGTGAAAGAATCATGACAATTTCTCAATTCGTTTCTGAGTTATAATCCCAAATATCCCTTTAAACACCCCCACAGCAACAACAGCGCCACCTACTGGGTCAAACTTTAAATTTAAACCATCTACAGACCCAGCCACATGCACTCACAGGAATTCAGTGACAAATCCATGTACAGAAAAATTTAAAATACAAAGATATGAAAAAATCAAGGTTTCGTTTTTTTATTATTTTCAGTAACTATGTATTGTAGCTTTTCAAATACTGGTTTGAAAAGCTACAATTTTGTAGATCGAACAGGAATTTTAACCTTATAATCCCTGTACTTATAATCCCTGTACGTATGAAATTTTCAAACACTTTTCTTAATACTATCTTTTTCTTTCTTTCTTTCTTTTTTCTATACTTTTATCCCATAAAATAAGATTAATGAAATAAAAAATAATGTTTCTTTTAAATAATAATTATAAATTTAAACATGAATTTAATAAATTCGAGTTATTTGTATATTATGTATATTTACTAGCTGTTGCTGATATTAATATTTATTCAGATCATTAATATTTACAATTTTTTTTTTTTTTTTTTTTTTTGTTCTCTTCATTTGTTGTTTATTACTTGTTCTTATTTCTGTAATTCTTTTTACATGTAAAAGACTCTGTCTTATTTGTAAACATTATTTTTTATATCAAATTGAAATTGAAAATTGAAACTAGTATAATATAACATTTAGCAAAATTAATAATTGAAAAAAACATGTATTCAATATAAAAATGGTGATTTAAGAAATTTATTCTTCGCCGTCAGCTTCATTTAACGAGTCCTTTTACTTTTAAAGAATGTTTTAAATTTAAATACTCATTGTAATATTTGGATGGAATACTATTTGCAAACATAAATTTTGCAAATCTTTAAATTTGTTCGAGGAGATACATAAAGGCTTATGGCTAATTATAGGCCTGAAAAAGTTCGTTCAATCTGCATCAAAAATTTGAAAATATTTGCAATTGGGTTAAGTATAATGATGTTTTCACGCATTTTTTTAGATTATTTTCATACAAATTCAAATAACTTTATTATTTCTTATACGATCGCCGTTATCAGATATCGTTGGAAAGGTATGCACGGCTGTCATATATTTGGACATTTTTCCTTGTTTAATAAAGTGTGGCTCTTATTTTATTTATCCATTTGTGTGCAATTTACCTGAAAATAAAATTTTCAAAATCCAAAATACTGTATTTTTTGTTTATTTCAAGCGTTTATTTCAAGCGAACAGTAGAAATATACTCTTAAAAAAGTATTTATTGCTTCGATATAAAATTATATTTGTGTGGAAAAAATTTGGAAAAAATGCTTCCCAAGTCCTCCACACCTCCATAATTTTCTCGAAATAACTTCTTTACTGTATCCAAAAAAGGTAGAATATATTCTCTATGCAACTTTTTTGAGCACTTCCAAATAGAATATAACAAGTACCAAATATTTTTCACATCGTAATTCAATCTTAAAAATGTACTCTACATAGTACTAGACTAATAGTTCAATACAACCCTGGTTGCGAATGTCTTTGTTATGCTTTGTTGGACAGAGAAAATCAAAAATGTTTTCCAACAAGCCAACTGGTGTGTCAAGCTGGCGAACTAGCTTCTTAACTATCGAATCTGTGTGGTCATGGCCGCCGTGTGGCACACAAGAACGCTGATATGAACCCTGCATTAGGGTACTTACAAAGAGAGTACGTCCAACCTTAACACTACTTCGGTATAGCTAAAACGCAATGCTGCGTAAGGTCGGTCGTGCGCTGCCCGTACTTTGCTCTGCGTTGTAGAAACTTAACGATGTCATCTGTCGAAACGCACGACCTCAAACTTTTCAAACATAATGTTGCGTTGACAGATCGTGCTTCTCTCATTTCGGTGATGCCAACACATAAAGCTTTGCAAAAATCCCAGAAAAGTCTCTTTTTCCTAAATCATGCAATTTTTAATGGATTCAGATCTAAAATTATTCAAATAATGAAAAATTATAATTTGTTATAATTAAATAATAAAAGAGCCTTTAAATCATAAACAATTTTTAATAACAATTCAAAACATTCAATGGCATTATGAATATAGAAAAAAATATTAACATATGTAAGGAACGACATCATACCGTGACTGTATAAAAGTTCTTAAAACTAAACCAACAGCTTCATATTCTTTAATTCATTAACCGATACATTTCATTCAGTATCTTTATTTATTAACGATACATTTATACAAAGTTTAGACTTCAAATGCCTTAAATGTCTTAATGATCCACAAGATCTTTTTGACACACCAAAGTGTTAAAAATTAATAAAACTGTTGTACAATTAACAATTCATTAATAAAAACAAAACAAAGTCAGTTCATACTCCTATAACAGACTTTTTGGCTACCTGGCTAAAACGTTGACTATAATAAGAATTTTTAAGTCTTTGTTTGCTAGAATCTCTAGATTCACCTCTTTTAAAATCTTTTCTTGCAGGCGGATCTTTGCATTCTCTGGTAGAGATTTCATTTTTTTGCTATCATTTTCATAAAAATGTCGTTTTCATCAGGTTCCTCTGTTTTGAACCGCTCTGATAGTGTTTTGGATAGGTTACCAAAAAACTCTGTTATAGGGATATCTGCTGCTCTTGATATTTTTGCAGACTGCTTTGGAGGGGGCTCAGGAGTACTGCACTCTGTAAAATTCATGGAGCTCTCCTCAGTTGGTGAAAATTGCGGCGTCCAGCAAAACTTTCATTGAGGCACTCGTAGTTTCCAACCTGTCTAATAAATTTCTTGGTAATTTAATAATTGTAATAAATATATTTGGTAATACTTCCTGTGCTTCACATCTTCATTCAGGAACTGTAGGGTGTCGTAATATACCCACACATCACCTTCAGCGGCATCGCTGCCAGAGGGTCGTTCTAGTTTCTTTTTTTCTCTAACGTAACGGTCGCGAAGGCTTCTCCACCTTTGCCTGCATTCATCAACTGCAAGTATGTTAATTATTGTCTTTCATAAAAAAAAAGCAATTAACAAAAGCAGAAACTTACTTGGCTTACCCAACTGCTCAGCAATTGTTGCCCATGTGGAATCCCTTTTAAGGACATTTTTGTATGCACGTGATTTCGTGCTGTACAGGTACTCATGCTCACTTACGAGTAAAATCAGCTTCCCTCAAAGTTTTCCATTTGATTTAATCACCTACAAAACACACAATGACTACGTTTAACTTATAGAGAGCTGTAAAATCTGCATTCATATTCAGAATTTCAGTTCAAGTGAATAACGACACAAGAATGCATTCAACGCATAAAATACTTTCCATGAATAAAAATCGATTTTTCATTTTTCTTTATTCAGAATAATGCATTAGTTTTTTAATTCAAAGGAATGCAATTCATAAGACAACGCTATTTTCATTCATAAATAAAAAATGAATGCATGAATGCTAAACGATTTTTAGTGAATTGTATATTTTGTTAATAGCACTCTTTATGAATATCATTAATTTCAATAAAAAATTAATGCATTACTAAGAATAACGAAAATGAATAATAGAAATGAATAATAAATCCATTTCTTAAAATTGAATGATAATTCAAAATATTATTCACGGATCAATTTTGGATTCATAGAATGCACAATTATTTCTTTACGCACTGATTGAAGTTTTTCTTAAAAAATCAAATAAAAATCAAATTCTTTTACAGCTCTGAAGTCATATTAGTAAAATGTAAGGAAGCAGTAAAACTGCGCTTGTACATTTATTGCAATATCATAATTTTGTATTTTTGCTATAAATTTCTAGATATAGAAATGAAAAACTCGGCATAATTGAAGAAAAATGGGAATGCAAAATTTGTTGTTTTGTACATGTAATTACATGGATTTGGGGCTCCTAAGTTCGATTCTGAAAAAATTAAGAGTTGCTCTGAAGTGGTTAAGAAGTTATAGGGATCAAAAGTTGAAAAAAATGACTACACATTTGCCTGTTTTTAGATTTTTTTTAATAAAGTTTCAGCAATATGGGTAATAAGAGGTCATACCATGACCTATTCAGTTAGGTATCAATCATAAAAAATCCATTTATTGCTAACTATCCCAACATGAAAAATTGTTATAAAAAATCGCGCGATTTTTATAACAATTTTTCGCCTTCGGTGCTTTTTTTCGTCTCAATATACTCTATGTAAGTGCACAACAAACTTGAAAAATAAAAGTACTGTCATTCTATGCAAACATTTATTTTTCTAGTCTCAAAGACAAACACTTCAAAAGGACAACCAAAATTAGTACATCTCAAATGCTTCGAGAAAAAAAACAGTTATATCTTCCAAATTAATGCAAAAAATTTTATGATCGATAGCCAGTGTTGCCGTTTGGATCCAAATGGATACTTTTTACTTAAAAAATTGATGGATACTTATTTTTTAGCCTTAGTGGAAATTTGGATACCTTTATGGAAAAATATTTTTAATATGATAATATCGTCTTTTAAAATCAAAAAAGCCCTAAGTTACCAAAACTTCAAAATCGAGTTTTTGTTTGATTATGATGCACCGTATCCAAATACAAGTTTATGCAAAATGTATACAATCCTACTTCTAAAAACAACGATTTTATTAACAAAATTAACCCTTAAATGCATGACCTCAGCGATTTTCTTAAAAAAGGTCGCCTATATGTATTTCACAATTCTAAAAACGAATTTGTTATTTTTTTTTAATCAAACCAGTAACTTCTGTGTAACCTCCATTTTCCTGGTTGTGCCACATATGGCACACCATGCAGTATAGGTAATTGAAAGTTTTATATATATAATTAAAAGAAAAGTTGAAAATATGCATGAATTGTTTAAAAAATTGTGTTAACTTATTATGTCATAAAAATAATTTATGTTTGCGTTAAGCAGTGGCGTAGATAGCTTTTGGTTCTGGGAGGGGTCCCCAAAAAAGTTATTACCTGTCATACGCTAAGGTAAGTAAATACATACTTGTCAAGTGTATGGAATTTTCAAAAGTGACAATTTTTTCGCTCACCGCTAACTTAGTGGGTGCTAAAAATAAGATCTGCAAAAATAAACTTGATCTAGTCTGCACATAATCTTTTAATTCAATCTCAGATAGCGGCAAAGTTATCATAAAAACATGTCTAAATTATTTTCTAATCAGAATCATTGACAACTACTTTCATATTTGATTCATGGCTCTGGGGGGAGGGGTCCGGACCTGTGGAACACCCCCATACCCTCGCCACTAGCGTTTAGGCATAGGTGGGTGCCACATTTTGCTTTGAGCAATATATAAATGATTTTTTCTCACACGATGGTAATTTCCAGCGTTGACGGTTCGAATCGTACATAGACCAGTGACCTGCAGCGTCCGTATGGATTACCTTAGTTGATATGCGTAATGCATTTGATTTTTTTTTACCTTTGACACAATTCTGCCTACAAAGATATTGATGGGCGATCCTGGTTCGAAATGAGCAGGAGCTCAAAATTGTAGTTAAAATGAAACAATGCAAAAATTTTTCGAAACAGTTGGTAACCATAGTTGCTTTTATGACCTGAAAGCCGTCAGCTTCCCAGTATTCACGAACGTTATTTATTTCATATAACGCCATATTGTAAGGAACACATTTATTGAGCTCTGCCTTCAAATGCAAAATTTGGTTAATTTTCATGATTCGTTGCCGTGGAACATTATTTAATTTCAAATCATTAGCACCACATTTTTAAAATCATAAGAATTCTTGTTCACTTGAACATTTGAACTTAAACTTGAATCCGTCTCGTTGCTAACTGTGCACGTTTATTCTCTTCTAATTTCCAAATAATATTATAACAGAATCATCATCATCAAAATGATCATCTTCGCTCTGCTCTAAATCTATAAGTTCCAATATGTACTCCTTTATATCGGATTCATTTCTGAATTTATGACCTCTACTCCTATTTCAGTAACTGTTAAAAAATTGTAATACACAACAAAATCAAAAAAGTAAAGCTAATAAAAATAAAATGAAGCAAAAAAATACGAATAAAGCAAACGGCTTTCAATAGAAGAATAAAATCATATCTACGGCTACGAAGTGCGCGTAGTGCATGATGTGCCACATAAGGCACAACTATAATTTTGTTCGTAAGAGGGACAAAAAAGCATGAAACGCTAATCTAACAATAAATGTGTGTTAATGAAAGACTATGTTCATTACTTGATTTTTTGTTTCGGCCAAATATAGGCTTAACTATTTTAATTTATTTTTGAAGTAGTCTTGCTTTACTTTTTTATGCAGTCAACATTTTTTCACTTTTGCGCCAAATAACTCAATGAGCTGATTTCTGTATGTGTTGCCGCTGCGAGAAAACGAAAGCTTCAAACCAGTTGTTACGTGTCCCATTGAATCGTACCTGGCCTGATTTGCACCAACTAGCTCAGCGTTTTAACGGCGCTGTTCTTAACCCGTCAGGCCAGGTCGAGGACGCAACAATAACTTCCGGTTTGCACAGGAAGTAAACAAAAAAAAACTCAAATTGATAATGAACTGAAACAAATTAAATTTAAACAAAAGAAACCAACTTATCGCACAGAGAATTTAAACTAGAGCAACAATTAAACGAAATCAGAAAAAAATGTTAAATAAATTAAGGAACCATTAGCAAAATTTAACTTTTCAAACTATCTTTAAACAAAAATAAATAACTAAATCAAAACGGAATTATGAAAATTATGAAATCAAACTAAATCGTTAGAACTGAAAAGAAAAAGCGTTAAATAAAATCTCAAAAAAATTTAAATCATAGCAAAAATTAAAGCAAAAAAAAAAGAAACTAATTTTAACCTCAGACTGCGATAAAAAAATATACTAAAAAAAAAAAAAAGAACTAAATGACGAAAACTGTTTATACTAAACAGACAAATTATCAAAAAATCGAACCCAACTAAAACTCGACCAACATCGTCTAGAAAACTCTCACTCACCAAACACATCAAAGAGACGGAAGAGATGTTGACCCTCCTTTATGCTCCCTCCCATCCATGGTTACCACATGCCATCATTTTCCGTTGGTAACCCCATACAAAACAAACGCAATTAAAAACTTGCGTTTAGACGTCCATGTCACCTGTTGAGTCCCCCCTTTCGAACGCCCCTGTACTTTTTCACCCCACTACAAATTAATTTAGTTAACCATTATTGCTTCGATTTAAAGATTCACATTTTTATTTCCTAAAACTAACATTTCATTCTCTTATTTCTAGGTAAGTGGCGCAAGGATTATATTATGATTAAGTTAAAAATAACACTAAAGAATACTATAAAGGAATTATATTAACACAATTCAAAAACTTAATTAATATTAATATGCAAACTAGAAACTCAAACTCTAATTATACACACAAAAAAAATTATAAAATAAAACCCTTTAAATTTATCTTGACAATCTTGCTAGTCGCTAAGAAAAGTTCAATATACATAAAAAAAAAAACGAAATTTACATTCATACATACAGAAAAAATAACAGTATAAACATTTCAATATGTATTAAACCAATTATATAAATCATTCAAAATCCAATAAAAAATTGCGTTTCAAAATTCTCAAATTTTGTAATACAAAAATAATATTCGGAGCGAAAGACAAAAATTCGGGGCACTAATACATACATATATTCAATTTAAATTTTTTCCTTTTTATATAACTACAACAAAACTGAACTTTAATTCATTTAAAATTTATCTGCCTAAAGGAGCTCGCTTAGGTTTCACTTGGTACAAAAAAAATACAAAACTAAAACACAATTCGAAAAAAACAAAATTTTATGGCCTCAAAGTTTTTGTTCGAACCGAACGCACATGATTTTTAATATGCGCTTAAATGCGCTTTAAATATTTTGGAATCATCAAAAATTATTCTCGAACAGTAAAAAAAACTGAATCACTCTGAACTTAACAAAAATGTAAATTAGGAACTGCTAATACAAATATATATAAATAATATAGACAAAAAAACTTAGATAAAATTTGAATATTCATATAAGTTGGATTAATTAAAATTAAATTAAATAAAAGAAAATTATAAATTTAAGTTAGGCCGAATTTAACTTTTTTTATTGCTGAAATGTTGGCTTCCGTTAGAAGCGACCATTTTCAATCTTCTTTCTTATATACTTCGGCACCCGAAGGGTATTGAGTTGGGAATCACTGGCCGTATGTATTTTGCATCCGCTATCGAACTGTAAGCGGATATAAACTAATTTTTTTTTTTTTTTTTGAAAATTCTTCAGGGCTTTGAGGCTTAATTTGCGTATATATGTATATGTAGGTATCAAAATGAATATGTATGTATATGTAGATATATGTATATGTATATGTATATAAGAACAAAATTTTTGTGATCGACTTATCTTTTATGGGATCCTGATTTGCGCAATCCCCTATTTCCGGTCGGCCACACTGCGGAACATAATCGTCAATTAAGATTTTTTTGAAATCATTTTAAAATCACCTACAATTTGATTTTGCTATTTCCACTTCTTTTCTTCGCGACTGATCAAGGCTGCATAAAAATTGCCTTCTATCTTCCTTGCGGCCAAAACGTTCCTTCCGGTCCTAAAATTCCTATTTGAATTCATATACACTTCATAAATTTGAATCCTCACCTTTTCTGCTCTTTTTATTTTATTTTTTCTATGCTTCGTGTAAAAACTGTTTCGCCCAAGTTGCCTTTGTTTGACTCACTTTTTTTGTTTTTTTTTTTTTTTTTTTAACACACAATTTTTTTGAAATGCACTTGCACTTGTAACTCAATCACCACTTAACTGCTTGAAGCTTTGTTTCGGAATAAACTTCTAGAAATTTTCTTCCTCAAAATAACTCTCAGACCAACCTCGCAGGAACTGAACTTTTCCAGCCTTTTCTCATAATGTCTATCCCTACCATGTTAATGCCCTCGCTGCTCTTTCCTCCTTTAGGCTTTTCATGGCCTCTAATAATTGTTAGTTTGATTTTCTTTTCTGTCATTTTTTTTTTCGAAAACCCCCTATAAGTATAACTATCTTGTTCTGATTTTTCCTCGTTATCTAATCTTCAACCCCTTTTTTATGCTATAATAAAATCCCCTAGCGTGGGATTTTAAAACTGTCATGCTGTTGTAAGGTTTGCCTTTTTGCTGCTATACCGACGTTTACCCATAACGTTGGCAATGCGAGAACATATAATTTTGACAGCTGAGATTCGATGAGTTGGAGTTTCCTGCTGTATAAACATCGTATATTATTGGATCCAATATTTTCGGCAGCATGGTTCGATTTTGTCGCTGGTGCACATTTTCATCATTCTTGTGGACTGAAGATTCTTTTGCACGTTCTTCAGTGTTGGGCAAAAGGAAGCGCTTAATTAAATGCGTTGGCCAGAAGTCGTTGGTGCAGCTGGAATATTTGCCGCCGCCGCTGCTGCCGCTACAGTCGCAGTTCATGTGCTCATCTCACATTAGCCGGAGGAGACTTGCCGCTACTGTGCTGTTGTTGCATGTGTTGCGCATGCTGTTGCTGCCACAGTTCTGTTGCTATTGTTGTTGCTGATGCTGCTGTTGAATATTAAGTTTTATAAGGCGAGCGGATCTTCCGCGAGCGCGATCAAAATTATGGCTTTTAAGTCAGCATCTGGAACTTCGAATCATCCTTATAATATGAGTTGATACGCTGAAGACGTCGCGACGCTGCTGTTGTTGTTGAATTGGGTAATGTTGAGCATGTGACCAACGATAGCTTGGTGGTAGAGATACGCTTTGACACAACCTAGAGAAGGGTCGTCGTAAGAGTGGCTAATGAAGCTGCTGGAGTTAAAAAAAAACAAAAGAAGTAAGTGGATGCTACATGGTACCACAGTTTTTGTGACAGGTGGAGCTGCATAGTTATCTGGCAGTTATAGGGGCAGTTATAGGGGCAGTTCTAGCTGCCATCGAGTACATTGCCTCTTGGTGGTTGAAAGCAGAGCCTATCTCCATAAAAATGGTTGCTTTTTTTATTATTTAAAAAAAAAATTGCGCATATAGGGTGTTGTTTCCAACCCACTCAAACGACACGCAACAAAACTCTGACTTTGTTTAGAACTTCTTTGACCAAAGACAGTGTGCGAGTCTACTCTTTTTGGGTTTGGACGCAATTTGAGTTATTTTTTTTTTTCCGCTCAACGTAGGCTTCCGCCCACACCCTGAGACTTTGTGTTTTTAACCCTTGCTAGCCGGGCAATGTAACTTGTTTTTTTTTTTTTCAATTGTAATTATGTGTTTTTTTTTTCTTTTCAGACCTTTTTACGTGGCACTGCAGTGGACTTTCATAGCTGTTTATCATTTGCCGGGAAGTTTTTATCTTATAATCTTGTTTAAGTTATTTTTACTTTGTGTATCCTTTTTTTTGTTTTATTTTTTTAGATTATCCTTGTGTGGTGACCGAGTAACCGCTTTGAAGATAGCACTTTAAGCCTCTCTTAGAATAACGTTGTGCCAATTTTGTTGTTTAGGATCTCCCGCGGACGGGATACCGTTGTTTAGATTTATTACTGGATGTGTCGGTAAGTATTGCACCAATTATTTTGTGGAGTAGCTGTTTTTGCTTAGTAGATTTTTTTTTTTCATTGCCTGATGTCCTTCGCATGGTAAGTTCCAAGTGGTTTGCCATCAAGACTTTCTAATTTATACATGTTGTTTCCAACTGCTTGGCTTATACGGCACTTTATAAATTTTCTTCAAAACTTTGCGTTAACGTTGCGTTTAAAGTCGCTTTGTGCGAAATTCCTTTAAAATACTTCTTGCCCCGGAACGAAATTTGTTTCACGTTTTCGCTGGTTATATCGACGCGCGCTTTTCTCATAAGCTGAGTGCAAGTTATTTTTGATTTTCTCGCGTAACAGTGTTAATTTGTCCTCCTTGCTTAAGATCATGATCTCTGGGTCACTAAGAGACTTCAGTTTGCGAGCGAGTTTGTAGTCAGCTCCGCTGAGAAACATGTTGTACCCAAATAGCGCACAGAAGGGTGTAACTCCAATAGCTGCGTGAACAGCACTTCGTAACGCACATTCAATCTCTGGTAGATATAAGTCCCAGTCGCGATGATCAGTGTCGAGATAACTTCGTATTGCTGCTAGTACTGATTGGTTAACTCGCTCTGCGGCGTTTGACTGTGGTGAGTAAATTGCGGTTTTCATGTGAATGATATGAAATCTTTCGATCATTTTCTGGAATTCCTTGGACGTAAACTGAATTCCATTATCACTGTGGATAACCTCGGGTACTCCAAACTTATAAAAGACCTCGTGAATTAGAAAGTCGACCACTTTTACAGCTGTCGCTTCACGCATAGCTTTTAGAATGGTAAATTTTGAAAAATGATCTACTATAATAAATATGTACGTATTTCCTTTTTTGGAGCGTGGGTATTTGCCTAGAAAATCTATATAGATTTTCTGAAATGGACGTTCTGTCATCACCTCCTGCCCTATTCCAGGTCGCATTTCTATATTTGTAGATTTATTTTCTTTGCAAGTGACACATTCGCTTATGTAATTTCGAACCTGCTTGGTCATTCCAGGCCAAAAATAGAATTGGCGTAAACGAGGGAGTGTTTTCGCAATTCCGCCATGGGCCGTCGTTTGCGGTTCGTGTGCCTTAGAAATTAGAGTTGACGTAAGTGCCTCAGGTACCCATAATTTCCAGTTTAGTTCTTCCAATTCACTGTCGTTTCGATTGAATTCTGTCCTTTTAAAAACCATTCCATTATCGACCTTTACATCTGGCAACCTTTCCTCGTTTTGACAGCAATTTTCTATGAGGTCCAGATACTCCTTTGATGAAAATTCAAGAGTTTCGATATCCAGAAGCTCATCTCCATTTAACTCCACTTCTTCAATAGCACTTCGGGAGAGTGTGTCGGCTACCACGTTGTCTGCGCCTTTCCTGTGTTCAATTTGGAGATCGAACGCTTGCAGTTGAAGAGACCATCTGGCTAGTCTGCCACTCAAATCCTTCAATGACATCAGCCATTTAAGACTAGCGTGGTCCGTAACGACGGTGAACGGCATCATTTCGACGTATGGCCGGAACCTCTTGACCGCAAGTACTGCTGCTAAGCACTCTTTTTCCGTCACACTATAGTTTCGCTGGTGACCGTTTAACTTTTGTGAGTAAAACGCTATCGGGTTTTCGTGGTTGTTCTCGTCCACTTGATAAAGCACAGCTCCTATACCAATGTCCGATGCGTCACACTGTATCCAGAAACGCTTGCTGAAATCTGCATGTTTCAATACAGGAGCTGACGTTAGAGCTTGTTTTAGTTGGTTGAACGCTTCAATTGCCTCGGGTGTCATGTTGAATTTTACTCCTTTTTTCAATGTGTCGCTTAGTGGGGATGATATAGCCGCAAAGTTTTGGATGAAGCGCCGGTACCATCCCGCTGTACCTAAAAAGCTTCGGACTTCTCTTGTAGACTTCGGAATAGGAATACACTTAATCGCTGAAACTTTTTCAGGATCTGTCTTCAATGCGCCCCCTCCCACAATAAAACCCAAATACCGAAGCTCCTTGAAGCAGAACATCGATTTTTTAGGCCAATAGTCAAATTCGCTTCTTTCAGACATTTAGCGACCTCGCTTAGAATCTTCAGGTGGGTATCGAAATCAGCTGCTATTATCAAAAGGTCATCGAGATAAGTAAAAACATTGGATTTAAGTTTTTGCGGAATGACTTTGTCCATTAAGCGGCAAAGGCGTTGAGCAGCATTGCAGAGTCCGAACGGCATCACTGAAAATTGGTACAGTGGACGTCCAGGCACAGTAAAAGCAGTATATGCTTTGCTTTTCTGCTCCAGCTCAATTTGCCAAAAGGCGAATTTTAAATCGACGCTGCTTATAAAATAAGTTTCGTCGATACGGCTCAGGATCCCATCAATGTTTTGCAAAGGATAGGCGTCCTTCACCGTTCTTTCATTCAGCTTTCTAGCATCTAAACAAAATCGGTTTTTCTCCGGTTTGCGCACAATTGTCGTGCGGCTGCTCCATGCACTCTGGCTCTCTTCTATTACACCCAGTTCTAACATGTTATCTATTTCTTTGTAGACGATCTCCTGGACTGCTGGCGATATTGGGTAGTGTCGATCCTTGACAGGCACGGCTCCTTCAACAAGCTCGATGGTGTGTTGCTCCACATGTGTGCGCCCTAAACCATGTTCTTCGAACGTCCGGAACTGTTCTATGACGCTCTCAAGACGCTCCTGCTGTTCTGCTGTTAGCTCATGGGCTGTGTTTGGCGTAGCTGGCTTAAATTGTTTAGCCAAGTCGTCTGCATTCAGCTCGTCTAACCCTATTACATCGTTAGCTAGTTCAAAAGCTCTCCAAAAGTCAATTCCCAGGTAAACTGCTTGCTCTAAATATGGACATATATAAAATAAAATTTGTGTTTCTTTATTTTTAAACGTGACAGGAAGTTGGACCTTTCCCAATATGTTGTGCTGACGTCCTCCAGCTGTTTTCACAATCGAGAAAAACTGCTCCACTTCAACTCCCAGCTCCTCTACCAACTCTCGGCACCCACGACCAAGTATGCTCAACGAAGCACCCGTATCCAAGAGTCCACGAACTCTCTTGCCGCCTAACTCGATTTCAGCATATGCTCTAGGGTCTTTTTGATCTGCTTTAAAGACTGCCTCTATCACTTGCTTGCGAATAAGTTTGCGCTTTGCAAAACTCTCTCGAGCTCTCTGGATTTTTCTCGAAATCTCTCGCTTTCCGTCTAGCTGGCTGTTGTTGAATATACGCTGTCTTGTTTCATAGTACTTTTGAATACGTTCTTCGATGGGCTTTATGGGTTTAACTTGTTTTATATTTTTATTAAATTCAGCTACTCTTTTTAAAAGACTAATTTTTCTTTCTTCTCTAGGCTCGCCTGTTACTCCACCATCTCGGATCTGTCTTGAATCCGAACGTGGCATTCCCGCTGCTGCTGCGCTCCTCTTGTCGTTTCCCACTCCACATTTTGGGCACTTCGGAGTGATAACGTTCTGCAAACCACATTTATAGCAAAATATATTTCGCTCTAGCGCCATGCAATCATTAAAAGCGTGGCCTTGCTGACGACAGTTCCAGCAAATCAGCACCCGGGAACTGGCTTGCTGTTGCTGCGAACTTGTCCCCAGAGACCTCGCCGCTATCAGTTCTTCCACCATCACCTGACCGTCTTCACCTTCGTACTCATCACGCACCTCCATCGCTATCTCACTGATATTACGCGGATACCTAGATATAGGTGGTTGAGCTGTCCGCACATCACGTCGAGGGAACGTCCGCTCTACCTCGTTGCATTCGTCACGTAGATGTTCGACGGAGTGCACGGTAATCGGATACACGATTCGACCGATATGCTCCTTGAGGTTTCTTTTTATGATTTTTATAACCTCATACTCGGGCATTGGTTGCATCAATCGTGATCTCAACTTCCATATGGCCTGGAAAAAGACGTCGACTGATTCGCCAGGCTGTTGCTTCCGCTCCACCAGATCCCTCATGATCTCGAAATTGGTGCAGTTAGTTCGATATTGACGCATGATGACATGTCGCAGTGTTGGCCAATCTGGAACGTTGTTGGTTTTTATAAACAGCCAATACCACTCTTTAGCTTCACCAGATAGCAGAAGATGGAAGTCCCGCATTCTTTCCATCCAGGTGCATCCGTATTGCGCTTGAAGATGCTCAAGACGGAACACAAAATTTTCCACGGATAGGTTACTGCTGCGTCCATCGAAGAGCAATCCCCACTTATCAACCTTTATAGCTCCGGCAAAAGCATTAGGATTGGCCTGGCTTTGGCCGTATTGGTTCCGTGCTGCTGCTGCGCTTGACAGACGATCATATGCCGTTGTTGTTGGCTGCCTAGTTCCCTCTGACCTATTTGAAAACTCAAAACTATTCGTATTCTGGTTTGTTCTGTTTTTATTTGTATTATTTTGAACTAATCTTTCTCTAAAATTTTCAGGTCGTAGATGCCCCATGCTACTATTACTTCGGACTTGACCGAAACCAACCCTGCTGAAATCTTCGTTACCACCATTTTCAGGTAAACTATACCGTGTTTGAGTATGCTCATGTACTTCTTGCTGAATAATGGATTTTAGCTCACCCATTATATTTTTGAGACCCTCTCGTATGCCATTTTGAATTTGGTTCTGTATTGACCTATCTATTGAAGACCTTGCATCTTCGCATGCTTTAGCTACCATCTCTTTAATCTGCTCATCCTCATGGTCGCCCTTATATCCCAAAGAAGACCCACAAGGATTTGATTTTTCGATCGGTCTTGCACTATTGCTGTTAGCAGGGGAGGTACAGACAAATTAGGGGGGAAACCTTTGCTTTCTATGTTTTTCGGGATCGCACCTTGCCTCGAACAATTAGCTTCAGCTAGGTTGGGGTTATCGCTAGCGCATATAGATTTCGACAAATCATAAAATGTGCTCGGGTTTTCTTCGACCCTTTTCGTAGCTTGACTATCAGCCATTTTGGTCCTTCTCGGTGTATTTTTCTTGACGAATTTCTGTTGGGGAGAGGACCGATTTAAATCGAAACTTATTTGCCGTCTTTTGGATGCTCTTTTTTTACGTCCCTCACGTTCTGAGTTCATTTAAAAAAAAAACTGAATTAAAAAAAATATAAGTGCCGTAAATTTATAATCGAACGATATGTATTATTCACGATTCAAGTTTTTTAATTTATCAGATTTGTGTGGGGTTTTAATACAGGGTGCTATTCTGCCGGGGGTACACGGGTGATTTTGTTTGGACAATCTATTCAATCTACGCATAATAAACTCTTCATTTGTGTTTGGCTTTCGTTGTTGAACCTTATTTGGGCAAACTGGTTCAAACCAAAGAAAAACTTTGCTTGACGCTTTGCTTCTGATAAGGCTTAATTCCTTTCTTGCTACACGTGGATTATGGTTCGATGGTTGATGATGTTGCAGAATTGGTCTCTGGTGCAGACTATTGGCCCGTTTCAGGTTCATCAATTGCTATCACAAACCATCACCACGTAACCACTATTTTCCACTTCTCCAAAATTCTCTAACAGTTTTGAACAATACTATTATTTGTTTTGTTTGGCAGTATACGTTCAAATAAGTTATTGCTCTCTTGTTAATTGTTTTTGAATATGAACGTTTAACTCTATCTGCTCCTGGTATCCTTGTCATGGTACTATTAGCTTATGGTCCAAAGACTCTTGCTAAGATACTCTAAAATATATACCCAAGAAGATAGCATTAACGATCATGTTTTGGTTCGATTCTTGATAAAAAAAAAGACTGAAAATAATTTGAAACTATTTGGATTAATTTGACACCAACCTTACAATCACCGGTTTCTCAAGGTATCTTTTTGTAGGCGCATTTAGATTTAAGTTCAATAACTTTTGCTAAGTCAGCACTACTTAAAAAAAAATACCCTGAGAAAGCACGATTGGAAGCTGGGCTTGGTTTATTGATTGGGCGCCATATTGTTACGTGTCCCATTGAATCGTACCTGGCCTGATTTGCACCAACTAGCTCAGCGTTTTAACGGCGCTGTTCTTAACCCGTCAGGCCAGGTCGAGGACGCAACAATAACTTCCGGTTTGCACAGGAAGTAAACAAAAAAAAACTCAAATTGATAATGAACTGAAACAAATTAAATTTAAACAAAAGAAACCAACTTATCGCACAGAGAATTTAAACTAGAGCAACAATTAAACGAAATCAGAAAAAAATGTTAAATAAATTAAGGAACCATTAGCAAAATTTAACTTTTCAAACTATCTTTAAACAAAAATAAATAACTAAATCAAAACGGAATTATGAAAATTATAAAATCAAACTAAATCGTTAGAACTGAAAAGAAAAAGCGTTAAATAAAATCTCAAAAAAATTTAAATCATAGCAAAAATTAAAGCAAAAAAAAAGAAACTAATTTTAACCTCAGACTGCGATAAAAAAATATAATAAAAAAAAAAAAAAGAACTAAATGACGAAAACTGTTTATACTAAACAGACAAATTATCAAAAAATCGAACCCAACTAAAACTCGACCAACATCGTCTAGAAAACTCTCACTCACCAAACACATCAAAGAGACGGAAGAGATGTTGACCCTCCTTTATGCTCCCTCCCATCCATGGTTACCACATGCCATCATTTTCCGTTGGTAACCCCATACAAAACAAACGCAATTAAAAACTTGCGTTTAGACGTCCATGTCACCTGTTGAGTCCCCCCTTTCGAACGCCCCTGTACTTTTTCACCCCACTACAAATTAATTTAGTTAACCATTATTGCTTCGATTTAAAGATTCACATTTTTATTTCCTAAAACTAACATTTCATTCTCTTATTTCTAGGTAAGTGGCGCAAGGATTATATTATGATTAAGTTAAAAATAACACTAAAGAATACTATAAAGGAATTATATTAACACAATTCAAAAACTTAATTAATATTAATATGCAAACTAGAAACTCAAACTCTAATTATACACACAAAAAAAATTATAAAATAAAACCCTTTAAATTTATCTTGACAATCTTGCTAGTCGCTAAGAAAAGTTCAATATACATAAAAAAAAAAACGAAATTTACATTCATACATACAGAAAAAATAACAGTATAAACATTTCAATATGTATTAAACCAATTATATAAATCATTCAAAATCCAATAAAAAATTGCGTTTCAAAATTCTCAAATTTTGTAATACAAAAATAATATTCGGAGCGAAAGACAAAAATTCGGGGCACTAATACATACATATATTCAATTTAAATTTTTTCCTTTTTATATAACTACAACAAAACTGAACTTTAATTAATTTAAAATTTATCTGCCTAAAGGAGCTCGCTTAGGTTTCACTTGGTACAAAAAAAATACAAAACTAAAACACAATTCGAAAAAAACAAAATTTTATGGCCTCAAAGTTTTTGTTCGAACCGAACGCACATGATTTTTAATATGCGCTTAAATGCGCTTTAAATATTTTGGAATCATCAAAAATTATTCTCGAACAGTAAAAAAAACTGAATCACTCTGAACTTAACAAAAATGTAAATTAGGAACTGCTAATACAAATATATATAAATAATATAGACAAAAAAACTTAGATAAAATTTGAATATTCATATAAGTTGGATTAATTAAAATTAAATTAAATAAAAGAAAATTATAAATTTAAGTTAGGCCGAATTTAACTTTTTTTATTGCTGAAATGTTGGCTTCCGTTAGAAGCGACCATTTTCAATCTTCTTTCTTATATACTTCGGCACCCGAAGGGTATTGAGTTGGGAATCACTGGCCGTATGTATTTTGCATCCGCTATCGAACTGTAAGCGGATATAAACTAATTTATTTTTTTTTTTTTTTGAAAATTCTTCAGGGCTTTGAGGCTTAATTTGCGTATATATGTATATGTAGGTATCAAAATGAATATGTATGTATATGTAGATATATGTGTATGTATATGTATATAAGAACAAAATTTTTGTGATCGACTTATCTTTTATGGGATCCTGATTTGCGCAATCCCCTATTTCCGGTCGGCCACACTGCGGAACATAATCGTCAATTAAGATTTTTTTGAAATCATTTTAAAATCACCTACAATTTGATTTTGCTATTTCCACTTCTTTTCTTCGCGACTGATCAAGGCTGCATAAAAATTGCCTTCTATCTTCCTTGCGGCCAAAACGTTCCTTCCGGTCCTAAAATTCCTATTTGAATTCATATACACTTCATAAATTTGAATCCTCACCTTTTCTGCTCTTTTTATTTTATTTTTTCTATGCTTCGTGTAAAAACTGTTTCGCCCAAGTTGCCTTTGTTTGACTCACTTTTTTTGTTTTTTTTTTTTTTTTTTTAACACACAATTTTTTTGAAATGCACTTGCACTTGTAACTCAATCACCACTTAACTGCTTGAAGCTTTGTTTCGGAATAAACTTCTAGAAATTTTCTTCCTCAAAATAACTCTCAGACCAACCTCGCAGGAACTGAACTTTTCCAGCCTTTTCTCATAATGTCTATCCCTACCATGTTAATGCCCTCGCTGCTCTTTCCTCCTTTAGGCTTTTCATGGCCTCTAATAATTGTTAGTTTGATTTTCTTTTCTGTCATTTTTTTTTTCGAAAACCCCCTATAAGTATAACTATCTTGTTCTGATTTTTCCTCGTTATCTAATCTTCAACCCCTTTTTTATGCTATAATAAAATCCCCTAGCGTGGGATTTTAAAACTGTCATGCTGTTGTAAGGTTTGCCTTTTTGCTGCTATACCGACGTTTACCCATAACGTTGGCAATGCGAGAACATATAATTTTGACAGCTGAGATTCGATGAGTTGGAGTTTCCTGCTGTATAAACATCGTATATTATTGGATCCAATATTTTCGGCAGCATGGTTCGATTTTGTCGCTGGTGCACATTTTCATCATTCTTGTGGACTGAAGATTCTTTTGCACGTTCTTCAGTGTTGGGCAAAAGGAAGCGCTTAATTAAATGCGTTGGCCAGAAGTCGTTGGTGCAGCTGGAATATTTGCCGCCGCCGCTGCTGCCGCTACAGTCGCAGTTCATGTGCTCATCTCACATTAGCGGGAGGAGACTTGCCGCTGCTGTGCTGTTGTTGCATGTGTTGCGCATGCTGTTGCTGCCACAGTTCTGTTGCTATTGTTGTTGCTGATGCTGCTGTTGGATATTAAGTTTTATAAGGCGAGCGGATCTTCCGCGAGCGCGATCAAAATTATGGCTTTTAAGTCAGCATCTGGAACTTCGAATCATCCTTATAATATGAGTTGATACGCTGAAGACGTCGCGACGCTGCTGTTGTTGTTGAATTGGGTAATGTTGAGCATGTGACCAACGATAGCTTGGTGATAGAGATACGCTTTGACACAACCTAGAGAAGGGTCGTCGAAAGAGTGGCTAATGAAGCTGCTGGAGTTAAAAAAAAACAAAAGAAGTAAGTGGATGCTACATGGTACCACAGTTTTTGTGACAGGTGGAGCTGCATAGTTATCTGGCAGTTATAGGGGCAGTTATAGGGGCAGTTCTAGCTGCCATCGAGTACATTGCCTCTTGGTGGTTGAAAGCAGAGCCTATCTCCATAAAAATGGTTGCTTTTTTTATTATTTAAAAACAAAATTGCGCATATAGGGTGTTGTTTCCAACCCACTCAAACGACACGCAACACAGTATGCTTCAACAAATTTATTATTTTTTCCAAACTAACTCTCGTTCAGACATGAGAAGAAATTCTTTGGTTGTGCCACATATGACACACTATGCATTTAAGGGTTAACTTGAAAAAATGTTGAAAAATAAGGGATTATTTCAAATTTAGAAAGTTTTTTGCTTCTCCTGTAAAATTTTTCAAATGAAACTTCAACTTATTTGATATCATATGACAATCTGCTGTTGTTTGCCATTATTGTGTGTTTTTGTAATTTTGTAGCACTGCGTGCAATTGAACTGTCACTCTTTGCTCCAACTAACGCACAGTCGAAAATAAAGGTCTACATCGGATCAAAAATTGATGACTTCTTTCTAAGTAAAGATAGATTGTTGAAATTTTGCATTAGTAGAAGATTGTATATTACTGTTTTTACGTACAGAGTAAACTCGCGGTTTGAGTTTTTATTGAGTTAAACACACGGCGACGCTTATTCGATGCTGCTTACATACAAGACGTCGATTTGAGTTAGATTTGTCAAGTTTATTTAGAGCAAATTATTGGCAGCTCAACAGATTCTTGTTCTACAGACTCTTGCAGCCACCATTTTTTAATTAAAAATACAATTACAGATTTTGACAGATAGTACTCAGCTAAATGCAAAAAGTTTCGTGGAGTAACACAGTATATGACGCTTCTTATTAAATACTTATATTAAAATTGATTGATTTAAAAATCAAAAACTACTTTTTTTGAGTTTAAAAGGTGAATACAATATAGTTTTTTGCAATTTTCTGCCTGGATACTTATTTGTTTTTTAAGTTGATACATTTGGATACATTTCTGACCTTTTTATGGATACTTTTTTTAGACCCGTTGCGGCAACACTGTCGATAGCTCAGTAAAAAGGTATTAGCATAACCTTTTTTTGATATCCATTACATTTACTTTTGTTCGAAAACAACAACAAAAAACATAGGTTTAACATTTTCATAAATGTTGACCCCTATTACTTCTAAACCATTTGAGAGCGACGTTTAATTTTTTCACCATTCAATTTGTAAGCTCAAAACACGCATTTAAAAAATAAACAAAAAAGACCATTTCCACTATTCTTCAATTGTTCCAAAAACTTTAACATCTTCCACCAGCACCAAGCGAGGATGAATTCTTTCGTTTTAAGTCACATAACTGAATATTTCAATGGTCTTTTGTTTTTAATATGAACCACTTGTTTGAGCACATTATTGTTAATTTTTTTTAAACTTTTTTTAAAACTTTACAAGGAATTAATTGCAAAACTAATGAAAAAATGCCTGTTATGTTCAAAAATATAACGAAAAACCAAGCTTAAATTGGAATTGTAAAAAAAATGTGGGACGGACTGTATTTTTAATGCATTGTTTTTGACGTTTCTCAATTCGTTGCTCGTCAAGTAAATGGTCAAAAATTAACTGTCAACTGTCAATGTTTTTCAATGCATGGCCATGGGCACTCTGACTTGCGTCAGATCGTACTTTACCCCTACTTTACTATTTTATGGGATGAGGTCGGCGCAACGCATGAGGTCGAATTTTGTGTTGCTTCATAAGAACACGTTGGTTCTAGTCTAGCTGTCAACGGACGACCGACCTAACGCAACATTGCGTTTTAGCTAGTAATTATCAAGGCTACTTTATATAAGGTTGCGTACGTTTTGCGTTTTGACCCATCCTTATTTTATGTAAACAAAAATATTTTGACGTTTGCAAAGTAGGATTTTTTGCTGCTCGAGAAAAAAAAGTACTTTTCAGGGTTTTATGCAGTTTTCTGTTATATTGTGTGCATTTTAAGTAGAGATGTGTTGAAATTAAAATTTTTGTCAAAATTAGGCCTTTTCCTCACGGAGCAATGGAAAAGTAATGCAATTGCAACACAATTGTGTATAAAGTTTCAACCACTGCAATTCAAAACATAATTGCAACCTATGCTTTCAGGAGACCAAGACATGTTACAACGCAACATTGATTATTTCTATTAGAATAGACATAATTTTACCTAAAGCCTAGTACTATGCTCGATTGCGTGAAATTTCACTGGAAACAGCCATTAATTGTTGCGTGAAAATTTTGACAGATATTTTGTTGCGAACGAACAGCTGTAATCAGCTTACAAATTTCGACAAGATGTAAATAAACAGCCACAATTTATTAGAGGAAAAGCAGAAAATCATTTAAGTTCTTTAATTTTCATATTTGTGATTATATAAATACAAAATAAATATTTATACAAGTATGAATGTCCTTTGTTGTGAAGTAGAACAAGTCATTAGTTTATGGCAGTCTGCAAGCTGCGAAGTTTTGCGACCGCCAAAACCGCGGAAAGGTGCATCCGTATTTACAATTTCAAACAACTGCAATTATTAATTGCAAAACTTTAGAAATAGTACAAAATTATCATTTCAATTATAAACATTGTTCTTTTGCTTGCACTTATTTCTTAAATGAAATGGCAATTGTCACTTTTCACGGCAAAATAAATGGTCGGTTCAATTAAATTGCCGTGAAAATAATGTTGCTAGATGCATGATGCAGAATATAGTACTAGATTTTCACAAGCGAAGCATAGTACAGCTTTGACGAAAAAGTTGTGAAATGTTCACGGTTGTTTCACAGCTGTCATTTTTTGTATGGAGATTTGAGTGGAATTTCACGTGAAGCCGAACATAGTACTATGCTTAAGGGCCCAAAAAAAAACAAGCGGCGTGGGCCTCAAAGTGTATTTATTCCTTTTCTTGTACTATACGTGAAAAAAACTAACCAGGGTGACCGTTTTGTCAGAGTGCCTTTTTACCAGAAGCATGGTGAAAATCTACTAAAATCTTCTAAAAAATTCTAGAGAAACTACTTAAAATCTACCAACATTTTTAACCACACTTTTTCAATTTTAAGCGAAATTTATGGCTGTAAACAGGTTTGAAAATTTTAAACTGCATGAATGAATAGATACTTATACTGTTGCCCGTGTAATCAGTGATATACACAGCTGATACAAGTAAACAGTTTGAAAAAAAAATTTAAAGATTAAAAATTTTGTTTTGAATGACTTGAAGATACATATACAATTATATGTAACTTTTTTATGATCGGCAAAATGTAATCCAAAAATAAAAATAAAGTTGTGTTACGTCTTCTGAAAAGCTTCCACATAAAAACTCCGCAGTTAAATTCCGATCTAAATTATACTGATCGTAAAAATGAAGTTTTAGTGCATGCCATTGTTCAACAATCCGATTGACGCACGCTTGCAACGAGAGCCACCTTATGACTTAAGGCTGCTTATGCACTTTTTCACTAATAATATTTGCGACAAAACAAAACGGAAAGATTTGGCTTAAAACTTATGAAAAAATGTTTTACAATTTTATTTTCAAAATCTAGCTTCCCAGTATTCACGAACGTTATTTATTTCATATAACGCCATATTGTAAGGAACACATTTATTGAGCTCTGCCTTCAAATGCAAAATTTGGTTAATTTTCATGATTCGTTGCCGTGGAACATTATTTAATTTCAAATCATTAGCACCACATTTTTAAAATCATAAGAATTCTTGTTCACTTGAACATTTGAACTTAAACTTGAATCCGTCTCGTTGCTAACTGTGCACGTTTATTCTCTTCTAATTTCCAAATAATATTATAACAGAATCATCATCATCAAAATGATCATCTTCGCTCTGCTCTAAATCTATAAGTTCCAATATGTACTCCTATATATCGGATTCATTTCTGAATTTACGACCTCTACTCCTATTTCAGTAACTGTTAAAAAATTGTAATACACAACAAAATCAAAAAAGTAAAGCTAATAAAAATAAAATGAAGCAAAAAAATACGAATAAAGCAAACGGCTTTCAATAGAAGAATAAAATCATATCTACGGCTACGAAGTGCGCGTAGTGCATGATGTGCCACATAAGGCACAACTATAATTTTGTTCGTAAGAGGGACAAAAAAGCATGAAACGCTAATCTAACAATAAATGTGTGTTAATGAAAGACTATGTTCATTACTTGATTTTTTGTTTCGGCCAAATATACGCTTAACTATTTTAATTTATTTTTTGAAGTAGTCTTGCTTTACTTTTTTATGCAGTCAACATTTTTTCACTTTTGCGCCAAATAACTCAATGAGCTGATTTCTGTATGTGTTGCCGCTGCGAGAAAACGAAAGCTTCAAACCAGTATGCTTCAACAAATTTATTATTTTTTCCAAACTAACTCTCGTTCAGACATGAGAAGAAATTCTTTGGTTGTGCCACATATGACACACTATGCATTTAAGGGTTAACTTGAAAAAATGTTTAAAAATAAGGGATTATATCCAATTTAGAAAGTTTTTTGCTTCTCCTGTAAAATTTTTCAAATGAAACTTCAACTTATTTGATATCATATGACAATCTGCTGTTGTTTGCCATTATTGTGTGTTTTTGTAATTTTGTAGCACTGCGTGCAATTGAACTGTCACTCTTTGCTCCAACTAACGCACAGTCGAAAATAAAGGTCTATAACGGATCAAAAATTGATGACTTCTTTCTAAGTAAAGATAGATTGTTGAAATTTTGCATTAGTAGAAGATTGTATATTACTGTTTTTACGTACAGAGTAAACTCGCGGTTTGAGTTTTTATTGAGTTAAACACACGGCGACGCTTATTCGATGCTGCTTACATACAAGACGTCGATTTGAGTTAGATTTGTCAAGTTTATTTAGAGCAAATTATTGGCAGCTCAACAGATTCTTGTTCTACAGACTCTTGCAGCCACCATTTTTTAATTAAAAATACAATTACAGATTTTGACAGATATTACTCAGCTAAATGCAAAAAGTTTCGTGGAGTAACACAGTATATGACGCTTCTTATTAAATACTTATATTAAAATTGATTGATTTAAAAATCAAAAACTACTTTTTTTGAGTTTAAAAGGTGAATACAATATAGTTTTTTGCAATTTTCTGCCTGGATACTTATTTGTTTTTTAAGTTGATACATTTGGATACATTTCTGACCTTTTTATGGATACTTTTTTAGACCCGTTGCGGCAACACTGTCGATAGCTCAGTAAAAAGGTATTAGCATAACCTCTTTTTGATATCCATTACATTTACTTTTGTTCGAAAACAACAACAAAAAACATAGGTTTAACATTTTCATAAATGTTGACCCCTATTACTTCTAAACCATTTGAGAGCGACGTTTAATTTTTTTCACCATTCAATTTGTAAGCTCAAAACACGCATTTAAAAAATAAACAAAAAAAGACCATTTCCACTATTCTTCAATTGTTCCAAAAACTTTAACATCTTCCACCAGCACCAAGCGAGGATGAATTCTTTCGTTTTAAGTCACATAACTGAATATTTCAATGGTCTTTTGTTTTTAATATGAACCACTTGTTTGAGCACATTATTGTTAATTTTTTTTAAACTTTTTTTAAAACTTTACAAGGAATTAATTGCAAAACTAATGAAAAAATGCCTGTTATGTTCAAAAATATAACGAAAAACCAAGCTTAAATTGGAATTGTAAAAAAAATGTGGGACGGACTGTATTTTTAATGCATTGTTTTTGACGTTTCTCAATTCGTTGCTCGTCAAGTAAATGGTCAAAAATTAACTGTCAACTGTCAATGTTTTTCAATGCATGGCCATGGGCACTCTGACTTGCGTCAGATCGTACTTTACCCCTACTTTACTATTTTATGGGATGAGGTCGGCGCAACGCATGAGGTCGAATTTTGTGTTGCTTCATAAGAACACGTTGGTTCTAGTCTAGCTGTCAACGGACGACCGACCTAACGCAACATTGCGTTTTAGCTAGTAATTATCAAGGCTACTTTATATAAGGTTGCGTACGTTTTGCGTTTTGACCCATCCTTATTTTATGTAAACAAAAATATTTTGACGTTTGCAAAGTAGGATTTTTTGCTGCTCGAGAAAAAAAAAGTACTTTTCAGGGTTTTATGCAGTTTTCTGTTATATTGTGTGCATTTTAAGTAGAGATGTGTTGAAATTAAAATTTTTGTCAAAATTAGGCCTTTTCCTCACGGAGCAATGGAAAAGTAATGCAATTGCAACACAATTGTGTATAAAGTTTCAACCACTGCAATTCAAAACATAATTGCAACCTATGCTTTCAGGAGACCAAGACATGTTACAACGCAACATTGATTATTTCTATTAGAATAGACATAATTTTACCAAAGGGCCCAAAAAAAAAACAAGCGGCGTGGGCCTCAAAGTGTATTTATTCCTTTTCTTGTACTATACGTGAAAAAAACTAACCAGGGTGACCGTTTTGTCAGAGTGCCTTTCTACCAGAAGCATGGTGAAAATCTACTAAAATCTTCTAAAAAATTCTAGAAAAACTACTTAAAATCTACCAACATTTTTAACCACACTTTTTCAATTTTAAGCGAAATTTATGGCTGTAAACAGGTTTGAAAATTTTAAACTGCATGAATGAATAGATACTTATACTGTTGCCCGTGTAATCAGTGATATACACAGCTGATACAAGTAAACAGTTTGAAAAAAAAATTTAAAGATTAAAAATTTTGTTTTGAATGACTTGAAGATACATATACAATTATATGTAACTTTTTTATGATCGGCAAAATGTAATCCAAAAATAAAAATAAAGTTGTGTTACGTCTTCTGAAAAGCTTCCACATAAAAACTCCGCAGTTAAATTCCGATCTAAATTATACTGATCGTAAAAATGAAGTTTTAGTGCATGCCATTGTTCAACAATCCGATTGACGCACGCTTGCAACGAGAGCCACCTTATGACTTAAGGCTGCTTATGCACTTTTTCACTAATAATATTTGCGACAAAACAAAACGGAAAGATTTGGCTTAAAACTTATGAAAAAATGTTTTACAATTTTATTTTCAAAATCTACTAAAAATCTACTAGATTTGAAAATCTACTAAAAAACTACTAGCAACTTTCAAAATTCTACTAAATCTACCAATCTAGTAGTAAATCTACTGAAAACTTTCACCCTGAAACTAACGGCAAAAAAGATTTGGGTCCATCCGTACATTAAAAAAATAATATAAACAGCAGATTGTTCGTGGCAGTTAAAGTGTTGCAACAAAGTGATGCTAAATTTTTAGCATTGTACAGAATGACCAAAGCAAAAACACAACAAGTTGGTGATATAAATTGCAGCATGCTGCGTTGCATAGAACTTATCACAAACATGTTGCCAACTAGTTTTGAGAAAGTTGCTCCATGTGAAGGTTTCGGTATACTAACATGGGTCAGCAACAGTGTTGCCGCGACGGTTTTGAAAAAAGTATCCATAATAAAGTCAGAAAAGTATCCAAATGTATCCACTTAAAAAAAAAAAGTATCCAGGGGGTGGATTCCGTAACTTTGGAAAACGCAGTGTACACGATATTTTGTGTGTATGTGCAGTTTGCGATTCAGTTTCAGTGTGAAGTGAACTTTAATGTCAAAAAAGTGTACACTTGAATAAAGTTTATTCGCTGAACTTTTTCAACTGAAAATTTGAAACTGATTGTGAAAAATATCTCCTACAGCTAAGAAAGCTAGCAAAGAGTTTCTTATTTTATTTATGGAAAATATGTAGCGTTTTTTAAGATAAGTAGTTAATTTTGTGTAGACTGTCTCTTAACTTTTAATTTAAATTTGAAGATTAATTATAATTTATTTATATATTATTACTGATAAATACAATATCAAAGAAATCCACCGCTAGTTGTGTGGGTAGTTAGTTGTGCGCTAGTAATTGTTGTGCGCTAGTTGTTGATTGAGTCCCGAATATTCCTCACAAAAATTAAATCCTTCCTATAAAAACCTACAAATCAAAGATGTACAATTTGATAAATAAATATATATAACAAACCCTTTTGTCTCATTATTGTTCTTTCATCCACTTTCTTGTAGTTTGTTTACATTAGCAAAGCTATCAATAATCATTCAGCTGTGCTTCTTCTTCATTCAGCTAACATTAATTTACATTCAGCACAACAGTGTTCATTTGAACTTACAGAATCGCTTGAAATGAAAATGTGAACACTAAATGTGAAAGTGAATATGAATATTTTGTGTACACTGAGTTTTTCCATAGTTACGGAATCTAGCCCCAGGAATTGCGAAAAAACGATAGTTTATTCAGTCATTTTTTAAAAACAAACAAGTAGTTTAACATTTTTAAAAAAGTCAACCAATTTGGTTAGTTTTATAATATTTAATACAATAAATACAATAAACATGTCCATTAAATAATAATATTAAAAATAAACTTATGTTTTAGTACTTTTATATAAAACATGCATATAAAACAATAAATAATAATTTTAAAAAGGAACTTCAATTTCAGTACTTTTATATAAAACATGTATATAAAATAATAAATGCTTATATTTAAAAGGAACACAAATTTAGGTACTTAATATTTTATATAAATAAGAGATGGTGTTGCTAATTCATAAAATTTCTATAACTTTAAATACTTATATTTGTTTTTAAGTATTTTGGAAAACAACATGTTTTCTTCCATTTCCAAGGAATATCTATTAGTCTTATCATTTTTAGTTAGTTTTAAGTCAGAAAAAACACGTTCAGGAGCAGTCGTTTTCCTCGAATTAGATATCTTGGGACATTTAGTTAAAAGTTTAGTATTCTTTGTATTAATTTTAATATACTTGCTTGTCCATTTTGTGTGAGAAGCTTTTTGGCGTTGGTTTGAGCAAAAAGTGGCAGTTCACGCAGTGCTACCAAATTAAAAAAAACACAATAATGGGAAAGAAACCAAGGTAAACATCAGCATATTTCAATATTAAAACATATTTTTTAAAAAAGTATCCAAATTCACACTGAGGCTAAAAAAAAGTATCCATCAATTTTTGAAGCAAAAAAGTATCCAAATGGATCCAAACGGCAACACTGGTCAGCAACATTTGTTGCAATTGCATTACTTTTGAATTGTCCGTGAGGATATGGCCTTAGAAGTAAAAGTGGTTTTAACGATCACCGTTGTCCAACGCAATTCAAGTTTCGACTCAGAAAACATATCGGTCGGTCTTTCTTGATTTTCTTAATATATATTTCTTTAATTAAGCCTTTTTAGGGTATAATACTGACATCCTGAAATCAAAAATAAAATTATGTGTAGATCAAACTCAATGGCTTAATTTTAACAGGACATCCGAATTTACAGATAAAAAAATAGGAGTAAATTTACAAATAGTGCTACAAAAAACTACCAAATAGTATTATTATATTCAGGAAACCGTGTTGTTTCTTTGCTCAAATGACTACGATCTTTTTCTCTCATATCAAAATAAGGGTGTCGAAATGAGAAAACGTCAAAAAAGTACGCAACCTTATATAAATAAGCTTTGGGTAATTATACTATTCCCCATCAGCGCTGCCGAAAGTACTACAATAGGAGTATTTTACTCCCATTGACTCTTGAGTACTACTATACTCCCCAAACACAAAAAGTACTACTATTTATTTAAAGCTCAAAACGGCCTAGTGTGTTCTTATCTTTCATTATGCCGCACAGTGTAACGAGGTGGCCAAATGGAAAAAATTCGCGAATTTGGAAAATAAGTAAGCAGACTTCTAGATAAGAACATAAGTTATGTGAATCTAAAACCATTCGGCGATTTCTTTCCATTTATGGAAGTTTTGCTCATTGCTTTAAAAATTTAACGAAATTTCAGTTTCTGCAGTTAAGTACTGAATATTATATATCGTTAGATTAAGCAAAACCAAAAGATGATAAACAATTAATTACAAAAATTTTTTTATACCAAAACAAAGTCCAAGAAATCGTAAAACAGCAAAAGTTATATATACTTTAAAAAAATTTGTGCTTTCCACTTTTATTCATTAACTTTCCTACATGTTGGATAATCAACATGTGCAAGTATTAAAAGTACAACAACATGCAACGTCTATATTATGTATTTTTAAAATGATTCACAGGCGATTATTTCAAAATTTTTATTTTTGGCTTATCATGTTTATGCAACAAACCCTTCAATTACAAGCACAATATTGTCGTTTCCACATGGCAATGCAACTGCAGCAAGGAAATTTTCAGAGCTTAATTTAATAAGGGAATATCGTAAAGGTTGGGACGGGTTTCGTTTTTGGATTGTAGTTTTGAACCGGATGGGAAAAATTATAACTTGGATAAACCAATAAAAAGGTGTGCTTAATTGGCTACAACTATTTCGAATGAAGCTATGTGATCATGTCAAAAATTAATTTATAGCCATTTTAATGAAAAAACTTAGTTAATGAAATGAAAATACAAGATAAATTAATAAATAGGAGAAAATAACAACATTTTATATCATTATAAGTTCGTTTTGTTAAATTTTTTTTTTGTCATTATTTCCAAGAACTAAAGTACTCCTAAAACTTACAAAATACTCCCTAAAAACAAGAAATTTACTACTATTCAAAATTGTAAAACGGCAGCACTGTTCCCCATCCTTATGACTCCTTCTACATTGGTCCAGAGAAAGACTCCTTTTACATTGATAGAGACTTGAAATGGCCAACTCACACGAGATTGTATGATTGGCAATTAATTAACTTTTCTTACTCTCTTTCAGATTCTGATTGTTTGTTGATTGCTGGATGCTCACACGACACGCCAATCGAACTAAGCAAAAATTTTGTTTCTCCACCCAGCAGCACTGTAGAGATTTCTTGATTGCTTTCTTATCAGAACAGCATGTTTATGCTGTCTTATATACCATTTTATTTTGGAATTGTTATTATTTAATGTTTAAGAGTTCATTATTTGTTGCTTTTAAACTTCAGCATTTTTTTATTTGCTTATATTTTCTGATTTTATTTTATAGAAAGCAAACAAGGAAGAAATAAATTTGAATTCAAGTCTTGAACAATGTACAAGGTTTCGTCAAGTCCAAAAGATAAAAAAAGAAGTAAAAGAATTGCTTTCAAGTCTTGATCAATATAAAAAAGGTCTTTGTATTTTTCGTTTTGTGTTGCCAAACAATTCAGTTTAACTTTCACTGTAGCTATGTGGCAGTACTTGAAAGCTTTTACAAGTTTGTTAAAAGTACCCCCAAGCAGCTTTTAAAGCCACTTGTCCTACTGTGTGTTGAGAAAGAAAGTATAACCGAAGTTTATCACACTGTCATTTTTAATTTATGTATAAAGAAACTCATATTTCATGTTAAGACTTTCACACAGAATCCAATCACATATTTTATAATATTGTTCGTTTTTAAAATAAAAAAAAAAGATAAGTCAATTCTACTTTGATGACCATCCAAATGGATCGCAATCTAATAAGCGTCAAAAGTGTTTGTTGGGCACAAAAAACAAAATCAAATTAAAATTTAAAGTTATCTTATTGCAACTGTGCTTGGATAGAATATGTGGAGAAATAAGAAACAAACCTTAAAACAAAATGTAGTACGACATGTCAAAAAATCAAAAGAGATTCGAAAGCACTTTCTTTTTCGTTGTTTACAACATCCCACATTCTAGCACACATTAAAAATGTTGACATATCGTAACACACAGTAGGACATGTGTCCTACCATGTTACCTACCTTATGTAAGTAAGGACTTTATTGTCTTTGTAAACCAAATTAATACATGATTAACATCTAATTGTCCTTTTCTTTCACATGTAGACTTAGAACTATATGTATTATTCCAGTGATTTACAAAAATAAAAAACGCTACATGCTTAAAGTGAGTGAGAAGGGAATGAAGATATTGTTCAAATGATTTTGATTGATTGATTGATTTCGTTTATAAGTATGTTTTAAATACTTAAGCTTACATAAATATAAAAGTATTTTACATGCATTTACGTAATTAATAATTTATTGTGATATTTTTTACATTGTATATATTATTAGCATTATTATATATTTTTAAGTCTCTTAACATATTCTACGCACGTTTTCCTAAATCTTTTAAAATTTTGTTCTTCTTTTCTATCATCTGGAAGCATATTTTATAGTCTGAGCCCTTAAAAAAGGAATTATTTTTGTGCTGCTGCTGTGTTGTGTTGATGTAGTCTGTGTTGTCTGATGTAGTCGTTTACATTCCTTTCTCCATATGGTTGCGCATCTCTCACAAAAGTTAATTTTCTGTTATGTAACTTGAGACTTGTCCATTAATTGCATGATACACGGATATAAGAGTGTTGAATTCAGGTCTCTGTCGCACACTTAACCGTTTTAACGCCTCTAGCATGTATTGTATCGGCGTGTATATGTTACACGGCGCTGTGCATTAAGCCCATCTGCATATGTTGGGAATTAACGCCATGTGAAAGAATTGTAATTTTAATAAAGAATTTTATGGCAATAATTCACATAAGGTAGAGAAATAGCGCCGTGTGAATTATTGCTATAAAATTCTTTATGGCAATAGTTCACATTGGGTAGAGAATTCACGCCATGTGAATAAATGTCATAAAATTTTTTATTGAATTAATGTCATACAATTTTTTATGGCAATAATTCACACGACAGAAGGTATTTATGCCAAGTGAATTATTACCATATAGAAGTTATGGCAATAATTCACATATAAAGTGCATTAGAAAAATCTTTTGATTTTTCATCAATCAACTCGACAACTGCCAAACTGATCAATTGATAAAGCCATACACGGTTTGATATGATCAACAACCGACTCAGTTGACGATTGGATTGTATTGTATACGGCTCGCAAATGGTGCATGATTTATAGCTAAATCGCAATGATGCATTAGGTCGGTCGTCCGTTGACAGCTAGACTAGTAGCGACGTGTTCTTATGAAGCAACACCCAATTCGACCTCATGCATCGCGTCGACCTCATCCCGTAAAAAAAGCAAAGTAGGGGTAACGTACGATCTGATGCAATGAGTAGAACAAATTTCTACTAGCTCGTGCGTTTGATATTCTATGGCCATGCAGAGTTGTAGGTAGTATTGATTATTCTAATATGCAGGGTAGATTTTTGGTGAGTGAAGTTTATATGTGGGTGTTTTTGTAAACCGATGTTTAACCAAAATTTTCATGGGATTTGTTATAAAAACAAGGAAAGTTATAATTTATGTTTCTTGTTTAAGAATGTCCCAGAAATAACTGTCCTTTTGTTTTAAGGTTATTTATAAAAAAGTGTTGCCTCTATAGCAATATATTTGGTACCTAAATAAAGTATAAATATTGCTGATTAAAAAACAATACTCATTATTAAAATAAAAGAGCTACTGAAAAGATGTCGTCTCAACAAGAAGAAAAGCGGGAAGCAATTATTTGCAAATACCTAGTAAATCCAAACACCACGTTCAAAAAGATCGCTAAGGAAGTTGGCGTGTGCGTAAAAACAGTCGGAAGGACCATAAAACGATACAAACAGCTTACTCCTTTATCAAAAACGCAAGGCTCAGGGAGAAAAAGTGGTCCAGCGAACCAAGCCGTGGCCCAGAACGTTAAGCGGTTGTATACTCAGAACCCATGCACTTCGGTTCGTGATATGGCAGCAAAAGCGGGAACATCGAAGTCAAGTGTTCAATGGATTAAGAAATTTTGATATTTCCTGATAGGTTAGAAGAAAAGGACGCCGAAGCCAAGAGGAGGGCTCGAAAACTGTGTCGTGATTACCTGCGCAAATTTGATTGCGTGATCATGGACGATGAAACGTACTGCAAAACGGATTTCAAGCAGTTACCTGGACACGGATATTATACTGCGGTTAGAAGGGGTGGAGCATCATCTAAATTTACCACCGAAGAACATACCAGATTTCCAAAGAAATGCATGGTGTGGCAGGCCATTTACAAATATGGCCTTCGAAGTAAGGAATTTTTGACAGATCGCACAATCAACACCGAAATTTGCATCAGAGAGTGTCTGGAGTGGCGTTTGCTGCCTTTTATGCGTCAGCACCAAGGTTCAGTACAATCCCAGAGAACGATGGATTGGTACCAAGTCAATAATGTCAGTGTGGTACCAAGAGAAACCAGTCCTCCGAATTGCCCCGAACTTCGTTCAATCGAAAGATATTGGGCTTTAATGAAAATAAATCTTAAGAAAACCGAACAAACTGCGAAAAACATCGTAATATTTCGACGTAAATGGCGTTGGGCATACACTAAGATCAACGAAAGGTCGGTAAAAAACCTAATGGAGGACCTTAATTAAAAGTGCATAATTGTTTAAGTGTTTTTTTTTCAGTGTAAATAAAATTTTCATTTATTTTGTAATGTTCACTTAAAAATAAACTGAAATAATTTAAAAGAAGTCATTGGTTTTTACAATAAAAAAAAAACAAAAGGACAGTTATTTCTGGGACAGTCCTTAGCATAGACACATTGACGACGGCTGCAACATTGCGTCAAACGTCAAATTTTTTACATGCTTTTCTTACGGAGGTGAATGTGGTGAAAATGTGAAAATGTTGCACCGACAATGCGTCATTGCAGCAATGTTGCCGTCGTCGATTTAAAACTTTTTCTATTTTGATAATCGACAAGAGTAAAAATTTGTTACTGTTTTCGTTTAATTTCGTGCTTCTTTTGTGTTTTTTATTGTTCGTTCTCCTTGTATAAAAATATATGAAAATACGGCTTATCGTGCTGTACCCAAAATAATCAAGGCGTAGACAACATTCCAACATTTTCGTTTTCACCTCCTCGTGTTGTAATGTTGCAGCCGTCGTCAATGTAACTAGGCTGTAAAATAAAAAAATATTGATTTTTATGAATATTATATGAAATAATAATAATTTTAATAATTACGTAACCTATTCAAATTAATGCAAATAAATATAAGTAAAAATGTTTGCGTATTGCAAAAAAGAGATATTGCGCTAAAATCGATTTTTATAAAAACAAGAAACTTAAGGTAATTTTTTAACAAATTAATTGATTCTTTTGGGCCATTTGTTTGCCAAACATTTAGTATTTTGGACAATCTTTCAACAAGACATTGAATATTTTGGATATTAATGTGAGGTTTCATTTATGGTGGTGACCGTGGAATGCAGGTTAAGTGTGTGGCTTCAGCATGCTCGGAGCCCAAGTTCGATCCCCAGTCGCGGCGAAAAGTTTTTTCAATAAAAAATTTTTCTGATCGGTCACCACCTCTCTGCAGACAATAACAAACCTCAGAGAGTAAATAATGCCATGTAAAGCTTCTTGAGAATATAAACTTTAACCGTTTGGAGTCGGCATAAAACATGGAAGTCCAGTTCTCTGTCAATTGTGTGCAAACGTTTTATAACACACACAACACAATTGATCATAAGAAGCTCGGTCAAAGTCCTTTCAAGGGGTGAAATGGCCAATTTTTTTTTTTTCATTTATATTAGGTAGCTTAGTCGATAAGAAAAAAAAATTCAAAGGTCCTACCAGCATCTAGTTAGACTAGAAATTTTAAAATAGTAAGTTATGATCAAACCTTCTAGTAAATATGGCACCATTGCTTCAGTAGCGGTGCCAAGGGGGGCGGGGTGCGGTCCGCCCCGGGTGCACGCCAAAATGGGGTGTAAAATTTGGCAAAATAACTTTTTACCACATAATTTTTGATTTTTTTAAATAAAGAACACACCTCAATGACTTCGGTTTGATATTTGAATATCAAGAAGGTGCAAAAGTGAATGAAAATATATTTACCATCACCAGGACTTCGTCGTTATTGAAACAAACTTTAACTTTATATTAAATTTTGTTCAATATTAACGCCCACACTAAAACCCAAGTCAATTCCATATGTAATTTTTCATTGGTAAGGGGTGCAATTTCCATACAAATTATATTAAAATTTTCATGATATTAAGATGGAGTACAATAGTAAAAATGTAAAAACATTTTTTTATATTCCATTAAGTTTTATAAAAAAACACTTTTTACATCTTATATTCAGGTTAAGAAGTGTTCAAACTTGCTAGCATAGTAGACATTTCTAAAACCATTAAGTTTCGAAAACCTGCATGATTTTCAGAGTATGATGAATGGAGGAGTCAGTTGTTTTGTAGCAATACATTTCTCCAGAACTTTTCAGTAAAACATGTTCATGTCATATATGTCAAAAATAAAAATATACTTTATGATTTTGTGATTACTAAGTTCTGAGACCATATATCATGAAACAAACCTCATTTACAGCTTTTATGCTGCTAGAACATAATTTTGAATAGTAATGTGTTTTGGGTATAAGTACTGTAACATAAAACTACTAGTTTAAAAATCATTAATAAACTTTTAACTTGCTAAAAAAATTTCTTAAAAAATTAAATTGATTTAAATTCATTACATTTTTTATTTAAATTAAATAAATGGCATTCTATGACAATTTATGTCATTCTGACTTTTTTTTATTTTATTTTGAAGATGTCTATTAAAAACTTTAAGATGGTTTTCTGAATCCTTTATTTTACTAAAATAATTATCATACAATAAATTAAATAAAAAATAAAATAAAATAATTAAATACAGTTTTAAGAGAAGATAAGATGCACAGTTCCTTAAAAATTATTCTAATTATTGAAATTGAATTTTGTTCTAAATCACCAAATGTGAAGAATCAACAGATTTCTTGGTATTGCCAGCTCTTTTTGAGCCATTCATGACTCTTGACCTTGTCCAACCTGGGCAAGTTTGCTTTGGGAATTATGTAGTTAATGAGAATGAAACAAATTTATAATATAAATTTGGTATCACTGTAATATTGTGATACGGAGATATTCCTGGTGGTACTTATGGTGATATTTATAAAGCAGTCAAATGTTACAGACTCCAATCTTGTCTATAAAAGTCCAAGCGGACTTTCTACAAAACAATATTTAAAACAAGTGTGTTTAAATTTCACCTACCTATAAACTCCTTTCTTTTTTATTTTTATCTTATTATTTCTTTGAAAAAAACACAAAAATTTGAACTCAATGACAATTTTTGAATTTTTTGAATTGATTTGACAAATATCGAACATATGATAAAATACAAACTAATAAATTAAATATTAAAATATTTCAAATGCAAACTTCATCAAATGGATTTAACATTTGGTATTCGGAAGGTCCCGGGGGTAGCTGGTTGTGAATCTAGTGCTAAAACTCGGGAAAGTTAAAAAAATGGCATCGAAAAAAATAAACTTTAAAACATGTGTTTTGAATTTTAAAATTTTTGTTTTAAATTTGGTTTTCATAGCAGAAACATTGTTTTAAAAACAAAAACTTTTGTTTTGAATTTAACTCTAAAAACAGCTCTGTTTAATTTTAATGAATTTGTTTCAAGCTCTATTTCAAAAACAAAATCGTTAGATATGAACACAATTTCATTTCATTATACCCCCACGCGTACTGCGTAAGGGGTATATTAATTTTGTCACGACGTGTGTAACGCCCATAAGGAGGCGTGGTAGGTATAGAAAAGTATATATATTCTTGCTCAGAATCACTACCAGAGTTGATTTAGCCATGTCCGTCTGTCTGTCCGTCTGTCTGTCTGTCTGTGGACACGATAACAGCCGTAATTTTGAAGCTATCGTGCTGAAATTCGATATTTAAGCTTTTTTTCAACAAACTAAGGTCAAGTTCGAGAATGGGCTAAATCGGATAAAAACCACGCCTACCTCCCATACGATCCCAATGATGAAAACTCCATAAAGAAGCGTTTATTTACGCTATAAAGCTTAAATTCAGTATTTGTATAGTCTATGACAAAACTCAGGTGTGTTAGAAAAATGGGCGTAATCCACCCACGAACACGCCCACCTCTCATACAACCCCAAAATTTAAAACTATATAAATAGGCTTCTGTCGAAGCTACAAAAGTAAAATTAGATATTTATTCCTTTTATAATAAAATTAAGACGTGACAGAAAAATTGGCGTCATCCATTGATGAACACGCCCACCTTCCATACAACCCATAATATTGAAAACTCTATAAATAGGCTAATATTTAAGCTACAGACCTGAAATTGGCTACTTGTGAATATATTATTAAAATTGAGGCGTGTTATAAATATTGGCATCAACCTCTCGAGAACACGCCCACATCCCATACAGCCCCTAATTAAAAACTTTATAAAAAGGCTTGTCTTTACTTTGCAGGAAAACAATTTGATATGAATTAGACTTAGATTAGATTTAGATGAATTAGACGTCATCAAAATAGAAAATTTTTTTAAATCTCATATGAAAAGAGCTGCAATTTAAGATTTTGTACCATTGCGAATCGCCCGTGGGGGTATTTTAACTTCGGCTAAGTCGAAGATATACCTTACTAGTTTTAACATATTTTTCCTCAGTTTACTATAAAGAAATTGATAAAAATTATGAAAAATGTTTATAAATGAATTTTAATATTTTATTTTAATTTTTCATTTAAATTTAATGTAGAGAATGGGGGTTGATAGTAAATTTTTCTCTCACAACTTATAAGCCCGGTAGACAAAAATATTGGAACAATTCAGAGAAAATTCTTTAAGTTTCTGAAAATTTTAGATTCTTACTTCTTTTATCAAATAATCATGGGTAGCATAGTTTTGTTTATTTTTTTAATCTCTTCTAAAATATGTCATTTTTGTGGAGGTTGATTCGAAAATATGTAGTAAGATTCATCGACTTATTTTATAAAAAAAAATCTTCTAAAGGGGTGCACAATTTAGTTTCCGCCCCGGGTGCAACCAACCCTAGCTACGCCACTGCATTGCTTCACCTCAACAAATGCGCTTTAAGTAGACCTTCTATAAATTATTAATTCTACGTTGTTATAAGTATTATATACTGACTAAAATGTCTTTATTACGTCAGTTATCAGTGTTTTAGTATTTAGAACAAAAAAGATGCTAATAATTTGCTCTTTATGCTCATTTTAACTAATTAAACATTTGATATAAATTTTCTTTGGCTAGCTGAAATTCTTCAGCCATCTCTGCATTACACAAACATATTGCTATCTCACTGTCCCATTGTATCGTACCTGGCCTGATTTGCACCAACTAGTTCAGCGTTTTAACGGCGCTGTTCTTAACCCGTCAGGCCAGGTCGAGGACGCAACAATAACTTCCGGTTTGCACCGGACGTAAACAAAAAAAAATTAAATTGATAACGAACTGAAACAAATCAAATTTAAACAAAAGAAACCAACTTATCGCAAAGAGAATTTACACTAAAACAACAATTAAACGAAATCGGAAAAAAAATTTTAAATAATTTAAGGAACCCTTAGCAAAATTAAAACGTTTCAAACTCGATCTTAAAACAAAAAAAAAAAATAGCTAAATCAAAACGGAATAATGCTAAATATTAAAACTAAAAGTTAAGCCATATAAAAAAAATAGAATTAAGGAAAAAAAAATCAAATTAACTCATTATTGAACTGCAAGGAAAAAGCGTTAATTAAAATAAAAAAAAAATGAAATCATAGCAAAATTTAAATAAACAAAAACGAAACTAATTTAAAACTCCGACTGAATCATCAAATTTTAATTATCAAAAATCGAAACTTGGCTGACATCGTCTAAATAACTTTTACTCACCAAAAACATCAAAGAGAGGGAGAAGATGTTGACCCTCCTTTATGCTCCCTCCCATCCATGGTTACCATATGCCATCCTTTCTTGTTGGTAACCCCATACGAAAAAAAAACGCAATTAGAAACTTGCGTTTAGAAGTCCATGTCACCTGTTGATTACACCTTTAAGAACGCCCCCCGTATTTTATCACCCCACCACAAATTAATTTAGAAACCCATAATTTTTTAACTTCCAAATTCACATTTTATTTCCTTTAACTAACATTTATTCTAATTTTCTAATTCTAGGTACGTGGAACAATTTCAAGAAATTCCGTTTGTATATATTATGATTAAAAGTACATAGCTGATGAAATAAAGGAAAACAACATATACGCAAAGACAAAATATTAATCAAAATACTTAAACTAAAATCTACCTTCATAAATTTAAAAAAATTTAACATACAAGAAAATTCAAAACAAAAAAAATATGCATGAAAACTTTAAACTAGTTGATGGTGCATCATCAAAAATTCGTTGCACTTTCAATAAAATATAAAATGAAAAAAAATTATTGCGTTTATAATCAATTAAAAAAAAAACAAATTTTAAGTTAACAAAAAAAAACTAAATTCGGATCATACAAAATTCAAACACATTCAAGACATCACGAAATCAACACATTCACTTGTCGAAACTTCATTTAAGTTGTACGAGATTTTCAAGAAAATTTTTCTACCTAAAGGAGCTCGCTTAGGGTTCTCGGATTTTAAACGAATCGCGAATTTCAAAACAAATAACTTGAAGATCAAAACCAAAAAAAAAAGAACAACAGGTTTATAATGCAAACTTAAAATAAGCCTAAAACTAATTAAGCAAAGAAAAATTAAAATTATTAGTTAAAAATCTTAAGCACAAAAATTTTAAATTGAGTATTTAAACAACAGGAAAATATGAAATTTTATAAATTTTATGTAGTATTATAATACATAAAGCTACGCTGGACTATATGGCTTCCGTTAGAAGTGACCATTTTTCTTGTTTTGCTGACGATGACAATATATATATATGTGCCGGTATTATGCTGGCACACGATGAATTTTTGCTTGGGAACCCCTGACTTTTCTTTATACTTTCGCTATCAAACTGTTATAACAACTTAATTTATGTAGGCATGTATATTAGAGTGTTTCGGCCTCCATACAAAAAAAAAAAGTTTGAAAAAACCACCCCCTATTTTAAAGTTGACGTCGAGAGAATTCCGAAAACAAAAAAAAATTTTTTTTTGGACCATCGGAAAAACACCCAAAATGGTATTTTTATATAACTTTAGCATTACATGTCAGATCTTAAAAAATTATTTGTCGTTGAAAAGGGCTTTACGAGCACTACTTTTTCTTTTGGAGTCATTTTGACTTTTTAGGTCATATTCAACAAGCAAGCCCCGTTAGTCCGATTTACCCCCCGTAATTTTTTTTTTTTTTACTCGTTAAGCCTAGTACTGTGCTCGATTGCGTGAAATTTCACTGGCAACAGAAATTATTGTTGCGTGAAAATTTTGACAGATATTTTGTTGCGAACGAACAGCTGATGGTCAGCTTACAAATTTCGACAAGATGTAAATAAACAGCCACAATTTATTATAGGAAAAGCAGAAAATAAGTTCTTTAATTTTCATATTTGTGATTATATAAATACAAAATAAATATTTATACAAGTAGGCATGTACTTTGTTTTGGAGCAGAAGTCATTAGTTTATGGCAGTCTGCAAGCTGCGAAGTTTTGCGACCGCCAACACCGCGGAAAGGTACATCCGTATTTACAATTTCAAACAACTGCAATTATTAATTGCAAAACTTTAGAAATAGTACAAAAATATCATTTCAATTATAAACATTGTTCTTTTGCTGCACTTATTTCTTAAATGAAATGGCAATTGTCACTTTTCACGGCAAAATAAATGGTCGGTTCAATTAAATTGCCGTGAAAACAATGTTGCTAGATGCATGTTGCAGAATATAGTACTAGATTTTCACCAGTGAAGCATAGAACAGCTTTGACGAAAAAGATGTGAAATGTTCACGGTTGTTTCACAGCTGTCATTTTTTGTATGGAGATTTGAGTGGAATTTCACGTGAAGCCGAACATAGTACTATGCTTTAGATTAAACTCCTTCAAATTTTTTTAATTTGTGTTAAAAAAATTATTTGCTAAGTTTAATCATCGTACACGCTGCAAGGGATCGCAGACTCTCAACACCAGCACCACCAACTGGTCTTCCGTCCTCTGCAGTAGCGGCTCCTCGCAAGCTTTGCCAGCAATACAACGCTGACTTCGCTCTTCTCGTCAACGCTGACGATTGTTTGGCGGGGCGTGTACGTCAACGCACAATCATAACACGAAAACTCTCTCTGTGTGCTTAAGTCGAACACCCTTGTCATCCAATGGACATCTTTGTTTGCCTCCTGCTCCCTCCCTGAGATATTTTGTTTATTTTTAACCCTAGCTAGCCGGGCAAAGACTATTGTTTCGTGTTCAATGTGATTTGTTGTTTTAATTGCGATTATTTTATTTTCAGCTCTTGTTACGTGGCACTGCGTTGGATTAATATTTTCTCACTACTCTTGGAGCTGTTAAGTATTTTCCGGGAAGTTTTGATCCCATTTTTTTTTCGCGATTCCGCCATGTGCCGTAGTTTTTGGTTCGTGTGCCTTAGAAATTAAGGAGATGTCAGCGCTTCGGGCACCCATAATTTCCATGCAATTTCTTCCAACTCGCTATCATTACGGTTGAATTCAGTCCGCTTGATAATCATTCCATTATCGACCTTCACATCTGGCAACCTTTCCTCGGTCTGATGGCATCTTTCTAATAGGTCCAGATACTCTTGAGACAAAAATTCCAGTGTTTCTATATCTAATAGCTCGTCACCATTCAATTCCACTTCTTCGATGGAACGGGAGAGTGTGTCAGCTACTACATTGTCAGCGCCTTTCCGGTGTTCGATTTGGAAATCGAAGGCTTGCAGTTGAAGGGACCACCTGGCTAGTCTGCCGCTCAAGTCCTTCAATGACATTAACCATTTTAGGCTTGCGTGGTCAGTAACCACAGTGAACGGCTCAGGATCCCATCAAAAAAAATCGGTTTTTCTCCGGTTTTCGTACAATTGTCGTGCGACTGTTCCACGCACTCTGGCTTTCTTCTATTACACCTAGTTCTAACATTTTATCTATCTCTTTAAAGACTATCTCCTGCACTGCTGGTGATATCGGGTAGAGACGATCCTTGACGGGCACGGTTCCTTTAACAGATGGTGTGCTGTTCACAATGGGTACGCCCTAGTAAAGAGCTAAAAGAGCTAAAGCTAAATCCAAAAAGCTCTTCCAATGTTCGGAACTGTTTAATAACGCTGTCAAGACACTCTTGCTGTTCTGTTGTTAGCTCATGAGCCGTGTTAGCCGCAGCTGGTGTAAAATGTTGAGACACGTTCGATTTATTAAGCTCGTCTACGCCTACCACATCGTTCGCTAGTTCAAACGCCCTCCAAAAATCAATGCCCAGGTAAACTTCCTGTTCCAAATATGGACATATATAAAACAAAATCGTATTCTCTTTATTTTTAAATTTGACAGGAAGTTGGACCTTTCCCAATATATTGTGTTGACGTCTTCCAGCTGTCTTTACAATAGAGAAATACTGATCCACGTCAACTCCCAGCTCCTCAACCAACTCTCGACAACCACGTCCTAGAATGCTCACGAATTATTTTACGCTTTGCAAAGCTTTCTCGATCTCTATGGATTTCTTTAGAAACCTCGCGCTATCCATCTAGCTGCTTGTTGATGAAGATTCGCTGTCTTGCTACGTAGTACTCTTGAATAAGTTCTTGGATGGGCTTTATAGATTTGATTTGCTTTACATTCTTATAATATTCGGTTACTCGCTTTAAAATACTAATTGTTTCTTCTTTTCTAGGTTCGTTTGCCACTCCGCCATCCTGGGTCTGTTCTGAATTGAATATTGGATTAAGCTCCGCTTCATCTCCGCGGGATTGAGACTGGAGCGTGGCATTCCCGCTGCTGCCGCGTTCCTCTTGTCGTTTCCCACTCCGCATTTTGGGCACTTTGGAGTGATAACGTTTGGCATACCACACTTATAGCAAAAGATGTTTTGCTCCAGAGACATGCAATCATTAAACGCGTGGCCTTGCTGACGACAGTTCCAGCAAATCAGCACCCGGGAACCGGTTTACTGTTGCTGCGAACTTGTCCCCAGAGGCCTCGCCGCTGTTAGTTCTTCAACGATTCATCATGCACCTCCATCGCTATCTCGCTGATATTACGAGGAAATCTTTGTAGAGTTGGTTGCGCTGTCCGCATATCGCGCCTAGGGAACGTCCACTCTACCTCATTGCACTCGTCACGGAGGTGTTCAACCGAGTGCACAGTCATCGGATACACGATTCGACCTATGTGCTCCTTGAGGTTTCTTTTGATGATTTTAATTACCTCATATTCTGGCATCGGCTGCATCAGTCTGGACCTCAGTTTCCATACGGCTTAAAAAAAGCATCAATTGATTCTCCTGGTTGCTGCTTTCGCTCAACTAAGTCCCTCATGGCCTCGAAATTAGTACGACTGGTACGATACTGGCGCATGATGGAATGCCTCAGTGTTGGCCAGTCTGGAACAGTATTGGTCTGTATGAAGAGCCAATACCACTCCTTAGCTTCTCCAGATAGCAACAGGTGAAAGTCTCGCATTATTTCCACCCAAGTGCATCCGTATTGTGCTTGAAGATGCTCGAGATGGAAAACAAAATTTTCAACATATAAGTTGCTATTGCGTCCATCGAAAAGCAATCCCCACTTGTCTACTTTGATAGCTCCTGTGGACGCGTTTGAATTGGACTGGCTGTGACAGTATTGATTTTGTGCTGTTGCTGCACTTGAGAGACGTTCAAAGGTTGTTGTTGTGGTTGCCTGTCTACTTCCATCGAAGCGACTTGAAACGGCATCCCTGTTTGTATGGTTGGTAATGTTACTACCTATATTATTTTGAGCTGATCTTTCTTCTCTACTTTCAGGTCGCGAATACCCAACACTATTCCTACCCAGGCCTCACGCCGAAATATGCTTGCCTACTTCTTCTCTACCACCATAATCAGGTAAATGATTTCGCGTTTGCTCAATTACTTCGTGCTGAATCAATGTTCTCAACTCTCCCATTATATTTTTAATGCCCTCCCGTAAGCTTTCCTGAATTTTAATTTGTATAGACTTATCTATAGACGCCCTCGCGTCTTCGCATGCTTTTGCTACCATATCGTTTATTTGTTTTTCCTCATGTTCGCATATATCTCCTAGCGATGAACCAAAAGGGTTTGGCTTTGCGATCGGCCTTGCGATCCGCCATCGCTATTTACCGAAGGTGGTACTGAAAAATTTGGAGGGAGTTCTTGGTTTCCTATTCTTTTTGGGACCGCACCTTGCTCTGACCGTTGGCAAAGACTCGTAGCTTGGCTTGAATTATCTGCAGGGCATATCGATTTCGACAGGTCGCGGAAGGTGCTGGGGTTCTCTTCGGCCCTCTTCGTAGCCTGATTCTCAGCAAATGTGGTTCTTCTCGGCGTAATATTCTTAAAGAACTTCAGTTGTGGAGACGAACGATTTAAATCAAAACTAATTTTACGTCTTTTGGAGGCAGTTCTTTTACGCACTTCATGTTCTGGGTTCATTTGACAATAACGGAATGAAAATTTATAATTTTGTTTAAACTAATTTGAGCAATTAAGACGATTTTAATATTATAAATTTAAGTGATATGATTTGTGTGGGGTTTTTATACAGGGTACTATTCTTCAGGGGCTACACAGGTGATTTTGTTTTGGACTTCAGCTTCTCTGCATAATTCCCTTTCAATTATGTTTGGCTTACGTTATTCACTTTATCCAGGCAAACAAAGTCAAACGAAAAAAACCATCTCTTTGAAGCTTTGCTTATCATACTACCAATCCTTCTTTTGTGAACGTGATATTGGCCTCTGATGTAGACTATTTGCCACTACCAGGTTCTAATTTACATTCACACACCATCACCATATCTCCAATATCTGTAGCTTTTCCAAAAACACAAATTTTTCTTGAACAATATATTTATTTTATTTTTTCTTATTTTTGGTTTGCCCATTTTCAAAATAAGTTATTGTTATGCAAAATAAGTTATTATTCTACTTGTTCATTTTCGGAAACCTCTCTTAACTCTAATTTTCCTTTGTATCCTTTTAATGGAACTATTACCCTAAGGCTAAGAAACCTTTGCTAAGCTATCCTAACAAAAGAAATACCCACAAACCGAAAATTGACAATTGATTGAAAATTGGTTTGTTTGGTTCGATTTTGATAAAATAAAAGACTGAAATTTAAATTGAAATTATTTTGATATCTTTGACACCAGCCTTGCAATCACTGGTTTCTCAGAGTTTTCTTTTGTAGGCACGTTTAGTTTTAAGTTCAGATACTCTTGCTAAGTCAGCACTACTTGAAAAAAATACCCTGAGAAAGCACGATTGGAAGCTGGGCTTGGTTTATTGTTTGGACGCATATTGTTACGTGTCCCATTGCATCGTACCTGGCCTGATTTGCACCAACTAGTCCAGCGTTTTAACGGCGCTGTTCTTAACCCGTCAGGCCAGGTCGAGGACGCAACAATAACTTCCGGTTTGCACCGGAAGTAAACAAAAAAAAACTAAAATTGATAACGAGTGGTAACGAACTGAAACAAATAAAATTTAAAATAATTTAAGGAACCCTTAGCAAAATTAAAACGTTTCAAACTCGATCTTAAAACAAAAAAAAAAATAACTAAATCAAAACGGAATAATGCTAAATTTTAAAACTAAAAGTTAAGCCATATAAAAAAAATAGAATTAAGGAAAATAAATCAAATTAAATCATTATTGAACTGCAAAGAAAAAGCGTTAGTTAAAATCAAAAAAAATTAAATCATAGCAAAATTTAAATAAACAAAAACGAAAGTAATTTAAACCTCCGACTGCGATAAAAAAATTATATTAAAAAACAAGTAAATGAAGACAACTGTTTATGCTAAACAGACAAATTTGATTTATAAAAAATCGAACCCAACTAAACTCGACTGACATCGTCTATATAACTTTTACTCACCAAACACATCAAAGAGAGGAAGGAGATGTTGACCTTCCTTTATGCTCCCTCCCATCCATGGTTACCACATGCCATCATTTCTTGTTGGTAACCCCATACGAAAAAAAAAACGCAATTAGAAAGTTGCGTTTAGAAGTCCATGTCACCTGTTGATTACACCTTTAAGAACGCCCCCCGTATTTTATCACCCCACCACAAATTAATTTAGAAACCCATAATTTTTTAACTTCCAAATTCACATTTTATTTCCTATAACTAACATTTATTCTAATTTTCTAATTCTAGGTACGTGGAACAATTTCAAGAAATTCCGTTTGTATATATTATGATTAAAAGTACATAGCTGATGAAATAAGGGAAAACAACATATACGCAAAGACAAAATATTAATCAAAATACTAAAACTAAAATCTACCTTCATAAATTTAAAAAAATTTAACATACAAGAAAATTCAAAACAAAAAAAATATGCATGAAAACTTTAAACTAGTTGATGGTGCATCATCAAAAATTCGTTGCACAAAATTTCAATAAAATATAAAATGAAAAAAAATTATTGCGTTTATAATCAATTAAAAAAAAAACAAATTTTAAGTTAACAAAAAAAAACTAAATTCGGATCATACAAAATTCAAACACATTCAAGACATCACGAAATCAACACATTCACTTGTCGAAACTTCATTTAAGTTGTGCGAGATTTTCAAGAAAATTTTTCTACCTAAAGGAGCTCGCTTAGGGTTCTCGGATTTTAAACGAATCGCGAATTTCAAAACAAATAACTTGAAGATCAAAACCAAAAAAAAAAATTCAAATTATGATGACTTCAAAGTGTTCTGGTTCAGACCGAATGCACATTGAAGAAACTAAACAAATCCAATTTTTACGCCTTACAAAAAAGAACAACAGGTTTATAATGCAAACTTAAAATAAGCCTAAAACTAATTAAGCAAAGAAAAATTAAAATGATTAGGTAAAAATCTTAAGCACAAAAATTTTAAATTGAGTAAATAAACAACAGGAAAAAATGAAATTTTATAAATTTTATATAGTATTATAATACATAAAGCTACGCTGGACTACATGGCTTCCGTTAGAAGTGACCATTTTTCTTGTTTTGCTGACGATGACAATATATATATACTAGTTCTTTCCCGTCAAAAATGACGGGCCCAGTTTTAATAAAGAAAAAACATGAAATATTGATTTTGTTTAATCTGAATTAGAAATCAGCGATGTTCACATATTCGATTTTAAGTTGTGTAAATAACAATTTCAGTTCCAAATATTTATAAAATACCTTGAAGTAAAAACGGAAAATATAGTAGGTACGACGAAATAAGTTTAAAAATTTTTTGTAAAACTGAAAATTTGAAATTGAAAAATACATAAAAAGTTTTTGAAGTTTCAATAAATCACAAAACAAAAAAAGCCTAAATATATGTTATGAAATTTTTCAAAAAATCAAGCGTTCCGCACTCACATTTTACGGAATTATGTTATAGTAATGTGCCGGTATTATGCTGGCACACGATGAATTTTTGCTTGGGAACCCCTGACTTTTCTTTATACTTTCGCTATCAAACTGTTATAACAACTTAATTTATGTAGGCATGTATATGTATACGTATATATATATATGTGGAAAAAAATTTTGTGACTGACTTATCTTTTCTTGGCTTGCTTGTTCCTGTGCTGATAGGTCCGCAATTTCCGGTCGGCCACACTGTGAAACAAAAATTTAAAATTTTTTTTTTCTTTATTTTTGATCACCATGACACATACAATAATTTTTTTTTCCACTAGCTCCTTTCAGTTTTTCGACTAGCTGACTTTTCTCCTTCTGTCTGCTTTTGGTCACTATGCCTTTTAAATGCTTAGTTTTATTCACATATACAAATAAAAAAACTACTTTTTAAAATCTCACCCTTTTGTTCTTTGTCTGATTTTATGCTTCAATTAATCCACAACCAAATTCCTTCTTCCTCCGTGTACCGCACTTGTACTTATATGTACTTGACTCTAAGTTGCTTTTTTTTCACTAAAACTGCTTAAAGTTATACAACTTTTCTGTGTAACGTTTCTTATCGCTTTAAAATTCTAGAAATTTTCTTTCGTTAGAAAACCCTCGACTCAACTTCGCAGGAACTGGACTTTTCCATACTTTTCACTAATTGTTCCTATCCCTCCAACGTTTATACCCTCGCCACTTTTTCCTCCTGCAGGTTTTTCCTTGCCTTCTTAATCTAATTAATAATTTCATTTTCTTTCCTACCCAAATTTTCTAACACCACCTATCAATTGTGAGGGTGGTTTTCTCAAAGGCTGAGGTAAGCTCAGCCAATCCAGGATCAGACAAGGGATCCACTAACCTTTGTCAAATAAAAGACGCAGTTTTGATATTAAATACAATACAGCTTGTTGTATTTAAGTATTAATTCCTTATTATACTTATTTAGGTATTAATTCCTTATTATACTTATTTAAATCTCTGCAGCACAAGATGGTAAAGCAGTCTCAGACAGTTGTGGGTGGGTATTGAGTTAGGCGAGTGTGAAGTCGGTAGTCGTCGGTAATTGGCGTAGTAACCAGATGGTAATCGGTTCGGTAATTGACTGGTAACCAGATGGTAATCGGTTCGGTAATCGACTGGTAATCAGGTGGCAGTCGGCTGGTAAGCAGATGGATGTCAGTTTGTTAAACGGTGGATAACCAGGTGGTAATCGGTTCGGTAATCAGGTAGTAAGCGGTAATGTAATCTGTTGGTAACTGGACCTAGAAGTAGATTGTTCGTTAGTATAAGAATTCAATGTTTAGTATGTTCACTTGATAGACGGTTATTATAAACAACGATGACTTTGCCATGCAGAGCAGAGGGCGGCAGAATGTCAGAGTGCCGAGCACAATCCGGCTAGGCTACTCTATATCGACTATATATAAAGCCATGCAGAGCAGAGGGTGGCAGAATGTATAACTAGAGTAATCAGCACAAACTGGCTGGATACTCTAGTGGAGTGCAACCAAAATTTAGCGTAATCAGCACAATCTGGCTGTATTACGCTATTAGCAACGTAATCAGCGCAATCGGGCTGTATTACATGCAGAGCAGAGGGGGCAAAATGCCAGAGTGCCTAGCACAATCTGGCTAGGCTACTCTATATCGACTATATATAAAGCCATGCAGAGCAGAGGGCGGCAGAATGTATAACTAGAGTAATCAGCGCAAACTGGCTGGTTACTCTAGTGGAGTGCAACCAAAATTTAGCGTAATCGGCGCAATCGGGCCGTATTACGCTATTAGCAACGTAATCAGCGCAATCGGGCTGTATTACATGCAGAGCAGAGGGCGGCAGAATGCCAGAGTACCTAGCACAATCCGGCTAGGCTACTCTATATCGACTATATATAAAGCCATGCAGAGCAGAGGGCGGCAGAATGCATAACTAGAGTAATCAGCGCAAACTGGCTGGTTACTCTAGTGGAGTGCAACCAAAATTTAGCGTAGTCGGCGCAATCGGGCCGTATTACGCTATTAGCAACGTAATCAGCGCAATCGGGCTGTATTACATGCAGAGCAGAGGGCGGCAGAATGCCAGAGTACCTAGCACAATCCGGCTAGGCTACTCTATATCGACTATATATAAAGCCATGCAGAGCAGAGGGCGGCAGAATGCATAACTAGAGTAATCAGCGCAAACTGGCTGGTTACTCTAGTGGAGTGCAACCAAAATTTAGCGTAATCGGCGCAATCGGGCCGTATTACGCTATTAGCAACGTAATCAGCGCAATCGGGCTGTATTACGTGCAGAGCAGAAGGTGAACAAATCTCACTTACCTAGAAGTAGATTGTTGTTCTATCGAGCCTGTTGCGCACTCTTATATTACTTACAATTGAAACCAATTGTGAATTCTATAGTCTGGGGCTTCTTGAGTGTAATTCTGGCTGCCGTGGTCATACTCTGTTGTTGTTGTTATTGTTGTTGGCTGGTGTCCGTAATTTAATATTTCGTTCGTTGTTGTTGTCTTAGCTTTGGCTATTGTATGTGAGGGTGTTGTTGTTGCGGTTATTTGTTGGCTGGTGTCTGCGAGTAAGTATTTTGTCGTTGTTGTAGCTTTCGCTATTATGTCTGGTTTTCTCGGTGCTGTTATTGTTGGCTGGTGTCTAAAAATAACTATTTTGTCGTTGTTGTTATTATCGTTGTCTTGTGCTTGCATGTAGGTCTTACTTATATTAATATGCTTGCAGCTTAGATTATTTAATAATATATAATAATATTGAATAATTGCATGTAGGTCTAACTTATTAATATGCCTGCAGCTTAGATTACTTAATATTGAATAATATTTATATTAAAGATTTAAGTGTATACATATGTTTTATATATAAAATATATATTATTTTGTAATGTTACGTTACACAATATAACTATCTTGTTCTGATCGTGTTTTAGCTTATCTCATCCCCCAACCCATTTCGATATGCTAAGTGCATCCCCTAACGTGGGATTTTTAAACTTTTCTTATAGTTCGACTGTTCGCATTACCCTGCTGTACCGACGTTTACACATGACGTTGGCAACGCGAGGAACTTGCACATTATTTCGTACGTGCACAGCAAAACTTGCAGAACAGAGTTTATTTCTGATTTTTTTCTTTTAATTTCCTGCGGCAGAAGTTATATTCGCTGTTCCACATCGTACACGCTGCAAGGGATCGCAGACGCTCAACACCAGCACCATCAGTCAACTCCCCCATCCTCACGCTTGAAAGTGGCAACGTGCTGGTCTTCCGTCCTCTGCAGTAGCGGCTCCTCGCAAGCCTTGCCAGCAATACAACGCTGACTGCGCTCTTCTCGTCAACGCTGACGATTGTTTGGCGGTGCGTGTACGTCGACGCACAATCACAACACGTAAACTCTCTCTGTGTGCTTAAGTCGAACACCTTAGCCATCCAATGGACATCTATGATTGCCTCCTGCTGGCACAAAAATCCGCACAGCTATGTGCACCCAGCATGAGAGGCGCGAGGGCTAGTACTGCACCTCTGCATTGATCCGTCTCGCACCCAACCACTGCGTCACTGAGCGAATTGGCAGTAGCGACAACGTCCATGTGATGACCATCGATGTACACTCCTCGCTAATAACGGTGTCCTGACTGGGACGGAAGCGACGCAGGAAACCAAGCGCCGCTGACCGTTTACCCTCCTAGCCAGTGTCGCCCGATACCACAAGCTTTGGCATCTCCTTGCAACATTTCTCTGAGTTGGCCGTTCAAACCATTTACTCGTTGTGGCGGTTTATTTTAAATTGAAGCAAGTTTCATAACTTTTTACTTAAACCTGAAGTTAAAAAGAAAAACAACGAAGCAATAAAAAATGACACGCAACAAGCATCTACATTCACGAGTCCCGCGAAATATGCAAGTCAGAGTGGAGCACCTTTGACAACTTTATATTATGTTCTGGATGTTTCAAGCATTTTCACCAGAAGTGTGTTAAGATATCGGCAAAGGTTGGAGATGCTTACGTGGCTCTACGCCAAATGGAGTGCGTTGGCTGTGCCCACTCTGCAGGATGTCTTCGTCAACCGTTTCTATGGACATGCTACTGGACCTTCGCACTTCTATCTCCACGCTTAACGAAGAGCTAGTAAGGCTCCAAAAACAGGCAACTAAGCAATTTTCAACTCAGCATTTTATATGATCACGCTCAATCAAGTGTTAACGTTTTAAGCTGCTCGACTGCTACCTCACCCAAAGTTGGGCGCACCTCCACCAAAGCTCAAGTTGCGGCATCCAAATCGACTTCGAAGCCTTCAGGAAGTGAGGTGGCTTTTAGCAATACTACCTTGGAAGCTATCTCTTCATCAAATGCAACAATAATCTTAAATCAATCTAATGATTCGATTAAAAATGCTATGCCCTGTACACCTGCTGAACCTCATGTGACGCAACCACCTGCCCTAAGTGATAATACTGCTTGGGCAATGCCTGGCCTAGCTGTAAGTCACTGTTCATCCTCAGCCCTGAACTGTTCATCCTCCGCATTCCAGCAGGCTCCTCCACAAACTCATCAGCGAAAATGAGTAGCAATCCTAATACTCTTCAAATTCCGGAAGAAGTTTCACCTATGATCCAGCAAAATGCACCTGACGTTGCCAACCGTAGTTCCACTAAATCTACTGCCTCATTTAATGCCACAATTGACCTTCAACGTTACCATCAAATCCAGTGCCCACCATATTCGTCATATCTGCCTCTTGTGTCCACAAACTGTGGACCATTGGTTGATTTGATTGTGGTTTCTCGGCCACCACGGAAAACAATTTTCATTTCAAGACTAGCTGCTGCTACTACTGCTGATAAAATTAAAGTTTACATTTACAGTAAGCTGCCAGCACCAGTATCAACACCCCCATGTATTAAGCTTACCCAAGGAATCCTTCGGGAAGTTGCTTTATTTGATATTCATGCCTCGGATCTTGATTATGCAAAGATGATGAGAAAGGACTTTTGGCCAAATGGCGTTTTCATTAGTAAATTCATCCCACGCCTTAGGATATCTAACAATCTGACTCACAATACTGATGCGTCCCCAAAAAACTTCCAAGCGTCAGCAGAATCTTGAGAACTGCTGCAAACGTCACTCAAAACTATTCGTCACAAATGTCTGAATATTCTTCAGCGTCACCACTACAAGCAGTAACAATATAAACAACTAAAACAACATCATTATCATCATCATCAATATCATCTTCATCATCATCATCATCATCATCGCTATCATCATCTTCATCATCATCATTATCAACATCATCATCATCATCATCATCATCCTCATCATCATCATCATCATCATCATTATCATCATTATCATCATCATCATCATCATCATCATCATCATCATCATCATCATCATCATCATTATCATCATCATCATCATCATCATCATCATCATCATCATCATCATCATCATCATCATCATCATCATCCTCATCATCATCATCATCATCATCATCATCATCATCATCATCATCATCATCATCATCATCATCATAATCTTCATCATCATCATCATCATCATCATCATCATCATCATCATCATCATTATCATTATCGTATTCATCGGCATCATTACCATCATCATCGTCATCAATAACTCCGTTCTTATCTTCAATAAGTCATCCAACTTCAGTTATTTCTTCTACATCTTCATCCAAGTGTAATCTTCAACTATACTTCCAGAATATGTCTGGTATGCGAACTAAAGCTAACTCTATTCTTAATGCTACATCTACTTGTGATTTTGACATTATTGTATTTATCGAAACTTGGCTTAACTCTGATTTATTTGACTCTGAATTTTTTGATGCTAATATATATAACATTTATCGCAAGGATAGAGATGCCTCTTAAACGGGTCTCACACGTGGTAAGGATGCCACCTTATTGCAGTTAAACATAATCTGCGATCAAGTTTGTGTCACCTGGCAAATTCTGATTCTGTTCTGGATCAACTATGTGTCTCAATTGCTGGTTCTAGTGGATAACTTTATTTATGCGCCTCTTATGTAACACCTAACAGTTCAGATACTATATATGCCTACCATGTGGACAATGCCTTGGCTCTTCACTCCTCCTGCTAATAGTCATTTGATCGTCTTAGGTGATTATAATCTTAATGACATTTTCTGGTTACATTTTGATAGTGATTGTATTCCATCGAATGTTAACAAGTCATTTGAAATAAATTTAATTGATAGTTTCCTCAGTATTGGTTTATCTCAAATTAATTATTTTGTAAATAAACTTAAAAGGATTTTAGACTTAATCTTTGTTTCGAATAATATAAAATATGATCTTTTTGAATGCTTATCGCCATTTTATCCACTATCTGTTCATCATATACCTCTTATTTTGGAGTTACAATTTTATGAATTTATTCCTAGCGCACTTGATTAAAATTATTTTAAATTTAATAATTGCAATTTTAACAACCTATCTGTACTTGTAAATGAAATTAATTGGAATGACTTATTTGTTGGCAAAAATACTGTAACTTGCTTTGATACATTTAAATCTCAAGTGCTTAATATTTGTAATAATAATATTCCGCGTGCTTCTCGTTCAAACTATAGTTACCTTGGTATACTCCTGGTCTCAAAAAGTAAAAGAACCTACGAAATAAATTTTTTAAACTGTTTAAAGAAACGAATAATTCTTTTTATGAACGTCAACACACTCATTATGTGAGGGAGTTTAATTTTCTAAGTAAACTTTTATATAAACAGTATATTTTGAATTTTGAGTATAAAATTATCTCTAATCTAAAATCCTTCTGGAATTTTATTAAATCGCATATCGATCCATAGATGGATCGCATATTCCAACATCTATGGTATTTAAGGATAAACGTTCGCTGTCTCTTTCCGATACAGTTAATCTCTTTGCTGAGTTTTTTAAATCAAATTTTGATAATGATAGTACGAGGTTTAATTCTTCGGTTTTGGAGGGTTTTGACGAATGTATTGACCTTGGATCGTTAACATTATCTAATACTGATGTTTTTAATAGTTTATCATCTATGAAATGCTTTGTCAAATCTGATATTGATGGATTATCTTCTATCTTACTCATCAATTGTGCTTTAGCGTTTTCAAAGCCTCTTTGTTCTATTTTCAATAAGTCAATATCTAGTAAAGATTTTATTGATTGCTGGAAAATTTTTAGATCTCTCTACACTCCATTACCATCGTATAAAGTGTGTTGTCTGCTTATGGGATTGAAATCTTTAGAATCAAGAAGAAATGTTCAATATTTATTATTTATTCATAATATAATCTCTTCTAAAATTGATTGCCCGGCATTGTTGCAGTTAATTGAATTAAATATTCCTGTGAGGCAGTTGCGGTATTTCAAAGTATTTTTTATTAAACAAGTTCGTACTAATTATGCTCGAAACGAGCCAATTACCAGAGCTTTGATTCTTTTTAATGAATTGTCACTTGTCAAGTTTTCTATTGATCTTTCATTGCCAAAATATAGTTTAAAAAACTTTTTGTCTAATATATTATAATGCTTTTTATTTTTATATTCCACTTATTTTGTTTTTGTGGAAGTATCTTGTTATATTTTAGTGTTTAAATTATATTGGTTTTTTGTTAAAAATAGTCTGTAAGAATGTTATATATTCATAGACTGAAATTAAATAAATAAATAGATACTTTTGTTCAATCCAAATTTGGAAACAGCAAATTTTAATAAAGATTACGGCTTCAATTGGCTCCATTTGCTCTATCTATTCTATTGATAATGTTTCTATTTTTAGTTTTGGTTACTTCAACTTTATATTGCAATTTGGTTGCACTCAATTTTTTTGTATTTAAGATATCGTGGCCTACTGTTAAACCATGAATTTGTGTTGTTATCGACTCTTATTTTTATGTTTTTCGGAATTACCTCATAGTTTTTTTTAAACTGTTTTCGAGAGTTTCTGCATTTTCATTAATATTTCTATCCAATGTTTAATTTTCAACAAAAATGTGTACAAATATGCATGTGTTAATTTAGATTGTCTCCCTTAGAAAAGCGTTGTCGACGATTGGTAGTAACGAAACATTTATATGTTTTTTAAATTTTTTCTTTTTTACACCAAATGTAAAATAATAAATACTTTAGAAATAGAAATAGTAAACTATTAGCCCATAGTCAATAATCATAAGTCAATAATCATGCCCGTCCTACTATACGCATCACAAACCTGGACGTTGAGCAGCTCTGATGAAAGGACTTTGGGAGCGTTCGAGAGAAAAATCCTTCGCAAGATCTATGGTCCAATCTGCGTCAATGGCGAGTACCGAATACGATGGAACCACGAGCTGTATGAGCTATATGCCGACATCGATATAGTCAAGCGTATTAAAATAGAGCGGCTTCGCTGGCTAGGTCATGTCGAGAGAATGAACGACGAAGCTCCAGCGAAAAAGATATTGGATTCGGTACCCAGCGGTGGCCAACGCAGACGAGGAAGACCGCATCTCCGTTGGAAAGACCAGGCATTGGATAACCTGACAACGGTTGGAGTTTCCAACTGGCGCCAGCAAGCGCACGACAAAAGAGGCTGGCGCAAATTCTTAGACCAGGCCAAAACCGACCAACGGTTGTAAGCGCCATCTAAGTAAGTAAGTAAGTAAACTTTTAGCCTTTATATGCCCAGTATATGTTTTTGGATACAACCGAGAAAATATGCTATTTATTTTAAAATATTACAAACATTAAAATGCTGGACAAGAAGTAATTTAAGTTGTTTTATCTTAAAAAATTTTGAAATATATAAAAAATACTCAAATGTTACAGATATATAGAAATCTGGAGATGTAAAAGCAAACAATAAATACCATTATGACAAAGAAATGGTCATCTTGTTTGATTTTTTAGTCATTGAATCATGATAGGTTCATCATTACACATTTTTGTGCAGTTTTGTATTTTACATTTTTTTTTAATAAACACTTCTGTCAGATCTTAAACTTTTACACATTTTGAGTTCAAAATAACACATTTTTGTGCAGTAATTTAAACATTTTTTGGTGTATATTTGAACTTTGCATATCTTTGTGCTTAAAAACAAAGCACTAACTGTTCATTTTCATTTATTGAGACCAAAAGATAGTAATTTTAGGCAACAACATCAAATTCAACAAAAATTTACAGTCATTTTGATAGTAAATTTCAACAAATAGTTTAGAGTGTATGACTACTGGAATTATTTAAAAAAAAACATCAAAAAACTTTGTCGGGCGTGGTTACGACTCACTGGGTCAACGGAAAAAAACAAAAAACGGGGTTTTTATCAGCATCAAACCCGAATTTCGAATCGAATTTCGTTCTTAAATCAAGTAGACGTGTTTCTTTTGGTGTCAGTTAAGTCAACTCGTTTCAACTGATATCATCCAAAATCCAAATTCAACTACTGTTCACGTTATTTATCATCCCTATCCCTCCAACGCTTAGACCCTCACCACTCTTTCCTCCTGCAGGTTTTTCCTTGCCTTCTAAATCTGGTCATTCAATTTTCTTTCCTACCCAAATTTTCGAACACCCCCTATATATCGGTGATTCCATGTCAAAAGGCTTACTTTTCTGACATCACTATTTTTAAAACTTTTGAAACTTCTTTGGTAGATAGTTTCTCTGAAAAATATAATAACTGCGTTCTTTTTTTTGCAAGTAAATTTTTTTTTGAAAAAAATTTTGTTAAACGGCGGATTAACTAGTAAAATTTATAATTTAAATTTTAATCTCAACGCATAATGTCTTTAATAAAAAACACATGAAGTGCTACAAGCACCCCCAAAAATGTTGCTCCGCTAACGCCACTTGGTGCTTGTAGACCTGATGACTCAACACCCACAACTGCATCTTTGATGTCGGATGCAAATTGGAGCATGCAGCTCAATAACATTCGAGAGAGTATTGCTGATCACCTTACTGGAGCGATAACTGCGTCAGAGGAGAGGGTGATGCATAGAATTGGCGAAGTGTCAGCAGAGCTTTCCAACTTGAAGTCAACTATAAAAAATCTTGGAGAAGGAGTTACTACCGTTGAAGCTGCATATGTTGAACTAAGTATGTTAAAAGACAACATGCTTGCAATGAAAAATGAACTGGAAAACCACAAAGCAACTGCGGAGACTAAAACAATGCACTCTTCTACGCTGAATGATGAAGTGAAAGCTTTGAAGTCTCAACTGGAAGCTTATGAAAGTAATTCTATCCGAGCAGATGTCGTCATCAATGGTATTCTTTCTGCTACTAAAGATAACCTTAGCTGCATTTTTAACAGAGCTTGCTCTTTAATTAACTGCAACTCTCTAAGGCTACGTGATATATTTAGAGTGCGTGTCAAAAACAGCAACAAAAATGCAGTGATCATCGCTAAATTGTCGGGTTACGGCCGAATTCATCAGCACTCGCCAGGCGTCTCTGTTTCGCGCGCGCCGTCTCCAATCTCTTTCACCAAGCGTGGTCAGGGCTTCTTCGGCCTGGTCAATCCATCGGAGGCATGGTCTTCCTCTTCGTCGTCGACCTTCGGCTTTCGCCTCAAACACCTTTTTCGCTGGAGCTCCCATACGAAAGATATGATGCAGCCAACGGAGTCGCTGAATTGTTATACGCTGGATTAAGTCATTGTCGTCGTAGAGCTCGTACAGTTCGTGGTTCGTTCCAATGCGATAGTCGTCGTCAACTCGAACAGGACCAAAGATTTTACGAAGAACTTTACTTTCGAACACCCCAAGAGCGGCTGCATCTGTTTGAGATACCACCCATGCCTCAGCGCCATAGAGAAGCACAGGTATGATGAACGTCTTGTTAGTTTTGTCAATCGAGAGAGGGCTCTGGAACCTAATTGCTTACTTAACCCGTAGAGGCACCTAAAAGCAATTGTAATTCGTCGATTTATCTTCAGGCTAACATTGTTGTTGCTGTTTACGGATGTGCCAAGGTATGTAAACTCCTTGATAACTCCAAAGTTATTTATGCCTGCTGTTACATGGGAGCCTAGATACCACGCTTCCCTATTTGCAGACAGCATATACTTTGTTTTGCCCTCGTTCACCGTCAAACCCACTTTGGCTGATTCCTTTTCGATAGCGGCGAAAGCAGCAGTTACATCTCTCGTGGTTCTGCCGATAATATCGATATCATCAGCATAAGGAGCTGGACACCTTTGTAGAAAATGGTACCATTTCAATGCACACCTGCCTTTCGTAGGATCCCCTCCATGATGAAATTGAAGAGATCGCATGATAGCGGGTCGCCTTGTCTGAAACCTCGTTCGGTATTAAAGGTTTCGGAGAGGTAATTTTTTACCTTGACAGAGCTCAACGCCATCCTGCAGAGTCTTATCAACTTTGCAGGTATACTGAACTCAGACATTGTTGCGTACAGGCAATCCCGAATCGGGCTATCGAACGGAGCCCGATTTTCGTTTTTATTTTGTTATATTTATTTTCATCATGTCACCTACAATTAATTCTTTTCCCATTTGCTTTCTTGTGTGGTAGCTTTTCTGACTCTAAAGATTTCTATCTTTATTTCCTTCCGGTCACTTCGTCCCTTAAAATTTTCGTTTTTTACATATTTATTAAAGAACTACAATACTCAATGCTGACCCTTTCTTGTCCCTAACCTGATTTTGACTTTGGATTTAAATCGTAAATAATTTTTCCTCTTCCTCCGATGTACCCGCACTTGAAATTGTTTAATTTTGTTTCTATATTTTGACTTCTTGTTTTTTCTTATTACTTTGTTTTTGTTTTCACTTAAACACTTGGTTTTACAAACACCACTTTTCTGCTCAGCACTTAAAATCGGTTTAAACTTAAGAAGTTTTCTTTTTTAAGCCAACCCTCGACTAAACTTCGCAGGAACTGGCTTTTTCCATCCTTTTATTTATCATCCCTATCCCTCCAATGCTTAGACCCTCACCACTCTTTCCTCCTGCAGGTTTTTCCTTGCCTTCTAAATCTGGTCATTCAATTTTCTTTCCTACCCAAATTTTCGAACACCCCCTATATATCGGTGATTCCATGTCAAAAGGCTTACTTTTCTGACATCACTATTTTTAAAACATTTGAAACTTCTTTGGTAGATATTTTCTCTGAAAAATATAATAACTGCGTTCTTTTTTTTGCAAGTAAATTTTTTTTTGTTGGAGATCCAACTTGAAATTTTGCGTAAACCTTCACAATGAATGCGATAATGCGATATTAAATTAAAAAGGTGAAAAAGTTGTTGCGCCGACTGTGAAAAATATGATGGTAAATTTCGGGATAAAAAAAAAACTTTTTTCCATAAAAGAGCTATAAAAAATGACACCACCAGAAAGATCCATTCAAGGTATTTAAACATTACCTGAGTTTGTTTTCTGTACGAATTACAGTTAAGGAGATAGAGCTGTTTAAATACATGCATCTACTTCATTTTTTTGTAATTTTTAATGTTTTTGACAGTGTACAACTTTGCAAAAAAAAAAAATTTCGCAATAATAAAAAACACAGAATATGTTTTTTAATGTCAATAAACTAACCTACAAAGTTTCAAACAGATCGGAAGCACTAAGGTCAAATTTTGTATAAAATTTGTCGAAATGATATGGAATCACCGATAAATAACTATCTTTTTCTGATAATTGGTTTTAGCTTATCCCATCTCCAACCATATTCGATATTATAATAACATCCCCTAAAGTGGGATTTTCCTCAATCTGGCATAAAATAATTCAGTGCTGCCATTTAGTTTTTGCCTGCCTTACCTACTTTTACACATGAAGTTGGCAACGCGAAGAAATAGTATATTGACAGATTAATTTTAATAGCGTGGGCCAGCAGCCTGCAGAACGAGCGAAAGAACAATATAATTTTCTTTACCGAAACTCCTCCAGAGTGGGGCTGGCCACCAGGGATGGCATTTTAGGCACAGTTGTGCTTTTTTCGGCACTTTCGAGATTAGACGACACTTTACGCAAGTGCTTTTTCATTTCGGCACAATTTAAATATCCCAAAATTGAAATAAGTTACATAGTTATTGTGATAGTGTCAAACTTCAAGCTGATTTTGGCTGCGAGCTACACTAAATTTTGCGATTTATTAGCTCCAACGCGATGGCAATCCCGGCAGGTTTTATTATTCATTTAAAAATTTTGATTGAAGTTCACTTTTTTGTATCATTTGTGGGTGCAGTCGATAGAATTTTGCAGTAGTGGACTGCGCTTGAGTACTATTTTGAACAGACAGATTTTGAAGCACATTCTGACAATAAAAATATATTTTCGATAGTTGAGACTGCAATTATTTAAAAAAAAACATCAAAAAACTTTGTCGGGCGTGGTAACGACTCACTGGGTCACCGGAAAAAAACAAAAAACGGGGTTTTTATCAGCATCAAACCCGAATTTCGAATCGAATTTTGTTCTTAAATCAAGTAGACGTGTTTCTTTTGGTGTCAGTTAAGTCAACTCGTTTCAACTGATATCATCCAAAATCCAAATTCAACTACTGTTCCCGCTGTTCGTAATTCACTCTCGTTTCGTGTTATAAAAATTTTGTTAAACGGCGGATTAACTAGTAAAATTTATAATTTAAATTTTAATCTCAACGCATAATGTCTTTAATAAAAAACACACGAAGTGCTACAAGCACCCCCAAAAATGTTGCTCCGCTAACGCCACTTGGTGCTTGTAGACCTGATGACTCAACACCCACAACTGCATCTTTGATGTCGGATGCAAATTGGAGCATGCAGCTCAATAACATTCGAGAGAGTATTGCTGATCACCTTACTGGAGCGATAACTGCGTCAGAGGAGAGGGTGATGCATAGAATTGGCGAAGTGTCAGCAGAGCTTTCCAACTTGAAGTCAACTATAAAGAATCTTGGAGAAGGAGTTACTACCGTTGAAGCTGCATATGTTGAACTAAGTATGTTAAAAGAACACATGCTTGCAATGAAAAATGAACTGGAAAACCACAAAGCAACTGCGGAGACTAAAACAATGCACTCTTCTACGCTGAATGATGAAGTGAAAGCTTTGAAGTCTCAACTGGAAGCTTATGAAAGTAATTCTATCCGAGCAGATGTCGTCATCAATGGTATTCTTTCTGCTACTAAAGATAACCTTAGCTGCATTTTTAACAGAGCTTGCTCTTTAATTAACTGCAACTCTCTAAGGCTACGTGATATATTTAGAGTGCGTGTCAAAAACAGCAACAAAAATGCAGTGATCATCGCTAAATTGTCGGGTTACGGCCGAATTCATCAGCACTCGCCAGGCGTCTCTGTTTCGCGCGCGCCGTCTCCAATCTCTTTCACCAAGCTTGGTCAGGGCTTCTTCGGCCTGGTCAATCCATCGGAGGCATGGTCTTCCTCTTCGTCGTCGACCTTCGGCTTTCGCCTCAAACACCTTTTTCGCTGGAGCTCCCATACGAAAGATATGATGCAGCCAACGGAGTCGCTGAATTGTTATACGCTGGATTAAGTCATTGTCGTCGTAGAGCTCGTACAGTTCGTGGTTCGTTCCAATGCGATAGTCGTCGTCAACTCGAACAGGACCAAAGATTTTACGAAGAACTTTACTTTCGAACACCCCAAGAGCGGCTGCATCTGTTTGAGATACCACCCATGCCTCAGCGCCATAGAGAAGCACAGGTATGATGAACGTCTTGTTAGTTTTGTCAATCGAGAGAGGGCTCTGGAACCTAATTGCTTACTTAGCCCGTAGAAGCACCTAAAAGCAATTGTAATTCTTCGATTTATCTTCAGGCTAACATTGTTGTTGCTTTTTACGGATGTGCCAAGGTATGTAAACTCCTTGATAACTTCAAAGTTATTTATGCCTGCTGTTACATGGGAGCCTAGATACCACGCTTCCCTATTTGCAGACAGCATATACTTTGTTTTGCCCTCGTTCACCGTCAAACCCACTTTGGCTGATTCCTTTTCGATAGCGGCGAAAGCAGCAGTTACATCTCTCGTGGTTCTGCCGATAATATCGATATCATCAGCATAAGGAGCTGGACACCTTTGTAGAAAATGGTACCATTTCAATGCACACCTGCCTTTCGTAGGATCCCCTCCATGATGAAATTGAAGAGATCGCATGATAGCGGGTCGCCTTGTCTGAAACCTCGTTCGGTATTAAAGGTTTCGGAGAGGTAATTTTTTACCTTGACAGAGCTCAACGCCATCCTGCAGAGTCTTATCAACTTTGCAGGTATACTGAACTCAGACATTGTTGCGTACAGGCAATCCCGAATCGGGCTATCGAACGGAGCCCGATTTTCGTTTTTATTTTGTTATATTTATTTTCATCATGTCACCTACAATTAATTCTTTTCCCATTTGCTTTCTTGTGTGGTAGCTTTTCTGACTCTAAAGATTTCTATCTTTATTTCCTTCCGGTCACTACGTCCCTTAAAATTTTCGTTTTTTACATATTTATTAAAGAACTACAATACTCAATGCTGACCCTTTCTTGTCCCTAACCTGATTTTGACGTTGGATTTAAATCGTAAATAATTTTTCCTCTTCCTCCGATGTACCCGCACTTGAAATTGTTTAATTTTGTTTCTATATTTTGACTTCTTGTTTTTTCTTATTACTTTGTTTTTGTTTTCACTTAAACACTTGGTTTTACAAACACCACTTTTCTGCTCAGCACTTAAAATCGGTTTAAACTTAAGAAGTTTTCTTTTTTAAGCCAACCCTCGACTAAACTTCGCAGGAACTGGCTTTTTCCATCCTTTTATTTATCATCCCTATCCCTCCAACGCTTAGACCCTCACCACTCTTTCCTCCTGCAGGTTTTTCCTTGCCTTCTAAATCTGGTCATTCAATTTTCTTTCCTACCCAAATTTTCGAACACCCCCTATATATCGGTGATTCCATGTCAAAAGGCTTACTTTTCTGACATCACTATTTTTAAAACATTTGAAACTTCTTTGGTAGATAGTTTCTCTGAAAAATATAATAACTGCGTTCTTTTTTTTGGCAAGTAAATTTTTTTTTGAAAAAAAAAAAAATTCATTAAAAATAGCAATCGTTGGAGATCCAACTTGAAATTTTGCGTAAACCTTCACAATGAATGCGATAATGCGATATTAAATTAAAAAGGTGAAAAAGCTGTTGCGCCGACTGTGAAAAATATGATGGTAAATTTCGGGATAAAAAAAAAAACTTTTTTCCATAAAAGAGCTATAAAAAATGACACCACCAGAAAGATCCATTCAAGGTATTTAAACATTACCTGAGTTTGTTTTCTGTACGAATTACAGTTAAGGAGATAGAGCTGTTTAAATACATGCATCTACTTCATTTTTTTGTAATTTTTAATGTTTTTGACAGTGTACAACTTTGCAAAAAAAAATTTCATTCGATGAAGATTAATGATTGCAACATCGGCTGGGTTCCAAAATGCATTTTAACAAAGCATCAGTGTGTTTTTCTAGGGATTGGTTCTTTGCAGATTTACCAAAACTTTTAAATTTAGATTACAAATTAATACAGCGTCACCTTGCAGAATATTCACAAATAAAAAAGTCTTAAATAGAGTAGGGATGGCAAAAATATCATGATTTTATGTCAATGATTAGCGCTGACTACAAGCTTTTATTATCATAAAAAAAAAATAATATATTTATGATACAAATAAAACAAATTCAGAATAATTGATAACATAAGATTTCCAATGTAATAATGAATATAAATAAATTATCAAATTTGACCAAGAAATAAATAGTAACAGTAATATAAAATTATTTTTAACTTTGTAGTGATTTTGAAGTAGGTTTTTTTTTTGTTAAAAAGTTTTTTTAATGTTTAAGCAGTTTCACTTCTGCCACGTGTACGTTGCTACACGCGAGTTTTTGTTTTGTATTTAAGATATCGTGGCCTACTGTTAAACCATGAATTTGTGTTGTTATCGACTCTTATTTTTATGTTTTTCGGAATTACCTCATAGTTTTTTTTAAACTGTTTTCGAGAGTTTCTGCATTTTCATTAATATTTCTATCCAACCTGTACGTTATTTCTTCTTTGATAATTTTTCGCGTGAAAAGTTCTATGTTATATTTAGTAATCTGTTTTTCTTCGTGGTTGTCATTCTGTGTTATGGTTTCTTTATAAATACAAATCTCTAATATTTCATGATCCGATATTTTATTGTCCCCGCTTATCTTAACTGATAGATTATGCATATAACTGATACAGTAATCGATGAAAGTCTTTGTATTATCTGTTACAAAGAATATTTTCAAGTTTACGTTTATACACTCCCGTTTTTTTCCAGTCTATATTAGAATCACCAGCTATAATAATATCTTTTCATGATTCTGTTAAAATCTCTATATTTTCTTGAAAGAAATTGCAGAACTCTCTTTCAGAGCTACTGGTTATCTGTATATTGCAACAATTATAATGTCTCTTTCGTCGAATCTACACTCGCAAGCTAGAAATCACATATTATAATCAACCGATTTTTCAGTCAATTCTAGAATATTCCATTTATTTTTAACATTAATTGTTTCGCCTCCGGTTCTCGTCGAATTTGAAATATAATTAACACTTTTATATTTTTTTTAAATTTGTTTCACTTTTATGAATCCTTTCTATTATATGTGTCTCTGATAAAACCAGAAAATCCACATTTTGGATATAAACGAGGATTTTGAGATGTTGAAAGTTATTTAAAAGACTGTGTATATTACTGTAAATGCCCGTTAATTTCTTTGTTTGCTAGTTACCGATTTTCTTTTTCTTTATATCTAATTTATTTAGGTACAATGGATATAGTTTGCTACTCGTTAGATGATTGTCATCAAGTTCTAACTTTATTCTTTCATTTGCTCGAACACAGTTTACGCATTTGTTTACATTTTTTTTGTGCATTCATTTAATCTATGTTTACCTAAACACTTATCACAAATTTCATCATTCTTACATTCACTTGCTTTACGGTTAAATCCTTTACATTTATAGCAGAAAATAATGTCTATCCATCGGACACTCTGTATCTATCCCACCCTATATTTAATTTTTCTTCTGCTAGTACTTTGGGGAACGATTGGGCATCTATCTCAATTATAATTTTACAATATTTCACATTATTTCTCTTAATTTCATATTGTTTAATTAATTTCAATGAACTTTTTTCAATTATTGGATTTTGCTTCCTTAACTTTTCTATAACTTCACTTTCTTTATGTTTAAAATTTATTCTTAATAAGAGGATTCGCGGATTTATTTTACTTGGAATTTGAATTTCATACTCTTGTCCGATTTTATGTTCTATTGCTTTTTTTATTTTTTCTCTTTCTTCTGCAATTATTACAGCACCGTTGTGATTATATTCAATATTTAAAATTTTTAAGTCCATTGGGTCTACCTGGTTATTTTAATCTTCTTTTGTTTTTTACACTACGCTGGTTAATTTTTGGTTTCACAATTAAAGGGACAACTTTTTTTAATTCGGGCAGTGCAAAGTTATTATTTTGATTTGTTTTAACTATTTCCGCAAAAGATTGCTTCACAGGGTTATTCGCTGCATTATTATTGCCTATAATTTTCTTCACTTCTCCACATATTTTCTCACTCTACATCTTATTGCTCTCCAACTCTTTACATATTTTCACGCTTTTTTGCTTAAAACTTTCCGTTACTTCACATATTTTTTTCATCCCATAAACACTTTTTTCGCATGACTCTTGAGCCATTTGCATTACTTCCACTCTTTCGCTATATCTTTTCTCAATTGCTTCGAGTAGCTTTTTACTTAATGCAATCTTCACAAATAAATTTAATCATATCATTAGTTCCCAGAATAATACTGGAGTATTGATCCAAACCTGAACATTTCGATGAAGTATGGAATATCTTCTCACATACTCCCGCACAGTTTCGCCGCGTATCGCATTTTTGCACTTGCTGCACTCTGGCATGTTATATTTAATTCACTTCGTTTTAATTAGTTTCTTTTGATTTGTTTAATGCCGCGTTTCCATACTATCTTTTACGATCTCTCACAATCACATTTTTTGTAAGAAAGAATGAGAATGCGAACCCTATCTTGTGAGATTGGCTAAAAAGCGTTTACCATAAAAGTGTATCCAGGCGCGGATACAAGGGGGGTAAAGGGGGTAATTCCCCGCCCCCCCAATAACTTGTAAATACTTTACTTTTTAATACTTTATTTGAAGAAAATAATTGTGCCCACAGCTTAAGGGTACTTTTATGTATATATAAGCCATTCTGAAGGCGTTTTTTGAAAAAATACTACAAAAAAAAGGTCAGAGACATTGTTAAACTCTAGTTTTTTAATTGATTTCAACAATTATTTAAGTATATAAAAAATATGTTGTTTTTTTTTGTTTTGTGACGTCATTTGCGTGTAGGTGTCGTTTTTATGAAGCGATGCGAGAAGAGTAGGACTATTTTGCTTGTAGAATAACAAAATCTGTAGTCATCTGCAAAAAAAAAATAATTATATTTAAAGCAAATACTTACGTCAATGTTGTAACTTCACCTTTTTTTTTAAAAATAAGCCTGAAAATAAAGTTACAGCACGTTATGTACTCAAGTTTACACCCATTTTTTAAACAATCAACTTTAAAGACGCGTTATTTTCTTACAAATAAAAATTAAAAAAAAAAAAAAAACTTGAATTCAGCGTAAGTGTTTGCTTTATAATAATTATATTTTTGCAAAATATTAACGATTGGTTTAAAAAACAAAGCGCAATTAAGATTTTGGTAATGCAGACCAGAGTTGCCACTTAAAATATTTATTTCTTCTTAATTTTAACTGAAAACCTACCAAACTTTTTTTCAACCTATGTGCCAACAAATGTTACCATAAAAAAAAACGTGCATTCTTACTTTCAGTTTTCACTTGATAAATTTTCAAAACAAAAAGTTCAAACAATGTAAGATCCAATAGTTTGTTTTTACTTCAATAATTTCATCATCAGTTAAATTATTTTTTAGAAATATTTCAGCTATAGTCCTTATGAAAATATTATATACATCTGTAATACTTTTGTCATATATGATACATAACAGGGTTGTTTCGAAGTGAATAAATGTTAGGTTAAAGTTGCTAAAATTGTATCAACTGCGCAAATAATTTGTTGCATACAATTATTTTTGTTTGAATTAATTCTAAATTGTTTGGAATTCTGAAATTTTTCAAGCCTACCTTAACTTCATCTTTATATAAATAAGCGTAGGGAAAACAGTTAAGAACCATTTTCTCCCGTGTTTTTCAACCGATTTGGATAATTTTTTTCTAATGAATTAGAGTGCGGAGAAGGAGTGCACCGACTTTTTATACAACTATAAATAAGCAAACAAAAATTGGTCGATTTTCGAACCCAAGCGGTACAAGTCATTATAATTGCAACAAACCAACAAAATTACCACAACCGACTTTCATTAAATAAAACTGCCACTTTTAGTCCACTTTTAGTAAGGAACTAATTCACATTCAACTATTTCATGAACTTCATATTTTGCAGTGTAAATAGGCGAGCGAAACTTAGGTTAATGATACAACGCCGTTTTTGCTCTTAATAATAATAACATTTTTCCACTAATTTCTAAAACGTTTGCTATCTTTGCCGCGCTTCCTATCAGTGTAGCAACAGCTGAGCGAAGTTTTTCTACACTGCGACGATTAAAAACATGGTTACGTTCAACTATGCAACAAGAACCATTGAATGGACTCGCATTATTGCATATACTTAGAGACATTAAAATAAATATTTACGAAGTTATTGATAATTTTGCGATGATTTTGTCATATAAATTTTCTCTATCTAATGACTACCTAATAACACAGAGTAACAAAATTAAGCTTTATAAAAGTTGCAGAGATCTCTTTAAATAATCCCGAATGCATTTTAGCTGCTGACTTAAAAATGGATTCCGTTTTTCTCCATCAGCTCGAGTTTTTGAGTTAAAGGCAAAAACATAAAAATCAGTTCTTTTTCTGATAGTTTTCTTATATCTATTATATTGATCTACCGATTTGTATTACTTTGACTGATTTTTACATTCCATTTTATTAAAATTCACTGCAAAAAGTATGTAAGTAGAAAAGAGTTTTATATAAAAGTAGTGAGCATTTTAATAAAATTGAACGTACAAAACTGTTTGTTTTTTCAATCTCTTTGAAAATATGCAAGATAATAAAAAAACCAAAATGTTTATTAAAATTCCAAAGATTTTCAACCAAGTAAAAAACAGTTTTTGTAAATTCGTTGAAAAATATCAAAGATACAAGGGTTTCAAAAAAAAGTTACGTAATATTAATAAAAGCCTACGTAATATTGTGAAATTTTTTTGACTTTTAACGTCGATATCTTCCAATCTGCCAAAGATATTGTTATTGAATGTGCAAAAATTGAAAGGTCTACTATGTCTTCGTTGAACTCAGTCATAGTAATACAAATCGGTAGATCAATATAACAGATTTAGCGAAATTATTAGAAAAAAAAAACTGATTTTCATGTTTTTGCCTATAGCTAAAAAACTCAAGCTGATGGAGAAAAACGGAGTTCATATTTGAAATCAGGAAACCCAATTTGTCTATAATCAGCTGAAAAATCTCCGGCACCAGAACGTCCGTCGCGCAGTGTAATCAGTATTCATTTTGTATTGTTCATTTATTTTTCAAAGTGTCTATATCATAGTTGTTGCGTGTTGCTATGACGGGTTGCTATTGGGCCGAGTGAATAAAAAAGTAGCTTATACTATGTAGTACTAAGTACTAGCGCTAGCTTAAACTTTTCAGTACTAGCTATGCTGAAAAGTTTAAACTACAAAAAGTGTGAATAAAACATTGCTAGTACTACATAGCTAGTACTGAAAAGTGAAAGCTAGTACTGGAAAATTAAAACATATGTGGCAGTAAACTCAGCTGACAGAAACTGTTTGGGAGTTGCCAATGTTAACAAATATGTATATTTTTCTTATAATTGTATAGCATGACTAAAAGAAAAACAATTTGGTAACTCTGTCAGTTTGTTTTGATCATTAGATATATATCTTGTGGCACGATGCGTGACAAGTGACAAAAGCAGTGCAAAATTTTTTGACATATTTAAAAGCTATAAAATTTTATTTAAAAAATCGCAAGTGCCATCAGTGAGGGAGGCACTTTTTCCAGATCGGACAATTTTTGCGACTCCCAGCGCTGCAAACACGAGGCCCCGTTTTTCTCTCTGCCGCCAGTTTGGAGCTCTATAAACCATGTTGGAGTACAAAATATATTTTTTTAATTTTTTTCTAGCAACTTGTTCAATTCTCTACAATAATAAAAAAATTTTGGACATATTTGAATAAACAAAATTTTTCAAAGCACTTTTTATTAAAACAACTAAAAATAAGTTTTATTTTCAGCACCTCAATGACAGGCTTAAAAAAATTAAGTTTAAACTAGTTATTTAAAGTACATACTAGTTTTTATTCACACTTATTTCCAGCAAACGCTGGAAAAACTAGTTTGTACTAGACTGCAAGAAGCACTAGCTTTAACTGAAATTTTTATTCATCTCAAAACTAGTTTAAACTTGAAATTTGCTAGTTATACTTGAACTACATTTTTATTCACTCGGCCCATTGATTTATTCCCTCTATTCCGCTGTGAAAAATACTCGCAACGTTTCTCTTGCAACATTTTTTTACGATAATTTAATTGAACTGCCTTCAATTTATTTTGAAGTGAAAAGTGACAGTTGTAAATTTTTGTTTTTATTTATTTATTTTTCTCTATTTTGAGAAGTAACTTGGTGGCTACACATTAAATTTTTCTTTCAAGTTGCCTTTCAGGTTGCTACACATTCACACTTTTTTACTAACATAGTCAAACTTTTCGAACTTGAAAACCAGCTTGATATCAATTTACCATTTCAAGTCGTGAGGCAACTTGACGGTCAAGTTAAACAGCTGATCACAGTTTTTGTAAATAAATTGAGTTGTTGCCTTGACGATGGCATCTTGAAAATAAAATTGACTATCAAGTTGCGCACAGCCTACGTCACAGCTATCAATTCGAATGAATTTTGACAAGTACTATGTGTGATCAACTTGAAAGCAATTTCTTGAACGTGTAGCTGCAGCGTAAAGCATGACTTTCTTAAAGATTTCAATTTCTTCTCAACAAAATATTTGTCAGAATTTTCACGTAACAAAAAAAAATGAATGTTGCAAGCGGAATTTCACGCAAACGAGTAGAGTACTAGGCTTTACAGTGGAATTAAGTCTGATATTCGGGACTTTGGTACCTGACCACTTTGATACGGACACAAATTGCTTAGTCCGTCCATCCGTCCGTCAGTCAATCCGTCCGTCCATCCATCCGTCCGTCCATGCATCCATCCAAAAGTGCACCTGAAAAAAGAAATAAATTAAAAAATTATAATTATTCATAAAATATTAAAATGAAGAAACTTCAGCTAAGATGATGCGGGGCACAGATATCTGAAAGACAGAAAAGGGTTAATAACAAAGAAATTTTTGTTGCAAAATATACTCATCTTTGTTCACGCCGTACAGCAAATTGGCTGCAGATCCATGCCGACGGGAGTATCCATGGTGTGGAGTATATTTAAACACCTGAAAAATAAAGAATAAAAGATAATTTATGTGTATTATTTTGATCCTCCATGTTGGTCTGTTTGTTTTTGTTGCAATCCGAATGTCAATCCGAACATGAATCGAAGTCAATAAAGCAGCATTCCTTATTATAATTATAGTATAATTATATTCCTAATATAGGATTTCTTAATTATAGGAATTTACATTTTTGTGAGGAAATTTAAAAGCAAGGAAGAAAAGATGTAAGTGATGTAAATGGAAAAAAATGAAGCAAAGAAACTAACTTTATATTTATACAGTGTGGTCGCAGCGCAGACAAGGCGAAAAAATTAAGGATACGTTGTGCCAGGACCGCACCGAAATAAGATAAGTCGGCCACAATCTTTCTCCTTATTATTTTTTATATATTCACATATGTTTATGTTATATATATAAAGAAAAAGGAATAGTGCAATCACTGTGCGTAAAAAAAATTTTGAAAACTAAATTTCGTGATGGTGCTACCCTGCGCTTTAAAATAAAGAAAAAATTTATAACAGTTCGGAAAGTTCGAACGAACAAGTTCGGAAAGTTCCAACGAACAAGTTCGGAAAGTTCGAACGAACAGTTCGGAAACCTTTACCGAACTTTAGAAAAAAACCAGGGGTTCCGAAAGTGCGTCAGATAGGGTACCGAATTTGGAACAAAGCAAGCAAACGAACGGCGCAGAAAATGGTTGCTGTGGCGGATCGCCATTTATGATATGTTTTTTTTTATTCTTATTTGGTTTAAAAAAATTTAGTCCAATTTTCATAATTTAAATTTAAATTTCATTTAATAAGTAATTTTATATTAATTTTATATTAAGCTAAATTTTCATGTTTTTCTTTATATAGTGGTATTTTCGTGAACTTAGATTTTATATAGATTTAAAATTTTTCTATGTGAAACTTATAAAATTTTCAGCCTATACGGGGTGTTAATTTAAATTGAGTTTTTTTCTTTTTTTGTTGTTTTCTCTATTTTTGTCCCAGGTCCATAAAAGAGCTCTTTGAGGTAGGGGCAAAAAAAAAAATAATAAAGTCATGATGAACACATCATTGTAAAAAAAAAATAATTATTGTTGTTAACCCTAAGAGGCCCTAAAAATTTTGATGGTACCGAATAAGAAAAAAATATTTTTATAATTTTATATATCCTTGTATCTTTTATTTTTTTATTGTATTTAATGTTTTATTTAATAGATTTCCATGAGTGTTAGATCGAAAAACAAATTTATATGTAATTTTTAAATTTTAGCTTTAAGTTTATTTCATTATTCTCATATTAATTAATAGAGTTGCCAACTCTCTGCATAAAAAAAAAAATTTCTTGTTTATTTTGTTAGTTTTTTTTTACTTACTTACTTACTTAGATGGCGCTTACAACCGTTGGTCGGTTTTGGCCTGGTCTAAGAATTTGCGCCAGCCTCTTTTGTCGTGCGCTTGCTGGCGCCAGTTGGAAACTCCAAGCGTTGTCAGGTTATCCAATGCCTGGTCTTTCCAACGAAGATGCGGTCTTCCTCGTCTGCGTTGGCTCCCGTTGGGTACCGAATCCAATATCTTTTTCGCTGGAGCTTCGTCGTTCATTCTCTCGACATGACCTAGCCAGCGAAGCCGCTCTATTTTTTACGCTTGACTATATCGATGTCAGCATATAGCTCATACAGCTCGTGGTTCCATCGTATTCGGTACTCGCCATTGACGCAGATTGGACCATAGATCTTGCGAAGGATTTTTCTCTCGAACGCTCCCAAAGTCCTTTCATCAGAGCTGCTCAACGTCCAGGTTTGTGATGCGTATAGTAGGACGGGCATGATTATTGAATTATAGAGCGTCAGTTTTGTTCGTCGAGAGAGAGCTCTGCTTCTCAATTGCCTACTGAGCCCAAAGTAACACCTGTTGGCAAGAGTTATCCTTCGTTTAATCTCAATACTGATATCGTTAGAGGGGTTAATGCTGGATCCCAGGTAAACAAAGTCCTTCACTACCTCAAAGGAGGTGTTGTCAACAGTGACGTGGTTTCCAAGACGCTGGGACTGTTTGTATGTTGACACAAGATACTTCGTTTTATCTGCGTTCACTGCAAGACCCATTCGACTCGACTCTTTTTCTAGCCTGGAGAATGCTGCACTGACTACGCGCGTATTTTGCCCAATGATGTCAATATCATCAGCATACGCTAGCAGCATAACACTCTTATAGAAAATTGTGCCGCTCCGTCTCAGGTCAGCAGCTCGGATGATCTTCTCCATGACTATATTAAAGAAGTCACACGATAAGGAATCACCTTGTCTGAAACCTCGCTTGGTGTTGAACGGAAGGGAGAGGTCCTTCCCGATTTTCACTGCGCTGCTGGTGTTCTTCAGCGTCAGCGTCATCCTGCAAAGTTTTTTTTTTAGTAAATTTAATAAATATGTAAATATTATTAAGTAAAAAAAAAAAATGGATTGCTAATTTGTTTCGTGAAGGGGGCCACAGTACAGGGGCGTTCAAGAGGGTATAATGATTGAGTTGGGCATTTTCATTTAGTTTTCACGCATTCATTTTTTTTTGGGGTTATCTTATATATTCGACTCAGAGATAACCATGGTTGGGTGGGTGCAAAGGGGGGCTAACATCTCTACCCCGTCTTAATAGTGATTGGTTGTTGGCTTGCTGGTATTGTGTTTTTTTTATCTTTCGTCTTCTGTTCAAGGTTGTTTTTTTTTCTTTCGCTTTGATTTTATTAAAATTCAGTTGTATTCAGTTTGAGTAAATTATTTTTGATTTGATTTTAATTTTGGTTTGATTTTATTTTGTTTTTAGATTTTATAACTATACTTCCGGTACAAATCGGAAGTTATTGTTGCACCCTCGACCTGGCATGATGGGTTAAGAACAGCGCCCTAAAACCATGAGCTTGCTGGGGCACAATCATGCCAGGAACGATGACAAGGGTCACGTTACAATATTGCGCCCAACCAATAAAACAAGCGCTGCGTTCAATCATGCTTCCTCGGGACATTTTTGGCCATAGAGTGTCTTGGCTTGAATCTTTAAACTATAGGCTAAAAGCACCCAACTAGGAATGTCTCAATAAACCATAGATTGAATGGCAGCTAGCCAATGAAACGAACCTGTTTCAATTCACTTCAATTCCAGTTTTGTTAAATTATAATTTCGTTTGTGTCAAGCTAAGAAAGAAAGACAACATTTAATTTTTTTTTATAGGTGTTTAACTGGGGGCCTGGCGAGATTATAACACATTCTAAGCCAAATGCACAGTATCACGCATAAAAAAAAAAAAAAAAAAAAATTATGCTCACTATAACCTATTTTTCATTTAAAATTTAAAATTTAAAAAAATACTTGTATTGTGGTGCAAATAGGAACTTTATCCGACCCTGAATGGAAGGAGCAAAGTTTTTTTTTATAGTGATGCCAACCTATGACCTCGATTGTCAATAGTATGCCAACCTAGCAGCTAGCAAGAGCCTCATTGTAAGAAAAAGTGCAAAACCTTTCTTTTTTGTGGTCGAAGACAAAACATTCAATTATGAAAGACAAAAATTTTCCGAAGTTGAATTAGTTTGTCTATAGGTAAACACTGCGAACATATAATTAATCACTGTTAAAACTTATTTTTATAGCGTTGAAAAATAATGTCCACAAAAAAAAACAAAGTCTTCGAGTCCCTCAAAGAATTGCACCCTTTACTACTGGCCCCACACACCTAGAATATATCTGTTCATTTAAAAAAAAACAATTCCAATTTATAAAAAAAAAAAACAAAATAAGGGTCCAAAAGAAAAAATTGAATAGGTTCTTTTATACAGGCTTCTAATGAGTTCAGCCCACAAAGAATACAAAAAAACAGCTCACCAGAGATGTCATTTAAGGTTCGATCTAAATTGCTCCTCACCTCAACTGAAACATCATAAAGACAATACAAGGCAACATATTGACAAATGTTGATTAAAGACATAAAGACAAATAAAGGCAACATGGCTGACGGTCAGAACCCACCTGGGGCCGAAGCGCATAATACAGGCAGCATTTTCTATGATATGTCACAGACAATAAACGCAGTCGATAACCACACTCGACAGAGGGCCGCTAATGGTAAAAATAATTACGCTCAGCAAGGAGCAAAACCCAAAAATGTAGGGAACCCAGAGCATCATCAGGATTTTTCTGTCCCATCTCCTAGCTCGGAAAATGCAATTCCTGGAGCAGAGGCAATTTTAATCTTGGCGCAGACAGTAGTCATGTTAATGACATAGTAGGGAAGGCGTGTCAAGATGTACAGTCGTCTTTAGATAGGGCAATAAAAAGCCAAATTCAGGAGGGCTTAAGAGTAGGTCTAGAAAGGAAAGAAAGAAAGGCGCCACTCATTCACTGAAAGATTGTCAGCTTTTATAAATACCAAGTCATCTATTTTTAAGTCTTCACGAGGATTTTTCCACTTATGTCGCTTGTGAAGTTCTTTCAGATAGTAATTTTTCCAGACTTGACAGAACCTTTGGTTCATAGCCTTCAATTTTTGCCAACGATTTATAATTGACATTGGAGTTTCAGCGATATCTGGTTCAATTGGGGCAAGTAAAGGCCCTCCAACTAAAAAGTGCGCTGGAGTCAACGGTGCCAGATCGTTAGGATCTGATGACATTGGGCTTAGAGGGCGTGAATTAAGACATGCTTCAATACGTGAAAGGAATGTCGCAATGTTGACACCAAATTAACTTTGGAATCATTTAGAAAGGCGTTGAAATCCTCCTTAAAGGCGCGTGACGCACCAACGAAGTTGGTACCATTGTCGGAGTACATTTTCTCCGGGCATCCTCTTCGTGATACAAACCTCGAAAAAGCTGCCAAAAAGGTGACAGTACTGAGGTCACTGGTAGCCTCTAAATGTATAGCTTTCGTAGCAAAGCAGACGAAGACGCAAATATAGCCCTTGGTTATTAGACAAGCACGTCCCGTATAATTTTTTATGTCATATGGGCCAGTAAAATCAACTCCAGTGGACGCAAATGGACGAGATAACTTTGTGCGCTCTGGGGGTAATGACGCCATCATCTGAGCCTGCAACCTCTTGCGGTCGATAACACAGACTTTGCAGTTGTGTATGATGGACTTGATCATATTCTTGACTCTGGGAATCAAATATTGCATTCAAATAAGTCGCAACACAAGTTGGTTCCCACCATGAATGGAGATTTCGTGGGTGAATTTCACGAGTAATATAGAAAATTGGCTCTCATACGGTAGAATTACCGGATGTCGTTCATCATAAGTGAAATTATCTGTCTCCGATAATCGTCCGCCAATTCTAAGTATTTTTTGGCTGTCGAGAAAAGGATTCAGATTTAAAATTGAGCTCTTCGAATCAATCAAACTTTTCTTCGACAACTGGGTATTAGGCCGGATCATTTTTGTATGGATGAATAAAATGTCAGCCGGTCGGGGTCTCAAAAGTTAGAGGAACTCATTAAAATGATTTCTGCATACTTTTTTTTCGAATAGGAGAAAAACCGCCGAAGCAATTTTGATTCTCCTGAAGGTCCTTTTTGGTAAAAAAATCATGTTTTTTGCTTGTAACTTTTTATTTTTCACAGAACGCATACCCACAACTTCTTAAATGTTAAATTTCTTACTCATACTAACATTCTGACATAAAAAAATTGTTAAAATTTTGTTTCATTATAACTCTTATTGACCACCAAAGATTGAATTTTTTGCACATTTTTTATTAGATTTACGTGGAATTGTTATTGTTGGAAAGGTATTAAGTTCTTCTTTCGTTCTGTGTATCACTATAATCAAAGCTATGTGGTTAAAAAAAAAAATTTATCGAAAACTGGACGATAAAGCAGTGAACAAATGAAATTAATTGTTTGTATGAATAAAAAATGTTTCATTTTATCAGATCTCTTAAGTCGATTTTTCACATTCTGTCAGTTTTCGCACACAACTTTGATTAAAGCGATACACAGAAAGAAAGAAGAACTTAATACCTTTCCAACAATAACACTTTCACGTAAATCTAGAAAAAATGTGTCTTTTAAAGCGGTTTTAAAAAAATTTCTTTTTAAAAAAATCAAAAAATTCAATTTTTGGTGGTCAATAAGAGTTTTTATGAAACATAATTTTTAAAATTTTTGTATTTCAGAATATTGGTATAAGTAAGAAATTTAATAATTTAGCAGATGTGGGCATGCGTTCTATGAAAAATGAAAAGATACAAGCAAAAAACATGTTTTTTTTATTAAAAAGGACCTTCAGGAAAATCAAAATTGCTTCGGCGGTTTTTCTCCGATTTGAAAAAAAAGTATGCAGAAATCATTTTAATGAGTTCCTCTAACTTTTGAGACCCCGACCGGCGGAATCTAAATTTCGATCCGGTCTACTGGGTATATTCAGATGGATAACCCAATTTCTGACTTTCAATAACGAGTCGTTTGGTTGTTTCTTTAATTTCTTCCTGTGATATTGCCACAGACTTATGGCAGAAATTACCTTTGTGCTGCCTGTGAGTTCTATAATATAATAAGCTGAATAAGTCGCTGCAGCCTCTCGGAAATGAAGGATCCTTCTGAGCCAGAATCAATAAGTGCTCTGGCGGTAAAACTGGATCCTCGATGGCAAATATTAACCATTGCGGTTCCAAGCAAGATACCTTTACTGCTTGAGGCGAAACACAAGTTAATATTTTCGTTAGTGCTTGCCGAAGCATGCGACAGCGCTGCGGCTTGTGGAGTGGACTGTTCAGATCTCGTGTTTGGACCTCCCGCATTTTGTTGACTATTTGCACCTCGAAAGTCTCTATGCAACAACGAATGATGACGTTGTCCACAGGTTGAGCAACTGTAGCCACTTTTGCAATCTTTAGACACGTGGCTACTGGATAAGCAGTTGAGACAACAATGTAGCCACCTCGCAGTTGTAGATCTATCATTTATGTTCATTGCCAAAAATTTGTGCGTTGATTTTTGCCCTTTTGGCACGGTGCCTCTAAAGTCAGACACGGTTTCTAAAGTCTGAAATCGACTTGTTAGAAACTTGTCAAGGTCAGACCATTTGGGTATTTCTGTCTTGTTTTCAATCGATTGCTCCCATAAAGAGAGCGTAGTTTCAGGCAATTAAGTTGAACATAAAAAAGTAAATATAGCATCCCAATTGCTAATATCTACTTTGTGCATGGTTAATGCTGAAATACAATTGTTAATGTCACTCTGAAGCTTCTTAATGGCACTTCCAGACTCATTCGGAAGTGCCATTTGATCCTTTAAGTTTTCCCATGCTGTTGCAAAACCTTCGTGCGTGAGGGGAGATTTTTGTACAATCTTTTTGGCCTCTCCGCGGGTTTTCTGATTGAGGTGGAAAATTTTTTCGACCGGTGTTAACCGACTATTAGAAATATAAATAGCCGAAAACATATCCCGGAAGGACGGCCATGTTAAATAATCCCCGTGAAATATCTCGGTGTCACACGGCGGCAAGTTAATATTATGGCCAGACATCGGCATCTCAAAACTTGAAATATCCACTTCATTATTTTTCTTCGCCATGGACAGCTTATCGCTCAGTTCGTTCCTCTTATCTAGACAACGAACATATGTTTGATAACATGTGCGATATTTGAATTTGACTAGGGTGACGTTTTCATCATCGTCACCACTCGCTGCCACTAATTTCAGCAAGCAAGCGTCATATGAAGTCTTTAGGCTAGTCCATTGAGACTTCAACTCATCCTCTTGAATTCTAAGAGCGAAAATGGTATGCTCTTCGTGAGGAATATCATTGAAGTCTCTCTCCATATCAAAAATGGTGTCAGCATTTCTCATAAAAGACGTAAGTTTCGCCATTGCTGTTTAATTAACTTTGATAGGCGCGGAGAAATCAGTAAAAATGGCAAAAAGTGTTTTATAATGTGTAGAAACCTTTTACTGCAAAGTTAGCGTGAGCTAAAAATATGCTTTAATGCAAATAAAATTGCAATTAATAGAAATTGCTTTTAATAGTTTTTGCTTTTGTTTCTAATACGTAGAAACAACACGAATTTAAAAAAAATAATTCGTCGCAAAATATTCTAATTTGTAGAAAAATACTATTGAAAACTATTTTTTTGTAATGTTTTTTTTCTGAACTTATAAAAAATTTCTTAAAAGTACTCCAAATTGGACGACTTGGCGTTGTAAGTCCAGATTTTAACATAAAAAGCTTAACATAAAAAGTTAAATTTGAAAGCGACCAGCTGTTTTGGTTGTTGATATTCGGTGCCTCTCTTCTGCTTCGCTTATCCGCTTTATGTTTTGTTGCGCTTATCGTTGTTTTATGTTATAAATTGCGTGTAATTACAATTGAAAAACACTTTAACAATCAATATCAGAATGATTTCTTTTTGTTTTCGATTGTTATTTAAAGCAAAACACTCGTAATGTTGAACAACGAACGCGGCAAAAAAAATGAATGTGGTGTAAAATGATAAGTGTTTGCGCTCAAGTCTCAGTGCAAGGGGGCCGGCATGTTTAGGCTGCAACCCTAAAGTAAAAGATTATTTAAATCACGTAAGCTGGTTACGTTATTAACCTTCTTATCGACTCTTAACTTGTCGCTCGCGATCGGGTCGCCGAGCCTGCCTCCTTGCCTGCTAAGCAATCACGTATTGATTGCCGAAGTGAAGTGTATATTAAAATTATCTGCCATCTTTAACTTCATATATAGAAATTTCTTCTGCTGCACCAATTGCAACCAAACAAGTAAGAATTAAATTACATTTATTGTACCATTTTTTAAGCATAATTAACACAAATTGTTTTTATTCCTTTTCTTCTCTATTGCACCAAAACTTCGAGCACTTATTGCCTGAAGTCTTCGTGCAATATATATAGGCGTTGACATATAATTAAAATTGCAGCCTCCACCAGCTTATAGCTTGAAAGAAGAACAAATCAGCTTAGTTCATCAAGAAGAACAAATCAGCCTAGTTTGTTTAAATTGAATTTAATAAAAATATGAAGTAGAATAAAATGATAAAACCGATCGAGGAAAGAATTCAAGCATATTATGAAGCTCGAAACCGAATCTTCCACGATAATAACGTTCATGGTTGTAGAGAAGTATCCAGAAAAATACAGAAAGCTCTTGAGAGATTCGCAAAACGCAAACTCGTGCGCAAGCAAGTGCTTGCAGCCGTCTCCAAAGTGGATGGAAAAGACCCACGCGCTTATGTCGAGATTGAAATAGATGACAAAATCGTACGATGTCTTCTGGATACTGGGGCTTCAGTAAGCATTCTTGGACGTGGTTGTAGAGAGTTGGTGGAAGATTTAGGCGTCGGAGCGAACCAATACTTTTCAGTAGTGAAAACAGCTGGTGGCCAGCACCACAATATATTAAGAAGAGTGCAGCTACCTGTAAAATTCAAATAAAAAGAGGTTAAGATTGTTTTTTATCTATACCCATATCTGGAACAAAACATTTACCTGGGCATCGATTTCTGGAAAGCCTTTGAACTAGCGACTGATGTCATTGGAGTGGAGGAGTTGAACGTGGAGAACATACCTGTGCCGTTGGATCCAGCGATAACGAACACTGAACACGAGTTAAGCGTTGAGCAACAAGAATTGCTAGAAAAGGTCAAAAAGCAATTTCTCACGTTCGAAGAACATGGTTTGGGTCGCACTCATCTGGAGAAACATACGATCGAGCTCATTGAAGCACCGTTCCAGTAAAGGACCGTCACTACCTGATCTCATCAGCAGTACAAGAGATCGTGTATAAAGAGATTGACCAGATGTTGGAGCTAGGCGTGATCGAAGAAAGTCAGAGTCCATGGAGTAGTCGCACCACAATAGTTCTCAAGACGGTGATTTAGATGGAATAGTCTGGAAACTCTGGGTTCCAGAGGCGTTAACATCGACACTAATTTCTAAAGCACATGAACCTAAAACAGCGGGACATGGCGGGATTGCTAAAACACTGCATAGGTTGCGTCAATTTTACTTTTGGCCAGGAATGACCAAACAAGTTCGTAACTATGTAAGTAACTGCATACTTTGTAAGGAAAGCAAATCAACCAACATAGAACTTAGGCCTGGAATAGGACAGGAAGTCGTAACGGAACGGCCGTTTCAGAAAATGTTTATAGATTTTTTGGGTAAATACCCCAGGTCTAAGAAAGGCAACAATTTTATTTTTATAGAATGTGGACCATTTTTCAAAATTCACGCTGTTGAAAGCCATGCGCGAGGCGACTGCTTCGAACGTGGTAGAATTTTTGACCCACGAAGTTGGAATGGAAACCAATTCACGTCAAAAGAATTCGATAAGATGATTCAAGCATTTAAGATAGACCACCTCAAAACAGCCGTCTACTCATCGCAGTCAAATGTGGCAGAACGAGTAAATCAGTCCATTCTGGCAGCGATAAGGTCTTATCTTGACAACGATCATAGAGATTGGGATTTGTATTGACCGGAAATCGAATGTGCACTGAGAAGTTCAGTTCACACCGCAACAGCAGAGACACCATTTTGCGCACTGTTTGGCTATGTTCCTGAATGGCGCAGACTATAAACTAGCTCGCAATCTTAAAACATTGAATGAACCTGAAGTTTTCATCTGGAATAAGGACGATAAGCTAGCGCTAGCGAAAAAAAAAATAAACAAAACAAAGTAAAGGCACTAAGGGATAATAATATTATTAATAAAAACTTCCCGGCAATCACAGCAAATCGCGTTCAAAGCGTCCAAAACTGTTTCCAAAAACCATCTGAAGCATCTGAAAAAAAAGGAAAAACATAAATAAGCCAATTACAAGATATCCACAATAAAGTATATAAAAAGTTTTTGCCCGGCTAGTATAGGCTAGCATGACTGTCTCAGGTTGTGGGCGGAAGCCTACGTTGGACACGGTGCATTTAAATAGTCAGAAAAGTAAGCGAAAGGGTGCCAATAACGATCGAATTCAGTTCAACCCGCACACTGTTTTTGTCCAGAAGAACTTAACCCAAACACAGTGCTTTGTTGCGTGTTGCTATGACGGGTTGCAATTTATTTATTCCGTTTATTCCGCTGTGAAAAATACTCGCAACGTTTCTCTTGCAACATTTTTTTACGATAATTTAATTGAACTGCCTTCAATTCATTTTGAAGTGAAAAGTGACAGTTGTAAATTTTTTGTTTTTATTTATTTATTTTTCTCTATTTTGAGAAGTAACTTGGTGGCTACACGCTCAATTTTTCTTTCAAGTTGCCTTTCAGGTGGCTACACATTCACACTTTTTTACTAACACAGTCAAACTTTTCGAACTTGAAAACCAGCTTGATATCAATTTTTCATTTCTCATTGATTTTTTGAGTAATGATCGTGCACTCAAAGTGGTTAAACGCGCCGTGAAATCGTCCGCCTTAGTTTATGTCGTATTTGTAAAAGTATCGCCGTGTTATTTAACAATTTTATATAAATAATAAATTTAATATTCGTCTATGTGTTCCCTGTTTTTTTAAAACTTTTTATAAGCCCGCTTAAACTTTTTTAAATCAATCTAAAATTGTTCTGAAAACAAAAAAAAAAAAATATACATATTAGTTTTTTTTTTTTTTTCTTTTTCTTTTTTTTTTGTTTTTTTTGCATATACAAATTCAGCCTCCATCGGTTCGAGGTCGTGCGTGTGTGACTGTGTTCGTGCTATCGTTTAATTATTGTCTATTGTCGAATAAATCATTTGTCCTGTGTTTAGTGTTTTATGTTAAGTGTGAAATTAAAAACAAAATTATGTAAAAAGTTCGGCTACTTCAACAATAATATCAAAATCAACGAAAACAAACAAATAACAAACAAAAAAAAAATAAAAAAAAAAACAGCGGCATAACAACAACAATAATAATGTACTGCAACCAAGTGTTAAGTGTTAAATTACAAAGAACATAATATTAAAAGTTCGACTACTCCAACAATAATACAAAATCAACGAAAACAAACAAATAGGAAACAAAAAAAATAAAAAACAAATAAAAAAAAAAAACCGCATAACAACAACAACATTAATATATTGCAACCAGTTTGGTTGAAGCAGCTAGCGGCAACAACAATACAGTTACAGCCGTCGCGATATTTTTTTTGACAACCACGCGAGGGGCTTTTCTATGCTCCTCGCTCCGTAAGTAATTGTTGTTTCTTTCGTGTCCGTCAACTCCCCTATCCTAACCGATTAGTTGCGTCTGTGAGAAAGGTTGCACTGTGGGCTAAATTGTGCTGAGGTAAAGGCATAACACTTGCCTCTGCACATTTGTTTGTATACTCTCAGTGTTCAATCTTTTTTGCAGTAGCAACTAATTACCTTTTATGCCCTTGTTTGTTTAAAAATTTGCACTGTGCGAAAATGTCGGGTCATTTTCGCATGGATTTTTGCAATGTTCGTGGACTGAGAACGAATTTTTTCTCAGTCTATGCATATTGTACTCTGAATAGGCCTCAAATAATGGCACTAAGTGAGACCCAGGTGGGCGAGGATGCAGATCCACTGGATTTTCATATACCTGGGTATCACTTACTGCCATTGTTTTCTTTGCGTAGGGGCATCGCCCTTTACATTCGTGCAGATGTAGCGTACCGATGCCAAAAGGGTCCGACCGAGTGTGGCCGATCCGGAGTTTTGCTCTATGTGGGTTGAGCTTAGGGTCCGCTCGCATTTGCTACACTTCTGCTACGTATATAGAAGTCCGAATTTAGGGAGAGAATCCACTTTTAACAAACTGGACTCTCTCTCTGATTCGATTACGCATATTTTGGGATTGTTTCCTGACAGTGAAATCGTTGTTACCGGCGATTTTAATGTCCACAACCCGGCTTGGTTATGTCACTCGGGCCAAACAACTTCAGAAGGGCAATATGTTGAGCTTTTTGCTGAATCGAACCAATTGATTCAATTAGTGAAAGAACCAACCTACATTCCCAGAGTTGGTCTGCGAAGCCAAAAAATCCTAGACCTTTTTCTGACTTCTCATCATGAAAAATATGATGTGAGTGTCAACGCACCTCTTGGTACTTCGGACCACTGTACCATATCTGCTGCTTTTTCATATTCTAACCTACACCCCTCTACGCCTAAAGCCCCGAAGAGAACAGCCTGCTTTTATGAAAGGGTAAATTGGATTGCGTTAAACAATTTTTACCGCAACTTTAATTGGAAATTATGTTTCGCTGATAGAAACGTGAATGCCGCGGCTCTAATGGTGCAAGAAATTATTTTATTGGGTATGAGGTCTTTCATCCCCAATAAACTGCGTAGCATTAAACCAAAAGACCACTCCTGGTTTAATGAGACTTGCAGGATTGCAGTCAGGTACAAAGAGGAAGCCTTTCAGAATTGGCACTCTAATAAGAATGCTGTTACCAAAAGACTTCGCATTAAGGCTAGGAATCGCTGTAATACAGTTTTAAAGCGTGAAAAGTTTCTGCTTGAGACTCGCGTCAGAGAACAGGTTCTTCTCTGTCCCAAAGGGAGCAAAAACTTTTGGTCATTTGTTAAAAGAGTAAAGAATCAGACGTTTTCGTCTATCCGAGCTCTTTTAAAAGATGACCTTATCTTCACTGACCCGGCTGATAAAGCGAACCTGTTGGCTGGATTGTTTGCACAGAACTCCACAATCCCGGCTAGCAATCAGCCACTGCCTCTTGTTGGGATCGCATCATCTGCAATGCAGGAGATTTACTTTCGAACAAAATCAGTTAAAAGGGTTCTCGCAAATCTCAATATCAAAAAAGCCTCTGTTCCCGATGGCATACCACCAATTGTGCTTAAAACGTTTGCTTCTACATTGGCTTGGCCATTGCGTAACCTCTTCAACATCTCCAACAGGACAGGAGTATTTCCATCTTGTTGGAAGGTTGCGAATGTCCAGCCAATACCCAAAAAGGGTGATGCCACGAACCCTGCAAACTATCGTCCCATTGCGATATGCTCTGCGCTTTCCAAGGTCATGGAGAGTGTAATAAACTTCCACCTGATGAACTATCTGGAGCACAACGAATTGCTCAGTGACCGTCAGTATGGCTTTCGTAAGGGTCGCTATACTGGTGACCTAATGGCGTATCTGACAGAGAAGTGGAACCATTGTGTTCACTTTTTTGGTGAGAGTAAGGTTGTCGCTCTAGATATTTCAAAGGCGTTTGACCGAGTGTGGCATAAAGCACTCGTGGCAAAACTAATTGCATATGGTGTCGGTAGTAACTTTGCTCGATGGATCACATGTTTTCTCAAAGACAGATCGATTCGTGTCGTGATCGACGGTATTTCTTCCAATAAACACGCCATCGATGCAGAAGTACCGCAGGGTTCAGTCCTTTCGCCAACTTTGTTCTTGGTTTTTATCAACGACCTTCTGTCGTTGACACATAACCCAATTCATTCGTTTGCGGACGACAGCAGCATTTGTCATTCTTATTCCTTTGAAAAACGCCCGAGCTCTTTGGAGGTTGAGAGAATGAGGCAAAATATGAATGACACACTTATTAGCGACTTGAAAAAATCTCCGAGTGGGGTCTTGCTAATAGAGTCGAGTTTATTGCAAGCAAGACCCAATGCTGTTTGTTAACCCACAAGCGAGTGAATTGTCCCTCAGCACTCCTTAATATGAACGGTGTGGATATTGCAGAGTCAGCAGCTCTTGGCGTTCTGGGCATATCTATACAGTCCGATCTTCGCTGGAATGATCATATATTCGATGTGTCGAAAGAAGCGGCCAATTGTCTAGGTTTTTTAAAACGGTGCAAGAAATTCTTCACTCCAGTTGACCTTCGCACTATCTAACCACATATATTAGGCCAAAAATGGAATACAATTCGCACATTTGGGCAGGGGCTTCAAGATCTTATTTGGACTTCTGGACCGAATTCAACGACGTGCGATATATTTGATAGGGGATGAAAACATTTCATTGCCCTCAACTCTTTTGGACATCGACGCAATGTTGGTTGCCTGAGCCTTCTGTATAGGTATTACCACGGGAAGTGTTCAAGGGAAATACGCGGCCTGACACCAACAGCACGTGTGTTTCCTAGATCCACTAGGGCAGCTCTCCAAGCCCATCCCCGTACCATTGCCGCTGTGTCCAACAGAACTTCGCATTTCAGAGATAATTCGTTCTTTGGCCGCACTGTAAGATTGTGGAATAGTCTCCCTGTGTCTGTGTTTCCCGACGGATTCAAGCTGTGCAAATTTAAAACAAATCTTCACCGTCATTACTCCACCTTTCCGCTCTCCTTCTAAACTATCACCTCTCTTCGAAACCAACACAATGCTTGCGCATTTAAAGGGGGCATTCCCTGAGTGTTGGCTTAGTTTAAAAAAAAAAAACAATGTGTGATCAACTTGAAAGCAATTTCTTGAACGTGTAGCTGCAGCGTAAAGAATGACTTTCTTAAAGTTTTCAATTTCTTCGCAACAAAATATTTGTCAGAATTTTTACGTAACAAAAAAAATGAATGTTGCAAGCGGAATTTCACGCAAACGAGTAGAGTACTAGGCTTTACAGTGGAATTAAGTCTGATATTCGGGACTTTGGTACCCGACCACTTTGATACGGACACAAATTGCTTAGTCCGTCCATCCGTCCGTCAGTCAATCCGTCCGTCCATCCATCCGTCCGTCCATCCATCCATCCAAAAGTGCACCTGAAAAAAGAAATAAATTAAAAAATTATAATTATTCGTAAAATATTAAAATGAAGAAACTTCAGCTAAGATGATGCGGGGCACAGATATCTGAAAGACAGAAAAGGGTGTAGTGTCATAGCACAGCCAGCTTACGGTACGTTACATATTTGGTAACAAAATATATTTTCTTTGTTTTTCTTTCATTCATTCTTTCGATCGTGTGCCAACGCTTATCGAGTGACATTAGGTCACTGTGTTTTTGCGTCACAGCCAATTGTTAGGAAATGCGCTCACTGGTGTTCGCTAACCCTATTAGCTGCACAAGTGCAAGCGCAGCAAAAATTCCAAGCTGAGGAATCAGAGAGCAAGTGAGAGAAGAACAATTATTAAGAACATAATTGAACTAAGAAACAATATGAGAATAGAATAATGGGGAGGAGTTTAAGAATATCTAAATAGAATTAATACTGGTATTTTTATTATATATATTGAAGATCTTTGAAATAAAGAGGAGAATGAAAACTTGACTTAAAACATCTAGTTCTTTTTTTTTTCTTCAAACAGTACGGCAAAATTGGCCATCAAAACTTTAAGCCTTATCTTTGGCATTTTTAGGAACACAAATTCCAAACCTTTTACATGGCGATCCTGCCAATTTAATCCTGCCTTCTGATCCTGTCAAACTGATCTGATGTGAAAAGAAGATAATAAAGAACAATACGAGATCACCAGAATCTTCGAAAAGTGGGAAAAATACGCTTTCCACGAAGAATACACACCGGAGCCCGTGACAATCCAAACCGAAGCTGCACCAACATACTCACCGACACCGTGCAACGCCGGTCCTAAAAGGATAACGATAGAGGACTACATAAACAGAACTGAACGGCGAAAACAAACGATCGCGCAGTACAGAAGCGAACAAGCTGCCGAAAATAAACCTTCGAAAAGACCCAGAGGAGGCCGAAGAGTAATTGCTAGACGTCGCGTTGCGGAAATACATAGTATTTTACCGTTGGTAACTGATGCAAAGTTAAAACGGGCATTAATACACAAAATACAAATAGAAAAGTTAAATTACGGCAACCATGGGATGGTTCAGCAACAAGGAAATCGTAACAACTAACAACAACAACAGCAGCAGCAGCAGCAGTAGTAGTGAAAGCAGCAAATTCAATAATCTTATTCTAGCACTTAGCTTAATATTTATGATTGCAACAATTTTATATATAGTTAATAGATATTACAAAAATTATGTTAGGAAACAAATGCTGCGAAACATCAGCAACTCTGTTTAATAAAATATTTTAATATTCACAATAAATACGAAAATATATCAAGCACTTTTACATACGAAAATGATAAGGTTTGGTACCAAAAAATCATAGACATAGGAAAAATTAAATATATGGCACACAAAAACAAAGCATGGCATCGTGAATGCTTCAAGTGCAAATATTGTCACAAAAATTTAATCAAATCAAGCTTCATAGAGCATGAACCAAATTTAATGTGTCAAAAATGTTTTAAGAACAATAAAACTTTTTAAATTAAAAGTAAATACAATGTTCCGTCGATATACATATAAATGGAAATAGATGCAGCAAAAAAAATATTAAGGAGATTAAAAAAGGCACCAGGTAGGGAATATACAAAGAAATACATTAATGAAATAAGGAACAAAGTAGGTGAGCTAAGAACCTCAATAGATAAGTCAGACAACCCTAAAAGAAACTTAGACTTAGAAAATTTCGAAGATATAGCTTGAGCAATAGAACAGTTTTTAATAGAAAAAAAGTGAGTTAACAGATAGCCACAACACTGAAAGTCAAAGTAATACACCAGAAAAGAAGACTGTAAATCGAAACAATATAGAAATGTCAACTTTTAATATAGAAACGGCTATTAAAGCCATACCTACCTTTAATGGACAACACAGCGAATTAGAACCATTTTTGAAGATAGTAGAATTATTACACAACTCATATACAGCTAATGCTCAGAAAACATTATTAGAGTTTGTAGTAAGTGTAAAACTTAGTGCGGTAGTTCGAACAGCGCTAAGCTCAAACACATCGACATTCGTAGAATTTAAAACAAGACTACAAGAAAGATATAAGAGCAACGTAACAATAGCTCAAATACATACAAAACTGTCCTCAACCACACAGAAGAACAAAACGGTAAGCAATTTTAAAGATAAAATTTTAAATTTGATGTCAGAACTGAACAAACTACAAATAAACGATTTAGGTAATAATGCAACCAACGAACAGAAAACAGTCATAGAAACAATGAATGAAAAATATGCCTTGACCATATTCAAAAACGGGTTAGATGACACCATCAAACCAACACTTTTTGCAGCCCAACCCAAAGATTTAAATACAGCAGTAAATATCGCACAAGAAGTGGAACGTGATAACCAAAACAACGGTCCGCGGATCTTAAACTACAATGCAAGCACAAACAGAAACCAAAATTATCAGCATCATAACAACTTTAGCAGAAATAACTATCAAAATACATACAGAAATAATAACAATTTCAGGAACAACAGACCCATGAACAACATGAACCAACGAAACAACAACCACAATAACAACAGCAACAGAAATTTTCAACGTGGGAACAACAATAGAAACAACTATGGCAATAATAGAAATAGAGGCAGGTACAACAATAATATAAACAGACGCTCGAGTCAAGATGGAAACAGACATTATGTACGAACAGTAAACTATCAGGGAAACATGGAAGGCCCGGAGGACAAAAATCAAGAGCCTCCGAAAGGCCAAATGTAAAAGCAAACAAAATTTACATGATATCAGAGAATCTCACCAATTTCATCACACTTAAATGTGCGCAAACAAAGCGTGCCTTGACATTCCTATTAGACACGGGTGCAGATATTTCGATATGCAAAACGAACACAAATTTTGAAATTGATCCTGACAATAAATGTAGATTATCAGGCATAACTAAAAATGAGGTAGACTCTTTAGGAGTTACGAAAATAACATTGTGCCTCGGAGAGCACCGTTCCAAAAATAATTTTCATGTAGTGAGTGACGATTTTCCCATTTCTACGGATGGAATTTTAGGTAGAGACTTTTTTATAAAATATACATGCAAAATAGACTACGAAACATTCACAATAACAATTGCAATCGGTAACACCGATTATATAGTACCCATAGTAACAAAACTTCCGAAACAGACAAATTATAGAATACCTCCTAGGTCAGAAATTATTTTTCCAATAAACTTAAACATTGCAGAAGACAGCGTAGTATTTAATCAAGAGCTCGAAAAAGGTGTATTTTTGGCAAACTGTCTAGTACCTTCTAAAGGCATATGTCACATAAGAGTTATAAATATAAACGATAAAGAGGTTATATTAAACGAAATAAAACCGAAACTAAAGAATTTGACCGAATATACAGTTATGAGAACTTACAACAAACAGAGTACAGAAATGAATGAACAACGATTCAAGAAACTGATGACTGAACTGAAATTAGACCACAACACAGAAACTGAATTAAAAGACATATTTAAGAAACATCAATCAATTTTCCACCTTGAGGGAGAAGTTCTTACAACAAATAATTTTTATACGCAAAAACTGAATCTATCAGATACAACACCAGTATACATAAAAAATTATAGACTACCTCACACTCAATATGACGAGATAGACAAACAAGTAAAGAAGCTAATAGAGAACGACATAATTGAACCTTCAATAAGCCCATATAACGCACCATTGTTATTAGTGCCAAAGAAAAGTAATGATGACAATAAGAAATGGCGCTTGGTGGTTGATTTTAGAAAACTCAACGAAAAGATGGTTAATGACAAATTTCCATTAATAAGACTGGAAGACATCCTAGACATGCTAGGACGAGCCAAATACTTTTCAACCTTGGACATGACAAGCTCTTTCCATCAAATACCATTAGACAAGAATTCACGACCACTAACTGCATTTTCTACACAAGATGGTCACTACCATTTTAAACGTTTACCTTTCGGACTTAAAATTTCTTCAAACAGTTTCCAAAGAATGCTCACAATAGCTTTAAGTGGTTTAAATTCAGAAGCTTTCCTCTATGTAGACGACATAATAGTTTTTGGATGTTCTTTGAAACATCACAACCAAAACTTGATAAAAGTATTTGAGCGGTTACAAAAATACAACTTAAAATTGAATGCGAGCAAATGTCAATTCCTAAGATCAGAAGTGGTTTATCTTGGTCATTTAATAACAGACAAAGGAATTAAGACAGACCCAGCAAAAAATCAGGCGGTTTCAAACTACCCTACACCAGCAAATACAGATGATGTGAGAAGATTTGTGGCTTTCTGCAATTATTACAGACGGTTCATTCCCGATTTTGCAGCATTGGCAAAGTGTTTAAACTCTTTATTGAAGAAAGGGACGCCTTTCATCTGGTCACAAGAATGCGAAAAAGCATTCAACACTTTAAAACAAAAACTACTTAACCCACCAGTTCTGCAATACCCAAATTTTGAGAAACCATTTATCTTAACTACTGACGCATCTGACTTTGCATTAGGAGCAGTACTTTCGCAAGGCGAAATTGGACACGATCTTCCAATATCGTACGCCAGCAAGTCGTTGCAAGAACATGACATAAACAAACCGATCATTGAGAACGAACTATTAGCTATACATTGGAGTATAAATTTTTTTAAGCCTTATCTTTATGGAAGAAAGTTTATAGTAGTCACCGACCATAGACCCTTAGTTTCGTTGTTTTCCCACAAGAATCCATCATCTAAAATGACGAGAATCAGACTGGACTTATCTGATTACGATTTTGAAATTGTCTACAAACAAGGCAAGATTAATACAAATGCTGATGCGCTATCTCGTATAAAAGTCGATAGCAATATACTCAAAAGTTAAATTCACACAAATAAAGATAAAGAAGAAGTATTAGTAGTTACAAGGAGCAAAGCAAAACAAATTAACAAAGAAGAAAGGAGCAAAGAATTTAAGAACAATGCGAGTGAAAATAACATTGAAAATGGTACCCACCACCTGAGTCAACACATCCAAGAAAGTGATATATTAAAAGACACATGTCCTAATGAGTCTGGCCAACTCTATATATGGGAATGCACATCTTTTAATGACGTTAGGAAATTGGTGAAATTGAAATTCAACATTGAGAATAATAGCAAGCTTGCCATAAATATATATAGTAATAAATTGCGCATAACGTGTAGCGATGACCCTTCGCGCCTAGGTGAGATGTTGGAGAAGCTACATCGTTTATTAAGAAAATCACAAATAAAGGAGCTAGCCCTTTGTGATAAAGATTTTATATTTAAAAATATCGATATAAATATGTTTAAAGAGAAATACAATGCATTGAAAGATAATAAAGCCTCGCCAATACGAATACTAATATATAAAGCTCCAATACAAATAAACAGCATGCTCAAACAATACAAACTAATTGAAGAATTCCACAACTCAAGCACATCAGGACATATGGGAATTAGAAAAACAATTTCAAAACTAAAACAAAGATATATTTGGAAAGGGATGAGAAAAATGATTAAAGAATTTATAAATAGCTGTGAAAAATGCAACAAAAACAAGACCACACAACACATTAAAGAAGGTTTAGTATTGACAAACACACCAGCGACAAGTTTTGAGAAAATATCAATTGACACTGTAGGTCCTTTAAGAATATCAAACGGATATAGATATGTTTTAACGATGCAATGTGAGCTAACAAAATTTGTAGTCGCTCACCCAATTGCAACCAAAGACGCCAAGACAGTCGCATCAACCCTTGTCGAACAATTAATACTCAAGTACGGTTGTTTCAAAACACTTATGTCCGATCGTGGGACAGAATTTACAAACGAGCTAATGTCAAGTGTTTGTAAATTACTAGACACTCGTCAAATTTTTTCAACACCTTATCATCACCAAACAATCGGTGCTCTTGAAAGAAACCATAGAGTTCTAAATCAATACATACTTTCCTTCACAGACGATTATGAATGGGACAAATGGATACCCTATTACACTTTTGCATACAATACGACACCCCACGTTGACACAGACTATTCTCCGTTTGAGCTAGTCTTTGGAAAATTGCCGTCACTACCAAGTGATACACTTAGACAAACAAACAAAATTTATGACTTAGACAATTACGCTAATGAATTGAAACTAAGATTAAGAACATCAATAAGTAAAGCTAAAGAAATAATAAACAAAGTTAAGGATAAGAGAAAAATAGATTACGATAAAAATATGAGGCCTCAATCATTAGAAATAGGAGATTTAGTTTTTATAAGAGTAGAAAATAAGAAAAAACTACAGAGCCCATATGAAGGACCATTTAGAATTATTGATAGAAAAGGAGTAAACTCTGTTGTAGAAATAAAAGGCAAACCAAAAGAACTCCACAACAATTTATTAAAGAAATACAAAACCTAGCTAAAAAAAAAAAAAAAAAAAAAAAAAAAATGTTTACAAAATATAAGAATACATAAGAAGAATAGATAATTAGATAAACATAAAAATAAACATATCAATTGTATATCCAAATATTTCACTAACTTAATATTATTATATTATAAACTTATACACGCTAAAGACATTTATTTAAATATATTAAAACCAAATAGAATTATATAGAAAAACAAATATTTTGCATATACATATATACACATAATTCAAACATGTAATTTAAATAAACTATAAATATAGAAAAATAATTTAAGCTTTATAAATCTGTAAAATATTCTTAAAATCCTCCATTCTTTAAAAATCATTTCAAGAAATAATTTTTCGCTTAAGGGTAAGGGTGTAGTGTCATAGCACAGCCAGCTTACGGTACGTTACATATTTGGTAACATATTTGGTTGATATTTTGATATTTGATATTTTTTCTCATATATTTTCTTTGTTTTTCTTTCATTCATTCTTTCGATCGTGTGCCAACGCTTATCGAGTGACATTAGGTCACTGTGTTTTTGCGTCACAGCCAATTGTTAGGAAATGCGCTCACTGGTGTTCGCTAACCCTATTAGCTGCACAAGTGCAAGCGCAGCAAAAATTCCAAGCTGAGGAATCAGAGAGCAAGTGAGAGAAGAACAATTATTAAGAACATAATTGAACTAAGAAACAATATGAGAATAGAATAATGGAGAGGAGTTTAAGAATATCTAAATAGAATTAATACTGGTATTTTTATTATAAATATTGAAGATCTTTGAAATAAAGAGGAGAATTAAAACTTGACTTAAAACATCTAGTTCTTTTTTTTTTCATCAAACAGTACGGCAAAATTGGCCATCAAAACTTTAAGCCTTATCTTTGGCATTTTTAGGAACACAAATTCCAAACCTATTACAAGGGTTAATAACATAGACATTTTTGTCGTAAAATATACTCATCTTTGTTCACGCCGTACAGCAAATTGGCTGCAGATCCATGCAGACGGGAGTATCCATGGTGTGGAGTATATTTAAACACCTGAAAAAAAAAGAATAAAAATTATTTATATGTATTATTTTGATAATAAAACATCAAACAAAATTCTTACCTTCTTTCAGCTACCTCGTTCCTCCATGTTGGTCTGTTTGTTTTTGTTGCAATCCGAATGTCAATCCGAACATGAATCAAAGTCGATAAAGCAGCGCGTAGAACTCAACTGTTATACCTAGTCAGGGGTGGTGGATAGGCTAAGAAAAAAAGGAAAATAATAGCAGATAAAGAAAGATATAGAGTCTGAAAGATATTTGATTATGAAACTTTTTTTTCAGACAGACAGACTCAATTGGAAAAACTTTATACATAAAGGGTAGAGGAGTATGAAAAATATATGCAAAGGATGGAAAAGTACGGTTTAGAACACAGCTATAGGGGTTACTCAGGCCATGAAAATTAAATAGAATTTTAATATAGTGCAAAGCTTGAACTAAAACAGTTGGTGTAAGAAAGTTAATAAAAAAGTGAAAAGTCTTGTTAAAAAAAAAAAAGTGAACACGCAAAAAACCACCACCATACAAGGATTGAGAGGGAAAGCAGTGGCACCAACGAGAAATTAATTAAAATAATTTCATACAAATTAGCAGCAAAAAGAAGAGTGAGTGATTAATTTAATAATTTCAAAGTTTTCGATTATGTTCTTTAAAAGCTTCAGATTTTCTTATATAATTATAATAAGGAACTAATATAGGATTTCTTAATTATAGGAATTTACATTTTTGTGAGGAAATTTAAAAGCAAGAAAGAAAAGATGTAAGTGATGTAAATGGGAAAAAATGAAGTAAAGAAACTAACTTTATATTTATACAGTGTGGTCGCAGCGCAGACAAGGCGAAAAAAATTAAGAATACGGTGTGCCGAAATAAGATAAGTCGGCCACAATCTTCGTGATGGTGCTACCCTGTGCTTTAAAATAAAGAAAAAATTTATAACAGTTCGGAAAGTTCGAACGAACAAGTTCGGAAAGTTCGAACGAACAGTTCGGAAACCTTAACCGAACTTTAGAAAAAGACCAGGGGTTCCGAAAGTGCGTCAGATAGGGTGCCGAATTTGGAACAAAGCAAGCAAACGAACGGCGCAGAAAATGGTTGCTGTGGCGGATCGCCATTTATGATATGTTTTTTTTTATTAAACAACCGCTCAGCAGGTTGTTCCTTGTGATTTCCTTGGGAATGGTGAAGTCACAATTTATAGCTGGTTGACGCTCACTGTAAATGAGGGTGGGTTTTGTAAGCACCTAAGCCGCATATAAAACTTCGTGCAATATGTGCCCGAAGTTTTATTGAATCAAAGAAAAGAAGAGCAGAACAAAATAAAACGAATAAGTTTCGTGTATAAAATAGACAAATTGTTTATTTATTTATGCTTACGTGAAATTGCTTCAATAAGTGCATCAAATTAAAACGTTTGATACAAGATATAAAATAAGAAACTTTCGACTCGTTCGGGGCTGAATAGAAATCGACTCTCGAACGAGTCGATAAGTAAGTATATAACGCAATCGATAAGCAAGCATATAATCGTCTTACGTTATTAAAATAATCTCTTCTAGCTATTAGAGTGAGCTTTCTTTTAGGGTTGCCGCCTAAACATGCCGGCCCCCTTGCAGTATTACTGTAAAATAAACTTAAATACTTAAAAAATGCCTTAAGTGTATAAAGAAAAGGAAAAAGTTGATCAATTCAATTTGTGTCTCGTTTTATGTTATGATATTTATTTTATAATATATATAATATTCATAATATTCATGTGCAAGAATTTATATTAACAATTCAAAATAATAATTTTTTCATACAATTTGCAAATACATAATTTGCCCCTATTGGGCAATGGTGCCTGATAGCACCCATCCAAAAATGGTGTTCTGGGTTAGAACCCCCCCCCCCCCCCCCAAACCACACGGAAAAATTCCTGGCTGAATTATTTTCGGGTAAACATCTACCCCAATGATGCACCATGCCGACCGGAGACGATACCAAAAAGTCGGGGTCAGCAAGCATCAGATTTGAAAACTGTGCTCTTATAGAAGTGTCCAAATTCTGCCGGGGCGTGACGCGTGTAAAGTGACGTAACACCTTCGCTAGGGCTGTCACCGACTGGTTCGACTCATAATTTGCTCGGAGGGTTAGGGAGCAAACTTCTTGAGAGCCAACCATCCTCGATGGCAGCCGAAGTTGGCGCACGAGACGCTGGGAGACGATGGACATCTCAGCACACGGATCTATCAGAGCACGAACCTGATGCATGTGACCGTTATCGATCACCTTGACGACCGCCGTAGGGAGGAGTGAAGTCACCATCTACAGACATGGCAGTGGTGATGGCGAGGGCAGGCGCTGAGTGCCACTATTTGAGCGGCGGTGAGTTGGTCGTGTTCGACCTTGACCACGATTGCGGTGCTCATATTTTGAGGCACGGGTCCGTCTTCCGGAGCGCCGTGCCTTACGCGAGGTTTTGTTCGCATTGCCGAACAAAGATGGTCGGAATGCACGCGACTCTTCGGCGTCTCGGATGCATTGAGCCAACCTCGCATCGTCATCTTCCTCAGGCACCGGATCCCCCTCAACGCTCAATTCGACCTGTGGCAAACTAGGCTGGTCTGCAAAACTCCCCGCGTCACCCGTCCCGCGCTGACGAGAGGACTCAGGCAAACTAGGCCTGGCTACATCTTGCGGCTTGGGCGGTGACGACTTTTCTGCGTCCTTAATCCGGCCAAGATGCAGCATGGTGTGGTGCTCCCCATCGCATCTACTGCAACGACTATCGCTAGAACACGCGCTGGTGGTGTGGTTTGGGGAGAGACACCGCGAGCAATACTTAAATAAAATTACCAACCGCAGCCGATCTGCAACGTTTCCAGCTACGAACGCTTTACAAAAGCGCAGCGGGTGTCGAGCCAAGCAAACTCGACACTTGAGAACGACTTCGGAGGACGATTTAACGCTGCTCGACATTTCTCGGTAGCTAAAAAAAATAGAAATTAAATGTGTAAATTCCCTCGAAACCGATTTGATAACAACACGGATACAATTATTACGGACAAAGATTTCTAGCTAATACGTTGATGGACGAAGACATTAAATTACGGAGGTGGTGGCAGGACAAGCAATTTTACCACCGGCCGCGTAATAATACCACGTTCGGTGCGTAGATCGGCGACACGGACACGATTATCAGAGCCTAAATAAGTTTTCACGACTCTCCCTAATCGCCACTCGGTAGCCGAAAGGTTATCCGCTTTTATGACCACCAAGTCGTCAATTTTCAAGTCTTCGCGGGGATGTTTCCACTTTTAACGCTTGTGAAGTTCCTTTAAATAATAATTTTTCCACATTTGGCAGAACCTTTGGTTCAATGCCTTTAACTTTTGCCAACGATTGATTATTGATATTGGACTTTCAGTAATGTCCGGTTCAATCGGAGCAAGCAATGGCCCCCCTACTAAGAAATGTGCTGGCGTTAAAGGCGCTAGATCATTTGGATCGGACGACATTGGACTTAAAGGGCGTGAATTCAAACATGCTTCGATACGCGACAGCAATGTTGAGAGCTCCTCGAATGTGTATTTCATGTCCGACGCTACTTTTCGAAAGTGTAACTTAAAACTTTTGACACCAGCTTCCCACAGACCTCCCATATGGGGAGCACCTCCTGGAATAAAATGCCAAGTTTAGTGTTGATGTGCAAATTTAGACACCACTTTCTCTTTGGAATCAAAGTTGGTTCCGTTGTCCGAATACATTTTTTCAGGACATCCTCTGCGTGAAGCGAATCTCAAAAACGCTGCCAGAAAAGTGACAGTGCTGAGATCACTGGTAGCTTCTAAATGAATAGCTTTCGTAGCGAAGCAGACAAACACACATATATAGCCTTTAGTTATGAGACACGCTCGTCCCGTATAATTTTTAATTTCGTATGGCCCTGTGAAATCCACTCCAGTAGACGCGAACGGGCGAGATAATTTTGTTCTCTCTGGAGGTAATGATGCCATCATTTGGGTCTGTAACCGTTTGCGGTCGATAACACAGACTTTACAATTGTGAATTATCGATTTTATCATATTTTTACTCTGGGAATCCAGTATTGCATCCGAATAAGTCGTAATACAAGCTGGTTCCCACCATGAATGGAAATTTTATGGGTGAACTTCACGAGCAACTTAGAGAATTGACAGTCGTACGGTAAAATTACCGGATGACGCTCATCATAAGAGATGTGTTCTGTCTCCGACAAACGTCAGCCAACTTTAAGCACTAGAGCGTATCACAAAAACTAACTTATTTTTGACCCCGCCTCAATCGTTAGATATTTGAAAGACATTTTCAAAAAAAATATTTTTTTTTTTTAAAGTGGTCCCTTAGTGCTATTTTGGTTTTTTCGTTATATCTTCGGTGTTTCTTGTTCGATCCGGAAGATTTTATATCTGTGTGTTTGTTGGTGTTATCCAAATATGTTCTGATGTTTACCTCAAATGCTTTATTTTTGACTGATTACGCAATCGATCTTCGTTCCTACCATATTATCCTGCTCCAAAAAGTCCAACAAATTAAAGCTTTAAAAAAATCATTATAGCCATGGGAAGAAGTGATATCGAAAAAATGGATTTTAGGAGCACTTCCGACCTATTTTGCAAAGAATAACTCTTTGGATCATAATAAAATTTTTTTTGAATTTTCGAAATCTTTTCGGGATTCAAGGTGGCTGCAACGCTCGCAACTGTCAAGTTTCGCGAAAATGTGCCCCAATCGATTTTCGTCAGTGACTGCTGTGGCCGACTTATGTACTATTTGAACGAAACGCTCCGTGTTTTGCGAGAAGCAAAGATAATCTGTCGAAAATAAAACGTGATACAAACGGATTAAATTATGACGTCAACATTACATCATTCAATTATTTAACTAATGTTTTCTGTGGTGCTCACCTGGAATTTTAATGATTTTGTCTAAATACTGTAGATCAGACAGTTGGTCTTGCTTGTAAAACTGGAGACATGGCGGTTCAGTGATCTGAACTCTTGACCAGTCGATCATTTCAGTGTAAGTTGTGCTGCTATAGTTGATGTGAGGTTGGTTTTTGGGACCACGAAATTGCAGAATTTGGCTTCGATTGTCGGTTCTCGACTCTATTGGTATTTTTGCGCATTGCCACAATCTTGAAACTTCGTCGTATATATTTTCTGTGAATGTACTGCGTTTGACTTTTTAATTATGCTGAAGAAATAACGCGTTACAAAGTTACAAAATTACAAACAAAACGAAATGTGGTGAAATCATTTCGTTTTGTTTGTAATTTTGTTCTGTCCAAGTCGCGCTTACTTACCTCAAAATTTATTTTGTATTTTGTTAAAATAAGTATTTTTGCACGTTAAATGCGAATTAAAGCTCGATTTTATTGATCACTGAAAAAGAACCGATTTACTTTTTGATATGAAGTGACCGCTACAGCCACCTTAAAACCGAAATCTTAAATCTTAAATCCGAATTTCCGATTTCGAAAATTAAAAAAAATTTATTTTGATCCTAAGTGTTATTTTTTGCAAAATAGGTCGGAGGTGCTCCTAAAATCCAATTTTTCGATATCACTTCTTCCCATGGTTATAATGATTTTTTTAAAGCTTTAATTTGTTGGACTTTTTGGAGCAGGATAATATGGTAGGAACGAAGATCGATTGCGTAATCAGTCGAAAAAAAAACATTTGAGGTAAAAAAAACATCAGAAAATATTTGGATAACACCAACAAACACACAGATATAAAATCTTCCGGATCGAACAAGAAACACCGAAGATATAACGAAAAAACCAAAATATCACCATAGGAACCACTTTAAAAAAAAAATATTTTTTTCGAAAATGTCTTTCAAATATCTAACGATTGAGTCGGGGTCAAAATAGTTTTATTTTTCTGCCATACAAGGTGATACGGTCTACTAAGCACCTTGTGGCTGTCTAAAAAAGGATTTAAATTTAGAATCGAGCTCTTCGAGTCGATCAAAGGTTTATATGATGGATGGGTATACTCAGATAGGTATCCCATTTTTTGGCTCTCAATAACGAGTCTTCTGGTGGCTTCTTTAATCTCTTGCTGTGATATTTCAACAGCTCGATGACAGAAACTACTTTTATGAGCCCGGTGAGTTCTGTAGAAAAATCGTAATATGTACGAGAGAACTCGCAAGGCTCGAGGCAATGAAGAAAAACGCTCTAAGATATCGATATTTTCCACACAAGCTATATGAGCTTTTATCGATTTTGCTTCCATCGTTGTTTCATACTCGTCACCTCGATTTGGCCACGCACTGGGCTCCGTTAGCAGCCATCCAGGTCCATGCCACCACAGTGAACCTTTAAATGTTGCGGCTCCACTCCTCTGCTGGCCAGATCCGCTGGATTATCTTCTGAATCCACATGACTCCAGTTCTTGATTCCCACTGTATCGCTGATTTTAGCGACTCGGTTGGCGACAAAAGTGGTCCAGGCGCATGGCTGTTTACGCAACCACGCCAGCACAATGGTCGAATCTGTCCATAAATACAATTGGTTATTGTATGTCTCTAAATTTTTCAGAAACGCTTCGACCATCTCTGCCAGCAGAAGAGCGCCACACAGCTCAAGCCTGGGCAACGACACTGTTTTTACAGGTGCCACTTTCGTCTTCGTGACTAAAAGATGGACGCTCACTGGTCTAAAAATTTCACGCGAATGTAAACTGCGGCTCCATATGCCTTCTCAGAGGCATCACAAAAATCCGTGGAACTGCACATCGCCTTTAGGCGAGAAATTAACCCAACGAGGAATTCGCACGCTGCTGATGTGGGAGTAATTTTGAAGGAACGACTGCCATCGTTGCAAGGTAGCAGGGATCAACTGATCATCCCATCCGATGCCATCTAGCCAAACTTGCTGCATTAGAATTTTGGCGATGACCACGACCGGAGCCAACCATCCCGCAGGATCAAAAAGTTTTGCTATCGCAGACAGCACTTCCCTTTTAGAGAAGCTACCCTCTTGATCTAGCGGTCGCGCATGAAAATAAAAATGGTCGGACCGAGCGTTCCATCGAATGCCTAACGTCTTAACGTTGCTCGTATCTTCCAACTGCAGAAAATCATCGCGTAACCGATGAGCTTTGGGAATTCCTTGAAGTACATCATCAGAGTTGGACGTCCATTTGCGCAGGACAAAACCTGCTGATTCCGCAGCTTTTTCAAGTTCAATTCGAGCTTGAACTGCTGACTTGACGTCATGACCTCCCACCAGTGCGTCATCTACGTACATATGGTTACGCAAAATTTTTGACGCTAGCGGTAAACTAGGCTCGACATCATCAGCCAACTGTAAAAGGGTCCGAAGTGCTAAAAACGGAGCACAGTTGACGCCAAAAGTTACAGTGTTGAGCTGAAAATCTTGGAGTTCATTTTCTGATGACGCACGGAAGATTATGCGCTGGAATTGTTGGTGCTCTTTCTTTACCAGTATTTGGCGACACATCTTTTCAATGTCGCCATTGAAAACATACCGGAAGAACCGCCACTTCAGTATAAGCAGAGTCAAATCACTTTGCAAAACTGGTCCGCATGCAGAACATTATTAAGGCTAACGCCATTTGATGTAGGGCTTGAGGCATTGAAAACCACGCGAACCTTTGTAGTCGTGCTATCAGGCTTCATGACGGCGTGATGAGGAAGGTTGTAACCCTGAGACGGTCTCTGAGTTACACTTGCTGTCACTTCACTCATGTGCCCGAGCTCCATTCTGCTAAGACTCCATCATATTCCTTCTTGGAGGCCAAATTTTTAGTTAGCCTCACCTCGTTGCGAAGAAACTGACGAACCGCAATGTAGCGTGAATCTCCTAGTCGGGTTGTCTGGGGAAAGTTTTCCTTAAAAGGCAAACTCACCACATATCGCCCATCAGGATTACGCTCGGTCGTTTGAACATAATAATCTTCACAAAATTTGTCCGTGAGACTATGCACAACCTTTTGCGTTACCTCCTCAAGTTCCCAAAACAAAGCTAACTGCCGGTCAAGTGAAACTTCACTAAAATACGACACGACAGAAGAGGAGGGAGAATTTTGAGACATGGTTGGAGCGGAGCCTGTTAAAATCCAGCCGAAAATAGTTTCTTGAGCAATAAGTGACCCAAGAACATTTCGACGGATACCATCAAGAAGAATTTGTGGATATAAATCACCACCTAAAAGCACATCGACTTGGTCGCTGCAGTAAAACGTTTGTCAGCAAGAACAAGCTCTGGAAAAGCTTGCTGCAACAAAGGATCCACTGAGCAAGTAGGAAGATTCCCGGTGATTTTCGATAGAATGAGCGCGTTTGTAGTAAGGCGAATGGTAGGATCAATAGGTGATCCTATGACTAAAGTGCAAGCTGTTTGTACTCTAGCCAAAACTACATTATTAAGTCCAGAGACTTGAGCGGACACGCGTTGAGTAGGCAGCTGAATAAGTCGCTGCAAACTCTCAGAAATAAAAGAGCCCTCTGAGCCAGAATCAATAAGTGCTCTGGCTGTGAAACAAGATCCTCGGTGGCAGATATTAATCATTGCGGTACCCAGCAAGATTCCTTTGCTGGTTGAGGCAAAGCACGCTTGATAATTACCGCGAGCGCTTGCAGATGATTGCGATGGCGCTGCGACTTCGGTAGTGGACTGTATAGTAGCCGTGCTTAGACCTCCCGCATTTGAATTGCCACTTGCTTCTCTAAAATCTCTGTGGAGCAACGAATGATGTCGTTGCCCACATATGGAGCAGTTGTAGCCACTTTTGCAATTTTTTGAAACGTGACTGTTGACAGACAGTTGAGACAACAATACAAGCGTCTTGCCGCCGATGATCTGTCATTCACGTTCATTGCCAAAAACTTCGGACAGAACTTCAATGCATGTTGCTGGTTTTTACACAGCTTGCAATTATTATTCGTCACTTTTACCTGGTATGTGTTGACTTTCTTCACATTTGGTGAAGGTGCGCTCGGTTTTTGTACTTTTGGTACCGCGCCTCTGAAGTCACACACTGTTTCTAAAGTCTGAAAACGACTTGTAAGAAACTTGTCAAGGTCAGCCCATTTGGGGATTTCTGTCTTGTTCTCGATTGATTGCTCCCGTAAGGAGAGCGTTGTTTCTGGCAATTTTGTGGAACACAAATATGTATAAATAGCATCCGAGTTGTTAATGTCTACTTTGTGTCTAGTGAGGGCCGAGAAACAATTATTTATATCTCTCTGTAATTTTTTGATGCCACTTCCAGGATTCAGTTGCAACAGCTGGCAGGTTGAATAAAACCTTTAGTTGACTGTTAACTAAAATCCGCTTATTTTCATAACGGTCAGTCAAGTTTTGCCAGGCTATTGCAAACCCTTCATGCGTGAGGGGAGATTTTTGAACAATCTCTTTTGCCTCTCCGCGGGTTTTCTGATTTAAAGAAATAATTTTTCGACGGGTGCTAGCCGACTATTTGAAATGTAAATAGCGAAAAACATATCCCGGAAGGACGGCCATGTTATATAATCTCCATGAAATATCTCAGTATCGCATGGTGGTAAGTTGATATGGTGCCCAGACATCGGCATATCAAAGCTCGAAATATCCACTTCATTGTTTTTCTTCGCCATGGACAGCTTATCGCTCAGTTCGTTCATCTTAGATAGACAGCGAACATATGTTTGATAACATGTGCAATACTTCACTTTGACTAAGGTGACGTTTTCATCATCGTCACCACTTGCTGCCACTAATTTCAGCAAACAATCGTCATATGAAGTCTTCAGATTAGTCCATTGGGACTTCAACTCATCCTCTTGAATTCTTATAGCGTAAATTGTATGCTCTTCGTGAGGAATATCATCGAAGTCTCTCTCCATATCAAAAAAGATGTCAGCATTTCTCATGAACGACGTTAGTTTCGCCATTGCTGTTTTAAAAATTTTGGTTGGCGCTGAGAGGTGGAAAACATCCAGTAAAAATAGCAAAAAATGTTTTCTAATACGTTGAAATTTGTTACTAAAAGGTTAGCGTGAGCTTAAAATTTGCTTAAAAGCCAATAAAATCGATAATAGTAAATATTTTTTTTTTTTTTTTTTAATAGTTTTTAATTTTGTTTCTAATATGAAGAATCTGCACGAATTTTCAAAAACAATTCGGCTAAAATTTTCTTATTGGTAGAAAATTTTATGTTTGTTTTTTAAATTAAAAAAACAATTTTCTCGAATTTTCAAAAATAATTCGGCCAAAAATGTTGTAATTTATCTTAAAAACGTTAATTTCCCACAAAAAAATGCACACAAATAATATCGCACTAGGTGCGATAAATTTTTTGTCGAATTGGCAACTCTTTTTCGAAGTTTGTATTTCTTCTCTTTTGAAATCGCTATGTTGTTTGTGGTATGCGTGTATATCTCGTTCGTGAAAAATCAGTGTTTTAATTAATTACGACAAAAACATAACTAATATAACACAAAAAAACAATCAAATAATCTTTTATATTCTAATATAATCTCATATATCGGTTGATTAATTAATTAATGCTATAAATAGCATAATAGCAGTCAAAACCAGGAAATTGCAAAAGACCCAGTGTGCGTGTGTTTATGTGTGTTCTTATTTTGTTTAGTCCAGCTGACTCGCGTAAAAACAAATTAACAAGATATTGAGGAAAGAAAAAAAAAACTTGTTTATTAATCAATTATTTGGTAAACAATCAAATTCTGATTGCTTCACAAAAAATAATTGCATGCACTTTTTAGAGAGCTTTCTAATATGTAGAAAACTTATTTTCTTTTTTCTTAAAAAAAATTGCAAAATAACGAGTGTGCGTGTGTGTATGTGTGTTTTTATTAGTATTATTTGTTTTTTTTTTTTGTTGTTTTGATTTCGCGTTTGGTTACGTTTTGCCGTCGGCAAATGAACTTTTTATTCTTTATGTCAGTAAAAATAACCCAAGAGACGTCGAATTTATTATTAAGAAAATTATTCTTATTTTTAAGCAAAAAAAAGAAGCACAAATTTCGTGGAACGAATTGTGCGTTTGTGTGTAAGAAATTATATTCTTGAGAAGTATTTTTTGTTTTTTTTTTTTTACAAAATTTTCTCTAGGCACAAAATCACTTTTAAAATTAACTAAAAGTTTTGCCACAGAAGCGTTAAAACAAAACAATGCAATTAATTACGCTAAACAAATCAACTGCAAATTTTATTCGTGCTACTTCGACCCGAAAGAAAAAAAAATGGCGCACTTGCTGAAAATATTTATAATTTCTTTGATTTAAAATATAAATTTTTTTTTTTTTTTTTAAATCGTGCACTAACACACTTTTAAATAAATTGTTTCAAATTTTCAACACACTTGCACATGAACTTATTTATAAGAGACCACAAAGAATTCATCAACTAACCTTTCTTTTTTGATGGAAGCTATAGATGATTGATGGTGATACGAAATGCTCAGGAAGTTCAACTCTTCTTTGGTTGGACGGCTCGAAAGATCATAAACAAACGCTAAGCAGGTTGTTCCTTGTGATTTCCTTGGGAATGGTGAAGTCACAATTTATAGCTGGTTGACGCTCGCTGTAAATAAGGGTGGGTTTTGTAAGCACCTAAGCCGCATATAAAACTTCGTGCAATATGTGCTCGAAGTTTTATTGCATCAAAGAAAAGAAGAGCAGAACAAAATAAAACGAATAAGTTTCGTGTATAAAATAGACAAATTGTTTATTTATTTATGCTAACGTGAAATTGCTTCAATAAGTGCAGCAAATTAAAACGTTTGATACAAGATATAAAATAAGAAACTTTGCAGCTAGAATTTAAGACACTCCAAGTTGGTAATCAATAAGTGATTGAGGTTTTGGCGGCAAGGAGGCAGGCTCGGAGACCCGATTGCGATCGACTCGTTCGGGGCTGAATAGAAATCGACTCTCGAACGAGTCGATAAGTAAGTATATAACGCAATCGATAAGCAAGCATATAATCGTCTTACGTTATTAAAATAATCTCTTCTGGCTATTAGAGTTAGCTTACTTTTAGGGTTGCCGCCTAAACATTTGTTCTTATTTGGTTTAAAAAAATTTAGTCCAATTTTCATAATTTAAATTTAAATTTCATTTAATAAGTAATTTTATATTAATTTTATATTAAACTAAATTTTCATGTTTTTCTTTATATAGTGGTATTTTCGTGAACTTAGATTTTATATAGATTTAAAATTTTTCTATGTGAAACCTATAAAATTTTCAGCCTATACGGGGTGTTAATTTAAATTTAATTTTCTTTTTTTGTTGTTTTCTCTATTTTTGTCCCAGGTCCATAAAAGAACTCTTTGAGGTAGGGAAAAAAAAGAAAAAAATAATAAAGTCATGATGAACACATCATTGTAAAAAAAAAAAATAATTATTGTTGTTTTTTTTGTTTATAAAAATATTTTTATAATTTTATTTATCCTTGTATCTTTTTTTTTTTTATTGTATTTAATGTTTTATTTAATAGATTTCGATGGGTGTTAGAACGAAAAACAAATTTATATGTAATTTTTAAATTTTAGCTTTAAGTTCATTTCATTATTCTCATATTAATTAATAGAGTTGCCAACTCTCTGCATAAAAAAAAATTTCTTGTTTATTTTGTTAGTTTTTTTTTAGTAAATTTAATAAATATGTGAATAGTATGAAGTAAAAAAAAAAAAAATGGTTTGCTAATTTGTTTCGTGAAGGGGGCCACAGAACAGGGGCGTTCAAGAGGGGAATAATGATTGAGTTGGGCATTTTCATTTAGTTTTCCAACCGGAAGTTATTGTTGCACCCTCGACCTGGCATGATGGGTTAAGAACAGCGTCCTAAAACCGTGAGCTAGCTGGGGCACAATCATGCCAGGTACGATGACAAGGGTCACGTAACATAGTCGTAGCGTCAGAACAATAAGTTTCAAATTCCTTTAATTTTTTATTGAAAAGAACTATGTTTTTTCATTGCGCATACTTGAAAATATAATATAAAATTATATAATATGAGAATAAATGTGAAAAATTTGAATAAATCAACCTTAATTCTAAAATAAGTTAAATTTAGAGTTTTATTTACGTATTTATTTTAAGGGAGAAGTAAATAAATACGGAAATGTGCGTGTATGTGTCTGGGAAAAATGCTTCTTAAACAATTCAATAATTTCAATTCAAAAAAGTATAATTTGTCTAGTTGTAAAAAGACAAAATTTTCTTAAAACGAAAATGTGTGTCTTTGATAATTTACCCCCCCCCCCCCCCAAGATTTTTTCCAGATCCACCCCTGAGTGTATCACATGCTATAATATTTTTCAACCGTTTTTATAGCTGCATGGCGTTTTTAATTTTGTATGACATTTCTTAAAATAATATAAATAATATTATAATACTGGAGACACACATATGGTTTCGATATTGTTGGCTGTTTGCTTGGTTATTTATTGGTATCCATACCATATATGTGTCCATTAGACCGTGTCGAAAAAATAAATTTCGCCGCACACCACCTAATCTAAAAAGTTATTGAAAGAAAGTTTCGAACAAAAAAATTTTTTTTGACCGAACGTAGGGGTCGCGCATCGACATATTTCTTTATAACTTCGTTATTTACCGTCCGATCTTAAAGAATGATATGTTTTTGTTTTTGTCTTAGGAAGACCTATTTTTTTTTTCTGAAATTCATTGACCTCAGTTGAACCCTTATAGTACTGACCCACCGAACCCCAGTTTCTACCATCTTAACGTACCATTTTGATATCAGAATTATAATGCCCTTAAAAAATAATTAAACTTTTACAAAAGAATTTTTTTGCTATTTCCGCTAGAAATATGAAAAATTTTTATTGTAATTTTTTTTTGCAAATTTGTAAATTTTGTCATATCGTATTATTTTTATAAAATATCCACCGAAAACGTTCACATCCGAAAAAAGCATCCTAATGTACAATTCTAAAGTAATGCAATTAAAGCCTGCAAAAAACTTCCTTCGTATTGAACTTTCTGGACAATTCTTTAAGATCGTGCTGTTAATGTCCAAGGTTTGTCGAAGTTTAAAATAACGGCAACAATTGCAGAATGATTCGGATACACCTAGAAAAAAACTTAAGAAAAATTAACAAAAAATCAATGTTAGTTTACTTAAGGGCTTGGTCTGTTTTTAGCCTACAAAGTTCTTGGATATGACAACAAAGTTTAATCTGCTAATCTATCGAATTTTATATTAATGGTGAATTAATGGTGAAAACCATTAGTTGTAAGCACATTTTCACAAGTATATTAGTAGAATTGCACTGTTGCATTTAAGCAATTTTTTAGCTCACGCTAACCTTTTAGTAACAAATTTCTACGTATTAGAAAACATTTTTTGCTAATTTTACTGGTTGTTTTCCACCTCTCAGCGCCAACCAAAATTTTTAAAACAGCAATGGCGAAACTCACGTCGTTCATGAGAAATGCTGACATCTTTTTTGATATGTAGAGAGACTTCGATGATATTCCTCACGAATTTTACCGTCGAAAAATTATTTCATTTAAATCAGAAAACCCGCGGAGAGGCAAAAGAGATTGTTCAAAAATCTCCCCTCACGCATGAAGGGTTTGCAACAGCCTGGCAAAACTTGGCTGACCGTTATGAAAATAAGCGGATTTTAGTTAACAGTCAACTAAAGGTTTTATTCAACCTGCCAGCTGTTGCAACTGAATCTGGAAGTGGCATCAAAAAATTACAGAGAGATATAAATAATTGTATCTCGGCCCTCACTATACACAAAGTAGACATTAGCATCTGGGATGCTATTTATACATATTTGTGTTCCACAAAATTGCCAGAAACAGCGCTCTCCTTACGGGAGCAATCAATCGAGAACAAGGCAGAAATCCCCAAATGGGCTGACCTTGACAAGTTTCTTACAAGTCGTTTTCAGACTTTAGAAACAGTGTGTGACTTCAGAGGCGCGGTACCAAAAGTACAAAAACCGAGCGCACCTTCACCAAATGTGAAGAAAGTCAACACATACCAGGTAAAAGTGACGAATAATAATTGCAAGCTGTGTAAAAACCAGCAACATGCATTGAAGTTCTGTCCGAAGTTTTTGGCAATGAACGTGAATGACAGATCATCGGCGGCAAGACGCTTGTATTGTTGTCTCAACTGTCTGTCAACAGCCACGTTTAAAAAAATTGCAAAAGTGGCTACAACTGCTCCAAATGTGGGCAACGACATCATTCGTTGCTCCACAGAGATTTTAGAGGAGCAAGTGGCAATTCAAATGCGGGAGGTCTAAGCACGGCTACTATACAGTCCACTACCGAAGTCGCAGCGCCATCGCAATCATCTGCAAGCGCTCGCGGTAATTATCAAGCGTGCTTTGCCTCAACCAGCAAAGGAATCTTGCTGGGTACCGCAATGATTAATATCTGCCACCGAGGATCTTGTTTCACAGCCAGAGCACTTATTGATTCTGGCTCAGAGGGCTCTTTTATTTCTGAGAGTTTGCAGTGACTTATTCAGCTGCCTACTCAACGCGTGTCCGCTCAAGTCTCTGGACTTAATAATGTAGTTTTGGCTAGAGTACAAACAGCTTGCACTTTAGTCATAGGATCACCTATTGATCCTACCATTCGCCTTACTACAAACGCGCTCATTCTATCGAAAATCACCGGGAATCTTCCTACTTGCTCAGTGGATCCTTTGTTGCAGCAAGCTTTTCCAGAGCTTGTTCTTGCTGACAAACGCTTTTACTGCAGCGACCAAGTCGATGTGCTTTTAGGTGGTGATTTATATCCACAAATTCTTCTTGATGGTATCCGTCGAAATGTTCTTGGGTCACTTATTGCTCAAGAAACTATTTTCGGCTGGATTTTAACAGGCTCCGCTCCAACCATGTCTCAAAATTCTCCCTCCTCTTCTGTCGTGTCGTATTTTAGTGAAGTTTCACTTGACCGGCAGTTAGCTTCGTTTTGGGAACTTGAGGAGGTAACGCAAAAGGTTGTGCATAGTCTCACGGACAAATTTTGTGAAGATTATTATGTTCAAACGACCGAGCGTAATCCTGATGGGCGATATGTGGTGAGTTTGCCTTTTAAGGAAAACTTTCCCCAGACAACCCGACTAGGAGATTCACGCTACATTGCGGTTCGTCAGTTTCTTCGCAACGAGGTGAGGCTAACTAAAAATTTGGCCTCCAAGAAGGAATATGATGGAGTCTTAGCAGAATGAAGCTCGGGCACATGAGTGAAGTGACAGCAAGTGTAACTCAGAGACCGTCTCAGGGTTACTACCTTCCTCATCACGCCGTCATGAAGCCTGATAGCACGACTACAAAGGTTCGCGTGGTTTTCAATGCCTCAAGCCCTACATCAAATGGCGTTAGCCTTAATAATGTTCTGCATGCGGGCCAGTTTTGCAAAGTGATTTGACTCTGCTTATACTGAAGTGGCGGTTCTTCCGGTATGTTTTCAATGGCGACATTGAAAAGATGTATCGCCAAATACTGGTAAAGAAAGAGCACCAACAATTCCAGCGCATAATCTTCCGTGCGTCATCAGAAAATGAACTAAAAAATTTTCAGCTCAACACTGTAACTTTTGGCGTCAACTGTGCTCCGTTTTTAGCACTTCGGACCCTTTTACAGTTGGCTGATGATGTCGAGCCTAGTTTACCGCTAGCGTCAAAAATTTTGCGTAACCATATGTACGTAGATGACGCACTGGTGGGAGGTCATGACGTCAAGTCAGCAGTTCAAGCTCGAATTGAACTTGAAAAAGCTGCGGAATCAGCAGGTTTTGTCCTGCGCAAATGGACGTCCAACTCTGATGATGTACTTCAAGGAATTCCCAAAGCTCATCGGTTACGCGATGATTTTCTGCAGTTGGAAGATACGAGCAACGTTAAGACGTTAGGCATTCGATGGAACGCTCGGTCCGACCATTTTTATTTTCATGCGCGACCGCTAGATCAAGAGGGTAGCTTCTCTAAAAGGGAAGTGCTGTCTGCGATAGCAAAACTTTTTGATCCTGCGGGATGGTTGGCTCCGGTCGTGGTCATCGCCAAAATTCTAATGCAGCAAGTTTGGCTAGATGGCATCGGATGGGATGATCAGTTGATCCCTGCTACCTTGCAACGATGGCAGTCGTTCCTTCAAAATTACTCCCACATCAGCAGCGTGCGAATTCCTCGTTGGGTTAATTTCTCGCCTAAAGGCGATGTGCAGTTCCACGGATTTTTGTGATGCCTCTGAGAAGGCATATGGAGCCGCAGTTTACATTCGCGTGAAATTTTTAGACCAGTGAGCGTCCATCTTTTAGTCGCGAAGACGAAAGTGGCACCTGTAAAGACAGTGTCGTTGCCCAGGCTTGAGCTGTGTGGCGCTCTTCTGCTGGCAGAGATGGTCGAAGCGTTTCTGAAAAATTTAGAGACATACAATAACCAATTGTATTTATGGACAGATTCGACCATTGTGCTGGCGTGGTTGCGTAAACAGCCATGCGCTTGGACCACTTTTGTCGCCAACCGAGTCGCTAAAATCAGCGATACAGTGGGAATCAAGAACTGGAGTCATGTGGATTCAGAAGATAATCCAGCGGATCTGGCCAGCAGAGGAGTGGAGCCGCAACATTTAAAGGTTCACTGTGGTGGCATGGACCTGGATGGCTGCTAACGGAGCCCAGTGCGTGGCCAAATCGAGGCGACGAGTATGAAACAACGATGGAAGCAAAATCGATAAAAGCTCATATAGCTTGTGTGGAAAATATCGATATCTTAGAGCGTTTTTCTTCATTGCCTCGAGCCTTGCGAGTTCTCTCGTACATATTACGATTTTTCTACAGAACTCACCGGGCTCATAAAAGTAGTTTCTGTCATCGTGCTGTTGAAATATCACAGCAAGAGATTAAAGAAGCCACCAGAAGACTCGTTATTGAGAGCCAAAAAATGGGATACCTATCTGAGAATACCTATCTATCAAATAAACCTTTGATCGACTCGAAGAGCTCGATTCTAAATTTAAATCCTTTTTTAGACAGCCACAAGGTGCTTAGTAGACCGTATCACCTTGTATGGCAGAAAAATAAAACTATTTTGACCCCGACTCAATCGTTAGATATTTGAAAGACATTTTCGAAAAAAATATTTTTTTTTTAAAGTGGTTCCTATGGTGATATTTTGGTTTTTTCGTTATATCTTCGGTGTTTCTTGTTATCCAAATATTTTCTGATGTTTTTTTTTCGACTGATTACGCAATCGATCTTCGTTCCTACCATATTATCCTGCTCCAAAAAGTCCAACAAATTAAAGCTTTAAAAAAATCATTATAACCATAGGAAGAAGTGATATCGAAAAATTGGATTTTAGGAGCACTTCCGACCTATTTTGCAAAGAATAACACTTAGGATCAAAATAAATTTTTTTTAATTTTCGAAATCGGAAATTCGGATTTAAGATTTAAGATTTCGGTTTTAAGGTGGCTGTAGCGGTCACTTCATATCAAAAAGTAAATCGGTTCTTTTTCAGTGATCAATAAAATCGAGCTTTAATTCGCATTTAACGTGCAAAAATACTTATTTTAACAAAATACAAAATAAATTTTGAGGTAAGTAAGCGCGACTTGGACAGAACAAAATTACAAACAAAACGAAATGTGGTGAAATACGCGTCATTTCTTCAGCATAATTAAAAAGTCAAACGCAGTACATTCACAGAAAATATATACGACGAAGTTTCAAGATTGTGGCAATGCGCAAAAATACCAATAGAGTCGAGAACCGACAATCGAAGCCAAATTCTGCAATTTCGTGGTCCCAAAAACCAACCTCACATCAACTATAGCAGCACAACTTACACTGAAATGATCGACTGGTCAAGAGTTCAGATCACTGAACCGCCATGTCTCCAGTTTTACAAGCAAGACCAACTGTCTGATCTACAGTATTTAGACAAAATCATTAAAATTCCAGGTGAGCACCACAGAAAACATTAGTTAAATAATTGAATGATGTAATGTTGACGTCATAATTTAATCCGTTTGTATCACGTTTTATTTTCGACAGATTATCTTTGCTTCTCGCAAAACACGGAGCGTTTCGTTCAAATAGTACATAAGTCGGCCACAGCAGTCACTGACGAAAATCGATTGGGGCACATTTTCGCGAAACTTGACAGTTGCGAGCGTTGCAGCCACCTTGAATCCCGAAAAGATTTCGAAAATTCAAAAAAAATTTTATTATGATCCAAAGAGTTATTCTTTGCAAAATAGGTCGGAAGTGCTCCTAAAATCCATTTTTTCGATATCACTTCTTCCCATGGCTATAATGATTTTTTAAAGCTTTAATTTGTTGGACTTTTTGGAGCAGGATAATATGGTAGGAACGAAGATCGATTGCGTAATCAGTCAAAAATAAAGCATTTGAGGTAAACATCAGAACATATTTGGATAACACCAACAAACACACAGATATAAAATCTTCCGGATCGAACAAGAAACACCGAAGATATAACGAAAAAACCAAAATAGCACTAAGGGACCACTTTAAAAAAAAAAAATATTTTTTTTGAAAATGTCTTTCAAATATCTAACGATTGAGGCGGGGTCAAAAATAAGTTAGTTTTTGTGATACGCTCTAGTGCTTAAAGTTGGCTGACGTTTGTCGGAGACAGAACACATCTCTTATGATGAGCGTCATCCGGTAATTTTACCGTACGACTGTCAATTCTCTAAGTTGCTCGTGAAGTTCACCCATAAAATTTCCATTCATGGTGGGAACCAGCTTGTATTACGACTTATTCGGATGCAATACTGGATTCCCAGAGTAAAAATATGATAAAATCGATAATTCACAATTGTAAAGTCTGTGTTATCGACCGCAAACGGTTACAGACCCAAATGATGGCATCATTACCTCCAGAGAGAACAAAATTATCTCGCCCGTTCGCGTCTACTGGAGTGGATTTCACAGGGCCATACGAAATTAAAAATTATACGGGACGAGCGTGTCTCATAACTAAAGGCTATATATGTGTGTTTGTCTGCTTCGCTACGAAAGCTATTCATTTAGAAGCTACCAGTGATCTCAGCACTGTCACTTTTCTGGCAGCGTTTTTGAGATTCGCTTCACGCAGAGGATGTCCTGAAAAAATGTATTCGGACAACGGAACCAACTTTGATTCCAAAGAGAAAGTGGTGTCTAAATTTGCACATCAACACTAAACTTGGCATTTTATTCCAGGAGGTGCTCCCCATATGGGAGGTCTATGGGAAGCTGGTGTCAAAAGTTTTAAGTTACACTTTCGAAAAGTAGCGTCGGACATGAAATACACATTCGAGGAGCTCTCAACATTGCTGTCGCGTATCGAAGCATGTTTGAATTCACGCCCTTTAAGTCCAATGTCGTCCGATCCAAATGATCTAGCGCCTTTAACGCCAGCACATTTCTTAGTAGGGGGGCCATTGCTTGCTCCGATTGAACCGGACATTACTGAAAGTCCAATATCAATAATCAATCGTTGGCAAAAGTTAAAGGCATTGAACCAAAGGTTCTGCCAAATGTGGAAAAATTATTATTTAAAGGAACTTCACAAGCGTTAAAAGTGGAAACATCCCCGCGAAGACTTGAAAATTGACGACTTGGTGGTCATAAAAGCGGATAACCTTTCGGCTACCGAGTGGCGATTAGGGAGAGTCGTGAAAACTTATTTAGGCTCTGATAATCGTGTCCGTGTCGCCGATCTACGCACCGAACGTGGTATTATTACGCGACCGGTGGTAAAATTGCTTGTCCTGCCACCACCTCCGTAATTTAATGTCTTCGTCCATCAACGTATTAGCTAGAAATCTTTGTCCGTAATAATTGTATCCGTGTTGTTATCAAATCGGTTTCGAGGGAATTTACACATTTAATTTCTATTTTTTTTAGCTACCGAGAAATGTCGAGCAGCGTTAAATCGTCCTCCGAAGTCGTTCTCAAGTGTCGAGTTTGCTTGGCTCGACACCCGCTGCGCTTTTGTAAAGCGTTCGTAGCTGGAAACGTTGCAGATTGGCTGCGGTTGGTAATTTTATTTAAGTATTGCTCGCGGTGTCTCTCCCCAAACCACACCACCAGCGCGTGTTCTAGCGATGGTCGTTGCAGTAGATGCGATGGGGAGCACCACACCATGCTGCATCTTGGCCGGATTAAGGACGCAGAAAAGTCGTCACCGCCCAAGCCGCAAGATGTAGCCAGGCCTAGTTTGCCTGAGTCCTCTCGTCAGCGCGGGACGGGTGACGCGGGGAGTTTTGCAGACCAGCCTAGTTTGCCACAGGTCGAATTGAGCGTTGAGGGGGATCCGGTGCCTGAGGAAGATGACGATGCGAGGTTGGCTCAATGCATCCGAGACGCCGAAGAGTCGCGTGCATTCCGACCATCTTTGTTCGGCAATGCGAACAAAACCTCGCGTAAGGCACGGCGCTCCGGAAGACGGACCCGTGCCTCAAAATATGAGCACCGCAATCGTGGTCAAGGTCGAACACGACCAACTCACCGCCGCTCAAATAGTGGCACTCAGCGCCTGCCCTCGCCATCACCACTGCCATGTCTGTAGATGGTGACTTCACTCCTCCCTACGGCGGTCGTCAAGGTGATCGATAAGGGTCACATGCATCAGGTTCGTGCTCTGATAGATCCGTGTGCTGAGATGTCCATCGTCTCCCAGCGTCTCGTGCACCAACTTCGGCTGCCATCGAGGATGGTTGGCTCTCAAGAAGTTTGCTCCCTAACCCTCCGAGAAAATTATGAGTCGAACCAGTCGGTGACAGCCCAAGCGAAGGTGTTACGTCACTTTACACGCGTCACGCCCCGGCAGAATTTGGACACTTCTATAAGAGCACAGTTTTCAAATCTGATGCTTGCTGACCCCGACTTTTTGGTATCGTCTCCGGTCGGCATGGTGCATCATTGGGGTAGATGTTTACCCGAAAATAATTCAGCCAGGAATTTTTCCGTGTGGTTTGGGGGGGGGGGGGTTCTAACCCAGAACACCATTTTTGGATGGATGCTATCAGGCACCATAGCCCAATAGGGGCAAATTATGTATTTGCAAATTGTATGAAAAAATTATTATTTTGAATTGTTAATATAAATTCTTGCACATGAATATTATGAATATTATATATATTATAAAATAAATATCATAACATAAAACGAGATACAAATTGAATTGATCAACTTTTTCCTTTTGTTTATACACTTAAGACATTTTTTAAGTATTTAAGTTTATTTTACAGTAATACTGCAAGGGGTCCGGCATGTTTAGGCGGCAACCCTAAAAGAAAGCTCACTCTAATAGCTAGAAGAGATTATTTTAATAACGTTAGACGATTATATGCTTGCTTATCGATTGCGTTATATACTTACTTATCGACTCGTTCGAGAGTCGATTTCTATTCAGCCCCGAACGAGTCGAAAGTTTCTTATTTTATATCTTGTATCAAACGTTTTAATTTGATGCACTTATTGAAGCAATTTCACGTAAGCATAAATAAATAAACAATTTGTCTATTTTATACACGAAACTTATTCGTTTTATTTTGTTCTGCTCTTCTTTTCTTTGATTCAATAAAACTTCGAGCACATATTGCACGAAGTTTTATATGCGGCTTAGGTGCTTACAAAACCCACCCTTATTTACAGTGAGCGTCAACCAGCTATAAATTGTGACTTCACCATTCCCAAGGAAATCACAAGGAACAACCTGCTGAGCGGTTGTTTAATAAAAAAAAACATATCATAAATGGCGATCCGCCACAGCAACCATTTTCTGCGCCGTTCGTTTGCTTGCTATGTTCCAAATTCGGCACCCTATCTGACGCACTTTCGGAACCCCTGGTCTTTTTCTAAAGTTCGGTTAAGGTTTCCGAACTGTTCGTTCGAACTTTCCGAACTTGTTCGTTCGAACTTTCCGAATTGTTATAAATTTTTTCTTTATTTTAAAGCGCAGGGTAGCACCATCACGAAATTTAGTTTTCAAAATTTTTTTTTCTACGCACAGTGATTGCACTATTCCTGTTTCTTTATTTATGTAACTTAAACATATGTGAATATATAAAAAATAATAAGAAGAAAGATTGTGGCCGACTTATCTTATTTCGGCACACCGTATCCTTAATTTTTTCGCCTTGTCTGCGCTGCGACCACACTGTATAAATATTAAGTTAGTTTCTTTACTTCAATTTTTTTCCATTTACATCACTTACATCTTTTCTTTCTTGCTTTTAAATTTCCTCACAAAAATGTAAATTCCTATAATTAAGAAATCCTATATTAGTTCCTTATTATAATTATACTAAGAAAATCTGAAGCTTTTAAAGAACATAATCGAAAACTTTGAAATTATTAAATTAATCACTCACTCTTCTTTTTGCTGCTAATTTGTATGAAATTATTTTAATTAATTTCTCGTTGGTGCCACTGCTTTCCCTCTCAATCCTTGTATGGTGGTTGTTTTTTGCGTGATCACTTTTTTTTTTTAACAAGACTTTTCACTTTTTTATTAACTTTCTTACACCAACTGTTTTAGTTCAAGCTTTGCACTATATTAAAATTCTATTTAATTTTCATGGCCTGAGTAACCCCTATAGCTGTGTTCTAAACCGTACTTTTTCATCCTTTGCATATATTTTTCATACTCCTCTACCCTTTATGTATAAAGTTTTCCAATTGAGTCTGTCTGTCTGAAAAAAAAATTTCATAATCAAATATCTTTCAGACTTTATATCTTTCTTTATCTGCTATTATTTTCCTTTTTTTCTTAGCCTATCCACCACCCCTGACTAGGTATAACAGTTGAGTTCTACGCGCTGCTTTATCGACTTCGATTCATGTTCGGATTAACATTCGGATTGCAACAAAAACAAACAGACAAACAGACATGGAGGAACGAGGTAGCTGAAAGAAGGTAAGAATTTTTTTTGATGTTTTATTATCAAAATAATACATATAAATAATCTTTTATTCTTTTTTTTCAGGTGTTTAAATATACTCCACACCATGGATACTCCCGTCTGCATGGATCTGCAGCCAATTTGCTGTACGGCGTGAACAAAGATGAGTATATTTTACAACAAAAATGTCTTTATTATTAACCCTTTTCTGTCTTTCAGATATCTGTGCCCCGCATCATCTTAGCTGAAGTTTCTTCATTTTAATATTTTATGAATAATTATAATTTTTTAATTTATTTCTTTTTTCAGGTGCACTTTTGGATGTCCGTATCAAAGTGGTCAGGTACCAAAGTCCCGAATATCAACTTAATTCCACTGTAAAGCCTAGTACTCTACTCGTTTGCGTGAAATTCCGCTTGTAACATTCATTTTTTTTGTTACGTGAAAATTCTGACAAATATTTTGTTGCAAAGAAATTGAAAATTAAAGAAAGTCATGTTTTATTTACGCTGCAGCTACACGTTCAAGAAATTGCTTTCAAGTTGATCACACATTTTTTTTTTTTTTTTTTTAGACTAAACCAACGCTCAGGGGATGCCCCATATAAATGCGCAAGCATTGTGTGTGTTTCGAAGAGAGGTGATAGTTTAGTAGGAGGGCGGAAAGGTGGAGTAATGACGGTGAAGATTTGTTTTAAATTTGCACAGCTTGAATCCGTCGGGAAACACAGACACAGGGAGACTATTCCACAATCTTACAGTGCGACCAAAGAACGAATTATCGAATTTTTTTCCGAAGAATCTCGGTGACGAGAGCGACGAGCATGGGGAAAGATTCCACCAACAGATGAAAGCAATTGAGAATCGGTACCAAGGATTTTGGGGCGAAGGAATGATGGGCGACTAATGTTGGTTTCTCATCAGAGAAACCGATCCCGAATTAAATAAACGACATAACAAGACTTCTAATCATTTTGAATTTCTGAATGATAAATAAAAATTATTTACAATCACCCTTATCATTGAACCCGCACTCGCTCTCAAAACAGCGTCGAAACAAATATTTTCTATCATTGAAACTTTTAATTTCGACGTCGAGCAAGCTGCATTATCGATAGTTAAATAGTTATCGATATTGAACTCTCAATTCTCGAACAAAAAATATAATTTTTAATCGTCAAAAATTGTGGAGCTTATTTTAAAAAATAACAAAACGACGTTATTTGCTCGACGCGGGTTCAAGAATAAGGGTGAATGTAAATAACAATATAAATGATTTAATGCAACAATAAAAATTATTAATAATAATTATATACAATTTAAATAATGTAAAAATAATGTAAATTATTAAAAGAACAATAAAAATGAAGAATATATGATTTTATTACAACAACCTTTAGTTCTCATTTTTTTTTTTTATGGCAATAAAATAAGTCCAAATGCATAAATTGATAATCACACAATTTGGGTGATTTCGTTCCATTAAACACAACTTTTTCATTTCTCAATAGATTTTCTTCAACAATAACTTATTTTTTTTGGAAAAATAAAAGCTTTTAGTAAAAAATATCAAAAGTAATAAAATATTTTGATTTCTTAACGAAATTTGCAACTATTTTGACTTTTTTTGGAAATTTTTCTGAAAAATAAAAAAAATCCCCGAAATTTGAATTTATTCCGCCAAAACTAACAACTCGACCAAAAAATGTTGTTTGCATTGTTTGTAAGAAATTTTATTAGCTTTTATTTGATATATCATTTGTTTGATTACTGTTGTTGGTTCTGGAGATATATGCAATTAAGTGGAACAAACTTTTTTTTTTCGTTGAAAACCCTACAGTGGGCAATATCTCGAAAACGGAGTGACAGAAAAAAAAAAATAATTTTTTTTTCGGAATAAGCGACCGATTTTACATGAGAAAAGGATAGTGGCATTCAAAGTACAAACAACTCTTCGTTATTTGTAAACCAGTGTAATCGCACCTAATGCGATATCCAACTTGGAGCATTTTTTCAAATTTAACTTTTTATGTTAAACTTTTTATTTTAAAATCTGGACTTACAACGCCAAGTCGTCCAATTTGGAGTACTTTTAAGAAATTTTTTACAAGTACAGAAAAAAAACATTACAAAAAAAAAAAAACAAACATTTTTTCTTAGATTTTTTTAACTTTCAATAGTATTTTTCTACAAATTAGAAAATTTTGCGACGAATTATTTTTTTTAAATTCGTGTAGTTTCTACGTATTAGAAACAAAAGCAAAAACTATTAAAAGCAATTTCTATTAATTGCAATTTTATTTGCATTTAAGCATATTTTTAGCTCACGCTAACTTTGCAGTAAAAGGTTTCTACACATTATAAAACACTTTTTGCCATTTTTACTGATTTCTCCGCGCCTATCAAAGTTAATTAAACAGCAATGTCGAAACTTACGTCTTTTATGAGAAATGCTGACACCATTTTTGATATAGAGAGAGTTAGTGGCAGCGAGTGGTGACGATGATGAAAACGTCACCCTAGTCAAATTCAAAAATCGCACATGTTATCAAACATATGTTCGTTGTCTAGATAAGAGGAACGAACTGAGCGATAAGCTGTCCATGGCGAAGAAAAATAATGAAGTGGATATTTCAAGTTTTGAGATACCGATGTCTGGCCATAATATTAACTTGCCGCCGTGTGCCACCGAGATATTTCACGGGGATTATTTAACATGGCCGTCCTTCCGGGATATGTTTTCGGCTATTTATATTTCTAATAGTCGGTTAACACCGGTCGAAAAAATTTTCCACCTCAATCAGAAAACCCGCGGAGAGGCCAAAGAGATTGTACAAAAATCTCCCCTCACGCACGAAGGTTTTGCAACAGCATGGGAAAACTTAAAGGATCGCTACGAAAATAAGCGAATTTTGGTGAATAGCCAATTGAAGGTTTTATTCAACCTACCAGCTGTAGCGAATGAGTCTGGAAGTGCCATTAAGAAGCTTCAGAGTGACATTAACAATTGTATTTCAGCATTAACCATGCACAAAGTAGATATTAGCAATTGGGATGCTATATTTACTTTTTTATGTTCAACTTAATTGCCTGAAACTACGCTCTCTTTATGGGAGCAATCGATTGAAAACAAGACAGAAATACCCAAATGGTCTGACCTTGACAAGTTTCTAACAAGTCGATTTCAGACTTTAGAAACCGTGTCTGACTTTAGAGGCACCGTGCCAAAAGGGCAAAAATCAAACGCACTTCCACCAAATGTGAAAAAAGTCAACACATATCAGGCAAAAGTGACGAATGATAATTGCAAGCTGTGTAAAAATCAGCAACATACATTAAAGTTCTGTCCGAAATTTTTGGCAATGAACATAAATGATAGATCTACAACTGCGAGGTGGCTACATTGTTGTCTCAACTGCTTATCCAGTAGCCACGTGTCTAAAGATTGCAAAAGTGGCTACAGTTGCTCAACCTGTGGACAACGACATCATTCGTTGTTGCATAGAGACTTTCGAGGTGCAAATAGTCAACAAAATGCGGGAGGTCCAAACACGAGATCTAAACAGTCCACTCCACAAGCCGCAGCGCTGTCGCATGCTTCGGCAAGCACTAACGAAAATATTAACTCGTGTTTCGCCTCAAGCAGTAAAGGTATATTGCTTGGAACCGCAATGGTTAATATTTGCCATCGAGGATCCAGTTTTACCGCCAGAGCACTTATTGATTCTGGCTCAGAAGGATCCTTCATTTGCCTACACGACGTGTTTGCGCTCAAGTCTCAGGACTTAACAATGTGGTATCTGCCAGGGTGCAAAAGGCTTGCACTTTGACGATAGGATCACCTATTGATCCGACGGTTCAAATAACCACGAGCACTCTTATTCTCTCAAAGATTACCGGAAATCTTCCTACTTGCTCAGTAGATCCACTGTTGCAGCAAGCTTTCCCTGAGCTTACTTTAGCGGACAAAAGGTTCTACAGTAGCGATCAAGTAGATGTTTTGATGGGTGGGGATTTGTACCCATACATTCTTCTTGACGGGATACGTAGTAATTTTCTTGGGTCACTTATTGCTCAAGAAACTATATTCGGTTGGATCTTAACTGGTTCAGTTCCTACCACTTCTTCGAAAACTCCAGCATCTGTTGTGTCATACTTTAGTGAAGTGTCACTTGACCGACAGTTAGCTTCCTTTTGGGAGCTTGAAGAGGTACCGCAAAAGACTTTGTCCAGCATCACAGACCAATTTTGTGAGGACAACTATGTCAAAACCACGAGACGCACTCCTGATGGCCACTATGTGGTAACTTTGCCATTTAAAGCAAGTTTTCCACATAAACCGGTTTAGGCGATTCTCGCTATATTGCGGTACGTCAATTTCTTCGTAATGAGGTCAGACTCAATAAAAATACGACCTCCAAGAAGGAATATGATGGAGTGTTAAAAGAATACCAAGAGCTGAACCATATGAGGGAAGTGTCTTCTAGATTAGCTCAGAGAGAATCTCAGAGTTACTACCTTCCTCATCATGCCGTCTTGAAGCCTGAGAGCACAACGACTAAGGTTTGCGTAGTTTTTAACGCCTCTAGCCCTACCTCAAACGGCATTAGCCTCAATGATGTTCTTCATGCGGGCCCAGTATTACAAAGTGACCTCACTTTGCTTATACTGAAGTGGCGGTTTTTCCAATTTGTTTTTAATGGTGACATTGAAAAAATGTACCGCCAAATAATTGTAGACGAAGAACATCAGCGATTCCAGCGGGTAATATGTCGAGATTGTCCCGAGAGTCCGCTGCGAGATTTTCAGCTGAGCACGGTGATCTTTGGAGTAAATTGTCACGGTGACCTTTCTTAGCGATACGAATCCTCATGCAGCTGGCTGAAGATGTGGAGCCCCACCTGCCGCTAGCATCGAAAATTTTACGTCACCATTTGTACGTAGATGACGCACTGGCGGGAGGTCATGACCTGGAGTCAACAATTCAAGCAGGTTTCACCTTGCGAAAATGGACAACCAATGCTGATGAAGTTCTCAGAGGGATACCAAAAGGCCATCGTCTGCATCAAGAGTTTTTGGAGCTTGAAGATACCAGCAACGTTAAAACGTTAGGGATTAGGTGGAACGCGCGGTCCGATTATTTTTATTTCCATGCGCGTCCGTTAGACCAAGAGGGAAGCTTCTCCAAATTGGAGGTGCTATCGGCGATAGCCAAACTTTTTGATCCAGCGGGATGGTTGGCACCGGTCGTGGTTATCGCAAAAATCCTGATGCAGCAAGTCTGGCTGGATGGCATCGGGTTGGATGATCAGCTGACCTCTTCCACTTTGCAACGTTGGCAATCATTTTTGACAAATTATTCGAACATCAGCAGCGTCCGGATTCCACGATGGGTCGATTTTTCTCCTGACGGTGAGACGCAGTTCCACGGCTTTTGCGATGCATCACGATAGCGTCAGTGTCCACCTCTTCGTGGCCAAAACAAAGGTGACACCAGTTAAAACGGTGTCCCTACCCAGGCTCGAGTTGTGCGGCGCTCTTCTGCTAGCAGAGATGGTCGAAGCGTTTCTGACGAATTTAGAAACGTACAATCATCAACTGTATTTATGGATAGATGCGCCTGGACCACTTTCGTCGCCAACCGTGTCGCAAAAATCAGCGAAAAGGTAAGGACTGAGAACTGGAGCCATGTGAATTCAGCTGATAATCCAGCGGATCTGGCCAGCAGAGGAATGGAGCCGCAACGTTTAAAGGATAGCTCATTGTGGTGGCATGGACCAGTATGGCTGAAACTAGAGCCCAGCTAATGGCTAAATCAAAGCTACGAGTATGACACCCAATGAAGCGAAAGCCATAAAAGTTCACGTGGCATGTTCTCAAAATGTGAAACTTTTAGACCGTTTTTCTTCTTTTCCTCGAGCCTTGCGAGTTCTGTCGTACGTATTACGATTTTATCATAGAACTCACAGGTAGCACAAAGGTAATTTCTGCCATAAGTCTGTGGCAATATCACAGGAAGAAATTAAAGAAACAACCAAACGACTCGTTATTGAAAGTCAGAAATTGGGTTATCCATCTGAATATACCCAGTAGACCGGATCGAAATTTAGATTCCGCCGGTCGGGGTCTCAAAAGTTAGAGGAACTCATTAAAATGATTTCTGCATACTTTTTTTTCAAATCGGAGAAAAACCGCCGAAGCAATTTTGATTCTCCTGAAGGTCCTTTTTAATAAAAAAACATGTTTTTGCTTGTATATTTTTATTTTTCATAGAACGCATGCCCACATCTGCTAAAATATTAAATTTCTTACTTATACCAATATTCTGATAAACAAAAAATTTAAAAATTATGTTTCATAATAACTCTTATTGACCACCAAAAATTGAATTTTTTGATTTCTTAAAAAGACATTTTTTTAAAACCGCTTTAAAAGACACATTTTTTTCTAGATTTACGTGAAAGTGTTATTGTTGGAAAGGTATTAAGTTCTTCTTTCTTTCTGCGTATCGCTTTAATCAAAGTTGTGTGCGAAAACTGACAGAATGTGAGAAATCGACTTAAGAGATCTGATAAAATGAAACATTTTTTATTCATACAAACAATTAATTTCATTTGTTCACTGCTTTATCGTCCAGTTTTCGATAAATTTTTTTTTTTAATCACATAGCTTTGATTATAGTGACACACAGAACGAAAGAAGAACTTAATACCTTTCCAACAATAACAATTCTACGTAAATCTAATGAAAAATGTGTCTTTTATAGCGGTTTTAAAAAAATGCCTTTTTAAAAATAGCAAAAAATTCAATCTTTGGTGGTCAATAAGAGTTATAATGAAACAAAATTTTAACAATTTTTTTATGTCGGAATGTTAGTATGAGTAAGAAATTTAACATTTAAGAAGTTGTGGGTATGCGTTCTGTGAAAAATAAAAAGTTACAAGCAAAAAACATGATTTTTTTACCAAAAAGGACCTTCAGGAGAATCAAAATTGCTTCGGCGGTTTTTCTCCTATTCGAAAAAAAAGTATGCAGAAATCATTTTAATGAGTTCCTTTAACTTTTGAGACCCCGACCGGCTGACATTTTATTCATCCATACAAAAATGATCCGGCCTAATACCCAGTTGTCGAAGAAAAGTTTGATTGATTCGAAGAGCTCAATTTTAAATCTGAATCCTTTTCTCGACAGCCAAAAAATACTTAGAATTGGCGGACGATTATCGGAGACAGATAATTTCACTTATGATGAACGACATCCGGTAATTCTACCGTATGAGAGCCAATTTTCTAAATTACTCGTGAAATTCACCCACGAAATCTCCATTCATGGTGGGAACCAACTTGTGTTGCGACTTATTCGAATGCAATATTTGATTCCCAGAGTCAAGAATATGATCAAGTCCATCATACACAACTGCAAAGTCTGTGTTTTCGACCGCAAGAGGTTGCAGACTCAGATGATGCCGTCATTACCCCCAGAGCGCACAAAGTTATCTCGTCCATTTGCGTCCACTAGAGTTGATTTTACTGGCCCATATGACATAAAAAATTATACGGGACGTGCTTGTCTAATAACCAAGGGCTATATTTGCGTCTTCGTCTGCTTTGCTACGAAAGCTATACATTTAGAGGCTACCAGTGACCTCAGTACTGTCACCTTTTTGGCAGCTTTTCGAGGTTTGTATCACGAAGAGGATGCCCGGAGAAAATGTACTCCGACAATGGTACCAACTTCGTTGGTGCGTCACGCGCCTTTAAGGAGGATTTCAACGCCTTTCTAAATGATTCCAAAGTTAATTTGGTGTCAAAATATGCCCACCAGCACTTAATCTGGCATAACCAGACTTAAAATATACATTTGAGGAACATTCGACATTGCTTTCACGTATTGAAGCATGTCTTAATTCACGCCCTCTAAGCCCAATGTCATCAGATCCTAACGATCTGGCACCGTTGACTCCAGCGCACTTTTTAGTTGGAGGGCCTTTACTTGCCCCAATTGAACCACATATCGCTGAAACTCCAATGTCAATTATAAATCGTTGGCAAAAATTGAAGGCTATGACCGTGGCATGCAGGTTAAGTGTGTGGCTTAGCATGCTCGGAGCCCGGGTTCGATCCCTAGCCGCGGCGAAAAAGTTTTTTTCAATAAAAAATTTTTCTGATCGGTCACCACCTCTCTGCAGACAATGGCAAACCTCAGAGAGTAAATAATGCCATGTAAAGCTTCTTGAGAACATGAGCCGTTCGGAGTCGGCATAAAACATGTAGGACCAGTTCTCGGTCAATTGTGTGCAAACATTTGATAACACACACAACACAATTGATCATAAGAAGCTCGGTCAAAGTCCTTTCAAGGGCTGAAATGGCCAATTTGTTTTTTTTTTGTTTTTTTAGTTAAACTCATTGTATTACCAACAATGTAGACTTTGGTGTCCTCGTCTGTAATCTCTGTGTATTTGTGTGTGTGGTTTTTAAAAGCGTTCCCAGGGAAATTAACGTATTTGATTTCTTTTTCAGCCGAAATGTCGAGTACCCAAAAGCCCATCGCTTGCCGAGTGTGTCTCTTGCACCATCCGTTGCGGTCCTGCCCTGCCTTTAAGGCAGGCAATGTGGCAGAGCGGCTCCGCCTAGTCGTATTGTTCCGGTATTGTTCGAAGTGTCTCTCCCCAAACCACCTCACCGACATGTGCTCAAGTGATGGGCGATGTCGTTTTTGTGAAGAGGCACATTACACCATGCTGCACTTTGGACCGCATAAGAGCAATGGGCTTCGTTTGTCCAAAGCGCGCGACGCGGAAAAGTCGTCACCGACATTGAAACCTCACGATGGAGCCAGGCCTCGTTTGTCTCGGTCTTCCCGTCAGAGAAGGACGACCACCAAAGGGGAGTATGCTGCCAGACCTCGTTTGTCGGAAACAGCGTGCGTTGAGAGCAGACCGGCCCCTGAAGGCGAAGACGACGAAGTGAGATTGGCACGTAGCATTCAGAATGCGGAGGTGTTGCGGTCTTTTCGCCCTTTTCTGCGCGCTGATCCAAAAAGAGGATCTCAGTCGTCACGGCGCTCTGGTAAAAGGTCGAGTTTACCGAAAGACGAGCGCCGCCATCGTGGCCATGGTAGACAACGGCCCACTCAACGCCAGTCAAATAGTGGCTCTCAACGCTACTCCAATAGTGGCTCTCAACGCCGGTCCTCGCCTTCACTGTTGCCAAGTTTGCAACAAGTGACTTCGCTGCTCCCCACGGCGGTTGTCAAGGTGATCGATCGTGGTTACATGCATCGGATTCGGGCCCTGATAGATCACTGCGCTGAAACGTCCATAACTTCGCATCGAATAGTCCGCCAGCTTGGGTTGTCATCAACGATGGTTGATTCGCATGAAGTGCGATCCGTAACCCTTCGAGCGAACTATGAATCTAACCAGTCGGTGACAACCCAGGCTAGAGTGGTTACACATTTTACGCGCATAACGCCGCGAAAGAACTTGGACACATCTATCAGGGCTAATTTCACGAACCTGATGCTCGGTGACCCCAACTTTTTCGTTTCGTCCCCCGTCGGCATGGTGTTAGGGGTAGATGTGTACCCGAAAATTATTCAGCCTGGTATTTTTCCTTGTGGTTTGGGGGGACTGGTGGCACAGAACTCCATTTTCGGCTGGCTGGTATCGGGCTCGATTGCCCAATAATAGACACACGATAGATACATAAGTTAAATTAAGAATAATAAAAAATGGTACAATAAATGTAACTTTATTCTTAGTTGTTTGGTTGCAATTGGTGCAGCAGAAGAAATTTCTATATATGAAGTTAAAGATTGCAGATCATTTTAATATACACTTCACTTCGGCAATCAATACGTGATTGCTTAGCAGGCAAGGAGGCAGGCTCGGCGACTGATCGCGAGCGACAAGTTAAGAGTCGATAAGAAGGTTAACAACGTAACCAGCTTACGTGATTTAAATAATCTTTTACTTTAGGGTTGCAGCCTAAACACAATTGCTGTTTTTAGTATGCTAATTTTATTTTATTTTTCAGGCTCCTCTCTGCTGATGTCGTCGCTTTCTGCATCTTCGGCTAAAATGGACGTGCTTAATTTCTCTTCGACTCCACGGGATTTTGACTGGAGCGTGGCATTCCCGCTGTTGCCACGTTCCTCTTTTCGTTTCGCAACCCACAGTTGGAACATTTCGGCGTTATGACGTTTGGCAATCCGCATTTGTAACAAAAGTCATTTTGCTCCAACGACATACAATCCATAAATGCGTGGCCCTGCTGACGACAGTTCCAACAAATCAACACCCGTTTTCCAGACTGCTGTTGTTGCAAACTTGTCCCCAGGGGCCTCGCTGCTGCCAGTTCTTCGACCATAGCTTCATCATTATCGATGTCCAGATCAATCTGCATGTCCATCGCCAATTCGCTAACTTGACGTGGATACCTCGTCACAGGCTGCTGACCACTGCGCATCTCACGCCTTGGAAACGCCCGCTCAACTTCATTACATTCCTCGCGGAGATGTTCTATTGACCTCACTGCTATTGGATAAACGATCCGGCCAATATGCTCCTTGAGGTTCCGTTTAATAATTTTAACCACTTCGCCATCCGGCAAAAACGATGTTGATATTCGGGACCTTAATTTCCAAATTGCCTGGAAAAACGCATCAACAGATTCACCTGGTTGCTGTATTCGTTCAACCAGGTCCCTCATCGCCTCAAAGTTTGTTCGATTGCTGCTATACTGTCTCATCATGGCATTTCGCAAAGTCGGCCAGTCTGGAACATCCTTGGTTTTTATGTAAAGCCAAAACCACTCTTTTGCCTCGCCCGATAACAGCAAATGAAAATCGCGCATAATTGCATCCCATGACCACCTTTATTGGTTTTGAAGATGTTCAAGGTGAAATACAAAATCTTTTACCGACACACTTTTATTTCGTCCGTCGAACATCAACCCCCATTTGTCCATTTTTATGGCTCCTGAGAAGGACATAGGGTAGTAGTGGCTCATCCCGTACTGATTCGGTTGCGCAGCGTTATTGGGCCTACTCTCATCTTCTGTCATTGGCGGCTGCATAGTACAATACGAACGCTTTGGAAAATCATACCTGGCCGCTGGATTTTGGTTCAGTTTGAATTTATTATTGTCATAATCATATAAATAATTTGTTTTATTTACAGGTTGTGCCTGAAAAAACTCGCCTCTGTTTATGCCCCACCCAAAACGATCACCCCGTTCGTCCGAAGGATCACACGGAACAGGTGAGCCTTGTTGTGTCTGAGCACGTGCATTTATGATTGGTTGTAGCATATTTCTTATCTCTCCCATAATTCCTTCTAGACCTACTCTTAAGCCCTCCTGAATTTGGCTTTTTATTGCCCTATCTAAAGACGACTGTACATCTTGACACGCCTTCCCTACTAGGTCATTAACATGACTACTGTCTGCGCCAAGATTTAAAATTGCCTCTGCTCCAGGAATCGCATTTTCCGAGCTAGGAGATGGGACAGAAAAATCCTGATGATGCTCTGGGTTCCCTACATTTTTGGGTTTTGCTCCTTGCTGAGCGTAATTATTTTTACCATTAGCGGCCCTCTGTCGAGTGTGGTTATCGACTGCGTTTATAGTCTGTGACATATCATAGAAAATGCTGCCTGTATTATGCGCTTCGGCCCCAGGTGGGTTCTGACCGTCAGCCATGTTGCCTTTATTTGGTGTATTGTCTTTATGATGTTTCAGTTGAGGTGAGGAGCAATTTAGATCGAACCTTAAATGACGTCTCTGGTGAGCTGTTTTTTTGTATTCTTTGTGGGCTGAACTCATTAGAAGCCTGTATAAAAGAACCTATTTAAAATTTTTCTTTTGGACCCTTTTTTTGTTTTTTTTTATAAATTGGAATTTTTTTTCTTTAAATGAACAGATATATTCTAGGTGTGTGGGGCCAGTAGTAAAGGGTGCAATTCTTTGAGGGACTCGAAGAGTTTATTTTTTTTGTGGACATTATTTTTCAACACTATAAAAATAAGTTTTAACAGTGATTAATTATTGATTCGCAGTGTTTACCTATAGACAAACTAATTCAACTTCGGAAAATTTTTGTCTTTCATTATTGAATGTTTTGTCTTCGACCACAAAAAAGAAAGGTTTTGCACTTTTTCTTACAATGAGGCTCTTGCTAGCTGCTAGGTTGGCATACTATTGACAATCTAGGTCATAGGTTGGCATCACTATAAAAAAAAAACTTTGCTCCTTCCATTCAGGGTCGGATAAAGTTCCTATTTACACCACAATACAAGTATTTTTTTAAATTTTAAATTTTAAAAGAAAAATAGGTTATTGTGAGCATAATTTTTTTTTTTTTTTTTTTTTATGCGTGATACTGTGCATTTGGCTTAGAATGTGTTATATTCTCGCCAGGCCACCAGTCAAACACCTATAAAAAAAAATTAAATGTTGTCTTTCTTTCTTAGCTTGACACAAACGAAATTATAATTTAACAAAACTGGAATTGAAGTGAATTGAAACAGGTTCGTTTCATTGGCTAGCAGCCATTCAATCTATGGTTTATTGAGACATTCCTAGTTGGGTGCTTTTAGCCCATAGTTTAAAGATTCAAGCCAAGACACTCTGTGGCCAAAAATGTCCCGAGGAAGCATGATTGAACGCTGCGCTTGTATTATTGGTTGGGCGCCATATTGTTACGTGACCCTTGTGATCGTACCTGGCATGATTGTGCCCCAGCTAGCTCATGGTTTTAGGGCGCTGTTCTTAACCCATCATGCCAGGTCGAGGGTGCAACAATAACTTCCGATTTGTACCGGAAGTATAGTTATAAAATCTAAAAACAAAATAAAATCAAACCAAAATTAAAATCAAATCAAAAGTAATTTACTCAAACTGAATACAACTGAATTTTAATTAAATTAAAGCGAAAGAAAAAAAAACAACCTTGAACAGAAGACGAAAGATAAAAAAAACACAATACCAGCAAGCCAACAACCAATCACTATTAAGACGGGGTAGAGATGTTAGCCCCTTTTTGCACCCACCCAACCATGGTTATCTCTGAGTCGAATATATAAGATAACCCAAAAAAAAAAATGAACGCGTGAAAACTAAATGAAAATGCCCAACTCAATCATTATACCCCTCTTGAACGCCCCTGTACTGTGGCCCCCTTCACGAAACAAATTAGCAATCCATTTTTTTTTTTTTACTTAATAATATTTACATATTTATTAAATTTACTAAAAAAAAAACTTTGCAGGATGACGCTGACGCTGAAGAACACCAGCAGCGCAGTGAAAATCGGGAAGGACCTCTCCCTTCCGTTCAACACTAAGCGAGGTTTCAGACAAGGTGATTCCTTATCGTGTGACTTCTTTAATATAGTCATGGAGAAGATCATCCGAGCTGCTGACCTGAGACGCAGCGGCACAATTTTCTATAAGAGTGTTATGCTGCTAGCGTATGCTGATGATATTGAAATCATTGGGCAAAATACGCGCGTAGTCAGTGCAGCATTCTCCAGGCTAGAAAAAGAGTCGAGTCGAATGGGTCTTGCAGTGAACGCAGATAAAACGAAGTATCTTGTGTCAACAAACAAACAGTCCCAGCGTCTTGGAAACCACGTCACTGTTGACAACACCTCCTTTGAGGTAGTGAAGGACTTTGTTTACCTGGGATCCAGCATTAACCCCTCTAACGATATCAGTATTGAGATTAAACGAAGGATAACTCTTGCCAACAGGTGTTACTTTGGGCTCAGTAGGCAATTGAGAAGCAGAGCTCTCTCTCGACGAACAAAACTGACGCTCTATAAGTCAATAATCATGCCCGTCCTACTATACGCATCACAAACCTGGACGTTGAGCAGCTCTGATGAAAGGACTTTGGGAGCGTTCGAGAGAAAAATCCTTCGCAAGATCTATGGTCCAATCTGCGTCAATGGCGAGTACCGAATACGATAGAACCACGAGCTGTATGAGGTTTATGCCGACATCGATATAGTCAAGCGTATTAAAATAGAGCGGCTTCGCTGGCTAGGTCATGTCGAGAGAATGAACGACGAAGCTCCAGCGAAAAAGATATTGGATTCGGTACCCAGCGGTGGCCAACGCAGACGAGGAAGACCGCATCTCCGTTGGAAAGACCAGGCATTGGATAACCTGACAACGCTTGGAGTTTCCGACTGGCGCCAGCAAGCGCATGACAAAAGAGGCTGGCGCAAATTCTTAGACCAGGCCAAAACCGACCAACGGTTATAAGCGCCATCTAAGTAAGTAAGTAAGTAAAAAAAAACTAACAAAATAAACAAGAAATTTTTTTTTTATGCAGAGAGTTGGCAACTCTATTAATTAATATGAGAATAATGAAATTAACTTAAAGCTAAAATTTAAAAATTACATATAAATTTGTTTTTCGTTCTAACACCCATCGAAATCTATTAAATAAAACATTAAATACAATATAAAAATAAAAAGATATAAGGATATATAAAATTATAAAAATATTTTTTTCTTATTCGGTACCATCAAAATTTTTAGGGCCTCTTAGGGTTAACAACAATAATTATTTTTTTTTTACAATGATGTGTTCATCATGACTTTATTATTTTTTTTTTTTGCCCCTACCTCAAAAAGCTCTTTTATGGACCTGGGACAAAAAAAGAGAAAACAACAAAAAAAGAAAATTCAATTTAAATTAACACCCCGAATAGGCTGAAAATTTTATAGGTTTCACATAGAAAAATTTTAAATCTATATAAATGAAGAGGTGTTTTGAATGAATCAATATTTATGTCCCTAAGGTGCCGATCTATATGGCAAAATCTAAAAATGGCTTTACGCCGTACTTTGAAAAATAAAAACAAAAGAGTTTCTTTTTTTGTTTAACCAAAAATTAACTAACTTTATTAAAATTATTCTCTGCTATATAAATCAAAAATTCCAGCATTTTATTTTGCTGCTGCTTCCAAAACTCCTCCCATGTTTTCCAATGTAAGTAATAAAACTTTAGTTAACCAATAGATTGATCTATTGTGCAACATCTTTTTGTTAAAGAGTTCTTTTCATTTCTTTCATTCACACTAGTTCTAATAATAATTATGCTGAGCTTGCAAAGTCAATGCAGTAACATTGTTTGCGTCAGTCGCTATGTAATACAAATCGTTTGACCCAGTGCCGTTATGAATGAAAGAAAATAAACAAAACGAAAATTAGTTTATCAATTGCAATTCTTTAAATTGTGCCGAATTTCAATTATACCGTAAGCTTGTTGTGCTGTGCCACTACACCCTTACCCTTAAGCGAAAAATTATTACTTGAAATAATTTTTAAAGATTGGAGAAGTTTAGGAGCAGCTTACATATTAGAGTTTTCATAAACAAATTTTTTTTTGTTACTTGTTTAATTTAGCAATATGTTTATAAGAGTTATTTACTTATATAATATACCATAGTTAAAATATTTTTTTTTTTTGTTTGACTTACAAAAGTATTTTTAAATTCTTAATGTTTAACTATTATAGTCTTTGCTTATAATTATGTTTTTCAGAAGATTTTTATATATTTTTTTTTTTTTTTTCTTTTTTGATATGTAGGGGCGTGTTGTCTTGGAACAATTTATATATGCTGTTAATTTCTACTAGTGAACATTCGATTTATTGTAATTTATAAAGTGCTATTTATGTATTTCTTTAAAATATTGTTGTGCAATAATTTATGTTTACCATTTATTTCTACTAGTGAATTTACACCTAATCTATCAATTATCTTATATGGTCCGTGAAAGGGACTCTGTAATTTCCTTTTATTTTCTAAACCTACGAAAACTAAATCACCTATTTCTAATGTTGCTTCATTCTTATTTCTATCATACTCTATTTGTCTTTTATGTTTAACTGTTTTAATCATATCTCTAGCCCTATTGATAGATGTTTTTAACCTAAGTTTTAATTCATTAGTGTAATCTTCTAAATTATAAATTTTGTCATGTTCATTTGTAATATCACTCGGAAGTGATGGTAGTTTACCAAATATTAGTTCATACGGTGCATATGATGTATCTACGTGAGGCGTAGTATTATACGCAAATGTGTAATAAGGGCCCCATTTATCCCATTCTTGGTCATCTGCAAAAGATAATAAATATTCGTTCAGAACCCTATGATTTCTTTCTAGAGCTCCAATAGTCGAAATAGTGGTGGTATGGAGTGGTGGTATGGAGTCGAAAAAATTTGTCGCGTGTCTAGCAATTTACATATGTTTGCCATCAATTCATTTTTAAATTCTGTACCGCAATCAGATTTAAGGGTCTTAAAACATCCGTATTTAAGTATGAAGTGTTCAACAAGCGTGGTTGCAATTGTCTTAGCTTCTTTTGCTGCGATAGGATGTGCTATGGTAAATTTGGTAAGTTCGCATTGGATAGTTAAAATATATCGATTTCCATTTGACATTTTTAATGGACCTACTGTGTCTATAGATACAGTTTCGAAACTTGTTGTTGGTGTATTCCTTATTGTTAAACTATCTTTGATATGTCTATGTATTTTATTTCTGTGACACTTTTCGCAGTTATTTATATATTCTTTCACCATTTTTCTCATGTTCTTCCAAATGTAGCGTTGTTTTAATTTCAAAATAGTTTTCCTGATTCCTAAATGTCCGTCTATTCGAGTATTATGATATTCATCTATCAATTTGTATTGTTGAAGAGTACTATTTATATTTCGTGGAGCTCTGTGTATTATTATCTTTATTGTCGAGGATTTATTAATTGTTAATTCATTATATTCTTTCTTGAATGCATTCATCTCGATATTCTTAAATATATAATCTTGATCACAAAGGGCTATTTCCTGTATCTGTGATTTATTTAAATAACAATGTAGTTTCTCCAACATCGTACCTAGGCGCGAAGGGTCATCACTACATGTTATGTGCACAATATCTTTGTTCAATTTTATGGCGAGTTTACAATTCTTTTTCAATATAAATTTCAATTTCTTTAAATACCTAACGTCATTGAAAGATGTACATGTGGAGGTGATCAGTCCCCTTATGAGATAAGTCATTGCCTTCAATGCGCTCTTGGTGGGTACCCATATTCTTCATTATACTCGCATTATCGTTTTTTCTTACATCACTCGCATTATTATTTATTTTCTGTTTCGCCTTGCTCCTTGTTATTGCTAAAATATCTTTCTCTCTACTTGTAGGAATCATATTTTTTAAAATTTCGCTATCATATTTTATTCTAGACAATGCATCAGCGTTTGTGTTTATTTTACCTTGTTTGTACACAATTTCGAAATGATAATCTGACAGGTCTACTCGAATTCTTGTCATTTTTGACGATGGGTTTCTGTGAGAAAATAACGATACCAAAGGTCTATGGTCAGTGACCACTATAAACTTTCTACCAAAAAGATATGGTTTGAAGAAATTTATGCCCCAGTGTATGGCTAACAATTCCTTTTCGATTATTGGTTTATTTTTAATATTTTAACACGTTGACGGACAGTTGCGTCTATAGCCGTCAAGTTCAAGTTCACTATGTGACATGACGGCAATAGCCGTCCAATACGAAACGGTCGTTTTTAGACACTGCGGCTGTAGCAGCATATAATGTATAATAATTATAAAATTATAATAAATTTATTTGTCATTTATTTATTTTTGTTTGATCATGAACTAACATTTCGTGTAAAACTCCCAAAAATACTTTGTTGCTCACAAAAAATTGCTTATTTCAGTCATTAAACCTGTCATTTACGTTTTTAAATTTTTGCTGTTATAGCCGCCATCGTCCCATTACATAGTGTCTGGAGTCCGCTGGCGCCATGACGGTTGTAGCCGCAACCTAATTAAAGGTGCTGAATTAATCAAAATTAAGTGTATTTAATTCTTTCTTGAATGCATTCATCTCGATATTCTTAAATATATAATCTTGATCACAAAGGGCTATTTCCTGTATCTGTGATTTATTTAAATAACAATGTAGTTTCTCCAACATCGTACCTAGGCGCGAAGGGTCATCACTACATGTTATGTGCACAATATCTTTGTTCAATTTTATGGCGAGTTTACAATTCTTTTTCAATATAAATTTCAATTTCTTTAAATACCTAACGTCATTGAAAGATGTACATGTGGAGGTGATCAGTCCCCTTATGAGATAAGTCATTGCCTTCAATGCGCTCTTGGTGGGTACCCATATTCTTCATTATACTCGCATTATCGTTTTTTCTTACATCACTCGCATTATTATTTATTTTCTGTTTCGCCTTGCTCCTTGTTATTGCTAAAATATCTTTCTCTCTACTTGTAGGAATCATATTTTTTAAAATTTCGCTATCATATTTTATTCTAGACAATGCATCAGCGTTTGTGTTTATTTTACCTTGTTTGTACACAATTTCGAAATGATAATCTGACAGGTCTACTCGAATTCTTGTCATTTTTGACGATGGGTTTCTGTGAGAAAATAACGATACCAAAGGTCTATGGTCAGTGACCACTATAAACTTTCTACCAAAAAGATATGGTTTGAAGAAATTTATGCCCCAGTGTATGGCTAACAATTCCTTTTCGATTATTGGTTTATTTTTAATATTTTAACACGTTGACGGACAGTTGCGTCTATAGCCGTCAAGTTCAAGTTTACTATGTGACATGACGGCAATAGCCGTCCAATACGAAACGGTCGTTTTTAGACACTGCGGCTGTAGCAGCATATAATGTATAATAATTATAAAATTATAATAAATTTATTTGTCATTTATTTATTTTTGTTTGATCATGAACTAACATTTCGTGTAAAACTCCCAAAAATACTTTGTTGCTCACAAAAAATTGCTTATTTCAGTCATTAAACCTGTCATTTACGTTTTTAAATTTTTGCTGTTATAGCCGCCATCGTCCCATTACATAGTGTCTGGAGTCCGCTGGCGCCATGACGGTTGTAGCCGCAACCTAATTAAAGGTGCTGAATTAATCAAAATTAAGTGTATTTAAGCAGAAAGAGTAAAACTATACTTCTAATATTCTAAAAATTACAAAAACATATAGTGTCAATTTTCGAATTTCACTTGTTTCTACTGTCCGTCAACGTGTTAAAATGGTCATTATAATTTATGCACATGTATATAACTCATTTTTACAAATTAAATTAATACAATTTTAGTAAGTTTCTGTGAGAAGAAAAAAAAATAGAACGACAAAAATTTGTTTGATTTTTTCCAGTTATCTATTCAAACAACAGCAATTTATCAATAATTCTGAAATTGCTCAAATCAATTTAACTCATCAAATCAATTCACTACAAAAAGGACAAATCATAAAGTTAACTAAAATTAGCAAAGTTGTATGTAAATGAAACTATAATATTTATATTTAGTAACGATTAAAATAACTAGAACTAATATTTATTTCTAAAGTAGAATACAAGATACGAATTTTTTTTTGTCAAATATTTTATATTTTTTTTTTTTTTTTGCATTTTGCTGCGCTCGCTTCCTTTTAAACAGCTCAATTATTATATTTTATGGTTTTCTTAAATTCGCCCACGCAATTTTTATTTTTCGTTAGTTCAGTTATAAATTAAATGCTTAGTTCTTGCCATAAACATTCCCATCCGAGTAGGCAATGTACAGGAAATAGTCTTCCTCATGATGTTCCTGGTAAAGTGAACCCATTGTAGCAGAAGTTGGTGGAATTACATTGTTGACGAAGAAAAAGAGAGCGTCTTCGGGACGCAAGTGAATGCGCTTGCGAATCAAGAAATAAAATTGACCAACAGTTAAATCTGATGGCACGAGATACTTCTTTTTGTCCAAGTCACCGATGCGTGCTTTTGGTGCCTTCTCTACAATAACAGGCACTCGATCTGGATATTTTCTGCGAATTTTATCGCCTTCAGCGCGTCTCTTCTCGAAAGGATGTTCCTCCTTGTACTGGAATTTCATTTTATATCTTTATTGATTTGTCTTATTTAATTTTCAATATGATTAAAATTTGTTTTTTTCTTTTAATGCTGCCTGTAATTTTTGTATGACTTGCTCTTTGCTCACTACGTTTTAAATTTGGTCTGAATGAAGGATTGTGAGACAGGAACTTTGCAAGATTGGCGTTGGATTGTAGTTGCAGGAGTTGAAGGTGGCAGGATAGCAGGTCGCAGGATCGTAGGTCACAGGATCGCAGGTCGCAGGATCGCAGGTCGCAGGATCGCAGGTCGCAAGATCGCAGGTCGCAGGATCGCCATGAAGAGGTGTTTTGAATGAATCAATATTTATGTCCCTAAGGTGCCGATCTATATGGCAAAATCTAAAAATGGCTTTACGCCGTACTTTGAAAAATAAAAACAAAAGAGTTTCTTTTTTTGTTTAACCAAAAATTAACTAACTTTATTAAAATTATTCTCTGCTATATAAATCAAAAATACCAGCATTTTATTTTGCTGCTGCTTCCAAAACTCCTCCCATGTTTTCCAATGTAAGTAATAAAACTTTAGTTAACCAATAGATTGATCTATTGTGCAACATCTTTTTGTTAAAGAGTTCTTTTCATTTCTTTCATTCACACTAGTTCTAATAATAATTATGCTGAGCTTGCAAAGTCAATGCAGTAACATTGTTTGCGTCAGTCGCTATGTAATACAAATCGTTTGACCCAGTGCCGTTATGAATGAAAGAAAATAAACAAAACGAAAATTAGTTTATCAATTGCAATTCTTTAAATTTTGCCGAATTTCAATTATACCGTAAGCTTGTTGTGCTGTGCCACTACATAAAATCTAAGTTCACGAAAATACCACTATATAAAGAAAAACATGAAAATTTAGCTTAATATAAAATTAATATAAAATTACTTATTAAATGAAATTTAAATTTAAATTATGAAAATTGGACTAAATTTTTTTAAACCAAATAAGAATAAAAAAAAACATATCATAAATGGCGATCCGCCACAGCAACCATTTTCTGCGCCGTTCGTTTGCTTGCTTTGTTCCAAATTCGGTACCCTATCTGACGCACTTTCGGAACCCCTGGTCTTTTTCTAAAGTTCGGTAAAGGTTTCCGAACTGTTCGTTCGAACTTTCCGAACTTGTTCGTTCGAACTTTCCGAACTGTTATAAATTTTTTCTTTATTTTAAAGCGCAGGGTAGCACCATCACGAAATTTAGTTTTCAAAATTTTTTTTACGCACAGTGATTGCACTATTCCTTTTTCTTTATATATATAACATAAACATATGTGAATATATAAAAAATAATAAGGAGAAAGATTGTGGCCGACTTATCTTTATTCGGTGCGGTCCTGGCACACCGTATCCTTAATTTTTTTCGCCTTGTCTGCGCTGCGACCACACTGTATAAATATTAAGTTAGTTTCTTTACTTCATTTTTTTCCATTTACATCACTTACATCTTTTCTTCCTTGCTTTTAAATTTCCTCACAAAAATGTAAATTCCTATAATTAAGAAATCCTATATTAGTTCCTTATTATAATTATACTAAGAAAATCTGAAGCTTTTAAAGAACATAATCGAAAACTTTGAAATTATTAAATTAATCAATCACTCTTCTTTTTGCTGCTAATTTGAATGCAATTATATTAATTAATTTCTCGTCGGCGCCACTGCTTTCCCTCTCAATCCTTGTATGGTGGTGGTTTTTTGCGTGTTCACTTTTTTTTTTTAACAAGACTTTTCACTTTTTTATTAACTTTCTTACACCAACTGTTTTAGTTCAAGCTTTGCACTATATTAAAATTCTATTTAATTTTCATGGCCTGAGTAACCCCTATAGCTGTGTTCTAAACCGTACTTTTCCATCCTTTGCATATATTTTTCATACTCCTCTACCCTTTATGTATAAAGTTTTTCCAATTGAATCTGTCTGTCTGAAAAAAAAGTTTCATAATCAAATATCTTTCAGACTCTATATCTTTCTTTATCTGCTATTATTTTCCTTTTTTTCTTAGCCTATCCACCACCCCTGACTAGGTATAACAGTTGAGTTCTACGCGCTGCTTTATCGACTTCGATTTATGTTCGGATTAACATTCGGATTGTAACAAAAACAAACAGACCAACATGGAGGAACGAGGTAGCTGAAAGAAGGTAAGAATTTTGTTTGATGTTTTATTATCAAAATAATACATATTAATAATCTTTTATTCTTTTTTTTTTCAGGTGTTTAAATATACTCCACACCATGGATACTCCCGTCTGCATGGATCTGCAGCCAATTTGCTGTACGGCGTGAACAAAGATGAGTATATTTTACAACAAAAATGTCTTTTTTATTAACCCTTTTCTGTCTTTCAGATATCTGTGCCCCGCAACATCTTAGCTGAAGTTTCTTCATTTTAATATTTTACGAATAATTATAATTTTTTAATTTATTTCTTTTTTCAGGTGCACTTTTGGATGGATGGATGGACGGACGGATGGATGGACGGACGGATTGACTGACGGACGGATGGACGGACTAAGCAATTTGTGTCCGTATCAAAGTGGTCGGGTACCAGAGTCCCGAATATCAGACTTAATTCCACTGTAAAGCCTAGTACTCTACTCGTTTGCGTGAAATTCCGCTTGCAACATTCATTTTTTTTGTTACGTAAAAATTCTGACAAATATTTTGTTGCGAAGAAATTGAAAACTTTGAGTAAGTCATTCTTTACGCTGCAGCTACACGTTCAAGAAATTGCTTTCAAGTTGATCACACATTGTTTTTTTTTTTTTTAAACTAAGCCAACGCTCAGGGAATGCCCCCTTTAAATGCGCAAGCATTGTGTTGGTTTCGAAGAGAGGTGATAGTTTAGAAGGAGAGCGGAAAGGTGGAGTAATGACGGTGAAGGTTTGTTTTAAATTTGCACAGCTTGAATCCGTCGGGAAACACAGACACAGGGAGACTATTCCACAATCTTACAGTGCGGCCAAAGAACGAATTTTCTCTGAAATGCGAAGTTCTGTTGGACACAGCGGCAATGGTACGGGGATGGGCTTGGAGAGCTGCCCTAGTGGATCTAGGAAACACATGTGCTGTTGGCGTCAGGCCGCGTATTTCCCTTGAACACTTCCCGTGGTAATACCTATACAGAAGGCTCAGGCAACCAACATTGCGTCGATGTCCAAAAGAGTTGAGGGCAATGAAATGTTTTCATCCCCTATCAAATATATCGCACGTCGTTGAATTCGGTCCAGAAGTCCAAATAAGATCTTGAAGCCCCTGCCCAAATGTGCGAATTGTACTCCATTTTTGGCCTAATATATGTGGTTAGATAGTGCGAAGGTCAACTGGAGTGAAGAATTTTTTGCACCGTTTTAAAAAACCTAGACAATTGGCCGCTTCTTTCGACACATCGAATATATGATCATTCCAGCGAAGATCGGACTGTATCGATATGCCCAGAACGCCAAGAGCTGCTGACTCTGCAATATCCATACCGTTCATATTAAGGAGTGCTAAGGGACAATTCACTCGCTTGTGGGTTAACAAACAGCATTGGGTCTTGCTTGCAATAAACTCGACTCTATTAGCAAGACCCCACTCGGAGATTTTTTCAAGTCGCTAATAAGTGTGTCATTCATATTTTGCCTCATTCTCTCAACCTCCAAAGAGCTCGGGCGTTTTTCAAAGGAATAAGAATGACAAATGCTGCTGTCGTCCGCAAACGAATGAATTGGGTTATGTGTCAACGACAGAAGGTCGTTGATAAAAACCAAGAACAAAGTTGGTGAAAGGACTGAACCCTGCGGTACTTCTGCATCGATGGCGTGTTTATTGGAAGAAATACCGTCGATCACGACACGAATCGATCTGTCTTTGAGAAAACATGTGATCCATCGAGCAAAGTTACTACCGACACCATATGCAATTAGTTTTGCCACGAGTGCTTTATGCCACACTCGGTCAAACGCCTTTGAAATATCTAGAGCGACAACCTTACTCTCACCAAAAAAGTGAACACAATGGTTCCACTTCTCTGTCAGATACGCCATTAGGTCACCAGTATAGCGACCCTTACGAAAGCCATACTGACGGTCACTGAGCAATTCGTTGTGCTCCAGATAGTTCATCAGGTGGAAGTTTATTACACTCTCCATGACCTTGGAAAGCGCAGAGCATATCGCAATGGGACGATAGTTTGCAGGGTTCGTGGCATCACCCTTTTTGGGTATTGGCTGGACATTCGCAACCTTCCAACAAGATGGAAATACTCCTGTCCTGTTGGAGATGTTGAAGAGGTTACGCAATGGCCAAGCCAATGTAGAAGCACACGTTTTAAGCACAATTGGTGGTATGCCATCGGGAACAGAGGCTTTTTTGATATTGAGATTTGCGAGAACCCTTTTAACTGATTTTGTTCGAAAGTAAATCTCCTGCATTGCAGATGATGCGATCCCAACAAGAGGCAGTGGCTGATTGCTAGCCGGGATTGTGGAGTTCTGTGCAAACAATCCAGCCAACAGGTTCGCTTTATCAGCCGGGTCAGTGAAGATAAGGTCATCTTTTAAAAGAGCTCGGATAGACGAAAACGTCTGATTCTTTACTCTTTTAACAAATGACCAAAAGTTTTTGCTCCCTTTGGGACAGAGAAGAACCTGTTCTCTGACGCGAGTCTCAAGCAGAAACTTTTCGCGCTTTAAAACTGTATTACAGCGATTCCTAGCCTTAATGCGAAGTCTTTTGGTAACAGCATTCTTATTAGAGTGCCAATTCTGAAAGGCTTCCTCTTTGTACCTGACTGCAATCCTGCAAGTCTCATTAAACCAGGAGTGGTCTTTTGGTTTAATGCTACGCAGTTTATTGGGGATGAAAGACCTCATACCCAATAAAATAATTTCTTGCACCATTAGAGCCGCGGCATTCACGTTTCTATCAGCGAAACATAATTTCCAATTAAAGTTGCGGTAAAAGTTGTTTAACGCAATCCAATTTACCCTTTCATAAAAGCAGGCTGTTCTCTTCGGGGCTTTAGCCGTAGAGGGGTGTAGGTTAGAATATGAAAAAGCAGCAGATATGGTACAGTGGTCCGAATTACCAAGAGGTGCGTTGACACTCACATCATATTTTTCATGATGAGAAGTCAGAAAAAGGTCTAGGATTTTTTGGCTTCGCAGACCAACTCTGGGAATGTAGGTTGGTTCTTTCACTAATTGAATCAATTGGTTCGATTCAGCAAAAAGCTCAACATATTGCCCTTCTGAAGTTGTTTGGCCCGAGTGACATAACCAAGCCGGGTTGTGGACATTAAAATCGCCGGTAACAACGATTTCACTGTCAGGAAACAATCCCAAAATATGCGTAATCGAATCAGAGAGAGAGTCCAGTTTGTTAAAAGTGGATTCTCTCCCTAAATTCGGACTTCTATATACGTAGCAGAAGTGTAGCAAATGCGAGCGGACCCTAAGCTCAACCCACATAGAGCTAAACTCCGGATCGGCCACACTCGGTCGGACCCTTTTGGCATCGGTACGCTACATCTGCACGAATGTAAAGGGCGATGCCCCTACGCAAAGAAAACAATGGCAGTAAGTGATACCCAGGTATATGAAAATCCAGTGGATCTGCATCCTCGCCCACCTGGGTCTCACTTAGTGCCATTATTTGAGGCCTATTCAGAGTACAATATGCATAGACTGAGAAAAAATTCGTTCTCAGTCCACGAACATTGCAAAAATCCATGCGAAAATGACCCGACATTTTCGCTCAGTGCAAATTTTTAAACAAACAAGGGCATAAAAGGTAATTAGTTGCTACTGCAAAAAAGATTGAACACTGAGAGTATACAAACAAATGTGCAGAGGCAAGTGTTATGCCTTTACCTCAGCACAATTAAGCCCACAGTGCAACCTTTCTCACAGACGCAACTAATCGGTTAGGATAGGGGAGTTGACGGACACGAAAGAAACAACAATTACTTACGGAGCGAGGAGCATAGAAAAGCCCCTCGCGTGGTTGTCAAAAAAAATATCGCGACGGCTGTAGCTGTATTGTTGTTGCCGCTAGCTGCTTCAACCAAACTGGTTGCAATATATTAATGTTGTTGTTGTTATGCGGTTTTTTTTTTTTTTATTTGTTTTTTATTTTTTTTGTTTCCTATTTGTTTGTTTTCGTTGATTTTGTATTATTGTTGGAGTAGTCGAACTTTTAATATTATGTTCTTTGTAATTTAACACTTAACACTTGGTTGCAGTACATTATTGTTGTTGTTGTTATGCCGCTGTTTTTTTTTTTATTTTTTTTTGTTTGTTATTTGTTTGTTTTCGTTGATTTTGATATTATTGTTGAAGTAGCCGAACTTTTTACATAATTTTGTTTTTAATTTCACACTTAACATAAAACACTAAACACAGGACAAATGATTTATTCGACAATAGACAATAATTAAACGATAGCACGAACACAGTCACACACGCACGACCTCGAACCGATGGAGGCTGAATTTGTATATGCAAAAAAAACAAAAAAAAAGAAAAAGAAAAAAAAAAAAACTAATATGTATATTTTTTTTTTGTTTTCAGAACAATTTTAGATTGATTTAAAAAAGTTTAAGCGGGCTTATAAAAAGTTTTAAAAAAACAGGGAACACATAGACGAATATTAAATTTATTATTTATATAAAATTGTTAAATAACACGGCGATACTTTTACAAATACGACATAAACCAAGGCGGACGATTTCACGGCGCGTTTAACCACTTTGAGTGCACGATCATTACTCAAAAAATCAATGAGAAATGAAAAATTGATATCAAGCTGGTTTTCAAGTTCGAAAAGTTTGACTGTGTTAGTAAAAAAGTGTGAATGTGTATTATTGGTTGGGCGCCATATTGTTACGTGACCCTTGTGATCGTACCTGGCATGATTGTGCCCCAGCTAGCTCACTGTTTTAGGGCGCTGTTCTTAACCCATCATGCCAGGTCGAGGGTGCAACAATAACTTCCGATTTGTACCGGAAGTATAGTTATAAAATCTTAAAACAAAATAAAATCAAACCAAAATTAAAATCAAATCAAAAGTAATTTACTCAAACTGAATACAACTGAATTTTAATTAAATTAAAGCGAAAGAAAAAAAAACAACCTTGAACAGAAGACGAAAGATAAAAAAAACACAATACCAGCAAGCCAACAACCAATCACTATTAAGACGGGGTAGAGATGTTAGCCCCTTTTTACACCCACCCAACCATGGTTATCTCTGAGTCGAATATATAAGATAACCCAAAAAAAAAAATGAATGCGTGAAAACTAAATGAAAATGCCCAACTCAATCATTATACCCCTCTTGAACGCCCCTGTACTGTGGCCCCCTTCACGAAACAAATTAGCAATCCATTTTTTTTTTTTACTTAATAATATTTACATATTTATTAAATTTACTAAAAAAAAAACTTTGCAGGATGACGCTGACGCTGAAGAACACCAGCAGCGCAGTGAAAATCGGGAAGGACCTCTCCCTTCCGTTCAACACCAAGCGAGGTTTCAGACAAGGTGATTCCTTATCGTGTGACTTCTTTAATATAGTCATGGAGAAGATCATCCGAGCTGCTGACCTGAGACGCAGCGGCACAATTTTCTATAAGAGTGTTATGCTGCTAGCGTATGCTGATGATATTGAAATCATTGGGCAAAATACGCGCGTAGTCAGTGCAGCATTCTCCAGGCTAGAAAAAGAGTCAAGTCGAATGGGTCTTGCAGTGAACGCAGATAAAACGAAGTATCTTGTGTCAACAAACAAACAGTCCCAGCGTCTTGGAAACCACGTCACTGTTGACAACACCTCCTTTGAGGTAGTGAAGGACTTTGTTTACCTGGGATCCAGCATTAACCCCTCTAACGATATCAGTATTGAGATTAAACGAAGGATAACTCTTGCCAACAGGTGTTACTTTGGGCTCAGTAGGCAATTGAGAAGCAGAGCTCTCTCTCGACGAACAAAACTGACGCTCTATAATTCAATAATCATGCCCGTCCTACTATACGCATCACAAACCTGGACGTTGAGCAGCTCTGATGAAAGGACTTTGGGAGCGTTCGAGAGAAAAATCCTTCGCAAGATCTATTGTCCAATCTGCGTCAATGGCGAGTACCGAATACGATGGAACCACGAGCTGTATGAGCTATATGCCGACATCGATATAGTCAAGCGTATTAAAATAGAGCGGCTTCGCTGGCTAGGTCATGTCGAGAGAATGAACGACGAAGCTCCAGCGAAAAAGATATTGGATTCGGTACCCAACGGGAGCCAACGCAGACGAGGAAGACCGCATCTTCGTTGGAAAGACCAGGCATTGGATAACCTGACAACGCTTGGAGTTTCCAACTGGCGCCAGCAAGCGCACGACAAAAGAGGCTGGCGCAAATTCTTAGACCAGGCCAAAACCGACCAACGGTTGTAAGCGCCATCTAAGTAAGTAAGTAAGTAAAAAAAAACTAACAAAATAAACAAAAAATTTTTTTTTTTTATGCAGAGAGTTGGCAACTCTATTAATTAATATGAGAATAATGAAATAAACTTAAAGCTAAAATTTAAAAATTACATATAAATTTGTTTTTCGATCTAACACCCATGGAAATCTATTAAATAAAACATTAAATACAATAAAAAAATAAAAAGATACAAGGCTATATATAAAATTATAAAAATATTTTTTTCTTATTCGGTACCATCAAAATTTTTAGGGCCTCTTAGGGTTAACAACAATAATTATTTTTTTTTTACAATGATGTGTTCATCATGACTTTATTATTTTTTTTTTTTTTTGCCCCTACCTCAAAGAGCTCTTTTATGGACCTGGGACAAAAATAGAGAAAACAACAAAAAAAGAAAAAAACTCAATTTAAATTAACACCCCGTATAGGCTGAAAATTTTATAAGTTTCACATAGAAAAATTTTAAATCTATATAAAATCTAAGTTCACGAAAATACCACTATATAAAGAAAAACATGAAAATTTAGCTTAATATAAAATTAATATAAAATTACTTATTAAATGAAATTTAAATTTAAATTATGAAAATTGGACTAAATTTTTTTAAACCAAATAAGAATAAAAAAAAACATATCATAAATGGCGATCCGCCACAGCAACCATTTTCTGCGCTTTTCAGTGATTGCACTATTCCTTTTTCTTTATATATATAACATAAACATATGTGAATATATAAAAAATAATAAGGAGAAAGATTGTGGCCGACTTATCTTATTTCGGTGCAGTCCTGGCACACCGTAGCCTTAATTTTTTTCGCCTTGTCTGCGCTGCGACCACACTGTATAAATATAAAGTTAGTTTCTTTACTTCATTTTTTTCCATTTACATCACTTACATCTTTTCTTCCTTGCTTTTAAATTTCCTCACAAAAATGTAAATTCCTATAATTAAGAAATCCTACATTAGGAATATAATTATACTATAATTATAATAAGGAATGCTGCTTTATCGACTTCGATTCATGTTCGGATTGACATTCGGATTGCAACAAAAACAAACAGACCAACATGGAGGATCAAAATAATACACATAAATTATCTTTTATTCTTTATTTTTCAGGTGTTTAAATATACTCCACACCATGGATACTCCCGTCGGCATGGATCTGCAGCCAATTTGCTGTACGGCGTGAACAAAGATGAGTATATTTTGCAACAAAAATTTCTTTGTTATTAACCCTTTTCTGTCTTTCAGATATCTGTGCCCCGCATCATCTTAGCTGAAGTTTCTTCATTTTAATATTTTATGAATAATTATAATTTTTTAATTTATTTCTTTTTTCAGGTGCACTTTTGGATGGATGCATGGACGGACGGATGGATGGACGGACGGATTGACTGACGGACGGATGGACGGACTAAGCAATTTGTGTCCGTATCAAAGTGTTCAGGTACCAAAGTCCCGAATATCAGACTTAATTCCACTGTAAAGCCTAGTACTCTACTCGTTTGCGTGAAATTCCGCTTGCAACTTTCATTTTTTTTTGTTACGTGAAAATTCTGACAAATATTTTGTTGAGAAGAAATTGAAATCTTTAAGAAAGTCATGCTTTACGCTGCAGCTACACGTTCAAGAAATTGCTTTCAAGTTGATCACACATAGTACTTGTCAAAATTCATTCGAATTGATAGCTGTGACGTAGGCTGTGCGCAACTTGATAGTCAATTTTATTTTCAAGATGCCATCGTCAAGGCAACAACTCAATTTATTTACAAAAACTGTGATCAGCTGTTTAACTTGACCGTCAAGTTGCCTCACGACTTGAAATGGTAAATTGATATCAAGCTGGTTTTCAAGTTCGAAAAGTTTGACTATGTTAGTAAAAAAGTGTGAATGTGTAGCAACCTGAAAGGCAACTTGAAAGAAAAATTTAACGTGTAGCCACCAAGTTACTTCTCAAAATAGAGAAAAGTAAATAAATAAAAACAAAAATTTACAACTGTCACTTTTCACTTCAAAATAAATTGAAGGCAGTTCAATTAAATTATCGTAAAAAAATGTTGCAAGAGAAACGTTGCGAGTATTTTTCACAGCGGAATAGAGGGAATAAATCAATGGGCCGAGTGAATAAAAATGTAGTTCAAGCTATAACTAGCAAATTTCAAGTTTAAACTAGTTTTGAGATGAATAAAAATTTCAGTTAAAGCTAGTGCTTTTTGCAGTCTAGTACAAACTAGTTTTTCCAGCGTTTGCTGGAAATAAGTGTGAATAAAAACTAGTATGTACTTTAAATAACTAGTTTAAACTTAATTTTTTTAAGCCTGTCATTGAGGTGCTGAAAATAAAACTTATTTTTAGTTGTTTTAATAAAAAGTGCTTTGAAAAATTTTGTTTATTCAAATATGTCCAAAATTTTTTTATTATTGTAGAGAATTGAACAAGTTGCTAGAAAAAAATTAAAAAAATATATTTTGTACTCCAACATGGTTTTATAGAGCTCCAAACTGGCGGCAGAGAGAAAAACGGGGCCTCGTGGTTGCAGCGCTGGGAGTCGCAAAAATTGTCCGATCTGGAAAAAGTTCCTCCCTCACTGATGGCACTTGCGATTTTTTAAATAAAATTTTATAGCTTTTAAATATGTCAAAAAATTTTGCACTGCTTTTGTCACTTGTCACGCATCGTGCCACAAGATATATATCTAATGATCAACACAAACTGACAGAGTTACCAAATTGTTTTTCTTTTAGTCATGCTATACAATTATAAGAAAAATATACATATTTGTTAACATTGGCAACTCCCAAACAGCTTCTGTCAGCTGAGTTTACTGCCACATATGTTTTAATTTTCCAGTACTAGCTATCACTTTTCAGTACTAGCTATGTAGTACTAGCAATGTTTTATTCACACTTTTTGTAGTTTAAACTTTTCAGCATAGCTAGTACTGAAAAGTTTAAGCTAGCGCTAGTACTTAGTACTACATAGTATAAGCTACTTTTTTATTCACTCGGCCCAATAGCAACCCGTCATAGCAACACGCAACAACTATGATATAGACACTTTGAAAAATAAATGAACAATACAAAATGAATACTGATTACACTGCGCGATGGACGTTCTGGTGCCGGAGATTTTTCAGCTGATTATAGACAAATTGGGTTTCCTGATTTCAAATATGAACTCCGTTTTTCTCCATCAGCTTGAGTTTTTTAGCTATAGGCAAAAACATGAAAATCAGTTTTTTTTTTCTAATAATTTCGCTAAATCTGTTATATTGATCTACCGATTTGTATTACTATGACTGAGTTCAACGAAGACATAGTAGACCTTTCAATTTTTGCACATTCAATAACAAAATCTTTGGCAGATTGGAAGATATCGACGTTAAAAGTCAAAAAAATTTCACAATATTACGTAGGCTTTTATTAATATTACGTAACTTTTTTTTGAAACCCTTGTATCTTTGATATTTTTCAACGAATTTACAAAAACTGTTTTTTACTTGGTTGAAAATCTTTGGAATTTTAATAAACATTTTGGTTTTTTTATTATCTTGCATATTTTCAAAGAGATTGAAAAAACAAACAGTTTTGTACGTTCAATTTTATTAAAATGCTCACTACTTTTATATAAAACTCTTTTCTACTTACGTACTTTTTGCAGTGAATTTTAATAAAATGGAATGTAAAAATCAGTCAAAGTAATACAAATCGGTAGATCAATATAATAGATATAAGAAAACTATCAGAAAAAGAACTGATTTTTATGTTTTTGCCTTTAACTCAAAAACTCGAGCTGATGGAGAAAAACGGAATCCATTTTTAAGTCAGCAGCTAAAATGCATTCGAGATTATTTAAAGAGATCTCTGCAACTTTTATAAAGCTTAATTTTGTTACTCTGTGTTATTAGGTAGTCATTAGATAGAGAAAATTTATATGACAAAATCATCGCAAAATTATCAATAACTTCGAAAATATTTATTTTAATATCTCTAAGTATATGCAATAATGCGAGTCCATTCTATGGTTCTTGTTGCATAGTTGAACGTAACCATGTTTTTAATCGTCGCAGTGTAGAAAAACTTCGCTCAGCTGTTGCTACACTGATAGGAAGCGCGGCAAAGATAGCAAACGTTTTAGAAATTAGTGGAAAAATGTTATTATTATTAAGAGCAAAAACGGCTCGCCTATTTACACTGCAAAATATGAAGTTCATGAAATAGTTGAATGTGAATTAGTTCCTTACTAAAAGTGGACTAAAAGTGGCAGTTTTATTTAATGAAAGTCGGTTGTGGTAATTTTGTTGGTTTGTTGCAATTATAATGACTTGTACCGCTTGGGTTCGAAAATCGACCAATTTTTGTTTGCTTATTTATAGTTGTATAAAAAGTCGGTGCACTCCTTCTCCGCACTCTAATTCATTAGAAAAAAAAAATTATCCAAATCGGTTGAAAAACACGGGAGAAAATGGTTCTTAACTGTTTTCGCTACGCCTATTTATATAAAGATGAAGTTAAGGTAGGCTTGAAAAATTTCAGAATTTGAAACAATTTAGAATTAACTCAAACAAAAATAATTGTATGCAACAAATTATTTGCGCAGTTGATACAATTTCAGCAACTTTAACCTAACATTAATTCACTTCGAAACAACCCTGTTATGTTTCATATATGACAAAAGTTTTACAGATGTATATAATATTTTCATAAGGACTAAAGCTGAAATATTTCTAAAAATAATTTAACTGATGATGAAATAATTAAAGTAAAAACAAACTATTGGATTTACATTATTTGAACTTTTTGTTTTGAAAATTTATCAAGTGAAAACTGAAAGTAAGGATGCACGTTTTTTTTTATGGTAACATTTGTTGGCACATAGGTTGAAAAAAAGTTTGGTAGGTTTTCAGTTAAAATTAAGAAGAAATAAATATTTTAAGTGGCAACTCTGGTCTGCATTGCCAAAATCTTAATTGCGCTTTGTTTTTTAAACCAATCGTTAATATTTTGCAAAAATATAATTATTATAAAGCAAACACTTACGCTGACTTCAAGTTTTTTTTTTTTTTTAATTTTTATTTGTAAGAAAATAACGCGTCTTTAAAGTTGATTGTTTAAAAAATGGGTGTAAGCTTGAGTACATAACGTGCTGTAACTTTATTTTCAGGCTCATTTTTAAAAAAAGTTGAAGTTACAACATTGACGTAAGTGTTTGCTTTAAATATAATTTTATTTTTTTTTGCAGATGACTACAGATTTTGTTATTCTACAAGCAAAATAGTCCTACTCTTCTCGCATCGCTTCATAAAAACGACACCTACACGCAAATGACGTCACAAAACAAAACAAAAAACAACATTTTTTTTAATATACTTAAATTATTGTTGAAATCAATCAAAAAACTAGAGTTTAACAATGTCTCTGACCTTTTTTTTGTAGTATTTTTTCAAAAAACGCCTTCAGAATGGCTTATATATACATAAAAGTACCCTTAAGCTGTGGGCACAATTATTTTCTTCAAATAAAGTATTAAAAAGTAAAGTATTTACAAGTTATGGGGGGGGGGTGGAGGAATTACCCCCTTTACCCCCTTGTATCCGCGCCTGGATACACTTTTATGGTAAACACTTTTTAGCCATTCTCACAAGATAGGGTTCGCATTCTCATTCTTTCTTACAAAAAATGTGATTGTGAGAGATCGTAAAAGATAGTATGGAAACGCGGCATTAAACAAATCAAAAGAAACTAATTAAAACAAAGTGAATTAAATATAACATGCCAGAGTGCAGCAAGTGCAAAAATGCGATACGCGGCGTAACTGTGCGAGAGTATGTGAGAAGATATTCCATACTTCATCGAAATGTTCAGGTTTGGATCAATACTCCAGTATTATTCTGGGAACTAATGATATGATTAAATTTATTTGTGAAGATTGCATTAAGTAAAAAGCTACTCGAAGCAATTGAGAAAAGATATAGCGAAAGAGTGGAAGTAATGCAAATGGCTCAAGAGTCATGCGAAAAAAGTGTTTATGGGATGAAAAAAATATGTGAAGTAACGGAAAGTTTTAAGCAAAAAAGCGTGAAAATATGTAAAGAGTTGGAGAGCAATAAGATGTAGAGTGAGAAAATATGTGGAGAAGTGAAGAAAATTATAGGCAATAATAATGCAGCGAATAACCCTGTGAAGCAATCTTTTGCGGAAATAGTTAAAACAAATCAAAATAATAACTTTGCACTGCCCGAATTAAAAAAAGTTGTCCCTTTAATTGTGAAACCAAAAATTAAACAGCGTAGTGAAAAAAACTCGCGTGTAGCAACGTACACGTGGCAGAAGTGAAACTTCTTTAACAGTAAGAAATAAGAGAGATTTTAGTGTGAAATAGAGAGAGAAAGTATCTGAAAAGAAATTCAATCAATACGAAATGGAATAATAATTTGATGATTCAATATTTGCATCCAGGGACCGTACCGAATATGGTTTTTGTCGAGAGTGTCACATATTAACTTTTATATATTAATTTTTATTTTTTCCGACAAAAATAACAGTTTTTTGTGCCTTATATTTTTTTTTGGGCAAAAATAACAGTTATTTTCTGCCGTTTATTTTTCGGTCAAAAATATCAGGTAATTTATATTTGTTCAAGTCATTTTACCGATAAAAAAATTTTGATATTATTATTTTCATCTCATCGGTGAGACATTTTACACATGGTGTCAAAAGTTCAATCTGTCAAGCGGCCTTTAAAAAAACACAAATTGCTTGATATTTTTGACCGAAAAAATTTAAGTCACAAAATAACTGCTATTTTTGAACGATAAAATATAAGTCAAAAGTAACCTTTATTTTTCCTCGAAATATATTAGGCAAGAAATTAACTTTTAAAGAATCAGTTTCAAATTTAAAAGCGACTTAATATTCGTGAGGCTGAGGACATTTGTAACATAATGGTATATTTGAAAAAGTCTTTCGACAATTTTTTCATTTGAAAATTGTAAAATAACAGTTATTTTCGGTACTTGTTTTAGTTCAGTTGGTGTTTTAGTTGCTTTCGAATGTCTTCTCAACATTGTTGCTTTTTGAATGCTGGATTTCATTTGCAAAGTACTCTTTGAAGGAGCCTCCGAAAGCAGAGGCAAATCTTGTTCATTATTACCTCCTGCTTCCCGATCATAATAATTGCTATGTTGAAAGAGGGCCTCATAAAGCAGCGAACGTTGATTGTTGAGTGCATCAACTTGGTTGGCTTTAAAATTTTGTTGAGATGCATCAGTGTGTTTTTTGGGGATTGGTTCTTTGTAGATTCACCAAAATACACTGATGTTTCATAAAAATGCATTTTGAAACTCAGCCGTTGTTGCAATCACCTTACCTTCATCATTAGTTGCAGACCCAGCTGCGGCTGTATTCTTAAGAGCTCTAATTCGCTCTCTATATTTACGAACGCGTTCTGCTCCTGTTTTAGCTATTTTTCTATTGTTTTTTTCGTGCATACTTGTAGGATGAAAATTAATGTTACTTACTTACTTCCATCCATCCATCATTCCAATCCATTGGAGGCATGGCCTTCCTCTTCGTCGTCGACCCTCGGCTTTCGCCTCAAACACCTTTTTCGCTGGAGCTTCTTCATCCATACGAAAGACATGACCCAGCCAACGTAGTCGCTGAATTGTTATACGCTGGACTATGTCAATGTCGTCGTAGAGCTCGTACAGTTCGTGGTTCATTCGAATGCGATAGTCGTCGCCAACTCGAACAGGACCAAAGATTTTGCGAAGAACTTTCCTCTCGAACACCCCAAGAGCGGCTGCATCTGCTTGCGATACCACCCATGCTTCAGCGCCATAGAGAAGCACAGGTATGATGAGCGTCTTGTAGAGTGTTAGTTTTGTCGATCGAGAGAGGGCTCTGGAACCTAATTGCTTACTTAGCCCGTAGTAGCACCTATTAGCAATTGTTGTTCTTCGCTTTATCTCCAGGCTGACATTGTTGTTGCTGTTTACGGCGGTGCCAAGGTAAGTAAACTCCTTGACAACTTCAAAGTTATATTTGCCTGCTGTAACATGGGAGCCTAGACGCCGCACTTCCCTATTTGCAGACAGCATATACTTTGTTTTGCCCTCGTTCACCGTCAAACCCACTTTGGCTGATTCCTTTTCGATAGCGGCGAAAGCAGCGGTTACATCTCTCTTGGTTCTGCCGATAATATCGATATCGTCAGCATACGCAAGGAGCTGGACACCTTTGTAGAAAATGGTGCCATTTCGATGTACACCTGCCTTTCGTAGGATCCCCTCCATTATGAAATTGAAGAGATCGCATGATAGCGGGTCGCCTTGTCTGAAACCTCGTTCGGTATTAAAGGTTTCGGAGAGGTCATTTCCTACCTTGACGGAGCTGCATGTATTGCTCAACGTCATCTTGCAGAGCCTAATCAACTTTGCAGGTATACCGAACTCAGACATTGTTGCGTACAGGCAATCCCGAATCGGGCTATCGAACGCAGCTTTGTAATCAACAAAGAGATGATGGGTGTCGATTTGGTTTTCGTGGGTTTTTTCCAGGATTTGGCGTAGTGTAAAAATCTGGTCTATGGTGGACTTGCCAGGACGAAAGCCACACTGATAAGGTCCAATCAGTGTTTTGGTATGCGGCTTCAATCTTTCACACAAACGCTCGAAAGAACCTTATATGCGATGGATATAAGACTGATACCTCTGTAGTTGGCGCAGATTGTCGGGTCTCCTATCTTAAGTATAGGACAAAGCACACTGAGATTAAAAAAATAAAATTAATGTTACGGTTATGTTAATAATGTAATGTTAATGTTAATCTAATGTTAATGTTAATTATGTTATTTTCAGTATGTTACGCGTTCAGTTTTAATTACATTTTGTTTGGCTATTTATCATGTGCCTACGTGGCTTAAACGTATAGATTCCGTCTCATAAGCAACGATGTTCGGGGTTCAATTCTCGGCAGCGACAGTAATTTTTTTAAAATTTTCATATGAATTGAAAACGTTAGCCTAGCGTCACGAAAAAGGACCTTGAAATTTCACTCGCCGCCAAAGAAGTTTCACTTCAAAAAACAAAAGAAGATTTAAATAACCAGGTAGACCCAATGGACTTAAAAATTTTAAATATTGAATATAATCACAACGGTGCTGTAATAATTGCAGAAGAAAGAGAAAAAATAAGAAAAACAATAGAACATAAAATCGGACAAGAGTATGAAATTCAAATTCCAAGTAAAATAAATCCGTGAATCCTCTTATTAAGTGAATATTTTATATATAATATTCTTAATTTAAATTTTCACAACTGAAAAATAAAATGCACGGATTTCAACAAAACTTCTTTTTTTAAACTTTATTGTACCGACGTCAAATAAAGAGTGACAAGATATACATAGTTTAATTATGCTAAGAGCGAGAGGCGCTGCTCACAAAGCCATCGATTTTATACAAACGTAAAACAAACTTAAAGAACACCGCTGTACCAACAATTGTACAGGGTGCTAACTTTACTGGCGTTAACATGCCGCCCGCCTTGCAGGAATGCAACGTTTACCAGGCACCTTGCCCAGATAACACCCAGCCAAAAATCGAGTTTTGGGCCAACGGCATGCCAAATCCTGAAGGGAAGATGCCCGGCTGCATTACACGCGCATAAACATCGCTCCCAAGCAGAATACGGACCGGCGATGACACGCAGAAGTTGGGATCAGCCAAATTCAAATTTGGGAATCCCTGCCTGATCCGCTCGTCGATGGTCTTGATCGGTGTCACGACCTCCAACCACCGCTCGACCCTAGCTGTCGTTTCAATGTGGACGCTAGACTCATGCCGACCCCGGATCACCAGAGTGCACACTTCAGTGCCATCAACCACAGACGTCGGCAGCCTCCACTTCGAAACCAAAGCTTTGGCTATTGTCGTCTGAGGGAGACAGGCATCTAGAATTGCGCGCTCCGAGACGAGGCGACCATTTGCCCAGGTCCGCACCATGACAGTGGGGAGCAGCGAGATGACGCGTTGGAGGGTTTTTGCTGTCGGTGGCTCTGGCGGAGATCGCTTCGGGAAGTAGTCCCTAGCCGAAGACGCTTTCGGTGCTTGCGACTGCAATCTCTTTTCAGGGGGAGATCGCTTCGGGAAGTGGTCCCTAGCCGAAGACGCTTTCGGTGCTTGCGACTGCGATCTCTTTTCAGGGAGGGACCGCTTCGGGAAGTGGTCCCTAGCCGAAGACGCTTGCGGTGCTTGCGACTGCGGTCTCTGCAAAGAAGTACGTCTTGGCTGGTAACCCCTGGGCCTTGAGCTGTTGGGCTCATCTTGAGCATTTGGTGATGCCTTCTTGGCTCGAGAATGCCTACCATGCGGCCTCCTGGAGTGAGCCCGACCAGTTCGGACTCGTAGGCGTGAGTGGAGCAAGCTATGGTGGTCGTCACCACAATGACGGCATCTTCCATTGCTCCGACAGTCCCTTCGCATATGAGAGCTCGAGAGGCAGTTGGAACAGTGAAAGTTTAGTAACACTGCTCGCAACCGCTCCTCGATGTTCATAGCCAGGAACTGCCGGCACGCTGGAAGATTATGCTCCGACGAGCACAAGCTACATCTAGCCTTGGCGTCATTGCTGGCGACAACCGAGACCACGCTCGTCACCGAAGCTCGTTGGAGTGCGAGTTCTTCTGCAGGCGACTCTAGCACCGTCTCCGGCTCACTGACGCCAAACTCGGATTCTGTCTGGAGAATCATTTCCTCCAGAAGATCGCTCACGATGTTGGTGGTGGACATTCTGAAACGAGACAAAAAGAAACGAAAAAGAAAAACAAGAAAGGCAAGTGGTTCAGAGAATAGTGACTTAGCTACGCAGACGGAAGTGCAACAAGCTTAAGTATAGGTCGAGTTATACAACCTCGCTCGGTTCGGACATCGGCAACGCGAACTCTGTTATCGCTGCCAGAGTAAGTCTTTAATATTCGACCTAATCGCCATTCGTTCGCGGGTAAGTTGTCTTCTTTCACGACAACTAAGTCATTTACTTTAAAATCTAATTGAGGACTTTTCCACTTAACACGCCTATGCATCTCCTTCAGATATTTCACACCCGCTTCCCAAAGGCCTCCCATATGGGGAGCACCAGCTGGAATGAAGTGCCATTCAATTTCTTGCTGCATGTATTGAGCTAATAGAACATCATGAGATGCCTTAAGAAAATCTTTAAAATCTTTCTTTAGCACTCTGGAAGCGCCAACAAAGTTAGTACCATTGTCAGAATAGACCTTTGCTGGGCAGCCCCGTCTAGCGACAAAGCGAGAGAAAGCCGCTTAAAAGGTGGCAGTTGACAAGTCGCTTGTGGCTTCTAGATGAATTGCCTTCGTAGAGAAACAAACAAATAAGCACACATAGCCTTTACTAATTCGGCAAGATCTACCGATGTAGCTTTTTATGTCGAAAGGACCAGCGAAGTCAATGCCAGTGGACGAGAATGGACGCGAAATAACGGTTCTGTCTATTGGTAGAGCAGCCATAATTTGAGTCCTCTGTAGCTTTTTATGAACAACACAAGTCTTACAATTGTGCAAGGTTGTCTTTATCAGGTTTTTAGCACGTAGAATCCAGTATTGCATACGTAACAGACGAAGCACTAACTGGTTTCCTCCATGAAGGGAAAGTTCATGAACAAAACGTACTAAAAGGCGTGAAAACTGGCAGTTATACGGCAATATAATCGGATGCCTTTCATCAAAGGACAAAATTGGCGAAGAGGCTAATCGCCCACCAACACGTATTAATTCGTCTTTATGCAGAAAAGGATTCAGACTTAGAATCGAACTCTTGGCACTGATAATATTTTTAGTTTCTAAACTATAATATTCATCAGGAAAGTTAATTTTTTGACATAACAAGACAAGTCGGGTTTTTACGTGCTTAATTTCTGCGTTGTCAAGACATGTGGATTGTTTGACAAATGTAGCACGAAAACGTGGATGCGTGCGATGAAGAAAACGAAAGACATAAGCTAACACTCTTAGCCCTCTCGAGAGAGAAGAAAAACGCTCCAAAACGTCTTCGTATTGAGCAAAGTATGCAAGGTTTACCTTCAGAGCTTTACGCTCAAGAGACGTGTCTAACTCTGCAGGTTGAGTTTTTCTTTGCCAAGACGAGCGTTCGAGTGAAAGCCATGATGGCCCATGCCACCAAAGATCGTTATTGATTAGCTCTTGGGGTGTAACGCCACGTGTGGCTAAATCCGCCGGGTTTTCATGTGAATCTACATGAAACCAGTTTCTTACGCCAACCTTGTCTGCTATTTTAGAGACTCTATTCGCTACAAAGGTTGTCCAAGAACAAGGGGGCTTACAAAGCCAGGCAAGTACGATTGTGGAGTCTGTCCAACAATATAATCTATGCCTATCTATTTCTAGATGTGATAACAAGGTGTCGACCATATCAGCGAGCAGTGTTGCACCGCAAAGTTCAAGACGAGGTAATGAAATCGTCTTGACTGGGGCCACCTTGCTTTTTGCATAAAGCAAGTGAGTGACAATGCAATCGCCTTGCTTAACACGGATATAAATAGCTGCAGCATATGCCTTTTCAGAGGCATCAGAAAAGGCATGAAATTCTATCTCAGAATTGGGTGAATAACTAACATAACGAGGTATGCGAATGTTATTAATGTTTTCATAATCCATCAGAAAAGTTTGCCAAGTTTGAAAACTGTGGGCAGGAATATTTTCATCCCAATCGATCTCATCCAACCAGATACGCTGCATAAGAATTTTAGCTGTTACCACAATAGGTGCCAGCCAACCTGCAGGATCAAAAAGTTGGGCGATGACAGATAGAACATCGCGTTTGGTGTAGGATGTTTTTATTTCAAACTGTTTGGCAGTGAAATAAAACAAATCGGAAGTGGCATTCCAACGGACACCTAAAGCTTTGGCGCAACTAGCATCTTCTAGCTTTAAAAAGTTTTCTCGCAGAAGATGCTCGGTTGGTAAGTCTGCTAAAAGGCTAGATACATTTGCAGTCCATTTACGCATCGCAAAACCGGCAGAGTCAAGAGCAGCTATAAGCTCATTTCTAGCCTTAATTGCGCTTTTCACGTCATGAGCTCCAGCTAAAGCATCATCGACATAAGTGAAATGCCGCAAAATTTGAGCAGCAAGAGGGTACTGCTGTTGAACATCATCTGCTAATTGCAGCATGGTTCTAATGGCTAGATATGGTGCGCAGTTTACGCCGAACGTAACAGTTTTGAGCTCATAATCCTGAATTTCATCATCAGGAGAGCTTCTGTACAGGATTCGTTGGAATGCAGAATGCTTTGGATCAACAAGGATCTGGCGGTACATCTGCTGAATGTCGCCATTGAAAACATATTTAAAAAAACGCCATTTTAATACCAGAAGCGTCAAGTCAGCTTGGAGAACTGGACCTACGTGCAGAACATCATTCAAGCTTACACCGTTAGAAGTTGAGCTTGACGCATTGAAAACTACCCGAACTTTCGTTGTAGTACTCTCTGGCTTTAATACCGCATGATGCGGTAAATAATAGTGAGATGGTGAAATCTCAAACTTAGGAGGCGAGACCCGTTTCATATGATCCGATTTTAGGTAATCCTTTACCACTTCATCATATTGCAACTTAAATTCTGGATTTTTAGTCAGTCGAGCTTCGCCGCGGAGAAATTGCTTTAGAGCGATGCCTCGAGAAAATCCTAAATTTATTTCCGTAGGGTAGCCACTTTTGAATGGCAAAGTGACTATATATCGACCCATGTCATAACGTCTAGTGGTTTTCTGATAGTTTTCCTCACAAAACTTATCAGACGCTGTTAAATACTTCTGCTTAGGAAGTTCCTCCAACTCCCAAAAGCGAGCAATCTGTCGATCGATTGCTACTTCACTAAAGTGTGTCAAGCACGTTGTAAAGCTTGATATTTTGCTACGAGGAAGAGGCCCAGTAAACATCCAACCAAACACAGTTTCTTGAGCCAAAAGTGATCCCAGAATATTCCTCTTAATGCCATCAAGAATTATGGCAGGGTACAAATCGCCACCGATAAGTACATCTATTTGATCGCTTCTGAAGAAGTGTGGGTCAGCCAATTGTAAATTGGGCAAACTTTCACACAGAGAGGGATCAACGGAACACGATGGCAGGTTACCAGTTAAGCGTGACAGCACGAAAGCTGTAGCTTCTATTTGGAATTGCCTGTTTTTGGGAGAACTAATGATCAAGTCACAAGCTTTTGTTACTTGCGCCGATACTGCGTTATTTAAACCCGAAACTTGAGCATTCACTGATCTCGTGGGTAATTTAAGAAGCTTCTGCAATCTTTCAGATACAAACGTACCTTCAGAGCCAGAGTCGATAAGAGCTCTGGTTGTATACGCTGATCCTAGATGACATATGGTCACCATTGCAGTACCAAGCAATACGTTTTTGGTACTAGAAGCAAAGCAAGACTGAATGTCGTTGCTAGTGGACTGTAATTGGGTAGCGTGAGATTGTGAGCTATTGTTTGAAGGGTTCGGGCGCGAATTCGGTCTGTTCGAGTCGACACTCGGAACAGGAGAAGGCGATAGATTGGAATCGCGATGCAAAAGAGTGTTGTGACGCTGCTTGCACGTCATACACGTGTATTGACTTTTGCATTCGTTTGCTAAATGGGCGTTCGATAAGCAATTGATACACAAGTTGTTTTTGCGAACAATTGTTAGCCGCTCCTTCGCATTCATTTTCAGAAAGCGTGGGCAAGACCGTAGCGGGTGCTGCTCTGTAGAACAGAGCTTGCAATGTGTAGGGTTAATTTTTATTTGGTAATTATTAACCCTTTTACCAGATGAATTGCTCTGGTTTAATCTGAAGTTGGAGGAAGAGGGCAATGAATTTGATTTTGGTACCGTTCCGGTTGAGCTGCGAATGTCGGACACGGTTTCGAGTGTTTGAAACCGATTTGTCAGAAAATTATCGAGGTCGGTCCACTTTGGAATCTGATTTTTATTCACAATGGACTGCTCCCATAAGGAGAGTGTGACCTCCGGCAATCGCGTAGAGCAAAGGTACACAAAAATTGCATCCCAATTAGAAATATCAATGTTGTGCATTTTAAGTGCAAAAATACAACCGTTGATATCTCTTTGAAGCTTTTTGAGATCTGTGCCAGATTCTTTTGGCACATGTGGCAAATTAAACATTATTTTAAGCTGGCTGTTGACCAAGATACGTTTGTTTTCGTATCGGTCAGACAAATTTTGCCATGCTTGCGCAAAACCCTCATTGGTTAAGGGAGATTGCCTAACAATTTCTTTCGCTTCACCACGAGTTTTATTATTCAGATGGAACAGTTTTTCCACTGAAGTAAGTCGCGAGTTTGTTATATAGATGGTCGTAAACATGTCCCTGAAGGACGGCCATGAGAGGTAATCACCACTGAAAACCTCAGTATCGCATGGTGGTACAGGCATACTATGACCCAATACAGGCGCAGGCTCTGAAGCAATTGATTGCTTTGGAGTCTTCTGTTGAGAGAGCTCCGAAATTTTTCCTGCTACCCGAAGGTATGATTGGTAGCAGTTTTTGTATTTCTTTTTTATGGGTTCAATGTCTGAATCCTCTTCAGAAACCATCCTTTCCATGCATGTATCATATGCTGTTTTAACCTTTCTCCACTGGGCTTTAAGCTCATCACTTTCAGCTTCCAGGGAGAAAACGCCATGAGTTTCAACAGAATTCAAATCTGTTTCAAACTCAACCAATGCTTCACACAGACGAATAAAAGTCTTAAGGTGTGACATATTTATTTTATTTGTGTTTCTTGTAAACACTTTGAAGAAATAAAATAAAAATAATAAATTCAATTTATAAAAAATCCCTTGATTAAATTTTTCTAATTAATTTTTTCTTAATACAATTTATTGTATTAAGCTTTGTGCAAAAATAAATAAAAATGAAAACAAAATAAATAAAATTTTTTTTTTTTTTTTTTTTTTTTTTATTTAATTTTTTTTTCCAATGTAATTTTAATATAATTTTTTTTCTTACAATTTATTGTATTTATTCTTGTACACAAATGAATTAAAGAACGAAAACAAAAATACAATTTTTTTTTTTGTTTTAAATGTTGTGTGGCTGTCCCACTGTGCAGCTTCTTTACCCACTCCTGTATTTTTCTAAGTCTTTTGCGCTTTGGAAATGACTTAGAAAAATTTTAGCGAATATATTTTTTTTGACCGCAAAATTTGTGTCTTCGTCCCACTGTACCACTCTCTCACTACTAAGGCGTGCACACAATTACCGTCGGTATGAGCACAGCTGTGAGCGCGGTAAGTTCAATTGCAGTCTCTGCTGCGGACAAAGCACAAAAGAGTGCAAAAAAAAAATGCGTGGGCGAGAGTGTAAAAATATATTAAGCGCCGAATAGGGGTGACTTCTGCAAGCACAAGCCGCGGTTTTGGCTTTGAACGATGCGTATATCGCACAAAGCGTAAAAGAAAAATATTGCGCTCGCACTGCAGATGACTACAATTTGTTATTGTAGCTGCCTTAAACAAAGAGTCCAAATGGGAGCTCACAAAATATTATTGGCAAAGTCACAAATTAAAACGCAGCGCTTTGCACACAAAAAAAAATTATATATGTAAAATATTTTTCAAAAAAAAAAACAAATCGTGCAATTTTTGTAAATAAAATTGCATATATGTAATTTTTGGCGGCAACACAAAATTTGCTGTACTTATGTACAAGAAAACCAAAAAATGCCAAATTAATACATACAACTTTAAAACAAATGAAGAATTAACAGCTCAAATTTTTAAAAATTTTACAAAAAAAAAACGCGAAATTCCGAACCGAGCTATTAGTCACTTTATTTTAAAATAAGTATGGAATTGAAATAAAAAATCATACCTTATTTCCAGAGTTTGCCTTATTTTTTTTTTTTAAATTGTTGATGTTTTTGATGCTGTTGATGCTGTTGATGCTGTTGATGTTGTTAATGTTGTTGATGCTGTTGATGTTGTTAATGTTGTTGATGTTGTAGATGTTGTTGATGTTGCTCAACTTTTTATTTTAATTTTAATTTTTAATGAAAAAAAAAACTGCACAAACGGCGGGATCGCGTTGTTTCTTTTTTTTTCAAAATCGCGGGTTTTTTAAAAATAAAAAAACGGCTCGCGAAGGACCAATGAATATTTTGTATATAATATTCTTAATTTAAATTTTCACAACTGAAAAATAAAATGCACGGATTTCAACAAAACTTATTTTTTTAAACTTTATTGTACCGACGTCAAATAAAGAGTGACAAGATATACATAGTTTAATTATGCTAAGAGCGAGAGGCGCTGCTCACAAAGCCATCGATTTTATACAAACGTAAAACAAACTTAAAGAACACCGCTGTACCAACAATTGTACAGGGTGCTAACTTTACTGGCGTAAACATTAAGAATAAATTTTAAACATAAAGAAAGTGAAGTTATAGAAAAGTTAAGGAAGCAAAATTCAATAATTGAAAAAAGTTCATTGAAATTAATTAAACAATATGAAATTAAGAGAAATAATGTGAAATATTGTAAAATTATAATTGAGATAGATGCCCAATCGTTCCCCAAAGTACTAGCAGAAGAAAAATTAAATAGCAGAAGAAAAATTAAATATAGGGTGGGATAGATACAGAGTGTCCGATGGATAGACATTATTTTCTGCTATAAATGTAAAGGATTTAACCATAAAGCAAGTGAATGTAAGAATGATGAAATTTGTGTTAAGTGTTCAGGTAAACATAGATTAAATGAATGCACAAAAAAAATGTAAACAAATGCGTAAACTGTGTTCGAGCAAATGAAAGAATAAAGTTAGAACTTGATGACAATCATCTAACGAGTAGCAAACTATATCCATTGTACCTAAATAAATTAGATATAAAGAAAAAGAAAATCGGTAACTAGCAAACAAAGAAATTAACGGGCATTTACAGTAATATACACAGTCTTTTAAATAACTTTCAACATCTCAAAATCCTCGTTTATATCCAAAATGTGGATTTTCTGGTTTTATCAGAGACACATATAATAGAAAGGATTCATAAAAGTGAAACAAATTTAAAAAAAATATAAAAGTGTTAATTATATTTCAAATTCGACGAGAACCGGAGGCGAAACAATTTATGTTAAAAATAAATGGAATATTCTAGAATTGACTGAAAAATCGGTTGATTATAATATGTGATTTCTAGCTTGCGAGTGTAGATTCGACGAAAGAGACATTATAATTGTTGCAATATACAGATAACCAGTAGCTCTGAAAGAGAGTTCTGCAATTTCTTTCAAGAAAATATAGAGATTTTAACAGAATCATAAAAAGATATTATTATAGCTGGTGATTTTAATATAGACTGGAAAAAAACGGGAATGTATAAACGTAAACTTGAAAATATTCTTTGTAACAGATAATACAAAGACTTTCGTCGATTACTGTATCAGTTATATGCATAATCTATCAGTTAAGATAAGCGGGGACAATAAAATATCGGATCATGAAATATTAGAGATTTGTATTTATAAAGAAACCATAACACAGAATGACAACCACGAAGAAAAACAGATTACTAAATATAACATAGAACTTTTCACGCGAAAAATTATCAAAGAAGAAATAACGTACAGGTTGGATAGAAATATTAATGAAAATGCAGAAACTCTCGAAAACAGTTTAAAAAAAACTATGAGGTAATTCCGAAAAACATAAAAATAAGAGTCGATAACAACACAAATTCATGGTTTAACAGTAGGCCACGATATCTTAAATACAAAACAAAAACTCGCGTGTAGCAACGTACACGTGGCAGAAGTGAAACTGCTTAAACATTAAAAAAACTTTTTAACAAAAAAAAAACCTACTTCAAAATCACTACAGAGTTAAAAATAATTTTATATTACTGTTACTATTTATTTCTTGGTCAAATTTGATAATTTATTTATATTCATTATTACATTGGAAATCTCATGTTATCAATTATTCTGAATTTGTTTTATTTGTATCATAAATATATTATTTTTTTTTTATGATAATAAAAGCTTGTAGTCAGCGCTAATCATTGACATAAAATCATGATATATTTGCCATCCCTACTCTATTTAAGACTTTTTTATTTGTGAATATTCTGCAAGGTGACGCTGTATTAATTTGTAATCTTAATTTAAAAGTTTTGGTGAATCTGCAAAGAACCAATCCCTAGAAAAACACACTGATGCTTTGTTAAAATGCATTTTGGAACCCAGCCGATGTTGCAATCATTAATCTTCATCATTAGTTGCAGACCCAGCTGCGGTTGTATTCTTAAGAGCTCTAATTCGTTGTTTTTGTTCACGAACACGATCTGCTCCTGTTTAAGCTACTTTTCTTAGCCTCGGAACGTTTTTGGCATGGCAAAAACGATTCGCCAGTCTTAATTATTACAATTTTAATACTTTTTGTTTTTTATTTTATATTGTATTAACTCTTTTGCATGCTGTCAATCATCTGTCAAGTTTTTGATAACAACCGATGTACCAACGTTATGATATCCTCTTTCAAATTAAGCTTTAATGTAGCGAAGAAGCATTTTTTTCCGCTATTTAAATCTCCACACAAAAAGAGTAGAAATGTATGCCTAAGGAAATGTTTGCGTTAAAGAAATACATTTTCAGTGCATACTTTTAGGATGAAAATTAAATTGAAAACGTTAGCCTAGCGTCACGAATAAGAGACCTTGAAATTTCACTCGCCGCCAAAAAAGTTTCACTTCAAAAATTGAGTGCAACCAAATTGCAATGTAAAGTTGAAGTAACCAAAACTAAAAATAGAAACATTATCATCAATAGAATAGGTAGAGCAAATGGACAAAGCAAATGCGGAAGGAAATTAAAATGTATGTGCTCAAACAAAATAAAAATCCAATTGAAGCCATAATCTTTATTAAAATTTGCTGTTTCCAAATTTGGATTGAACAAAAGTATCTATTTATTTATTTGATTTCAGTCTGTGAATATATAACATTTTTACAGACTATTTTTAACAAAAAACCAATATAATTTAAACACTAAAATATAACAAGATACTTCCACAAAAACAAAATAAGTGGAATATAAAAATAAAAAGCATTATAATATATTAGACAAAAAGTTTTTTAAACTATATTTTGGCAATGAAAGATCAATAGAAAACTTGACAAGTGACAATTCATTAAAAAGAATCAAAGCTCTGGTAATTGGCTCGTTTCGAGCATAATTAGTACGAACTTGTTTAATAAAAAATACTTTGAAATACCGCAACTGCCTCACAGGAATATTTAATTCAATTAACTGCAACAATGCCGGGCAATCAATTTTAGAAGAGATTATATTATGAATAAATAATAAATATTGAACATTTCTTCTTGATTCTAAAGATTTCAATCCCATAAGCAGACAACACACTTTATACGATGGTAATGGAGTGTAGAGAGATCTAAAAATTTTCCAGCAATCAATAAAATCTTTACTAGATATTGACTTATTGAAAATAGAACAAAGAGGCTTTGAAAACGCTAAAGCACAATTGATGAGTAAGATAGAAGATAATCCATCAATATCAGATTTGACAAAGCATTTCATAGATGATAAACTATTAAAAACATCAGTATTAGATAATGTTAACGATCCAAGGTCAATACATTCGTCAAAACCCTCCAAAACCGAAGAATTAAACCTCGTACTATCATTATCAAAATTTGATTTAAAAAACTCAGCAAAGAGATTAACTGTATCGGAAAGAGACAGCGAACGTTTATCCTTAAATACCATAGATGTTGGAATATGCGATCCATCCTTCTTGGATTTAATAAAATTCCAGAAAGATTTTAGATTAGAGATAATTTTATACTCAAAATTCAAAATAAACTGTTTATATAAAAATTTACTTTGAAAAGAAATGCGGCATCATTAGAAAATAAATCTTTTTTCAAGAAAACCACAAAGCAGCTCACACGACCCGATGGCGGGATACAGATAGGCGATGACATCATCTAGGCCATAGATTCATCCAAAAAATCCATTGAATTGAAACTTAAATCGATGTCAGAAAGCATCAAGTCAATAAGAGATACGGTGAACAAAGATTGCAAATGTTCCGTTATCGAATCAGACACTAAAAAAATGTACATGGAGATACTAGAAAATGTCAAAAAAATAAAAACCTATGAACCGGATCGTCAACTCCATGACAATATGATCGTAATCCGGAATGACCTTGACGCCATGTTGCAAACCACGTCAAACAAAGCAGATCATCCTCACAACGACTTACCTAACTCCCCTCTAGTAGATATGTTATTCGCTAGAATGAGTGAAATCAGCGACGAACTCAGTGCTTTCCGTTCGACACTAGAGGAGATAGTAAATGTCGTGATGCAACAACCACTCAGAGTCAACGAAAACATAGATTTACAGCGATCCCATCTCGATACCTCTTCTATCTTTGAAGAATTGTTGGTAGCTTCGAAAATTTCAAAGGAAGTTCCCGTCACATCACCTCCCATAATACCTACGTCTACCTCACCTATTGCAGCCTCTCCACCAGCAATCGAACGTTTTGGAACATTATGGACCAATGCGGAGTGGGAAAAAAGGATGCAACGTATAAAAGAGTGCAATGATGAAAGCAGCACTGTACTTTTCATCAAAGGATTTCCACTCAAGACGAACGAAAGTTGGGTATATAATTACATTAAAAAGCACCACATAAACATTCTTGACTGCCAGAGGACCTCTTCTGCAAAAGCAAAAAAAGTGAGCAGCTTTAAAGTGAGTATACCCACAAAATACAGTTGGATGTTCCTGTCCCGAGCACATAGAGTTTATAAAGATGGAAACATTCGAATACCCGAGTGGACGAATAGGAAATCTCAAACCAGTCATCCCAAGTCTAGGAGTAATAGATTTAGGACCGCTGGAAATAAGCAGGGTAAAAGTAAGACACATCCCGCGATCCTAATTGGTCCCTTAAAACAAATATATTTCCCCCATTTCCCTCTCAAAATATAATCCCTCACATCCATCTAAGATTTATAAACCATCAGAGCCACTCTCACTAAACTCTCATAAATCTCCATTTTCCTTCTCAAAACATAATTCATCACATCCATCCAAGACTAATATGCCTTCAAAAAAATTCTCACTAAAATCTCAACCTAAAAATAAACGCGTCTCATTCAATTTATCACCTTCAAATACATCATATAACAATCACTCATCAAATAAGGGTTTTGGAAGTTACCCAAACTTTATACGATCACATGTACTAAATCCTTCTGTAAATCGTTCTGAATAAGGATGCTGCCACCTTCACTCCACGCAATGCATCTGTTCCCCCTGCTCATACTACTATTATTTCTTCCATACATACACCCACCACACCAGTAGATACCGCTGATCGTCTTACAACCACACAACCCCTGTTTCAACCACGCTTTCCGCAGTTAAGCCTACCACAGCACCATCTTTTCTCGATCCTCTGCTTCCGCCAATAGCCAAATTAACTAAAAATGTCGCTGAAACTAGCACTGAAGGTCGCTTTGTCTTGTCCCGCCTTAGAGACCGGAGGCTATATGAAAACGTGCGTCTCTACTTGGCTTACCTACATAACAAAGCTGACTCCACTTGTATCGACGGTTCAACTAGAACAAGCGTCATGGTAATGATACAACAGGAAGGACTTCCAACCGAACAGGCTGAACTTAAAAAAATTTACATTCAGTACCACGACAGTTTTAATATCTCACCAGCCGAAGTAGAAAAGGACTTATCAGCTTTTGCGTCACACACCACTTCAAAGCGCCTATGGCATTTAAACAAAACTCGTTCAAACTTCAAAAATTATTATTGCTCCTAATGACACTCCCCTAGATTTTTGTCTACCCCCTTCAAAAAACAATAGCCTAAAAATGTTTTATCACAATTGCGGTAGTATGCGTGGCAAACTAAATAAACATTTCGTAGACGCAAAGTCGCGTCACTATAATGTTTTGATATTCGCAGAAACATGGTTAAATGGCTCTTTCAAAAACGAAGAAATCCTTGACAGCAATTGGACACTACCGAAATGATCGAGATTATACATATACCTGTCAGTCCCGTGGTGGTGGTGTTCTAATTGCCATACATAACTCCCTAACTAGTCAATTAATAGAAACTACCTCTCACAAACTTTATGACCACCAAATAGTTCGGATTAGTTCTCAAGATCATCAATATATCTATATTGGTGTAATTTATATTCCTCCTAATTCCGCGGAAACCACATATAGGGATCTATGCGAAAATATCGCATCACTTACCACGACATTGAAAGAGGAAGATAGAATCGTTATCTTCGGTGACTTTAATCGTCCAAATATTTCATTCGTTATTGATGAGAATGACAACTACCTTCTTCCTGTTGACCTCTCCAACTCGATTGATTATACTTTACTCAGTACCTTCTATGTTAACGACCTTCAGCAAGTTAACAGGTTTCCGAACCAAAATGGTAAATGGCTGGACCTAGTCTTTACTAATACCTATGATGAAATAAACGTTGTTCCAACCCCTGCCGCCGAACACTTATTTTCTAACAACTCTCACCACTCAGCCCTATCCACAGAGCTTTTTTCCACCAATATAAATTTCGTACACTCATAAAATAACGCTATAGTATACGATTTTCTAAATGCTGACTATGATAGCATAAAGATCTGTCTCGATTCTATTGATTTGAATGATTTATTAGCACTTGATCTCGATAGTGCAGTCTCACTCTTTTATCAGCGCGTCCTCACAATTGTAGATAAATATGTCCCAACAATTAAGAAAAAGAATAAACTTTCTGAACTATGGCTAGATAAAAATTTCAGACATCTAAGAAATTAGAGAAACAAATAATATAAAGTCATTAAATCCACCATCAATGTCACCGATGAATTGAGAACGAAGTATGAAGATATATCACAAGTATTTTCGGTAAAATCCAAGGAAGCATTTAATCTTTATATTAATCACATTGGTGAAAGAATTGCTGTAGAGCCAAAGAAATTCTTTGAGTATGTGAATGTCAAACGCAAATCAAACGGATACTCTTCCTCCATGTTCAAAGGCAATGTTACATTTTCTAACACTCAAGAGATTTGCAATCTTTACGCAGATCATTTCAAGGAAGTTTTCTGTGTTTCTACAAACACATCTTACAATCCCCCTCCTTTCACAAATTTATCACCTCAAATCAATCACATAGAACTAACACGTGATGAAATATATGCAGCTATAATTGAGCTAGATCCAAACAAAGGACCAGGCCCTGACCTAATTCCACCCAATTTTCTTATTCGGTGCGTAGATTCGCTGCTCCTGCATTTACAAATAATCTTCAATAAATCACTTAACCACGGTGTTTTTCCTTCTTATTGGAAAACATCTCATCTCACACCAATATTTAAAAATGGTGATAAAAGGTCGGTCGAGAACTATAGGGGTATTGCCATTTTATCTTCTATCCCAAAACTATTCGAAAAAATAATATGCGAAACACTGACAGGTTTCATAAATCCATTACTCAATGAACAGCAACATGGTTTCCGTAACGGTAGATCAACTACCACTAATCTTATGATTATTGTTTCTGATGTATTAGGCAAAATGGAAAAAGGACATCGAGTTGACGCAATCTACACTGACTTTAGCAAGGCCTTCGATCGCGTTGATCATCAAATCCTAGCTAACAAACTGGAAAAGTTTGGTATCTCAGGGTCCCTTCTCAAATGGCTTAAGTCTTATCTTCATGGTAGATCCCAATTTGTCAAATTTCAAGGTATCCTATCTAAGGAGATTTCTGTCACATCCGGTGTCCCACAAGGAAGTCATCTTGGCCCACTTCTATTCAATATTTTTATATCAGACATATCCGACGTTTTGTATAATATCCCACATCTATCATACGCAGATGACTTAAAAATGTACCATGTAATCAATTCTGAACTTGATGTTACATTTTTACAATCCAAACTACTTGATTTAGAGCAGTAGTGCAGTCAGAATAAGCTATTTCTAAACGTCAACAAATGCTATAGAATAACTTTCTCCCGAAAAACTCTTATCACTAATTGCAATTACTCACTTAATGGTAAAGAACTTAAAAATGTCAATCATATTGTTTATCTTGGAGTCGTTTTAGATAATAAATTGCGATTTAATCTGCATTATAATAAAATCCTATCAAGAGCCAGCAAACAACTCGGTTTCATAAAAAGACACGCAAACGAGTATAAAAATGTATGGGTTACCAAAACGCTATATTGTTCTTTAGTACGCTCACTTCTAGAATATGGATGCATTATTTGGAATCCTGCGTTCGATTCACATAGCGAGAGACTGGAATCTATTCAAAAGCAATTCGTGCTTTTTGCTCTAAGAAACACCTACAACCCCCGTGAATACAATACCCTGCCACCCTATGTGCATAGGCTTAGCTTGCTTAACTTAATGCCCCTATCAACCAGAAGAACACTTCTTACCTCACATTTGATGTTCTCAACGGAGCTGTAGACAGTGAATATATATCAAATAAGATAAAGTTCAACGAACCCTCAACACGTACAAGACACACATGAATGTTATATGAGTATCAGCACCATACAATATACGCCAATAATGAGCCAATTAATAGATTTTGTAAAGAATTCAATAATATCAGCGATAGCTATTCACCATCCATATCGAAATTCTCCTTAAAAACAAATCTTTACAAGTTCCTATTTCCGTCCTCTTAACCTTCTTTCCCCTTTATAATCATCTTATCTTTAATAATGTCCCTTCTTTTGTCATCTCCATCATCATCCTGAATACGCACGACCCATGCCTAATAACCCCAAGTCCTTGTCTCCCCAATTCTAGCAGGAGAAGAACTAATTTATGACAAAGTTTTGTAAACAAAATGTCAATCCTGTGGGCTGATACGCCTACTTTGTAATTCAATCCATAATACAAAAAAAAAAAAAACTATCATAAGATAGATTAATTTAAGTTAGAATAAGTTATTGCCTTGCTTGGCCAAATAAATAAATAAATAAATAAAATTAAACTCCCTCACATAATGAGTGTGTTGACGTTCATAAAAATAATTACTCGTTTCTTTAAACAGTTTAAAAAATTTATTTCGTAGGTTCTTTTACTTTTTGAGACCAGGAGTATTCCAAGGTAACTATAATTTGAACGAGAAGCACGCGGAATATTATTATTACAAATATTAAGCACTTGAGATTTAAATGTATCAAAGCAAGTTACAGTATTTTTGCCAACAAATAAGTCATTCCAATTAATTTCATTTACAAGTACAGATAGGTTGTTAAAATTGCAATTATTAAAATTAAAATAATTTTAATCAAGTGCGCTAGGAATAAATTCATAAAATTGTTACTCCAAAATAAGAGGTATATGATGAACAGATAGTGGATAAAATGGCGATAAGCATTCAAAAAGATCATATTTTATATTATTCGAAACAAAGATTAAGTCTAAAATCCTTTTAAGTTTATTTACAAAATAATTAATTTGAGATAAACCAATACTGAGGAAACTATCAATTAAATTTATTTCAAATGACTTGTTAACATTCGATGGAATACAATCACTATCAAAATGTAACCAGAAAATGTCATTAAGATTATAATCACCTAAGACGATCAAATGACTATTAGCAGGAGGAGTGAAGAGCCAAGGCATTGTCCACATGGTAGGCATATATAGTATCTGAACTGTTAGGTGTTACATAAGAGGCGCATAAATAAAGTTATCCACTAGAACCAGCAATTGAGACACATAGTTGATCCAGAACAGAATCAGAATTTGCCAGGTGACACAAACTTGATCGCAGATTATGTTTAACTGCAATAAGGTGGCATCCTTACCACGTGTGAGACCCGTTTAAGAGGCATCTCTATCCTTGCGATAAATGTTATATATATTAGCATCAAAAAATTCAGAGTCAAAGAAATCAGAGTTAAGCCAAGTTTCGATAAATACAATAATGTCAAAATCACAAGTAGATGTAGCATACCAGACATATTCTGGAAGTATAGTTGAAGATTACACTTGGATGAAGATGTAGAAGAAATAACTGAAGTTGGATGACTTATTGAAGATAAGAACGGAGTTATTGATGACGATGATGATGGTAATGATGCCGATGAATACGATAATGATAATGATGATGATGATGATGATGATGATGATGATGATGATGATGAAGATTATGATGATGATGATGATGATGATGATGATGATGATGATGGTGATGATGATGATGATGATGATGATGACGATGATGATGATGATGATGATGATGATGATGATGATGATGATGATGATGATGATGATGATAATGATGATGATGATGATGATGATGAGGATGATGATGATGATGATGATGATGTTGATAATGATGATGATGAAGATGATGATAGCGATGATGATGATGATGATGATGAAGATGATATTGATGATGATGATAATGATGTTGTTTTAGTTGTTTATATTGTTACTGCTTGTAGTGGTGACGCTGAAGAATATTCAGACATTTGTGACGAATAGTTTTGAGTGACGTTTGCAGCAGTACTCAAGATTCTGCTGACGCTTGGAAGTTTTTTGGGGACGCATCAGTATTATGAGTCAGATTGTTAGATATCCTAAGGCGTGGGATGAATTTACTAATGAAAACGCCATTTGGCCAAAAGTCCTTTCTCATCATCTTTGCATAATCAAGATCCGAGGCATGAATATCAAATAAAGCAACTTCCCGAAGGATTCCTTGGGTAAGCTTAATACATGTGGGTGTTGATACTGGTGCTGGCAGCTTACTGTAAATGTAAACTTTAATGTTATCAGCAGTAGTAGCAGCAGCTAGTCTTGAAATGAAAATTGTTTTCCGTGGTGGCCGAGAAACCACAATCAAATCAACCAATGGTCCACAGTTTGTGGACACAAGAGGCAGATATGACGAATATGGTGGGCACTGGATTTGATGGTAAAGTTGAAGGTCAATTGTGGCATTAAATGAGGCAGTAGATTTAGTGGAACTACGGTTGGCAACGTCAGGTGCATTTTGCTGGATCATAGGTGAAACTTCTTCCGGAATTTGAAGAGTATTAGGATTGCTACTCATTTTCGCTGATGAGTTTGTGGAGGAGCCTGCTGGAATGCGGAGGATGAACAGTTCAGGGCTGAGGATGAACAGTGACTTACAGCTAGGCCAGGCATTGCCCAAGCAGTATTATCACTTAGGGCAGGTGGTTGCGTCACATGAGGTTCAGCAGGTGTACAGGGCATAGCATTTTTAATCGAATCATTAGATTGATTTAAGATTATTGTTGCATTTGATGAAGAGATACCTTCCAAGGTAGTATTGCTAAAAGCCACTTCACTTCCTGAAGGCTTCGAAGTCGATTTGGATGCCGCAACTTGAGCTCTGGTGGAGGTGCGCCCAACTTTGGGTGAGGTAGCAGTCGAGCAGCTTAAAACGTTAACACTTGATTGAGCGTGATCATATAAAATGCTGAGTTGAAAATTGCTTAGTTGCCTGTTTTTGGAGCCTTACTAGCTCTTCGTTAAGCGTGGAGATAGAAGTGCGAAGGTCCAGTAGCATGTCCATAGAAACGATTGACGAAGACATCCTGCAGAGAAGGCAAAGCCAACGCACTTCATTTGGCGTAGAGCCACGTAAGCATCTCCAACCTTTGCCGATATCTTAACACACTTCTGGTGAAAATGCTTGAAACATCCAGAACATAATATAAAGTTGTCAAAGGTGCTCCACTCTGACTTGCATATTTCGCGGGACTCGTGAATGTAGATGCTTGTTGCGTGTCATTTTTTATTGCTTCGTTGATTTTCTTTTTAACTTCAGGTTTAAGTAAAAAGTTATGAAACTTGCTTCAATTTAAAATAAACCGCCACAACGAGTAAATGGTTTGAACGGCCAACTCAGAGAAATGTTGCAAGGAGATGCCAAAGCTTGTGGTATCGGGCGACACTGGCTAGGAGGGTAAACGGTCAGCGGCGCTTGGTTTCCTGCGTCGCTTCCGTCCCAGTCAGGACACCGTTATTAGCGAGGAGTGTACATCGATGGTCATCACACGGACGCTGTCGCTACTGCCAATTCGCTCAGTGACGCAGTGGTTGGGTGCGAGACGGATCAATGCAGAGGTGCAGTACTAGCCCTCGCGTCTCTCATGCTGGGTGCACATAGCTGTGCGGATTTTTGTGCCAGCAGGAGGCAATCATAGATGTCCATTGGATGGCTTAGGTGTTCGACTTAAGCACACAGAGAGAGTTTACGTGTTGTGATTGTGCGTCGACGTACACGCACAGCCAAACAATCGTCAGCGTTGACGAGAAGAGCGCAGTCAGCGTTGTATTGCTGGCAAGGCTTGCGAGGAGCCGCTACTGCAGAGGACGGAAGACCAGCACGTTGCCACTTTCAAGCGTGAGGATGGGGGAGTTGACTGGTGGTGCTGGTGTTGAGCGTCTGCGATCCCTTGCAGCGTGTACGATGTGGAACAGCGAATATAATTTCTGCCGCAGGAAATTTAAAGAAAAAAATCAGAAATAAACTCTGTTCTGCAAGTTTTGCTGTGCACGTACGAAATAATGTGCAAGTTCCTCGCGTTGCCAACGTCATGTGTAAACGTCGGTACAGCAGGGTAATGCGAACAGTCGAACTATAAGAAAAGTTTAAAAATCCCACGTTAGGGGATGTACTTAGCATATCGAAATGGGTTGGGGGATGAGATAAGCTAAAACACGATCAGAACAAGATAGTTATATTGAAAGGTGGTGTTAGAAAATTTGGGTAGGAAAGAAAATGAAATTACCAGATTAAGAAGGCAAGGAAAAACCTGCAGGAGGAAAAAGTGGCGAGGGTATAAACGTTGGAGGGATAGGAACAATTAGTGAAAAGTATGGAAAAGTCCAGTTCCTGCGAAGTTGAGTCGAGGGTTTTCTAAAGAAAGAAAATTTCTAGAATTTTAAAGCGATAAGAAACGTTACACAGAAAAGTTGTATAAGTTTAAGCAGTTTTAGTGAAAAAAAGCAACTTAGAGTCAAGTACATATAAGAACAAGTGCGGTACACGGAGGAAGAAGGAATTTGGTTTTGGATTAATTGAAGCATAAAATCAGACAAAGAACAAAAGGGTGAGATTTTAAAAAGTAGTTTTTTTATTTGTATATGTGAATAAAACTAAGCATTTAAAAGGCATAGTGACCCAAAGCAGACAGAAGGAGAAAAGTCAGCAAGTCGAAAAACTGAAAGGAGCTAGTGGATAAAAAATTTATTGTATGTGTCATGGTGATCAAAAATAAAGAAAAAAAAAAATTTTAAATTTTTGTTTCACAGTGTGGCCGACCGGAAATTGCGGACCTATCAGCACAGGAACAAGCAAGCCAAGAAAAGATAAGTCGGTCACAAAATTTTTTCCACATATATATATATACGTATACATATACATGCCTACATAAATTAATAGCATCTTTCTGCAAAACGAACGTAACGTGCATTTCATCAAGGCTTCGGTCAAAAGCCGAATGTCAGCTGTTTTCGCTTGATGTAAAAATAATTCCGTTGTCAAACGAGAACAGCTGATTCAGAAATGAACGATAACGTAACAGCAGTGTAAATTTGGCTTTATGTAGCAAAACAAACTGAAACGAAACGTCAAATATAGACGATGAAAATTTTCTTATCGTTTAGAAATTTGTTGACATGGAAGTTGCTGTAAAGAAATCGTAATTATAATTTTATTGACAAATACAAGAATGTAGAATAAATTAATTTATTTTTAGCACAAAAAAAAACCACAAGCGAGCAGTTTAGAGTCCTGGTGCAACAAATGGAAAAAAATCCAGAGCTTGCAAGAGGAGTACCAGTTTTTGGCGCCAGCAAGGCAAAAATATATACCTGAACACTTCTTTATTGATGCGAAAATTATCCTTGAACCTATAATAAAATTAGATAAAGAATTTTTGCCAATTCAAAGCACTCACTCATCATTTTCAATATCCATAACGTTGGTATGGTCGCGTATTTTCCTCCGTTTGACTCGTGTTGCTTCTTGCTCCTCGCTTTCACTATCACTATCCGATTCTTCATTAAAATTATAAAAAGCTATCGCGGAAAATATTTTTATTGTCAAAAATTTTCACAATACTTCACACAATTTCTAAGTTTACAGAAAAAAAACATATGTGTAAAAAAATCAAAACAAGCAAAATAGCTGATGCAAATAGTATTGCCAGCATGAGATATTTTGCCAAAATATGCCCAACATTTTTAGAAAAAAAAGAGCATGTAAAGAAATTTTGTAACTTTTATAATCTGGTAATGCTGCTTTTGACAATTGCTTATGGTTGGACAGTTTGAATAACGTAAGAAAAGTAAATGAGAACGATGACGCAAAGTAAAAATACAGAAAGCAAATTGTGAACGACATCGTTTACAAACGAACGAGGAGTTCAACGAAGCTTTTGTTTTACAGAAAGATGCTATAAGTTGTTATAACAGTTTGATAGCGAAAGTATAAAGAAAAGTCAGGGGTTCCCAAGCAAAAATTCATCGTGTGCCAGCATAATACCGGCACATTACTATAACATAATTCCGTAAAATGTGAGTGCGGAACGCTTGATTTTTTGAAAAATTTCATAGCATATATTTAGGCATTTTTTGTTTTGTGATTTATTGAAACTTCAAAAACTTTTTATGTATTTTTCAATTTCAAATTTTCAGTTTTACAAAAAATTTTTAAACTTATTTCGTCGTACCTACTATATTTTCCGTTTTTACTTCAAGGTATTTTATAAATATTTGGAACTAAAATTGTTATTTACACAACTTAAAATCGAATATGTGACCATCGCTGATTTCTAATTCAGCTTTAACAAAATCAATATTTCATGTTTTTTCTTTATTAAAACTGGGCCCGTCATTTTTGACGGGAAAGAACTAGTATATATATATTGTCATCGTCAGCAAAACAAGAAAAATGGTAGTCCAGCGTAGCTTTATGTATTATAATACTATATAAAATTTATAAAATTTCATTTTTTCCTGTTGTTTATATACTCAATTTAAAATTTTTGTGCTTAAGATTTTTAACTAATAATTTTAATTTTTCTTTGCTTAATTAGTTTTAGGCTTATTTTAAGTTTGCATTATAAACCTGTTGTTCTTTTTTGTAAGGCGTAAAAATTGGATTTATTTAGTTTCTTCAATGTGCTGCCAGCCCTGAGGTTCCAGGTTTAAATCCTGTCCAGGCAGTGTTTCCACGCTTAAACTTCTCTTAAATTCTTTCTAAATGTCAAATCAACTTCAGTTACAAGTTCATCAATATATACGGCTTTACATTTGTACTTGGTGGTAGAGATGTTTGTAGAATAACATTACTTAATTACTCCAATTGACTGAGGTAAAACAATAACAAACCGCCACACACCAAACCGCTACAACCTGCACAACCCTTCTTCAAATTTTCTTTTTTCCGCAAGTTCATGTGTGTGACCATTATTTTTCGTCAGTCAACAGTCAACCACAGAAATTTTTATGGTTGAGTGTCAGTCAGCGGCCAAATTAGTTTGTAACTGCTAAAGTGTACCTAAAAGCGTAAGTCAAGTATTATATTAGCAACGTGAATATGGATGCGGGCAATAATTTCTGATAAGAATTTATATGTGTGTTGTTATAAAATGAAACCCTGCCTCTGGGACACATCAAATACATCACTTCAAGAGCTCTTAATAATATGCATATATAAATAAATATAATTGTTTTTATTTTCTATATTTTTACGTCTTTAAACAAAAAAATTTATTTTGTAAGTTTGCACAATATTTATCAGCTTCTTATATGATATATTATTCATTATAATAATAAAAATAGAAAATAATTGTAACATTTAGAATTATCATTATTAATTATTTCATTATTTTAATTTAAATATGCAAAAAAAAAAAGTGCGCATTCAACCAGCGAATATGACGCACTTGTGCAAGACAATTACGAAAAAAAATTGTTTTCTTTTTTTGACCGAACGTAGGGGTCGCGCATTGACATATTTCTTCATATCTCTGGTGTTTACAGTCAGATTTTAAGTTTGGTATATAAATTTTTTAGTCTCAAAGAGACCAATATGACCTCTTTAAAGGTCATTGACCTCAGGTGCACCGTTCTAGTACTTACCCTCCAGATCTCAGTTCCTACCATCCAAATGTACCATCTTACTATAAAAATAAATAAAGCTCTTCAACTATCATAAATCTTTTGCTCAGAAAGTATATCGATATTTCCAGCAAAACTATTTTTAAAAAATTATTGAAATTATTGGCCGAACGTAAGGCTCCCTTTCTTCATTTTCATCATATCTTCGGTATTAAAAGTCTGATCATATTGAATGACATATCGATATTTTTGTTTAAAAGATACCAATTATTTTTTCCTGGAAGGCCTTAAATTGATTTTGATGAACTTTTAAACTCGTAAAAGAATAAAAAATCCGTAATGCCAATGCTAAAAGAGGTATCAACACTATTTTCGTTGTGATTTTCTAAATATACAATGTATTATTATTTTCACAACCACATTGAAAATAGCAATTTCATACACTGCCTATTGCAATTCGTTTTCCCCGTGAAAAAATAGTTGAAAATTGCGTCCGTCTAATATTTATTTCAAACGAGAGTTTTATAGAGTTTTGATAATTTTCAATAAAAATCGACCATTTAAAAAAATGTCTTTTATTGCGAGTGACTTAAACAAGAAGCTGTTAGAAATGTAATCGGTTTGTGGAAACGCGCCGGCATACCAATTATAACCCTAACGGCGGTTCGGAAACGTGTTGATGTACTTATGAATACCTATTATACAATTTCTAAAAATCGATTGAGATATAACCTGAACGCTTGGAATAAATTGTTTAAAATTTCAATTTGTTTTAAAAATCCATGAAATTTTGACGTGATTCAAGTTGGCTATGTTTCTGACGGCTTTCGAGTTTTGATAAAAAGTGGCCCATGCCTTGTTCATCGGTGACCGCCAAAGCAGATTCATTTACTACATGAACAAAACGCTCGGTGTTTTGAGAATGGCATGGATAAGCTGTGAAGTTATATAGGTTTACTAAAGAAAATAATCAAATTAAGTCATTTTCATTGTGCGAACCTGTGTTGCGTTTTGCTATGACGGGTTGCTATTTATTTATTCCGTCTATTCCGCTGTGAAAAATACTCGCAACGTTTCTCTTGCAACATTTTTTACGATAATTTAATTTAACTGCCTTCAATTTATTTTGAAGTGAAAAGTGACAGTTGTCGTAAATTTGTTTGTTTTTATTTATTTATTTTTCTCTATCTTGAGAAGTAACTTGGTGGCTACACGTTAAATTTTTCTTTCAAGTTGCCTTTCAGGTTGCTACACATTCACACCTTTTTACTAACACAGTCAAACTTTTCGAACTTGAAAACCAGCGTGATATCAATTTTTCCTTTCAAGTCGTGAGGTAACTTGACGGTCAAGTTAAACAGCTGATCACAGTTTTTGTAAATAAATTGAGTTGTTGCCTTGACGATGGCATCTTGAAAATAAAATTGACTATCAAGTTGCGCACAGCCTACGTCACAGCTATCAATTCGAATGAATTTTGACAAGTACTATGTGTGATCAACTTGAAAGCAATTTCTTGAACGTGTAGCTGCAGCGTAAAGCATGACTTTCTTAAAGTTTTCAATTTCTTCGCAACAAAATATTTGTCAGAATTTTCACATAACAAAAAAATGAATGTTGCAAGCGGAATTTCACTTTCGTCCATCCGTCCGTCAGTCAATCCGTCCGTCCATCCATCCGTCCGTCCATCCATCCATCCAAAAGTGCACCTAAAAAAAGAAATAAATAAAAAAATTATTATTAGTCATAATATATTAAAATGAATAAACTTCAGCTAAAAGGATGCGGGGCACAGAAATCTGAAAGACAGAAAAGAGTTAATAACATAGAAATTTTTGTTGTAAAATGTACTCATCTTTGTTCACGCCGTACAGCAAATTGGCTGCAAATCCATCCAGACGGGAGTATCCATGTTGTGGAGTATATTTAAACACCTGAAATAAAAGAATAAAAGATTATTTATATGCATTAAAACATTAAACAAAATTCTTACCATTGTTCAGCTACCTCGTTCCTCCATGTTGGTCTGTTTGTTTTTGTTGCAATCCGAATGTCAATCCGAACATGAATCGAAGTCGGTAAAGCAGCGCATAGAACTCATCTGTTATACCTAGTCAGGGGTGGTGGATAGGCTAAGAAAAAAAGGAAAATAATAGCAGATAAAGAAAGATATAGTCTGAAAGATATTTGATTAGGAAATTTTTTTTTTCACACAGACAGACTTAATTGGAAAAATATAAGCAAAGGATGGAAAAGTACGGTTTAGAACATAGCTATAGGGGTTACTCAGGCCATGAAAATTAAATAGAATTTGAATCTAGTGCAAAGCTTGAACTAAAACAGTTGGTGCAAGAAAGTTAATATTAAAAGTGAAAAGTCTTGTTAAAAAAGTGAACACGCAAAAAAAAAAAAAAAACCACCACCATACAAGGATTAAGAGGGAACGTAGTGGCGCCAAAGAGAAATTAATAAAAATAATTTCATACAAATTAGCAGCAAATAGAAGAGAATTTACATTTTTGTGAGGAAATTTAAAATCAAGGAAGAAAAGATGTAGTGTGGTCGCAGCGCAGACAAGGCGAGAAAAATTAAGGATACGGTGTGCCAGGACCGCACCGAAATAAGATAAGTCGGCCACAATCTTTCTCCTTATTATTTTGTATATATTCACATATGTTTAAGTTATACATATAAAGAAAAAGGAAAAGTGCAATTACTGTGCGTACAAAAAAATTTTTTTGAAAACTAAATTTCGTGACGGTGCTACCCTGCGCTTTAAAATAAAGAAAAAAGTTATAACAGTTCGGAAAGTTCAAAGGAACAAGTTCAGAAAGTTCAAACGAACAGTTCGGAAACCTTTACCGAACTTTTGCAAAAGACCAGGGGTTCCGAAAGTGCGTCAGATAGGGAGCCGAATTTTGAACAAAGCGAGCAAACGAATGGCGCAGAAAATGATTGCTGTGGCGGATCGCCATTTGTGATATGTTTTTTTTTATTCTTATTTGGTTTAAAAAAATTTAGTCCAATTTTCATAATTTAAATTTAAATTTCATTAAATAATTAGTTTCATATTAATTTTATATTAAGCTAAATTTTCATGTTTTTCGTGAACCTAGATTTTAAATAGATTTAAATTTTTCTTTGTGGAACCTATAAAATTTTCAGCCTATATGGGGTGGTAGTTTAAATTGAATTTTCTTTTTTTTGTCCCAGATCCATAAAAGAGCTCTTTGAGGTTGGGAAAAAAAAAATAAAAAATTCATGATGAACTCGTCATTTCAAAAATAATTGTTGTTAACCCTAAGAGGCCCTAAATATTTTTATGGTCCCGGAAAATAAAGTAATATTTTTATAATTTTATATTTCATTGTATCTTTTTTTTAATTTTATATATAATTAAATGTTATATTTAAAGTAGATTTCGATGGGTCATTTCTTCAGCGTCAGCGTCATCCTGCAAAGTTTTTTTTTTAGTAAATTTATAAATATGTGAATATTATTAAGTAAAAAAAAAAAAAATGGATTGCTAATTTGTTTCGTGAAGGGGGTCACAGTACAGGGGCGTTCAAGAGGGGTATAATGATTGAGTTGGGCATTTTCATTTAGTTTTCACGCATTCATTTTTTTTTGGGGTTATCTTATATATTCGACTCAGAGATAACCATGGTTGGGTGGGTGTAAAAAGTGGCTAACATCTCTACCCCGTCTTAATAGTGATTGGTTGTTGGCTTGCTGGTATTGTTTTTTTTTATCTTTCGTCTTCTGTCCAAGGTTGTGTTTTTCTTTCGCTTTAATTTAATTAAAATTCAGTTGAATTCAGTTTGAGTAAATTACTTTTGATTTTATTTTAATTTTGGTATACTATACCAAATACTATACTTCCGATACAAACCGGAAGTTATTGTTGCACCCTCCACCTGGCATGATGGGTTAAGAACAGCGCCCTAAAAGCGTGAGCTTGCTGGTGCACAATCATGCCAGGTACGATGACAAGGGTGACGTAACACCTGGTAACTTGATTATTTCGTTTAAATATTGCAATGCTTCTAGCATGGCGGCTCCGTCAATTCAAATTTAGTCCAATTTATTACATTGATGTATGAGTTGCTTTCGAAGTTAATGAAGTTATCTTTTTGAGGACTATACATTTGGCGAATGCATATGCACATTTTTTTAAAATGTTTTTTGATCGATTTTTAGTGAAATTATCAAAACTCTATAAAATTCTCGTTTGAAATAAATATTAGACGGACGCAATTTTCAACCGCTTTTTCACGGGGAAAAACGAAATACAATAGGCAGTGTTTGAAATTGCTATTTTCAATGTGGCTGTGAAAATAATAATACATTGTATATTTAGAAAATCACAACGAAAATAGTGTTGATACCTCTTTTAGCATTGGCATTACGGATTTTTTATTCTTTTACGAGCTTTATAAATCCTCAAAATCAATTTGAGGCCTTGCAAGGACTTGTAGGAATTTTTTTTTTATTTTGGAGGAAAAATAATTGGTCTCTTTTAAAAAAAAAACATCAATTTGTCATTCAATATGATCAGACTTTTAATACCGAAGATATGATGAAAATGAAAAAAGGGAGCCCTACGTTCGGCAAAAAATTTTCAAAAATTTTTTAAAAATAGTTTTGCTGGAAATATCGACATACTTTCTGACCAAAAGATTAATGATATTTTAAGAGCTTTATTTTTCTGATATTAAGATGGTACATTAGGATGGTAGGAACTGAGATCTGGAGGGTAAGCAATAGAATGGTTCATCTGAGGTCAGGGAACACCAGAGATATGAAGAAATATGTCAATGCGCGACCCCTACGTTTGGTAAAAAAAAAAATTTTTTCGTAATTGTCTTGCATAAATGCGTTATATTCGCTGGTTTACGGCGCACTTTTTTTTGAGGTACGGTCTAATGGACACATATATGGTATCGATACCATGATATTGAAACCAGAGAACTACATGAGACCATTCGTCATTTTTTGCCACTCGAATAACAATCGTCGTCAGCCACAATCGCACAAAAAAAAAATGCATGCATACCACTCGAGTTCGAAAACAACGACTGCTGCTTAGCACAGTGTGTGATGACTGCGAATCGATACAAAGGCAGCATCCAGACAATGCTGACATTCGAATGATTCGCTGGAGTGTTTGCTACTGAGTGTTTGCTGCTGAACTCGAGCTCGAGTGGAATTTTATTTTTGTTTTCTTTGTTTTTTTTTCCTGGTGTTTTGTAGTGCGCAGTGTTTTTTTTATGCTTTCAACAACAATTACAACAAAAAACCAACACCAACAACAAATCGTTGGATACGTGTCACAGTAAGCAAGTACCAACAACAAAAAATATACAAAAACCACACAACGCCAGCGACTGTGCAAAAGCTTAAATCATGTGTTTGTATTCTAACAATAAAAAGGACAGAAACAACAACACGCATGTTTGCTCGACAAGTTTAAATTATTGAACAAAAAAAAAAAAACAAAAATCATCGATCGACAGTGCGCAATTACAACAATAAAACAATAAGAAGTAAGAGTGAATCTGAACACTGAATTCAGCGAATTAAAACAATCATGAAAATATCGAAGTTGTTGTAAAAAAATGAGCGCTGCTGCAGACTGCAGTTAACATTTTTTTCCTTGCCGCGAATAAACATAAAAGCATACATATTCGTTGCTTTTGGCGAATGTTGCGAATGTCTGGCTTCGTTGGACATTCATGTTTCGCAGGCATTCGTATTCGTCATCGCTCGTACTCTACGGCATTCGTACCACAGCGATTGGTGCATGTCTTTGCGCATTAATTTTAATGCAGAAGGCAAATTCGTAGCTCGTATTTTGACGAAACATTCAAAACGCCATTTGAAAGCACTCTAGTTGTTCTCTGATTGAAACCATGAACGATTTTATACTATATGATATAAAAGTAATGACACACATATTGAAATAGTTTTGATTGACAATAGTGTCAAATAATTATTTAAAAACAAATCACAAATAATTATTTAAAAACAAATCACAAATTTTTCAGCTGCTTCAATTTGCTTATCCCGTCGAAATATAGATCCTGCAATAAATAGCCAAGCAAACAGCCTTTAAATATATTGTTATATATATCGTTGATCGCGAAAATTGCATGTTTTATTATGCCATATATGCATAACAAAATTTCATAATTTGAAAGAGCTTTTTTCATTTTTTTCAGCTGCTTATTTTTTTTAAATTGAAATTTTTTTCAAAATAAAAATTTTCAATATTATGACATTAATGTAGTTAAACATTTTAGCGCTCTCTCACATTGGCGCTGATATCAGATAAAATATAGCAATATCAGGGCTGAAAGTCGAAAAAATGTATGTTAGCATGGAGAAACCATGAAAATTTGTTGTGTTTTGTATACCATGAATAAGGCGCTATACTACTTTCAGAAGCTGTTTATAGCTGGTATACCGTGACACACATGTGGTATGCAATGTAGTATATATACTTTGTAGTATCGAAACCATATGTGTGTCTCCAGTATAAGTGTCTTTCAAGATCGTAAATGTGAACATCGCTTAAATCAATATTCAATAAAATTACTCCATATGGCAACATGGCTAATTTTTATGTATCTACCGCCAATATTTTTAAACAAACACAAAGAAGAGATAAAGAGATTGAAAACTCCTCGTATGAAAGGGATAGCATAATGTGCGTCTTATGTCAACTAGAGATGTGTCGTTCCGAACCTGTATAGTTCCCGGAGCTATGTTCACAGTCGGACATAGTCTCAATCGTTCCTTCGATTAATTTTTAGCATGTTCAAACAGTTCCGGCTGCAATGATTGTTTTTTTTTTCTTAAGCAATATGCTTATCAATACATCTCTTTCTTACATATTATGTCTTACATGATTTTTGTGATCGACTACAAGTGTAAAGATGATGTTTGTGAGCGAACGAAAGAACTAATGTAGGCAGTGGAAAGATGACAATTCGTCGTTCTTGTTGTGTGCAATGCTCTGTTCATTTCGTTCAATCAAATGGAACTAGCGGAACTAGATAGTTCCGCGGACATGTATAAATCTGATTGAAAGACATTATAAAAGAACTATTGGAAGATATATCGTCGTTCTTGTTATGCGCATTGTTTTGTTCATTTGGTTGAATTTGAACTAGATAGTTAATTTGAACTAGATAGTTCCAGGACATGTTTTTTTTTTGCTTTTGAGGCAACTGCTGCATATGAATATGATTAAATAATTAAAATATGTGGAATGAATTTTAGATAAGGAATGTGGAAGGTTTGTTATATTATGCAAATGAGTATCACATTTATGAAGAGCTAATTTAATAATTTATATTCGTATTTGAGCAGATTTCCACATAATTTTAAGAACACAAACATTCTTCAAAAGCGCAAAGGAACTACATAGTTCCGCGAACATGTTTCCGCGAACTAGTTCCGTTGTACAAAAGAAACGTTCCATGTTCGTTTCGGCTCCGGAACTGTTTAGCACAAGCCTAATGTCAACAATTTTCAACACTAACACAAATGTTGTAAATGTGTTTGTAAAATGTTCCCCAAAATTCAGCTAGTTTGGGTTCAGCTTTAATCCAACTCATTTGGATTGGGTTCAGGTTCAGGTTTTCACCACGGTGCAAACTCAATGAATGCATTCAGCGAACTTAAATGCTTCCAAGTAGCGCTGAATTTTAGAATTTTTACGTGTCTGTTGCCATTTACTCAAACATATATATGTATGCTATTAAGTCACAACTATTAAAAAATTAAAATATATTAAGAAATTATTATTAAACACTTAAAATTTTGTGTATAAAAAGTGCACTTTCACTGCAATAACATAAGCATTCGTTGTTATTTTGCTATACAAGTTGACACATGCCCCTGTATTTCGACATTTGGGCAATATGCCTGACATTTGTCGTAACTATTTAATAATCTGAAACAGCGCTAACTAAGGTGTCACTGTCAGAAGACTTGTGTCTCTTGAAGGCGGGCACTACCTTTAATCTGTAAATCACCACGGTCTGAACCTTATCGCAGAGTTGCCTGAAAGCGTAGTTTTCTATTATATGTAGTAGGTTTTATTGTTACTATTAGGATTTTAAAGGAGTCTTGTACTAGTACTATTTTATGAAAGGTATTTCATAGGTCGTGTCTATATATGGGCCAAGTTAAAAATGTGTGAACCATCAGTTTAAACAGTAAGGTGCTTTAAAATTAATTTTTTTTTGGAATTATTAAGGTCTTACAGCAAAAATTGATAGTATGTGATGCACAAATAATATACTTTAAATATAAGTATGGGGCCCATACACCGGCGGACTTGTTCGCGAACTTGGATGAATACATGAAATGTTTGTTCGTTTGTGGCCTTTTTGCAGACATTTGAAGATTCATGAGTTGGTCTCAAGAAAATCAAAACTTTTTGATTTTGTGGGAGAGGAGCTTCGGGTTGTACAACAGGTTTCTCAGTTAATAGTGTTGTTCGCGTACTTAAAGTCAAAGTTTTGAATTTTGAAGCATAAATTGGCAATTTTATTTGTTTTTATCGTCAATAATCACATAAAATGGCAATTTTTGTGGACAATGAAGCTTGGAGGGGCTTTTTAGAGAATTTTTTAATTTTTTTTAGAGATCTTCCTTGACAGAAATAAGTACAAAACGAGCAAAGCGTGTATCTTTTTGTTAGAAACGTACAAACTACAATATCAAATGAAACAGTTCCGAACTTGAGGAATAAATTTGGATACATTAGGTCTTCTTAACGAAGGGAAGCAAAAAAGTAAACACAAATTAAACAAATCCAACTCATCATGTATGCATTTTTTAGGCACTACAACAAGGCTGCCTACAAGTTTTCGTAGTGTGTGGCAAACCAAAATCTGTGCACTTGTTCATGTTGTGGGTTATTTTCATTCGTGTATGGGTCCCTTTAAGAACTACAAAGTTTGAAATTTACAAAAAATTTTCAATAACACATTCAATGTTGTTTGTTTATTCATTCCAATCTGGATAAACAACATTCTGCTCTATTTGTTGTTTTTTCTTCGGAATGAATAAAGAAATGTAGTCATTAGGCGTTTTAGTTTTTATGTTGAGAGAAGAGCAGATCACAGAGCTAGAGCACGTGGAGTACATTTAAAAATACACTACTCAGAGTTAGTTCAGAGAACTCTGAATTAAGGCTCAAACAAGTTATGCGTAAGCATACAAAAATTTCAGAGAGAAGTCAACGAAAAGTATACAAAAGTTCAAAACATACTTTTTTCATACTTAATTTAAAACAAAGTTAGCATGAAAAAAATTTCAATATAAATCGATTCGCATGAAATGACAAATAAAAAATAATTGGTTTTTGTTGAAAAAGATTGCCAACTAAAACTAAAAAAATATTTTCTTGAAGTTTGTAAATTTATCCTTGCTTAATGATTGAAAATAGCGGTCAATTTCAATACAAACCTCGCTTAATAAATTAGTTTTGTCTAAAACATGTATTTTTTCTAATTTTATATACAATTGCAATCATAAGTGGCTCAGATCTAAATTTAAATTATTTATTAAACAGGTTACAACCCTTTTCTTCTCAGCAATAAACGGTATCCAGTGCTCTCTCTTAAGTTTTGAAAAGTAAACGAACATTGAGAAACTGAACGAAAAATTGCTTACGCAGAACTTGGGTGACTCAATTTATTGCTGAGCAAGTACATTTTTTTGCTTTTTAACTTTTGTTTGCTTACGCATAACTTGGTTTTGCCTTTAATGAAAAAAATCAAACAGTGCATAAACTGTCTTAGCTGTCAATTAAGAGTATTAAATGACATAATAACATATTTTTTGCCAATTTTATATATTGTATGCTATTTCTGTAATTTTGATAAAGATTATTCATTTTCATCTATATCATGCAAGTGTTATCTCATATATGCCCTACGTGCTCGGACGTTTGATACAGAGCACATAGAGTCGCATCGAGAGTACGAACGTTGTGCTATGAGTGCACTTATCACTCTGAATAAAATGAAAATCTCGAACAGGTTTTTTCACGGAAAAAACTCGATCAATCTGCTCTTATCACTCTGAATAAAAAATAAAAATCACGAACAATTTTTTGACACTCTTTGCTCTGCTCTAAGCAAATAAACGAAAACGCCTATTATTCGAAGGCAACTCTTTTTTATTAGTATGTTTTAAGTTTAACGTAACCCTGTTTACAACTGAACTTGGCAATTATGAGGTGAATTCACATTCACAATACGCGTGTGCATAAAAAGTTGGTAGAAAAGCAAACTTGACGCGCGCAAATTTTTTTATTTTCATTAAACTCAAAGTCTCCCAGCTCTTTATCTCTGCTCAAAGCAAAGACCAAAGTGTGATGAAATAAAAGAATTTGCTTATTTTCATATATCTACCACCAATATTTGTAAACAAACTCAAAGCAAAGACCAAAGTGTGATGAAATACGAATTATGAAGGAAGTACCAAGAACGGACGTACTTCGTACCATGGTGAAATAATTGAAAGGTGTTCTCATCCCATGACATTTTTCAATATTTTTTTGACATGCTACCTTATTTTGACATTTATAAGGGTTTCAGATACATGTTTTTTAAGGGTGTTGTTTTGAATCCGTTAAGTACTCAATAAAATAACTTTTTTATTTATGGTAAGTAAAACGCAGAAGTCGTGTGTATACATAAAGAACTTGATCCTAGCAAAAGTTATCACAAAAAAACCGAAAAACCTAACATCGAATTTTTATAAAGATGAAAAATTTAAGCAAGATTTCTCGAAACATGATTATGACTTAGATTATTATTTTAGATTATTATTATTATATAAGATTAAAATTGCTTTTTACTACAGATATAATGAATATTCATGTATACTAGTATCGCCTGGGTCCATGGTATAATAATTTACAACAATGACAATGACAAGTGTTGATTTTCTCATCTCCAAGTAAATGAGTTCCTGTTAAAAACAGCTGTTCGGTGTTATATGCGTTGGCCACATTCGGCTGTGTCAACTGTTGTGATAGCGACACATCGGGGAGCGAAGTTATCGCTACGGAAGTGTCAGAAAAGTTGTCAAGTTGATGAAATGTCGATCATTGTATCAATTACCAATGGAAACTTTACCGACAAATAAAAAAATTTCTATTTTTAAATGTATTTTTATGCGCTACTTCTTGAGAAGACGTCAAATATTAGGATAACCTTTTAATTTATTGAATCATGATTGTTTCCTACAGAAACGGCAATACTACCTTGTAAATAATTATACCATATTAATTATAAAAAATAGTCATTGCTCTCCTTCTCCGCGCTCGGAAAAAACAATAATCAAAATAGGTTGAGAAACGCGGGAGAAAATGGGTTTTAACTGTTTTCCCTACGCCTATTTATATAAAGGAGACAAGGGGGCGATCTTCACATGGCAACGTGTCTGACTGCCCCAACTTGGCGAGGCCAGCTTTATCCATGTCGAAATCGTCTCAAGTCGACTCAAAACCTCCGCATGGTGTCTCCTGGAAACGTCAAAAACTATCACCCTATAAACTTTGGCGACTAATTTGAGCGGCGAGGTCTCCTCTAGACTATAAACTTGAGGGATCTCTTCAGGCCTTAAAAATGGAATGTGCGTAGGGTTTTGGTCCCAACCACATTATAACTTCCCAATGAAAACAAAATCAGCCTCGGATATGAACCCCCACTACGTTGACGACCACCGCAAACGAAAAACGGATAATGATTTATGGATATGCACCTGGAATATCCGGACCCTTTATAGGGAAGGTGCCACTGTCCAACTGGCGGAAGCCCTCGAAAAAATAAAGGCTGACATCACCGCCATCCAGGAGATGCGATGGAAAGGACAAGGCTGCTCTAAGAGAGCAGACTGCGATATCTACTACAGCTGCCATGCGGAGAAGCGCGAATTTGGATGCGGATTCGTCGTAAGTCCAAAACTACGCCAACTTGTTTCCCGGTTCACACCTGTGAACGAAAGGCTGGCGACAATCCGCGTCAAGGCGAAATTCTTCAACATCAGCCTAATTTTCGCACATGCCCCGACGGAGGAAAAGACGATGCTGTCAAGGACACCTTCTACGCGAGCCTAGAGGACGTGTATGATCGCTGCCCGGCCCACGACGTAAAAATAGTTCTCGGCGATTTAACGCGAAGGTCGGAAAAGAAGGTATCTTTGGCTCCACTGTCGGTCAATTCAGTCTCCACGAGACCACTTCGAACAACGGTCTAAGACTGATCGACTTCACCGCGGCGCGAAACATGATAGTTAGTAGCACCAGATTCCAACACCCCGATATCCAAAAGGCAACCTGGCTGTCCCCGGATCAAAAAACGCGAAACCAAATTGATCATGTTGTGATCGACGGAAGGCACGCTTCAAGTGTACTGGATGTGCGCACATTTCGGGGGGTCAATATTGACTCCGACCATTATCTTGTTGCAGCCAAGATCCGCATGCGGTTGTGCAATGCGAAGAATGTACGCACAGGTGTGCAACGAAAGCTTGATGTCGATAAGCTGCTATCACAACGGACCGCCGAGGCCTATTCCGCTCAACTCTTGGTTAAGCTCAACCAACCTTACTCTTGCCTCGACGACGCTGGCGGACTTTGGGCGCATATATCCCACTCCATGCGCAATGCTGCTGAAGAAGTCATTGGTTTTCGGCGCCCGCAACCTCGCAACCAATGGTATGACCAGGAGTGTCACGACGCGACAGCAGTAAAATACGCCGCATATAAAAAGACGCTGCAGTCAGCTGCAACGCGAGCCATGCACGAAAACTATTGCGATAAGAGGAAGGAAGAGAGATGTCTTTTCAGACGTAAAAAAAGAGAGCAGGAAAAGCGTGAGCTAGAAAAAATTGAGGTGTACCAGGGCAAGAAGGATGCTCGAAAATTCTACCAGCAGGTTAAGCGTCTAACCCAAGGTTTCAAGCCCGGAGCATCCACTTGTAGAGACGAGAATGGTGATCTGGTTGCAGATACGCAGTGCGCATTGAAGTTATGGAGACAGCATTTTTCCAATCTGCTTGCAGGCGACGATACCAACAATTCCGCCCTTGGAGAATACAGTCTGACACCACCAATTGACGATGATGGAGTGGAAATTCCCCCACCTAGCCATGACGAGGTTAAAATTGCTTTCCAGCGACTCAAAAACAACAAAGCTGCAGGTGCTGACCGCCTGGCTGCTGAATTGCTTAAAACCGGCGGCGGTGAATTGATAAGGTGCATGCATCAACTCATCAGCAAAATATGACTAGCAGAAAGCATGCCCGACGATTGGAATCTCAGTGTGCTTTGTCCTATACTTAAGAAAGGAGACCCGACAATCTGCGCCAACTACCGAGGTATCAGTCTTATTTCCATCGCATATAAGGTTCTTTCGAGCGTATTGTGTGAAAGATTGAAGCCGCATACCAAAACACTGATTGGACCTTATCAGTGTGGCTTTCGTCCTGGCAAGTCCACCATAGACCAGATTTTTACTCTACGTCAAATCCTGGAGAAAACCCACGAAAACCAAATTGACACCCATCATCTCTTTGTTGATTACAAAGCTGCGTTCGATAGCCCGATTCGGGATTGCCTGTACGCAACAATGTCTGAGTTCGGTATACCTGCAAAGTTGATAAGGCTCTGCAAGATGACGTTGAGCAATACATGCAGCTCCGTCAAGGTAGGAAATAACCTCTCCGAAACCTTTAATACCGAACGAGGTTTCAGACAAGGCGACCCGCTATCATGCGATCTCTTCAATATCATCATGGAGGGGATCTTACGAAAGGCAGGTGTACATAGAAATGGTACCATTTTCTACAAAGGTGTCCAGCTCCTTGCGTATGCTGATGATATCGATATCATCGGCAGAACCAAGAGAGATGTAACCGCTGCTTTCGCCGCTATCGAAAAGGAATCAGCCAAAGTGGGTTTGACGGTGAACGAGGGCAAAACAAAGTATATGCTGTCTGCAAATAGGGAAGTGCGGCGTCTAGGCTCCCATGTTACAGCAGGCAAATATAACTTTGAAGTTGTCAAGGAGTTTACATACCTTGGCACCGCCGTAAACAGCAACAACAATGTCAGCCTGGAGATAAAGCGAAGAACAACAATTACTAATAGGTGCTACTACGGGCTAGGTTAGCAATTAGGTTCCAGAGCCCTCTCTCGATCGACAAAACTAACACTCTACAAGACGCTCATCATACCTGTGCTTCTCTATGGCGCTGAGGCATGGGTGGTATCGCAAACAGATGCAGCCGCTCTTGGGGTGTTTGAGAGGAAAGTTCTTCGCAAAATCTTTGGTCCTATTCGAGTTGGCGACGACTATCGCATTCGAATGAACCACGAACTGTACGAGCTCTACGACGACATTGACATAGTCCAGCGTATAACAATTCAGCGACTACGTTGGCTGGGTCATGTCTTTCGTATAGATGAAGAAGCTCCAGCGAAAAAGGTGTTTGAGGCGAAAGCCGAGAGTGAGTGCGTTGCATGTTATGCAATAAGTAAACTTAATTTAGAAGATTGTCAAGAAAGCTCTGATCGTTTGCTTATGTTGTCAAGTGTCAAGCGGTTCTCTTCTAAAACCGAATGCACTCTTCATAGTAAAGATCAAACTTCTAGAAAGTATCTGTAAGTTGATAGTATATAAAAGCTTAAATAAACTTATTTCAAAAATTAATAAGTAAATTAGTAAATGAATTATTTATTAAAAACTAAAATTTTAATGTTACATGTATACAAGTATCATATTCAAGTAGCATCACAAAAAAGTACTAGTATCAGGAAAAAAATATGCAACCCTACTCCGATGTCAAAATAAGGCAGCCTATTTTTTTCTGATATTGGTGATGAGAACACCTTATATTCATTTCACCATGCTTCGTACCATCTGATTTGTATGAAAATTTCATACAAGCTGGATGGTATGAGCAGAGTCGTCAGATGAAATTACCACCAAACTTCTCTTTTTCTCTCACTTAATTACCATAAATTACCACGCTCGAAAAATACCTCAAAATACCACAAATTACCACAAAATTGCCAGAAAATACCAAAATACCTCAAATAACCACAAAATCCCTCAAATTCCCACGAAATACCACAAAACGTCAAATAACCACAAAATCCATCAAACTCCTTGTATGAAAATTTGGTCTGTTTATTGATGAAGTGTACAAACAAAGGAGAAAACATATACACTCAAACCTCGTTTTATGCGATTGATTCGTTCCGCAAAAACCCGCGTAAAACGAATTCGCATAAAACGATACACTAGGTTCATATAAAACTACTGATTCGTTTCTTAATTTAAAAAAATCGCATAAATTCAAATCAGAACATTAAAAGTCAAACAAAATCGCATAAAAAGGAATAAAAAAATATTTTCATTTAATAAAGCAATAACAAAAAATAAAGAAAAAATAAACAGCAATTCATATACAATACATAGGTGCATTTAAAAGAAAACTTATGAAGAAAAAGATTAAAAATTAAATTTAAAACTTTATATAGTTTCAGAATCAGTTTTTGGGAACTTTATTTCTTTCTTCTCGTACAAAAAAATTTGTCATCAGACTTTGTGATGTTGATTTTTTCAGTTGCTTATACAACTCCTGGTATCCTGAAAATAGATCGTTGAGTCCTCGCTGTAGCTTCATTGCTCGTTCCGTATCTGGATCAATATTGAAAATTTCGTTTTGTAAATCATTAACTGTTTTAAGAACTTCTCCAATTTTTTTTGAAGTAAGAGGTTCAACAGTTTCTTCGCAATCACTTTCGGAATGAGTGTCTTCGACATTATCTGTAGCTAAACTAATAATATCATCATCGGATAATGACTCTTCGACAAGTAGTTCTTCTAAATCATTGTGGTCCAGAGAATCAAATCCATCGCCTCCAATTTGGCGAGCCAGGGTTAAAATTTCATCTGATAATGTTGATCGTTCAACATCACTACTATTGCTACCAACACAATCTGGCCATACAGCTTTCCAGGACGCATTTAAGGTTTGCGGTCGTATTTTGGATATGGCAGATGCAGCCAGGACTATGCAATCGAAAATTGTAAATTGTTTCCAAACTTCATTTAATGTCAATGTTTCATTTTCAAGTTTAGTTAAAATTAATTGGTAAGTGCTTTTTATATAATATTTCTTAAAAGTTGATATTATTCCCTGATCGAGAGGCTGAAGAATGCTAGTTGTATTAGGTGGCAGAAATTCAACTTGAATGTTTGGATGGTTCAAATGAGGATGTCCTGGTGCATTGTCTATAATGAGTAAAATTTTAAATGCAAGATCTTTTTCCTTCATATAAGATTCCACTTCTGGCACAAAACATTTGTGAAACCATTCACTAAACAATGCCGATGTAACCCATGCTTTGCAATTTGCCATCCAGTGAACTGGCAAACGTTTTAAATCTTTGCCTTTAAACGCACGTGGTTTCAAAAATTTATTGACGACTAATGGTTTCAACATTTTATTTCCTGATGCGTTGCAGCATAGCAAAAACGTTAACCTTTCTTTACAAGCTTTGAAGCCACTGGCTCTCTTTTTTGCTTTTGCAATATAGGTTCTACTAGGCATTTTTTTCCAGAATAGTCCGGTCTCATCTGCATTGAATATTTGATCTTGGGTGTAGCCTCCCTCATCAATAATTTTTTTTATTTTTCTGGGTAATTTCCGCATGCTTGTTCATCTGCTGATGCTGATTCACCTCTTATTTGAATGTTGTGAAGATTGTTTCTTTTTAAAAAACGTACCATCCATCCATTGCTTGCTGCGAATTCTTTTGGCGTAGAAGTTGACGGCTCTGAGAGTTTTATCTTTTCATAAAACAATAGAGCTTTTTCTTTTATCATGTATCCGCTTATGGGAATCCTCTTTTTGGTTAAATCTTCGATCCACAAGACAATAGATTTTTCCACTTTTTCGATCAATGTGTCTCTTGAATACGAAGAATGTTTAGAGCTAAGTTTTGTACCAGCAATTACGGATTTTCTTATGGAAACCTCATTTTTCTTAATCGATCTTATAGTCGATTCTCCTAGTTTGTACTCTTTTCCAAGTGACGTGTATTTTGCTCCATTTGAAATGCGATCTAGAATTTTTATCTTTGTCTCAAGGGATATCGTTTGTCTTATTTTCTTATTTTTCTCCATGGTGATATCTGAAAATACAGAAACCTTTTTTAGCACAAAATCTTCAAATCGAAAGAGTTTTTACGCTTACTTTGATCAGTTCTACGATAAATATTACAAAATATTAATTAAACTTCACTAGGATGTAAAAACATTGACGACAAAATAGCACCGTGGTTCCCCTCAATTGTAACCAAAATTGACAATAACACACATAGAGTTCTAAGCTGACACTTGTTTTTTTACCGGCGCTGATGTAACTATGTACATATGTTTGCCAATGCTGCCAACTGTTTAAATATTGTAAATGTTTATGTAAAAATGCAAAAAAAAACAAAAATTTTAAAATCGCATAAATTTGAATTCGCATAAAAAGAATTCGCATAAAATGAGGTTTGAGTGTACATACATACATGCCACTAGAAATAATTGTTTTTTGCATTCAGCAGGATGATCAGAGTGTGTTTTTTAATGAAAATTGTAGAACAAGCAAATATACAAAATATATACATATAAACCACCCTATCAAGTACATTCAGTCATGTTAACAATTTTTTCAACGCATCGTTCACTTAATTGGTATATCCGCCACGTGTGTTAAAAATGTCGTTGGGGCATTTTGTGGTAATTTGAGGGATTTTGTGGTAATTTGAGGGAATTTTTGGTAATTAGAGAAATTGTGGTAATTTGGGGTATTTTGAGGTATTTTTTTCCCACGCGAGAGTTTTTCCATAAAATACCATTGGAAATACCACATCCCACAATCGTTGAAAAATACCATAAACACTATTTAGCGTGCTTTTCTGGCAACATAGGGTACGAGGTAATTTCCTATATTGGTACTTCCTTTATTTTAGTATATCATCACACTTTCCTCTTTGCAGAATTTTCATTGGGAATTCTCTACATCCAATACGAAAACAATCTTGTTAAAGCTTTAAAGTGCTGCCACATAACTATAGTGAAAGAAAAACTGAAATTGTTTGGCAACACAAAAAAAAAAAAAAAAACACAGGAAAATGAAAAATAGAGTTGTACTAGTACGAAAAAATAGATTTTTCGTATCTTAATTATAAAAAGGTATTAAAAATGGTACGAAAGTACCTACTTATGCAACCTTGAAGTACGTACTTGTCCAAGCTTGAGTAGTTTGCATTTTATTAGTTTGTGAACTCGAGCTAGAGAAGTACAAAAATTTTAATAATTTTATCATTGAATCGTTTGATTTATAATTAATTGAACCATGTAGGCATTTAGAATTTTACTTCATTATTTTTGACTTATATTCATCGTAGTTGCTTATTATGATATATGCGATTTGGCGCCATTTTCTATATTCTCCACTAACGAATTTTGTGAAATGGTTCAACATATATTATTAATTTATTTTTTAAATGTTCTGTTATTCTATACTAACCATCAAAGCGAGAAATGCGTTAAAAAAAGATTGATAATCCACCGAGGATTATAATTACTATATATGAAATGAAAATAATTGATGTATTCAAAAGAATTAATATCGTCGTACATATTCGGCACTGTGCCGTTTTATGATGCTTCTCTAGTTGAGTTTAATAACGTATTAATAAGAAAATATCTATTCACGAACATTGGAAAGACTAACGTCCTGATATTGCACCAGCGTTACCAGTTTTGCACGATAAATAGTGCTTTCGGTATTTTTTGAGCTCTTGCGAGATGCTGCGGGAGAAAGTAAAAATCATCTCTTTATGTGAGAAAAATTCTCATGCGAGAACATTTTTACCACAGGTGCGATATTTCCCACGCGAGAGATAAAAAATACCGAAATTAGCACATAATACCTCACATTACCAAAAAGAGATTTTATACCTGCTGTGGTAGAAGTACGCGTGAATGAAATGTGCACAGAAAAGGTTGAGTGATTGTGCTCGTTGATGCATTCTTCATGTGCTGTCTGGTTGGTAGTTTGGGAATAATTTTACTTTAGCGACCATGCCCGAATTTTTTTTTTCTTATTTTTATTAAACGTATATGGACCTCCTAAACCCAATGGTGAAAGAAAAAATTGTCGGTCTCGATTGTGTGTTTGAAAGCTAGTATTAGCTTTTTTTACGATACTTACCCAAAATGTGGTTTTTTACGGCTTATTAAACAAAAAAAGGCATAATTCTAGTTTGGGGCCCACGCCCCTTTTTAATTTTTTTTTTTTTGATTATATGTATTTGGCCCTCCTAAATCCAATGGTGCAAGAAAAAAAAGCCGCTCTCTTCTGGTTTAGGATATACAATTCATCAAAGTTTGAAAAATCGCTCTTAAAAATCTGTGATTTCTCCATAGTTTTTAAACGAATATTCACTATTAAACAATCAATTTAATCGTAAAAACTTACCTAAAAAATAAAAAATTGGAAAACTGAAAAATTGTTATAAAAAATCGCGCGATTTTTTATAACAATTTTTCGCCTGCGGCGCTTTTTACTCAAACACAACTATTCGTTCATCTTTTTTATTTTTACTGGTATTTTTTGACTTTTTGAGTGTATTATATATGAATAACTTGCTAAATAGGAAAACTGAAAAATTTTTATAAAAAATCGCGCGATTTTTTATAAAAATTTTTCGCCTGCGGCGCTTATTGCTCAAACATAACTATTCTTTGGTCTTTTTTATTTTTACTGGTATTTTTTAACTTTTTGAATTTATTATATGTCAACCACTTGCTGAATGGAAAAACTGAAAAATTTTTATAAAAAATCGCGCGATTTTTTATAAAAATTTTTCGCCTGCGGCGCGTATTACTCATTAAACATAACTTTTCTTTCGTCTTATATTATCATTGAAGACTATGGAAAATTTTTGTAAAAAATTTGGCGATTTTTTACAAAAATTTGTTGCCGCCATTGGCGCTTATTACTTTAAAACAACTTTTTTATCAATCATAATTGCATATTACACTTCGTAAAATTTTTATAAACATTTTATGTACCTTTTACAACATTTTTAACTCCAAGGGGGTGTGTAGGGTGAATGGGAGGGTGGGGGGAGGGGGGTCGACCACAAAACCACCCCTTATAGGTGTACTAGTTTGCTTTGCCTCAAACTTAGGTATGCTTGCACAAATAAGCATTCATATAGCATATTTCCATACAAAAACGACACTTATTTTAACTGAAATTTCGTAACTTTGATGAACTGTATCTCCGTAACCATAAGAGAGCGGCCTTTTTTTCTTGCACCATTGTGTTTAGGAGGGCCAAATACATATAATCCAAAAAAAAAAAATTAAAAAGGGGCGTGGGCCCCAAACTAGAATTATTCCCAAAAAAATCAACTATTCATTCATTTTAATAAAAAAAAATGGAATAATTTTACTTTTACATGCCCGAATTTTTTTTTTCTTAGTTTTATTAGATGTATATGGACCTCCTAAACCCAATGGTGAAAGAAAAAATTGTCGGTCTCGATTGGTTTAGGAGATAAAATTCGCGAAAGTTTGAAAATTCAGTGCAAATCTGTGTGTGTTTGGAAGCTAATATAAGCTTTTTTTTTACGATACTTACCCAAAAAAGGGCTTTTTTACGGTGTAGTAAAAAAAAAAATCCACAATTCATTCATTTTAAGAAAAAAAAATATATATATTTATTAAAAAATACATCAGTCTGAGTCGGTATCAGAAGCATCAAGTTCATTCGCAGACTGTGCCTCCATATGAGCTCTAACTGGATTGTACAGCTCACCAGCAATTTTAAAAAATTGCAAAAGTGGATCGACATTCAAGGCGTGGTACTGCTTTACAAACATATATTTGGCCAAATAGCGACGATTTTTATTAACAATTTTTCGACATTTCTTACAGGTTTTACAGAACTCAATATTTGATAAAAGAAAAAAGCGCCGCAGGCGAAAAATTGTTATTAAAAATCGCGGCAATTTTTAATAACAATTTTTCAACATTTCTTATAGGTTTCACAAAACTTAATATTTTGTTAAAGAAAAGAGCGCCGCAGGCGAAAAATTGTTATTAAAAATCGCCGCGATTTTTAATAACAATTTTTCTATTCTCCTTAAAATATACCAATTTTCTTATAACTCAATTTCGTATTATGAAGGTTCAAGTTTTTGTGCTTTTCACGATATCGCATTGTTTCCTTTAATTAGCCCTAAAAATCCACATTTAGGTTAAGAAATCATAAAGTAAAAGCTTACATTAGCTTCCACACACGTAAACATTTGCACTGAATTTTCAAACTAAACCAATCGAGACCGACAATTTTGTCTTTCACCATTGGGTTTAGGAGGTCCATATACGTCTAATAAAAATAAGAAAAAAAAAAATTCGGGCATGGTCGCTAAAGTAAAATTATGCCGAAAAGTATATATATTCTTGATCAGCGTCACCACGTGAGTCGAGCTATCCATGTCCGTCCGTCCGTCCGTCCGTCCGTCCGTCCGTCTGTGTGTTGTCCGTATACACAGGATAAGAATAAGGAGTTGAGATAATTGGATGAAACTTGGTACACATGGTCACATGGACCCAAGGATCTGCACTTTTGGAATCCGCCCACGGACACGCCTACCTCCCATACAATGCAAAAATGTAAAACTGCATAACTCTGCTCATAATAAGCCTACAACAATAAAATTTGGTATGTATGTGTTTTATATCAACACAAAGATGACTTTGAAAAATGGACGTCATCCGCTTACGGACACGCCCACCTCCCATACAACCCAAAAATTGAAAACGCAATAAATAAGCCTGTGTTTAACCTAAAGAGCTAAAATTTGATACATATGTTTTTTGTAACAAAAAAAAGATGGTTTGAAAAATGGACGTCATCCGCTCACGGACACGCCCACCTCCCATACAACCCAAAAATTGAAAACGCAATAAATAAGCCTCTGTTTAACCTACAGAGCTAAAATTTGGCACATATGTTTTTTATGACAAGACAAAGATGGTTTTGAAAAATAGACGTCATCCGCCTACGGACACGCCTATTTCCCATACAACCCAAAAAGTTTAAAACTCAATAAATAAGGTTATGTTTGTCATAAAGAAATTAATTTTGGTATGCATGTATTTTATACCAAAACTAAGAGGTGTTCAAAAATTGGGAGTAATCCATCCATGAACACGCCCACCTCCAATAGGGAAAGCACAATAAAGGCATTAACTGTGAGCTACAGGAATAAAACATGGTATGTGTAAAATGTTCATCAACATTTAAATGCATATAAAATATAGGCTTCATGCGCCCACGGACACGCCCATTTACAATAAAAATTTTTTGTTTTTGAAAAGTGGCTTTAGGGTATTTCATAGTCGGCCTAGACCGACTTTAGACTTTCTTTACTTGTTTATTACTACACTAGTATTTTTACATTTAAGGCGCATTTTAATATTATGAAAGTGTTAATAGAAAAAATTATGATGAGCAGTGCAAGGACTGCTATGAGGCTGGAGAATTTTTTTTTGAGAAATAATTTTTGAACCATGATAGAATAATTTTACCAGGTAGTGTTGACTAATGTTGATTCTCTCAGCTACAGGTAAACGAACCCTTGTCAAAAACAGCTGTTTGTTGTTATATGCGTTTGCCACATTCAGCTGTGGCAACTGTTATCGGTATTTAAGTTTCAGAAAAGTTGTAAATATTATGAAATGTCAAGCTTTGTATCAAATACAATGGAAATTTTACAGACAAATTAAAAATTTTCTATTTTTAAATGCATTTTAATGCGCAACTTCATATTTATGTGCATCAAGTTTTGACTTAGCAGTTGGCAACTGTTGGGTACGCTGAATGTGACCAGTGAAAATTAATTGTATGCTATGACTCTTTCTTGTTATATTTTTTGACAAACGTCCGTTTCCAACAGAAACGTCAATACTACCCTGGAGTAATTATATCATGTTTTTGAACTAATTAAAGAATTGAATTATTGTGAAAATTATTTTTTTTATTAATTGTTGTTAATTAATATGTTGCAATTTAGGTTTACTTTCGTTGAATAATTTCATACTTTGCTATAAACACCGCTTAATGTGATATTTTAAGCAACTTTGAGGTATTTCATTGGCTTGCGGTAATTTTGTGGTAATTTGCACGATTTTGAGGTAATTTGAGGTATTTTTGACGTGTGGTAATTTGAGAGAATTAAATGCGAGATTAATGTAATTTTTGAGGTATATTCATCTGACAACGCTGTATTGCACTGATATTTCGCCAATGTTCGCAGCATCGTTGTTACGAGATATTATAGAATTTATGGAACAATTGAAGGAATAATTCATTCACTGCATTCAGCAGAAAATATGCTACGTAGCTGCTACACAACTTTCCGGCTGAATGGTATGTAGCATAAAACGCTCACACCATATGTTCCCTGAGCGGTCGCCATCTTAGGTAGCGAAAATATTTTATGCTACCTCGGTTGAGCGGTTTACGCTCACTTCATTTTGACAGATAAACAATCAGTTTGTTGGAAATTTGACATTTCGCCAAAAAACACATTCAGCAGAAAGTATCAGTTTATGCTACTTCGCTACCTGAGCGCTTTTTCGGATTGAATGCACTCATTGCTTTCAGCAGAAAATTTGCTTCGCAGCTGCTCCACAACTTTCCGTCTGAATGGTATGAAGCATAAACCGCTCACATTACCTTTTCCCTGAGCGGTCGCCATCTTAGCGGTTTACGCTCACTGCATTTTGACAGATGAACAATCAGTTTGTTGGAAATTTGACATTTCGCAAAAAAACCCATTCAGCAGAAAGTATCACTTTATGCTACTTCGCTACCTGAGTGCTTTTTCGGATTGAATGTACTCATTTTAATTTAGCGAACAAGCCCGAATTTTGTTTTTAATGCATTTGGTGAAAGCCCAATGGTGAAAGAAACAAGTGTCTCTCTCGATTGGTTTAGGAGAAAAAATTCGCGAAATTTTGAAAATTCAGTGCATATATCGGAATAATTCTAGGGCCCCGCCTCTTTTTTTGTATTTTGGCCTCTTAAACGCAATGGTGCAAGTAAAAAAGGCCGCCCTGTTATGGTTTCGGGGATACAATTCATCAAAGTTGCGAAATTTTAGTTATGTTATTATATTATATTATGATACACTCAAAAAGTCAAAAAATTCCAAAACATATAAAAATCGAAGGAATAGTTAAGTCTTTTGAGCAATAAGCGCCGCAGGCGAAAAAATGTTATGTTTCAATTGTTTTATTATTTACAACAATTTTTCAGTTTAAAGGCTATTTAAATTTGGCCAAATCCATGTTCAGCAAATATGGTGAATCAATAAGACCGTCAGTTGATCCGCTTGTTGAGTTTTTTAAAATAGCAGGAGAGCTGTACGATCATGTAAGAGCTCACTTACTCACACTGCCTTAAGAGCCGGAGAGTGAATCCAATTGGTATTCTGATTAAAATTATTTTATTAATAAAATATTTTTGTGGGTTACAACATAAGTGTACCTTACATTTTGATTTTAGAATACCGGTATGGCATAATCTACACCTTCCTTTTGGTCCCCATTCAACCCAATGACCGGCTTGATCAAGACGAATGGATTTTAGAGGTTTCGATATGTATGATCGTTTTGTTGACGTCGATGAACTTTGTGATTAAACGTTTGAAAAGTAAGATGTGCTGGAGACGTTGATGACGGTGAATCTGATTGCATGCTTGAAAGGATTGCCTATGGATGACCTCTTTTGCGTTGGTTAACTGGCGCAATATCAGACGCGTGTACAAGCTCTTTTGCTATCATCAATTGGAAATGACATATGTTTCGCTCTTACTTCTTGATTTTTTAGGTCTCTTCTATACAACAACCAGCTATTGACTACTGCTGTGGTGAGGCACCAGTATATAATAACCATTTTTTAGAACGGTGGTTGATTTTATACAACTCACATCATATCACCCAGGTCTACGCCTCCCATATGCTTGTTAGAACAATCGACAATAGCAGGTCTAGGTATATACTTCTTTTGCTTACGAGACCAGCGTTTGCATTCTGAAACTGGATTTTCAGCTATATAATTTGAGACTAGTTGAACGCTATTGTTGTCGTACCAGCGACAGGCAACTAAATTATATGTTACCTCAAATTTAAAATCATACGATCCACGACCTTTTTTCATGAGCTCCTTTTCATTCATAAGACCACTGTTTTTCATTCGATTGCTTCGAATTGTTCCTGTTGCTAAAATGCCTTTTTCTTTTAGCACAATCATCAGGCTTATGGAAGTGAACCAATTATCAAAAAATAATTTATTATTCTTGTTTTGTGGAACATTAGAAGTTAAGTGTACCACAACATCTGATTTGATCCTTAATCCAAAAGATGGGCACGTTCCTTCTCCTACATAGAGAGCAAAATCCTATACAATACCAGAAACTCTAGCTCTTGTGAACATTTTAAATCCCCACTTATTGGGCTTCATTAGTAGGCATTGTTTCAATTTGTGACGTCCTTTATTTTTAATCATTTTTTCATCAATGCTCTGGTGTTCCTCCTGGTCTATTTTGTTCCATTTCTCTTTCATTTTATCTAGTAATGGACGTATTTTATAAAGTTGCCGTAATTAGTTGATCCTCAACAATTCTGCTAATCGAATTAATTTCAACGTTTTCTCCTCTTTTCCTTACCTGTATGGGATTTCAATAGATACAATAGAACTAAAATGTAATACCACTTACCAGATCAATTTTGTCTTCAATGACTCTCTAAATTGGAATCACACAACTCTTCTTCTTCACCTTCTTCTTCACCTTCTTAATCGTCAGAATAATTCCAGTCGAAACTTAGTATATGTTTTATTTCTGATTCTGTGAGACCTTTGGGACGCATTTCTAAAAAAGGCAAAACCCATAATTATTGCTAATATGGACAAATGTTGCCTATAAGCAACATTGTGTTTATGAAATTCCTGACATAAGAATAAAAACTTTTTTAATTTTTGCAAGCTTTATTTAATTGTCTCACTTGTTATTAATAATAAAATTCACTTTTTATAAAAAATTCTTGCGCACTCTTGCGTTTTTATTTAATTTTTTATAAAACAAGTTTTTTCACTTTTTTAGCACACGTCTGAGCACCACTTTAATAAGCTCGCAAATTAACACTTGCCAAGCAAATGTAAATATTTCTTCGTAAACGAATGCTCCCATACATTAATTTCAGTTGGGAAAAAATCGTTAGCTAAAATAACAAAAACTGTAGGTGCTATGACCGAAAATAGACAATGTTGCCTATAAGCATGATGGGAATGATGGGCGACTAATGTTGGTTTCTCATCAGAGAAACCGATCCCGAATTAAATAAATGACATAACAAGAATTCTAATCATTTTTAATTTCTGAATGATAAATAAATATTATTTACAATGTAAATAACAATATAAATGATTTAATGCAACAATAAAAATTATTAATAATAATTATATACAATTTAAATAATGTAAAAATAATGTAAATTATTAAAAGAACAATAAAAATGAAGAATATATGATTTTATTACAACAACCTTTAGTTCTCATTTTTTTTTTATGGCAATAAAATAAGTCCAAATGCATTAATTGATAATCACACAATTTGGGTGATTTCGTTCCATTAAACACAACTTTTTCATTTCTCAATAGATTTTCTTCAACAATAGCTTATTTTTTTTGGAAAAATAAAGGCTTTTAGTAAAAAATATCAAAAGTAATAAAATATTTTGATTTCTTAACGAAATTTGCAACTATTTTGACTTTTTTTGGAAATTTTTCTGAAAAATAAAAAAAATCCCCGAAATTTGAATTTATTCCGCCAAAACTAACAACTCGACCAAAAAATGGTGTTTGCATTGTTTGTAAGAAATTTTATTAGCTTTTATTTGATATATCATTTGTTTGATTACTGTTGTTGGTTCTGGAGATATATGCAATTAAGTGGAACCAACTTTTTTTTTTTCGTTGAAAACCCTACAGTGGGCAATATCTCGAAAACGGAGTGACAGAAAAAAAAAATAATTTTTTTTTCGGAATTAGCGACCGATTTTACATGAGAAAAGGATAGTGGCATTCAAAGTACATATTGGCTGTAAACCAGTGTAATCAACGCTTTGATCTTGGTACTTATTTAAAGTTTGTAGCGTGCGACATCGTAAGTGTGAAATGTATAAATTTGATATAATTTCTTTTATCTAAAAACAAAATATAAAATTTTTGAATGTAGATGAGTAAAGACAGCGGCGAGAAGAATAAATTGAACTGCAAGCTGTGGAGAGAAAAATTGAAGGATGATGAAACAAAATTACAAAACTACAAAACTACTTGTTGCCAAGTCAGTTCTTTTAGTACTAGATCTAGGGCTTTTCGATGTTGGAAAACGCTAAATTTTAAAAAGCACCAGACGAAAAAGCACTAACTTTGGTGCATTTCCATTTTAGTTTTAGTGCTTTGACCGTAAACTCAAAAACGTGCATTTGCCATGAAATAAAAATTCTTAAAATCGTTCCAAATGTTTCACATTAATATTTCATTTATAAGTTGGTAATTTTTACTTAAACCTCACAAAATTTAAAAAATTTGTTAAGAAAAATTTCAAATTAAAAATTGATTACAAAATAAATTCAAGATTTTATAACAGCGATGGGCACACACATACTATCACATTCTTTGATTGTGTGTAAAGCAGAGAAAAACGAAGATCAATTTTACGTATTTCTCACTATATTTTAAAAAATTGCGCAAAGAGATCTTATTTCAACAAATGCTGAAAAGCAACTGATTTGATTTGCTACCAAAATAAAAACAAATCAACAGCCGAATGCACACGATAGTAACCCACACGAAGTAGCTTACACTGTTCATGTGTCGACGTCGCGCAAGCAGCATTTTGCTTCCAATCCCATGGGATAGGAAATTTAATTTGTGCCCCTCTCTGTTTTATAACCAAACCATGTTTTTTGTTCTGTTATTATCTCCATTAAATAAATAAATTTAGTCCTCTCTAAATTTAAGTTTTATAAGTTTAATGAGATAAAAGGTTAAAACCTCAGATTGATAAACCATCTGCATAACAATTTCTGCATTCTTAAACAAAACAATATCATATGAAATATAGAGATAGAAATGAGATAAGAAATATTTGATATAAAAAGTAGGTTTAATATTTTTTAGATTACTAATTTTTTCTTAAGACAAAAATAATTTTTTGATTTCTGTTTAAAACTGGTCGCAAAATTCGAGGTTAGCATTAAAGATTTTATTGTTAGTGCTTATTGTCAAAATTACGCGTTTTTTGTGACTTGGTGTCTTTTGGTTTGAGATTTTGGGCAACACTGAAATTACAAATTAAAAAAAAAGGAAAGAATGCGGATTGCAAGACAGAAGTGGAGAGCGCTGGCTGAAGGTAAAGAAGATATTATTCCAGAGAAACGGAAATATAATCGCATACGACAGCGAGAGAGGCACCGAAAACTCTTAGAAAATTAAATATACGTAGACAAAATGTAGGCAAACCTTAGCGAAAACTGTTAAAAAAGTGAAGCAAGCGATGCCAAAGGACATGCACAAAGGGCTAAAAGTTCTTGATGTCCTGGGGCCTCTTTCGCAAAAAATACAAGTCTTGTAATACAAGAGAAATACTTCTAAAACGGAAGATTTTTACAAGTTTCTGTTTCTGGAATCTACACTTGTAGGATACAAGTTACAAGTCTATTTGTCGTATTTACAAGTGTCAAAAGTACTTGTAAATTAAATTCTGTTTCTCAAAACTTGTTTTGAAACTTGTAGCTTGTCATAAAGTGTCAAAAATTTCGACAGTCTTGCAAGTCTCTTTAAAATAGTTACAAGTTAGAAACACAAAATTTTAATAAATATCCAATACTAAAAACAATAAAAAATGTGGTCAAATGATTCAAACAATGAGGAGTAATTATAAGAAGACCAAGAATTTTAAGACTATTGCGTCAGTTTGTTCCACTCGGCCACTTTTATTTCTTTTGTTATTTTTTCGAAAAGTGCACCAAATAGTAGAATATCTTTCGATGAAAGTATTTGTCGTAAAATTTAAATTTTTTTATTGTTTTTAGGTGCCATTTAAGATATATTAAATTAATCAAAATAATATAATAAATGCAAAGTAAGCAGCTGTTGTTTAATTTGTCAGTTGTGAAATGTTGCCAGATTGGTGTTTTGGGAATTGTGGGTGAAACTTGTATTTATTAAAAAAATTTGACAGTGTTATTAAAACTTTGTTCATATATTATAGTAAGGGGTTTCCCAAGCTGTCGCATTAGATCGTATTATTGTCATGTGTTATTTTTTTACAGCAGTTGAAATATGTTTGTTGAGAGTTTCCACATTATTTTCTAAAAAAAGAAATTTGTTAATTTGAAATAATTTATTTTTTCAGTCACCTGTAGTTTTCAGTCAGCTGTATAAATACGTGATGCAACAAAGAATACCTGTAAGGTGTGTTCACAACTATTGGAACTTTTAATGAAAACGCAATACGACTATGCGAGAGTTTGCGAAAATCCTAAGTATTATTTCATACTTACGCAACAATGGTAAAAGTGATAATAATATTTTAATTTTTACTTTTAATGGAGTTCATCGTATTTACTTGATAATTTGCTTTTGATTAACAAGCAATTTCCATCATGGACGTGATAAATTTTTCCACAGTAGTAAAATACAGTAAAGATGTTCATTATAAATTTTAATAAAAATACATCATAATAAGTTGAATTCAAGTTACATAGCAGTAATACCAATCAAAATAAAAAAAAATAAAGTTAAAAGCTGTTAGAGTGCTTTATTTTAATGTTTTTCTACACTTATGGTGGACCTTTTTTGGGAGATGCCCATATGTCTTTTTTCACTTTGAATGCGTACGAATGTCGCGTTCGACATCATGGAAATGCCCATATATATAAATATTATATTTCCGGTGCAAAATGGACTTTGTAGCCCCCCAGCTCCTTGATATATTTTGTAAATGAATTTACAAAATATTAATTATAAATAAATAAATATTCAGGCCTGGTCGCTAAAGTAATATTATGCCCAATTGAAGAATAATCTTTTTTTTTTTTTTGTGTGTTTGAGCTTACAAATTTAATGGTAAAAAAAATTAAACGTCGCTGTCAAGTGGTTTAGAAGTTATAAGGGGTCATTTGAGAAAATGGGCTTAAAAACCTGTGTTTATTTTTGTTGTTTTCGAACAAAAGTAAACGTTATGGATGTCAAAGGTTATGCTAATAACTTTTTAATGAGCTATTAATCATAAAAACCTATGCATTCATTTGGAAAATATAACTGTTTTTGTACTCAAAGCATTTGAGGTGTGCTAATTTTGGTCGTCCTTTTGAAGTATTTGTCTTTGAAACAAGAATAATAAATGTTTTCATAGAAGTCGAGCAAATATTGTCGGGATTAAGAAAAAGTGTGTGTTATTTATGGTTATTTATTGTTATTTCGTAAGAGGGTGAAGTCAAGTGTGCACAGTATATAAAGTGTTATATTTTAACAAGTAATGCCAGTACTTTTATTTTTCAAGTTTGTTGTACAATTACATATACTATGTTGAGACGGAAAATAGCGCCGCATGCGAAAAGAAAAAAGATCATGCTTGGATAGTTAGCAATAAATGGATTCTTTATGATTAATATCTAACTGAATAGGTCATGGTATGACCTCTTGCTATCCATATTGCTTAAATTTTATTAAAAAAATCGAAAAAAACATATGTGTTAATTCAATTTTTTTAACTTTTGACCCCTATAACTTCTTAACCACTTGAGCGACTTTTAATTTTTTCAGAATTGAACTTAGGACAAGTGTCCGACCGAATATTCGGTTTGGGCCAGTTTCGGCCCTTTTAATCAGTTTCGGCTATTCGGCATCAATATGGCCGAAACCGAAACCGAATATTTGGTCGGACACTACTAATTCGGTTCTCTCTTATATTTCAATCGTAGATGTGAGTTCGCTTTCATCAAAATTTTTAACCTTTACATTACCGGGATATGAAGAGTTTGTATTGCCATAGAAAATGCCCAAAACATGGTTGTTATATCTCCTATATAACTTAGTTAAAGTTCCGATCACAGGTCGCGTCGACTTTCCGGGAATGCCGGTGTAAAAAAATTGGAAATCCTGAAATTCACTGGAAATTGGTTCCTATAGGTTTTTTGGGTCGTAGAAAACGATGGTAATACTAGTTTTTGTGCAAAACCTGATATTTTAGGTTATAGTGACTCCTTTGGCATTACACAGAGCCAACTACACGTACGTAGAGAGTTGCTTAAGTCATATCACATACTCTAAGTTGAGGTACATATGTCCACGTAAGAACCAGTTTATGTGATTATATATATATCAATATACACATGAATATACTCTTATTTATACTTTTATTATGTTATTCCACACTTGTATACATTTTTATGGAAGTTTATTGATGTTAGAGTTACTTACTCCACCGAGTCGATATATCGATTTTCCGGTTTTGTAAAGATTAATGGTGTAAAGTAGAACAAAAACGTGAAACTCACAGTCATTTGATTGACCGTGTGAGTTTGGCCCAGCACAAAACGATAAATGTATTTTGTTTCATTTTGTAAATGCAGCCAAGCTCTTTTTTTAGACCATAATATTAAGTTATTTAAATACTTTAAATACTTAAAAGTTCCTTAAAGTGGTATTAAAAAATGATCTCTTTATTTATTGTTTTAAAGTTGAACTTTAATATTCAAAGAATATTTATCGTATATATACGTTATTATAATCTGTTAGAATCGTTATGTTTTTGAAAGCTTAAAACAAAAAATTAAAAAAATAATGTTTGTTAAAAAAATTTTCATGTAGACATTCAGTTTTGGTTTCGGCCGAATATTAAAAAAATGGCCGAATTTCGGTTTCGGCCAAAATTTTGGTTTCGGTCGGACAACAAAAAAAAAAAAAAAAATAACAAATTTTGTGTTTCCATTATTCTTCAATTATGTCGAATTTATAAATTACTGTACCTATCTCAATAGCAAAAGGAAAAACTTAAAAAAAAATAATCTACCGTGTTCTGAATTCAGTGTCGGATTTGCGATCGGAAGTGATTAGTTCTGTTTCCGTACGTAATTCTAGTAAAGTTCGAACAATAGAGAATAATTGGATTATCAAGCATGGTTTCAAGCATGGTTTCAAGCATGGTTTCAAGCATGGCAGAATAATAAGATACGCGTATATTGGATACGCGCAGAAGAAGTGAACTAGAAGAAGGAATGTTCGATGTTGAAAAAACGTCGATGATGGCATCGACGTTGACATCGAAACCTCAACAACTATTCTCGATGTTTATCGATCAAAACACATCGATGATGCACTATATCGTTACCAAAACAGAAAACGATAGACAATCAGGGGATGCGCAACGCGCATTTATTAAGGGTCCACTGTAAGTTCAGACTTGAACGTGTCCAAAAGTCTTTCACTAGATCAAAAATGGTAGCAATGTCAAAATTCTTAAATTCGTAAGCCCAATTTATTCGCGCAAAATCAAAATTCATGCAATCAAAATTACACTCAATGAAATTATAGTTTAAATTTCCATTAATATTAAGTTACGGAAGATATTTATGAAAGGAAATTATGATCTCGACGAGAACATGATGCGCACCACTCGCTGCAATTGGAAAAGAAGATTCACTTTAATTAAAATCAATATTGCTAGTAACAAAAACTAAATCTAACAGTCAATTTAACAAATTGAAGCAAGAATTAATTTGATGCAAACCAATATTTAGGAAATTATCAATAAGATATATTTCAATATTACTTAATACATTAGTTGTAGAGAAATAAGCATCAGCTTGTTTTTGCAGCCAGGATACATTTGGAAAATTAAAATCACCAAGCTGAAGAAATTGATGAACCTAGGTTGCATATTAAAGGTATCCAAAACCTCGAAGATGCGGATTCCAAGTTTGGGGCTTCGGAGACCTTTAATTTGCACCCAAATTTCGGGTAGATATTTCGCCTATATACGAATTTACGACGAAAAAATCGACAATTTTTGACGTACAAATTTATTTTTCAAATAAAAACCTTCTCGAACATTGTTTCCACAAAGAGTGCTTACAAATTTTCTACCGCCTTAACAAAACCGGCTTCCTTAATGATCATATATAAAATACATTTTGTAAAATCACATAATCACAATATTCCAAACTTTCATAAAACCTAGTTTCAATTTAACGGAGTTTTGTGAAAATTTTGAATTTTAGTGAAATTCTTTGTGAAAGCGTTCATATAAAAATAAATTTAAAAATATTGATTATATGTTCGTGACATCGATGTAACAATGTTTGGAATATTAATATATCGATGTTAAAACATTGAGTTTTTGTCTCAACATCGATGAACATCGAAAATCGATTATCATCGAACATCCCTAGCTAGAAGTCTAAGTCAGCTGTAAGAATTTAATTTTTTCATATTGTTATTCCATATGTTATTCCATATGTTATTCCATACGTTTATGTCACTAACAGCATTGTTAGTGTAAAATTCGACATTTGAGCAGCCATGTTCATATGAGCCTACCTTATAATTGTATCAAGGGTTCAAGTAATACCATGTTGTGTACCAGCCGAATTAAGATTGTGGACTACCCAGTGTTCTCCATGCAATCGTTATTCAGTTTGATAGGGGGATCTGCAAAGATGCCAATAAAATAGCCACATACTGGCGGAAATGGTGACTGGCAATTAATATTACTTAATTGTTTCTATTAATTTTTTAAGCAAAAATACTTATTTTGACTGCTGACAGCTATTTGATTTGTTTTGTTTTTTTTTTCCTTTGCTCCAAGTTCTGTTTTCGATAAATTTTCGATAAAATCTTGAGATGCAACCGATTTCTACGTAATTCGGATGAATTACGAATGAGTGCCGAATTACGTGGCGTGAGGACATGCTATAAGTTTCAAGCACAACAAATGGTTAACATTTTTTGTATTTGATCAGTATCACTTTATGTTACTTTTGTGCCTGGTAAAAAGTGTGATACGTTTTCTGTCAAAACATTGAAGTAAAATCAGTTTTTATTAAATTAATAGCAATAAATTTCCCAAAAAATTGTTGAAAACATTAATTGTATTTATTGTTTAGCTTTAATAGAAGGCGCACTTAATTTTCTGCGTTGTTTCTAATTTTTCAAACTGTCAAACTGTTAGCCGCAACAATTTGAGTGAATGAGTAACGGAAAAATAAAGTGATCAGTAAATCAGACTCCGCTCCACATTTTGAGTTGATAAGAAACTGATTTTTTGTCTTCAGCAGGTACACTAAGGTGGGTCACCAAAAAGTTTGCGTTTCATATAAGCCCCTTTCATTTCATATAAGCCCCTTATATGAAAGCTTATGTTGAGAGGATTTCAGAACAATAAAAATTTGTATAACTTCACCAGTTTTAACCCGATCGTGAAAAAAAGTATATCGTTGGATAGGTAACAATTAGTACAACAGCCCGTTCTTATAAAAAGTTTACCTAGAAATCCATCTTTGACCAAATATTTCAGTTTTTCGTCGTATTTCCTTAGTACCCCAAAACTTAAAATTGTTTTTGTAATATAATAAAAGTTCATAAAAAATCATTTAACTTTTGTGAAGAAACAATTAAATTTCATTCGTAGGAAAAAAGTTACAGCGAATCAAAATTTTAGCGAAGTTCGTCTTCGCTTTTGAACTTTAGCCTTCGGATCATCTTCGTATCCCTTCGGAATGACTTCGTTCAACTTCGGTTTTGTTCGATAGTATTCGGTTCATCTTCGTTTGGGTTCGTTTTTCATACCAAATTTCTTCTATCGAAAGTTTTTATAACTTATAAAAGTCTATCTTGTATTCCTAGGTCAGAAAAATTACACAAAAAATACCATTTGGGGCAGATTTTGGTTTCACCAAAAAAAAAATTTTTATTGTTCTGAAATCCAACAACCAATTGCATACATTTTGTTCGCAACACAATGTAATAATTTAATTTTATCACTTCAAACAGCTGATGAAGCTCGAGATTCGTGCTCGAAGAAATTTTTCAAGCAAAGTTCGAGTAATCGAGAGCGACAAAAGCATTTTGCTTGTTCTTCTCTCTCGTACTGGAAAAATGCGTAAAGAATTTCTTTCGAGTAACTTCAAGTTACTTGAAGTCATAGTATAATAACTAGTGTCCGACCGAATATTCGGTTTCGGTTTCGGTTTCGGCCAGTTTCGGCCCTTTTAGTCAGTTTCGGCTATTCGGCATCAATATGGCCGAAACCGAAACCGAAACCGAATAACTCTAAACACTAAAAACTTCCTTAAAGTGGTATTAAAAATTATCTCTTTATTTATTATTTTAAAGTTGAACTTTAATATTCAAAGAATATTAATCGTATGTATACGTTATTATTATCTGTTTGAATTGTTTTGTTTTTGAAAGCTTTTAATAAAATTTAAAAAAAAATAAAATGTTTTTAAAAACAAACTTGTATGTAGACTTTCAGTTTCGGTTTCGGTTTCGGCCGAATATTACAAAAATGGCCGAAATTCGGTTTCGGTTTCGGCCAAAATTTTGGTTTCGGTCGGACACTAATAATAACCAAAGTAGTAGCAGGGTGGAGAGCTTACCGTGATTGTCAAAACGAAGTTCACAGCTCATACAAAATCTACGAACGAGTAGAAAGCTAAGGATAGGCAAAATGTAAACAATAATCCGCTACCAACTCTCGCGTGTTTATGTTAAATAATTGTAGGAAATTGTGATTTGTCGTTTTGTATATTATTTTTGTTGTTATTGTTAAAGTAATAATAAATAAAAATCAAAGTGCATATTGAATAAACTGCAATTCATTGCAAGCAGTTTACAGTCACTGTTGCTGCTGTTCAAACTGGGACCTCTTGGAACAATTCGCTGCAAACACCTTGAAGTCACTGTTATTCCTCGGTTATTTTATTATTTTTGTTTTAATCTAGTTTACTGTTATTATCACAACGAAAATATTAAATGTTATTTGCACTTAGCACATCACGATGTTCAATTGAATTTAGATTTGTTTGTTTGCTTTGGCTGGTTTGCTTTGTCTGCATTCGCCAAGATGGCCGATTTTGACATTTAGGGTACTTTCAACGAGAGTACGTTCAATCCTAACACTACTTCGGTAATTAAACTATGCTTGAAGTGAGTACGGAAACAGACCTATTGTGTCGGTTCATATTAGCCTCACTGAACCGACTCGCTTTGACGTCTACAGAAGAGACGAGGAAGTGGAATTGAAAGGTTACGTGAGGCAAGAGTATAAATAATTTTAAAAATTTGGCGACTCTCTTCTATTTCCTTTGTAGTGACATTCGTCATTGTTTGGTCTATTTGTTGAGTTGCACTATTTTAGCGGGTATTTCGAACTACCCGGGTAGTTTCGAGTATTTCGAGCTTTTATATTTTAAAATTTATTTATGTTTTATGTCAGTGCGATTGCAATGATATTGAGAAAAAAAAATTTTTATTCGTTTTATGGACGTTTCTTGAGCATCAGTTGTTTTTTTTGTTGTTTTATTTGCAGTTGTGTTTGGTTTTATTATTGTACATCATGCAGGGCAACAAAAGCACAACATAAACGTGGCTTACGAAGCTACTTTTTCTTATACGAATTTCAAAAATTCTTAACTTCCCGGGTAGCTCGAACGTTCGAAACTACCCGGGTTGTTCGATAGCTAGAAACTACCCGGGTATTGTTTATCAAATTACCCGGGTAATGTCCGACTACCCGGGCTTTCGAGCTACCCGGATTTTTTTCGAGAACCGAGCGCCCGGGTGCCCGGATACCCGCAAACCCGAAAAAATCGAAAGCCCTAATTTAAAGCTTGAGAACAAATTGATTTCCTTAAGGTTATTTATGGAAGTACCTCTATCCACGCTGAAGTCTAATTGATTCCCGAATTTATTGCAGTTAGAGAGTTCAGATTTCTCAAATAACGCGCGGGGCATTGAATGGAATTACTTACTTACTTACCTAGATGGAGCTTACAACCGTTGGTCGGTTTTGACCTCGTCTAAGAATTTGCGCCTGACTCTATTTATTTATTTTATTTTTTATTTATTTATTGAATTCATTGCTGCGTTCGATTCGCCAGTGCTCAACTCGCTTGTGAATAAAACGTCTACTCATTGTGCTTTTATTTGCTCAATAGTTGGCAACACTTTTGTTATGACGACCACATCAATAAATAAATTACAATTTTTTACCTGCCAAAAAATCAATCGACAAAGTCATTTTGAAATATTTTGAAAATAAACAAGTAAAGAAACTCTAAAGTCGGTCTAGCCCGACTATGGAATACCCTAAACCATTTCAATTTTTTGGTTGTATGGGAGGCAGGCGTGTCCTTGGGCGGACTCTTAAAATATTCAATAGTGCAGATCCTTGGGTCCGTGTGAATATGTGTATTGTATTGTATCATGCAATTATCTCAATTCCTTCTTCTTATCCTGTGTTTACGGACAACACACAGACGGACAGACGGACATGTCTTAATCGACTCACGAGGTGACTGATCAAGAATATATATACTTTTCTATACTGGGCTCGCTTATTTCTAGGTGTTTGCACAAAGTTAAACGTTTGCACAAAGTTAATATACCCTGACCTTTCAGGTTTAGGGTATAAGCAGTTGACTGCTTGAAGAATTTAATTTTGTTTTTGTACTCACATCACATTTTGGCAGAATCTATGACAGTTTATTCTATCCCGTACACAAACCAAGTAAAAAAAAAACTCGCGTGTAGCAACGTACACGTGGCAGAAGTGAAACTTCTTTAACAGTAAGAAATAAGAGAGATTTTAGTGTGAAATAGAGAGAGAAAGTATCTGAAAAGAAATTCAATCAATACGAAATGGAATAATAATTTGATGATTCAATATTTGCATCCAGGGACCGTACCGAATATGGTTTTTGTCGAGAGTGTCACATATTAACTTTTATATCTTAATTTTTATTTTTTCCGACAAAAATAACAGTTTTTTGTGCCTTATATTTTTTTTGGGCAAAAATAACAGTTATTTTCTGCCGTTTATTTTTCGGTCAAAAATATCAGGTAATTTATATTTGTTCAAGTCATTTTACCGATAAAAAAATTTTGATATTATAATTTTCATCTCATCGGTGAGACATTTTACACATGGTGTCAAAAGTTCAATCTGTCAAGCGGCCTTTAAAAAAAACACAAATTGCTTGATATTTTTGACCGAAAAAATTTAAGTCACAAAATAACTGCTATTTTTGAACGATAAAATAAAAGTCAAAAGTAACCTTTATTTTTCCTCGAAATATATTAGGCAAGAAATTAACTTTTAAAGAATCAGTTTCAAATTTAAAAGCGACTTAATATTCGTGAGGCTGAGGACATTTGTAACATAGTGGTATATTTGAAAAAGTCTTTCGACAATTTTTTTCATTTGAAAATTGTAAAATAACAGTTAATTTCGGTACTTGTTTTAGTTCAGTTGGTGTTTTAGTTGCTTTCGAATGTCTTCTCAACATTGTTGCTTTTTGAATGCTGGATTTCATTTGCAAAGTACTCTTTGAAGGAGCCTCCGAAAGCAGAGGCAAATCTTGTTCATTATTACCTCCTGCTTCCCGATCATAATAATTGCTATGTTGAAAGAGGGTCTCATAAAGCAGCGAACGTTGATTGTTGAGTGCACCAACTTGGTTGGCTTTAAAATTTTGTTGAGATGCATCAGTGTGTTTTTTGGGGATTGGTTCTTTGTAGATTCACCAAAATACACTGATGTTTCATAAAAATGCATTTTGAAACTCAGCCGTTGTTGCAATCACCTTACCTTCATCATTAGTTGCAGACCCAGCTGCGGCTGTATTCTTAAGAGCTCTAATTCGCTCTCTATATTTACGAACGCGTTCTGCTCCTGTTTTAGCTATTTTTCTATTGTTTTTTTCGTGCATACTTGTAGGATGAAAATTAATGTTACGGTTATGTTAATAATGTAATGTTAATGTTAATCTAATGTTAATGGTAATTATGTCATTTTCAGTATGTTACGCGTTCAGTTTGAATTACATTTTGTTTGGCTATTTATCATGTGCCTACGTGGCTTAAACGTATAGATTCCGTCTCATAAGCAACGATGTTCGGGGTTCAATTCTCGGCAGCGACAGTAATTTTTTTAAAATTTTCATATGAATTGAAAACGTTAGCCTAGCGTCACGAAAAAGGACCTTGAAATTTCACTCGCCGCCAAAGAAGTTTCACTTCAAAAATAAGAACTTGGCAACGCAACTTTACTCAACTCAATAGGTAGTTCACTTTCTCTAATCTCAACTAGCTGGAGACTTTGTTGTTGTCTTCTCATACAAATTTTGAAATAAGCTACTTCAATTGAATATAGGCTGGCGAATCGAACGCAGCTATAGTAATATGAAGAGCGAGTGATCAGTATTGTTAAATGTCTATAAAAAATAAAGGCAAATAATCTTAAAATAAAAGTTTAAGTTAAATTTAAATCAGCTTTCCCTTAATTAAAGAAGTTAAAAGTAGGTGCCAAGGTTCCAGCGACAAAAAAACAAGTTGAAATCAAAACAGAGAAAACGATCTTTCAAAAAGACACGAGGTACTTTATTTTTCCTCGAAATATATTAGGCAAGAAATTAACTTTTAAAGAATCAGTTTCAAATTTAAAAGCGACTTAATATTCGTGAGGCTGAGGACATTTGTAACATAATGGTATATTTGAAAAAGTCTTTCGACAATTTTTTCATTTGAAAAATGTAAAATAACAGTTATTTTCGGTTCTTGTTTTAGTTCAGTTGGTGTTTTAGTTGCTTTCGAATGTCTTCTCAACATTGTTGCTTTTTGAATGCTGGATTTCATTTGCAAAGTACTCTTTGAAGGAGCCTCCGAAAGCAGAGGCAAATCTTGTTCATTATTACCTCCTGCTTCCTGATCATAATAATTGCTATGTTGAAAGAGGGCCTCATAAAGCAGCGAACGTGGGGATTGGTTCTTTGTAGATTCACCAAAATACACTGATGTTTCATAAAAATGCATTTTGAAACTCAGCCGTTGTTGCAATCACCTTACCTTCATCATTAGTTGCAGACCCAGCTGCGGCTGTATTCTTAAGAGCTCTAATTCGCTCTCTATATTCACGAACGCGTTCTGCTCCTGTTTTAGCTATTTTTCTATTGTTTTTTTCGTGCATACTTGTAGGATGAAAATTAATGTTACGGTTATGTTAATAATGTAATGTTAATGCTAATCTAATGTTAATGTTAGTTATGTTATTTTCAGTATGTTACGCGTTCAGTTTTAATTACATTTTGTTTGGCTATTTATCATGTGCCTACGTGGCTTAAACGTATAGATTCCGTCTCATAAGCAACGATGTTCGGGGTTCAATTCTTGGCAGCGACAGTAATTTTTTTAAAATTTTCATATGAATTGAAAACGTTAGCCTAGCGTCACGAAAAAGGACCTTGAAATTTCACTCGCCGCCAAAGAAGTTTCACTTCAAAAAAAATTCAAGGAACTTATCAAGATCAGGGGTTGAAATAACAGTTATTTGAATTTTAATTTTATGTTCAAAAATATTTTGTTTTTGAACAGAACAAAAAAAAATATATACAAAAATTTTGTTCTGATTATGAACAAAAAATTTTGGTTTACAATTTTTTTGCTCTTTGAACGATATTTATTTTTTGAACAAAATAAATTTTGTTCAAGTTTTTTTGGTCATTTGAAAAATTTTGATTGTAATTTTATCAAGTTTCAAAGAAATTCAGTCAATATTATTATTATTTATATATTGGATATACAATAAGCTGCTTTGATTGGTAAACTGATGTTGCGTGGGCAATTTTCAGTTCGGGTATGAATAATTACTAAAGAAAAAAAGGGGCTAGGGGTGGAATCTACAATATCACACTTTTAATTCCGTGAATTTTTTTCTTAAGGAATTTTGTTAAAAAACTGTTGTTTAAGAAAGTGCACATCTACAGAAAACAAAAAATTCCAGAAATGAGAAATCCTCTTAACCGAATCAACCCAAAAACGGTCTTACATGTATGCGTTCTTATACAAAAATTTAATGTAACAAATTCCTAAAGAAAAATTCAAGATACAATCTTGTCGTTGTTGCGTATGAATTTTTGACCGTCCTTAACCACTGAATCTATCCATCTTATATTCACACCATATGTTGCCAGACTAAAATTAATAACTTATCTGCACTATGCCATCAGCAGTAGCGGTGATGTAAGCATCAAATGAATTGTTTATTTATTTAAAAATTATATATGTTTTCAGCAGGAACTTATTGATCTTGTTGAAAATCAGTCAGATACCGCATCTGCACAACCAATCAACAACAATGCTCAAAGCTCAGAACTAAGGCCGGCTGCAGATCTAAATATGCACGAAGATGAAACTTGTTTATCTCTATTAGGTGATTTCCTTAATGTGACCTTCGGTCAACACTCAGCTGCAAATGAAGTTCTACAGGAACGTCAAAGCTTAGCGGACATCTACACTGAAATAAAAAATTTTAATATTTCGAAACGAGCACCTTAAACATGAATGTTCTTAATTAATGGCATGAACAAAGATATTAAGCGGATTTACCCATATTTGGAAACTGGCAGCAATTATTTTATCAATTCCTGCCACGCAAGTAAGCGTTGAAAGAAGTTTTTCAGCGTTAAAATGTATTTTAAATGACTATTGGTCAAAATTATCGGAGAAAAATCTCGAAATATTTTATTAGTGAGGTTTAACACTTAAATTCTTAAAAATATGCAATAAAATCAAATACGCAAGAAAAAGTCTTTTAATTTAGCTGACACAATTTTAGGATTTTTTAACGCGATAAAGTTACTTCTTAATACTCTTATACTGGAGCCTTATTTGCCAATATATATTTTATGATTTCCTCCACGAACGAGAACCAAACTCGTTGCGTTTTCTTTGGTTTTCAATTTGCGAACTCAAGCGTGTTTCCAAGCTCTGTTTTTTAGTAATAAAATAATTTTGATTTTTTTTAGCCTATGAGCAAAATATTTTGTTCAAAAATTTTTTTGTTCTTAAACTGATTTTTATTTTTGAACAAATTTTTTTTTGTTCTTTGAACAATATTTATTTTGAGAACAGAATTTTTTTGTTCAAATTTTTTTGCTTAAATTTTGAACTTTTTATATTGTTCTTTTTTGGATTCAATCCCTGATCAAGATACTTGGATTTGATAGATAAATTACTTATAAATTTTCAATTAAATGGAAATTTTTTCAAGTGACGACATTGTACCCTGTTTTTTATTATATTCGATACGTTTGAAGAAGAAGATGTGACTAAGAAAAAATTTTCAATAAATTTTGGAAATAATTTTTCGATTGCGGTATTTTTAAGTGAATTTTTTCGCATAAAATTTTACTTCGTTTAAGTAAAGTACTGAAAAGTACTGAAGTTACTTGGTTTTCTTGTAACCCATTTTAATCTAATCAAAGCATTTCAAGTTACTTGTTTTATTTCTTTTTTAATATTAGTGTTTAGAAATGAGATAGGCAAAAATGGATTGAAGTTGCTCGTAGACCTTTTGCTCTAGATTTTAAAACTTGATAGAACAACAAAACCAAGTAACTAGCAGTTAACTAGCAGTTACTTGGTTTAATTATACCACGGGAGAAATGAGAGCAAAAATAGACTCATGCGCGCGTTTTGCTCCATTTTTCCAAACTTGCGTCGTATTAGAAATAGGTTGATGATATGTATATTAGAATTTTTTTTTTATATAATTGAGAACAATGAAAGATCACATTCTAAAGTGAAAACTATGCATACAAAACCGTAAATTAATATAAAAGATTTTTTTTTTTTGTATTTCATATGAGAGGGGCGGCAAATTTGGAATCCGCACCGGGCGGCTTAGACTCTCGGTACGCCACTGGGGAGATATACTACTCCAAATAGAACGGTTTCAGAATTGAGAGTAATTTCAATGAAAAGTGTTTCGCAAATGCCAAACTCACAATGCACAGGAACAACTTTATATTTTAAAAACTTGGATAGGAACATGCCTACACCACCACCGCGATGATCAGGGCGATCACATCTCAAAAAGACATATCCAAGAATATCAATGGACTCCAAGGAAACAAATGGCTTAAACCATGTTTCTAGTACCAAAAACGTAAAAAAAACAACCTTCTAAAATTAGTTTAAACTCATCCAGTTTAGTAGACTTATTAGATGGTTTAATGCTTTGACAATCCCTATGGCCAATATTTAGGTTATGTTTGTACATATGAAGTCGTCTTTTGTCGTGCGCTTGCTGGCGCCAGTTGGAAACTCCAAGCGTTGTCAGGTTATCCAATGCCTGGTCTTTCCAACGGAGATGCGGTCTTCCTTGTCTGCGTTGGCCACCGCTGGGTACCGAATCCAATAATTTTTTTGCTAGAGCTTCGTCGTTCATTCTCTCGACATGACCTAGCCAGCGAAGCCGCTCTATTTGAATACGCTTGACTATATCGATGTCGGCATATAGCTCATACAGCTCGTGGTTCCATCGTATTCGGTACTCGCCATTGACGCAGATTGGACCATAGATCTTGCGAAGGATTTTTCTCTCGAACGCTCCCAAAGTCCTTTCATCAGAGCTGCTCAACGTCCAGGTTTGTGATGCGTATAGTAGGACGGGCATGATTATTGACTTATAGAGCGTCAGTTTTGTTCGTCGAGAGAGAGCTCTGCTTCTCAATTGCCTACTGAGCCCAAAGTAACACCTGTTGGCAAGAGTTATCCTTCGTTTAATCTCAATACTGATATCGTTGGAGGAGTTTATACTGGATCCCAGGTAAACAAAGTCCTTCACTACCTCAAAGGAGGTGTTGTCAACAGTGACGTGGTTTCCAAGACGCTGGGACTGTTTGTTTGTTGACACAAGATACTTCGTTTTATCTGCGTTCACTGCAAGACCCATTCGACTCGACTCTTTTTCTAGCCTGGAGAATGCTGCACTGACTTCGCGCGTATTTTGCCCAATGATGTGAATATCATCAGCATACGCCATAACTTATAGAAAATTGTGCCGCTGCGTCTCAGGTCAGCAGCTCGGATGATCTTCTCCATGACTTTATTAAAGAAGTCACACGATAAGGAATCACCTTGTCTGAAACCTCGCTTGGTATCGAACGAAGGAGGGGTCCTTCCCGATTTTCACTGCGCTGCTGGTGTTCTTCAGTGTCATCCTGCAAAGACGTATTAGCTTCGCAGGAATACCAAATTTAGACATGATGGAGTATAGGTGACTCCTTATTGGACTGTGGGTCATCCACCCACGGACACGCCCACCAGAAATAAGATGTGTTCAAAAATTGGGCGTTATCCGTCCACGAATACGGCCCCCTCCCACACAACCCATAATACCGAAAACACTATAAAAGCATTAATATGTTAGTCACAGGAATAAAACTTAGTATTTGTAAATTTTTCATCAAAATTGCAATGTATATAAATATGGGCTTCATCCGCCAACGGACTCGCCTATTTTCAATACTATTGTATTTTGAAAAAGTAGGTTTAGGTTATTATTTCATAATCGGGGTAGACCGACTTTAAACTTTCTTTACTTTCTTTACAATTTAAAAATTATAATAACATATATTAGATAAATATTCCTTGAATATTAAATTTCAACTTTAAAATAATAAATAAAGAGATGATTTTTCATACCACTTAAAGGAAATTTTGAGTATTTAAAGTTAAATAACTTAATATTATAATCTGAAAAAAGAGCTTGTCTGCATTTTCAAAATGAAACAAAATACAATTATCGTTTGTGATGGGCCGAACTCACACGGTCAATCAAATGATTGTGAATTTCACGTTTTTGTTAGACTTAACACCATTAAAAATGTTGCTGAAAGCGAACTTACATCTACGATTGAAATAAATTAACCGAATATTCGGTTTAGGCCATATTGATGCCCAATAGCCGAAACTGATGAAAAGGGCCGAAACCGAATATTCATTCGGACACTACTTATGACCTCAAAAATGATGTTTCAAAAGATGATGGCCGGGAAAAATTTCTAAGTACCTGATTTTTGACCGCCTGTTCGGCACTTGAGCCCTGCATGAATATTTTCGCTAAATGAATATACACTGTTTCACTGCTGTAAGAGTACACTGCAAGCGAATAATTTAAAAGAAAAGCAAGAGCAGGACGGTAATCTGGAAGGTCAATTGTATGGTGCAGGTATCGCAGATTAAAGGTATAGCAAAATTAATCATAATTTTCTACTACTTAAAACTTGAAACGCGTTTATCTCAAAAATGCATTTTTTAAATTTGCCGAAAACATAACCAATTCACTTGAAACTTGGAATATATCTTGAAAAATATATTGTTCATGGAAGAACGTAGGAGTTTTTTTTTTATTGAATAGTTTATATGTTATTAACAACAATCTGATGATTTTTTAGGCAAATTTTTCACTTTCCACTTTAGAAGTGCGTCAGAAGTGCCCTTAAAAAACGAAAACGTCATCCCAAAACCGCTGCACAACTGCCATTTTGAAATTTAACGTTTTAAAAAAATTATTGTATGCAGTCACTGATCCCATTTTTGGAATCTTGATTTATTGGGCAGTATTTCTGAAAAAAAATTCAAAGTATGCATAGTTTTCAGGCGTCTACAGTGGCCTAACGCCTTAAATAATTTTTAATTGCATTACATTTCAAGAAGTTATTAAGATTTTTTTAAGCTGACGATATATAGCCTAGATACTTTGACTGCGGCTGCGACAAAACAACACGAGGTGAAAACGAAAATGTTGGCATGTTGTCTACGACTTGATTAATTTGGATGCAGCGCGATAAGCCGTATTTTCATATATTTTTATTATTAAACATCGAATTATAATTAAAAAACAAACATTTAACACAAACACAATGAGAATGAACAATAAAAAAACACAAAAGAAGCACGAAATTAAACGAAAACATTAACAAATGCAGATGTTCTTACTCTTGTCGCACGTCAAAATAGAAAAAGTTCTAAATCGACGACAGCAACATTGCTGCAATGACGCATTGTCGTTGCAACATTTTCACCACATTCACCTCCATAAGGAAAGCATGTAAAAAAAATTTGACGTTTGACGCAATGCTGCAGCCGCAGTCAATGTGTCTAGGCTAATATATTGAAAATAAAATGCCTTCTAGACATGTGCATAAATTTGTTTAACCCTATTCCTGCCACGCCATCCGAATAACGTAAATTGTCACGGTGTGACTTAGAGACTCTTATACAAAATACATAGTGAGTCCATTTATTTTATTGAAAAAAAAGAAAGTAATTCAATATATGTGACTAAGAAACACTTATACAAAGTACATTAATAGTTAATTCATTTATTTAAACAGAAAAAATAAGAAAATATAATATTAATAATGTGGGTATTTATTTACACATGTTAGGCAAACCACACTTTTTTGTGATTGGTCGTTACATACGGGTTTCTGACAAATACCACAGAAGTAAGCGTGTGCCAGCAAATTAATTCCTTGAATTATAGCACACATGGAGTTGTTGTAAAAAAGTGTGCGCTGTTGTCAGTGAACTGTAAATTAACCGTCGTATAGTATTTAATACGACAGTTAAGTAAACAGTTATGTTATTTTTGTATATTTTGCGTAAATAGTAAATATTATCAAAACATAAAAAAAAATAATTGCATATTACAGAAACAAAATGACCAATTATAAAATACATTTAACTTATTTTGCTTTAACCCTAGGATGTGCGGCTGGGCTTTTGACCCATTTTGACTTTGAATTGTTGTCAAATTATTTTCTTGGTTCTGCGCGCCGAAATAATTTATGCCAACTACCGCTTATGCTTTGTTGACGGAACAAAACCATCCACATATTATTTGCATTTATTTCGTTGAACAAACGTCATCTGTTTATGTATGAAGGTGGTAAGTGCATCTCCTGGGTCTAAAGAGGCCATCCGTTAAACGTGTGGAAATGTATGTAATCTATTAATCAAAACATGTTCAAACACGATCGGTCACGTCATTTAATATTATTATGCTGCATGTGTATATGTGTGGCGGCATTTATTATTCACGAATCATTCCAACTATCACACATAGGGGTATTTCATCGATTTAGGCGGCCAAAATTATTTTATTGCGTAAACTGTTTCTAACCTTGTACGTTTTTCGATATTCTTAACCCCGTACGACCATTGGGTCATATTGACCTATCCCAATTTTTATTTTTTACATGTTTGTGGACGGATGACGTTTTTTGTACACATTATAGTGAGTGATCAGTATTGTTAAATGTCTATAAAAAATAAAGGCAAATAATCTTAAAATAAAAGTTTAAGTTAAATTTAAATCAGCTTTCCCTTAATTAAAGAAGTTAAAAGTAGGTGCCAAGGTTCCAGCGACAAAAAAACAAGTTGAAATCAAAACAGAGAAAACGATCTTTCAAAAAGACACGAGGTACTTTATTTTTCCTCGAAATATATTAGGCAAGAAATTAACTTTTAAAGAATCAGTTTCAAATTTAAAAGCGACTTAATATTCGTGAGGCTGAGGACATTTGTAACATAATGGTATATTTGAAAAAGTCTTTCGACAATTTTTTCATTTGAAAAATGTAAAATAACAGTTATTTTCGGTACTTGTTTTAGTTCAGTTGGTGTTTTAGTTGCTTTCGAATGTCTTCTCAACATTGTTGCTTTTTGAATGCTGGATTTCATTTGCAAAGTACTCTTTGAAGGAGCCTCCGAAAGCAGAGGCAAATCTTGTTCATTATTACCTCCTGCTTCCTGATCATAATAATTGCTATGTTGAAAGAGGGCCTCATAAAGCAGCGAACGTGGGGATTGGTTCTTTGTAGATTCACCGAAATACACTGATGTTTCATAAAAATGCATTTTGAAACTCAGCCGTTGTTGCAATCACCTTACCTTCATCATTAGTTGCAGACCCAGCTGCGGCTGTATTCTTAAGAGCTCTAATTCGCTCTCTATATTCACGAACGCGTTCTGCTCCTGTTTTAGCTATTTTTCTATTGTTTTTTTCGTGCATACTTGTAGGATGAAAATTAATGTTACGGTTATGTTAATAATGTAATGTTAATGCTAATCTTATGTTAATGTTAGTTATGTTATTTTCAGTATGTTACGCGTTCAGTTTTAATTACATTTTGTTTGGCTATTTATCATGTGCCTACGTGGCTTAAACGTATAGATTCCGTCTCATAAGCAACGATGTTCGGGGTTCAATTCTTGGCAGCGACAGTAATTTTTTTAAAATTTTCATATGAATTGAAAACGTTAGCCTAGCGTCACGAAAAAGGACCTTGAAATTTCACTCGCCGCCAAAGAAGTTTCACTTCAAAAAAAATTCAAGGAACTTATCAAGATCAGGGGTTGAAATAACAGTTATTTGAATTTTAATTTTTTGTTCAAAAATATTTTGTTTTTGAACAGAACAAAAAAAAATATATACAAAAATTTTGTTCTGATTATGAACAAAAAATTTTGGTTTACAATTTTTTTGCTCTTTGAACGATATTTATTTTTTGAACAAAATAAATTTTGTTCAAGTTTTTTTGGTCATTTGAAAAATTTTGATTGTAATTTTATCAAGTTTCAAAGAAATTCAGTCAATATTATTATTATTTATATATTGGATATACAATAAGCTGCTTTGATTGGTAAACTGATGTTGCGTGGGCAATTTTCAGTTCGGGTATGAATAATTACTAAAGAAAAAAAGGGGCTAGGGGTGGAATCTACAATATCACACTTTTAATTCCGTGAATTTTTTTCTTAAGGAATTTTGTTAAAAAACTGTTGTTTAAGAAAGTGCACATCTACAGAAAACAAAAAATTCCAGAAATGAGAAATCCTCTTAACCGAATCAACCCAAAAACGGTCTTACATGTATGCGTTCTTATACAAAAATTTAATGTAACAAATTCCTAAAGAAAAATTCAAGATACAATCTTGTCGTTGTTGCGTATGAATTTTTGACCGTCCTTAACCACTGAATCTATCCATCTTATATTCACACCATATGTTGCCAGACTAAAATTAATAACTTATCTGCACTATGCCATCAGCAGTAGTGGTGATGTAAGCATCAAATGAATTGTTTATTTATTTAAAAATTATATATGTTTTCAGCAGGAACTTATTGATCTTGTTGAAAATCAGTCAGATACCGCATCTGCACAACCAATCAACAACAATGCTCAAAGCTCAGAACTAAGGCCGGCTGCAGATCTAAATATGCACGAAGATGAAACTTGTTTATCTCTATTAGGTGATTTCCTTAATGTGACCTTCGGTCAACACTCAGCTGCAAATGAAGTTCTACAGGAACGTCAAAGCTTAGCGGACATCTACACTGAAATAAAAAATTTTAATATTTCGAAACGAGCACCTTAAACATGAATGTTCTTAATTAATGGCATGAACAAAGATATTAAGCGGATTTACCCATATTTGGAAACTGGCAGCAATTATTTTATCAATTCCTGCCACGCAAGTAAGCGTTGAAAGAAGTTTTTCAGCGTTAAAATGTATTTTAAATGACTATTGGTCAAAATTATCGGAGAAAAATCTCGAAATATTTTATTAGTGAGGTTTAACACTTAAATTCTTAAAAATATGCAATAAAATCAAATACGCAAGAAAAAGTCTTTTAATTTAGCTGACACAATTTTAGGATTTTTTAACGCGATAAAGTTACTTCTTAATACTCTTATACTGGAGCCTTATTTGCCAATATATATTTTATGATTTCCTCCACGAACGAGAACCAAACTCGTTGCGTTTTCTTTGGTTTTCAATTTGCGAACTCAAGCGTGTTTCCAAGCTCTGTTTTTTAGTAATAAAATAATTTTGATTTTTTTTAGCCTATGAGCAAAATATTTTGTTCAAAAATTTTTTTGTTCTTAAACTGATTTTTATTTTTGAACAAATTTTTTTTTGTTCTTTGAACAATATTTATTTTGAGAACAGAATTTTTTTGTTCAAATTTTTTTGCTTAAATTTTGAACTTTTTATATTGTTCTTTTTTGGATTCAATCCCTGATCAAGATACTTGGTTTTGATAGATAAATTACTTATAAATTTTCAATTAAATGGAAATTTTTTCAAGTGACGACATTGTACCCTGTTTTTTATTATATTCGATACGTTTGAAGAAGAAGATGTGACTAAGAAAAAATTTTCAATAAATTTTGGAAATAATTTTTCGATTGCGGTATTTTTAAGTGAATTTTTTCGCATAAAATTTTACTTCGTTTAAGTAAAGTACTGAAAAGTACTGAAGTTACTTGGTTTTCTTGTAACCCATTTTAATCTAATCAAAGCATTTCAAGTTACTTGTTTTATTTCTTTTTTAATATTAGTGTTTAGAAATGAGATAGGCAAAAATGGATTGAAGTTGCTCGTAGACCTTTTGCTCTAGATTTTAAAACTTGATAGAACAACAAAACCAAGTAACTAGCAGTTAAATAGCAGTTACTTGGTTTAATTATACCACGGGAGAAATGAGAGCAAAAATAGACTCATGCGCGCGTTTTGCTCCATTTTTCCAAACTTGCGTCGTATTAGAAATAGGTTGATGATATGTATATTAGAATTTTTTTTTTATATAATTGAGAACAATGAAAGATCACATTCTAAAGTGAAAACTATGCATACAAAACCGTAAATTAATATAAAAGATTTTTTTTTTTGTATTTCATATGAGAGGGGCGGCAAATTTGGAATCCGCACCGGGCGGCTTAGACTCTCGGTACGCCACTGGGGAGATATACTACTCCAAATAGAACGGTTTCAGAATTGAGAGTAATTTCAATGAAAAGTGTTTCGCAAATGCCAAACTCACAATGCACAGGAACAACTTTATATTTTAAAAACTTGGATAGGAACATGCCTACACCACCACCGCGATGATCAGGGCGATCACATCTCAAAAAGACATATCCAAGAATATCAATGGACTCCAAGGAAACAAATGGCTTAAACCATGTTTCTAGTACCAAAAACGTAAAAAAAACAACCTTCTAAAATTAGTTTAAACTCATCCAGTTTAGTAGACTTATTAGATGGTTTAATGCTTTGACAATCCCTATGGCCAATATTTAGGTTATGTTTGTACATATGAAGTCGTCTTTTGTCGTGCGCTTGCTGGCGCCAGTTGGAAACTCCAAGCGTTGTCAGGTTATCCAATGCCTGGTCTTTCCAACGGAGATGCGGTCTTCCTTGTCTGCGTTGGCCACCGCTGGGTACCGAATCCAATAATTTTTTTGCTAGAGCTTCGTCGTTCATTCTCTCGACATGACCTAGCCAGCGAAGCCGCTCTATTTGAATACGCTTGACTATATCGATGTCGGCATATAGCTCATACAGCTCGTGGTTCCATCGTATTCGGTACTCGCCATTGACGCAGATTGGACCATAGATCTTGCGAAGGATTTTTCTCTCGAACGCTCCCAAAGTCCTTTCATCAGAGCTGCTCAACGTCCAGGTTTGTGATGCGTATAGTAGGACGGGCATGATTATTGACTTATAGAGCGTCAGTTTTGTTCGTCGAGAGAGAGCTCTGCTTCTCAATTGCCTACTGAGCCCAAAGTAACACCTGTTGGCAAGAGTTATCCTTCGTTTAATCTCAATACTGATATCGTTGGAGGAGTTTATACTGGATCCCAGGTAAACAAAGTCCTTCACTACCTCAAAGGAGGTGTTGTCAACAGTGACGTGGTTTCCAAGACGCTGGGACTGTTTGTTTGTTGACACAAGATACTTCGTTTTATCTGCGTTCACTGCAAGACCCATTCGACTCGACTCTTTTTCTAGCCTGGAGAATGCTGCACTGACTTCGCGCGTATTTTGCCCAATGATGTGAATATCATCAGCATACGCCATAACTTATAGAAAATTGTGCCGCTGCGTCTCAGGTCAGCAGCTCGGATGATCTTCTCCATGACTTTATTAAAGAAGTCACACGATAAGGAATCACCTTGTCTGAAACCTCGCTTGGTATCGAACGAAGGAGGGGTCCTTCCCGATTTTCACTGCGCTGCTGGTGTTCTTCAGTGTCATCCTGCAAAGACGTATTAGCTTCGCAGGAATACCAAATTTAGACATGATGGAGTATAGGTGACTCCTTATTGGACTGTGGGTCATCCACCCACGGACACGCCCACCAGAAATAAGATAAGTGTTCAAAAATTGGGCGTTATCCGTCCACGAATACGGCCCCCTCCCACACAACCCATAATACCGAAAACACTATAAAAGCATTAATATGTTAGTCACAGGAATAAAACTTAGTATTTGTAAATTTTTCATCAAAATTGCAATGTATATAAATATGGGCTTCATCCGCCAACGGACTCGCCTATTTTCAATACTATTGTATTTTGAAAAAGTAGGTTTAGGTTATTATTTCATAATCGGGGTAGACCGACTTTAAACTTTCTTTACTTTCTTTACAATTTAAAAATTATAATAACATATATTAGATAAATATTCCTTGAATATTAAATTTCAACTTTAAAATAATAAATAAAGAGATGATTTTTCATACCACTTAAAGGAAATTTTGAGTATTTAAAGTTAAATAACTTAATATTATAATCTGAAAAAAGAGCTTGTCTGCATTTTCAAAATGAAACAAAATACAATTATCGTTTGTGATGGGCCGAACTCACACGGTCAATCAAATGATTGTGAATTTCACGTTTTTGTTAGACTTAACACCATTAAAAATGTTGCTGAAAGCGAACTTACATCTACGATTGAAATAAATTAACCGAATATTCGGTTTAGGCCATATTGATGCCCAATAGCCGAAACTGATGAAAAGGGCCGAAACCGAATATTCATTCGGACACTACTTATGACCTCAAAAATGATGTTTCAAAAGATGATGGCCGGGAAAAATTTCTAAGTACCTGATTTTTGACCGCCTGTTCGGCACTTGAGCCCTGCATGAATATTTTCGCTAAATGAATATACACTGTTTCACTGCTGTAAGAGTACACTGCAAGCGAATAATTTAAAAGAAAAGCAAGAGCAGGACGGTAATCTGGAAGGTCAATTGTATGGTGCAGGTATCGCAGATTAAAGGTATAGCAAAATTAATCATAATTTTCTACTACTTAAAACTTGAAACGCGTTTATCTCCAAAATGCATTTTTTAAATTTGCCGAAAACATAACCAATTCACTTGAAACTTGGAATATATCTTGAAAAATATATTGTTCATGGAAGAACGTAGGAGTTTTTTTTTTATTGAATAGTTTATATGTTATTAACAACAATCTGATGATTTTTTAGGCAAATTTTTCACTTTCCACTTTAGAAGTGCGTCAGAAGTGCCCTTAAAAAACGAAAACGTCATCCCAAAACCGCTGCACAACTGCCATTTTGAAATTTAACGTTTTAAAAAAATTATTGTATGCAGTCACTGATCCCATTTTTGGAATCTTGATTTATTGGGCAGTATTTCTGAAAAAAAATTCAAAGTATGCATAGTTTTCAGGCGTCTACAGTGGCCTAACGCCTTAAATAATTTTTAATTGCATTACATTTCAAGAAGTTATTAAGATTTTTTTAAGCTGACGATATATAGCCTAGATACTTTGACTGCGGCTGCAACAAAACAACACGAGGTGAAAACGAAAATGTTGGCATGTTGTCTACGACTTGATTAATTTGGATGCAGCGCGATAAGCCGTATTTTCATATATTTTTATTATTAAACATCGAATTATAATTAAAAAACAAACATTTAACACAAACACAATGAGAATGAACAATAAAAAAACACAAAAGAAGCACGAAATTAAACGAAAACATTAACAAATGCAGATGTTCTTACTCTTGTCGCACGTCAAAATAGAAAAAGTTCTAAATCGACGACAGCAACATTGCTGCAATGACGCATTGTCGTTGCAACATTTTCACCACATTCACCTCCATAAGGAAAGCATGTAAAAAAAAATTTGACGTTTGACGCAATGCTGCAGCCGCAGTCAATGTGTCTAGGCTAATATATTGAAAATAAAATGCCTTCTAGACATGTGCATAAATTTGTTTAACCCTATTCCTGCCACGCCATCCGAATAACGTAAATTGTCACGGTGTGACTTAGAGACTCTTATACAAAATACATAGTGAGTCCATTTATTTTATTGAAAAAAAAGAAAGTAATTCAATATATGTGACTAAGAAACACTTATACAAAGTACATTAATAGTTAATTCATTTATTTAAACAGAAAAAATAAGAAAATATAATATTAATAATGTGGGTATTTATTTACACATGTTAGGCAAACCACACTTTTTTGTGATTGGTCGTTACATACGGGTTTCTGACAAATACCACAGAAGTAAGCGTGTGCCAGCAAATTAATTCCTTGAATTATAGCACACATGGAGTTGTTGTAAAAAAGTGTGCGCTGTTGTCAGTGAACTGTAAATTAACCGTCGTATAGTAATTAATACGACAGTTAAGTAAACAGTTATGTTATTTTTGTATATTTTGCGTAAATAGTAAATATTATCAAAACATAAAAAAAAATAATTGCATATTACAGAAACAAAATGACCAATTATAAAATACATTTAACTTATTTTGCTTTAACCCTAGGATGTGCGGCTGGGCTTTTGACCCATTTTGACTTTGAATTGTTGTCAAATTATTTTCTTGGTTCTGCGCGCCGAAATAATTTATGCCAACTACCGCTTATGCTTTGTTGACGGAACAAAACCATCCACATATTATTTGCATTTATTTCGTTGAACAAACGTCATCTGTTTATGTATGAAGGTGGTAAGTGCATCTCCTGGGTCTAAAGAGGCCATCCGTTAAACGTGTGGAAATGTATGTAATCTATTAATCAAAACATGTTCAAACACGATCGGTCACGTCATTTAATATTATTATGCTGCATGTGTATATGTGTGGCGGCATTTATTATTCACGAATCATTCCAACTATCACACATAGGGGTATTTCATCGATTTAGGCGGCCAAAATTATTTTATTGCGTAAACTGTTTCTAACCTTGTACGTTTTTCGATATTCTTAACCCCGTACGACCATTGGGTCATATTGACCTATCCCAATTTTTATTTTTTACATGTTTGTGGACGGATGACGTTTTTTGTACACATTATAGTGTTGATACAACATACTCACATACCAAGTTTAATATTTGTAGCTCATATATAAACGTCTTTATAGAGTTTTCATTATAGTGAGTTGTATGGGAGGTGTTAATTTAATATTTGTAATTTCAATATTTGGGTTGTATGCGAGATAGACGAGTTCCCCATGGAGGGAATAAAAGTTTATAGATTTAAGTCAGGGTAAGAGATAGTTTCAGAAGATATTAAACGGGATAAGCTAATGTCGAGGGAACAAAAGATTTGTCATGATCAGAAATAAAATAAATCTGGTCAAACAAAACGACAGATGTTAACTCAGAGACAGTTAAATATTCAAGTAGACTAGGAGTATCATTATGCAATAACAATAGAGTTCAGCTACTACAGCTTTTTCGCACATTCTCAGCATTAATCTATTTGAAGCCACAATCCAGATCTCATTGAAATATTTCAATGACATGAATCCCAGTGGCTCCAAACAAATTAATGTGGGAAAAATTGACCCACCACAGAATGGATTGGGCTCAGGGACAACACAGGACATAACAACTAACCATGCATACACAAACACAGATCTAATTACACAATAGCTTTCAATCTACTTTTGAGTTGAACTTTTGACAAACTAACATCAAAAAATGTACAGTTGTTAACAGTTGTTAAGCACTCATGCGGTTCAAGGGAGCAGTAGCCATGTAATTTGTTCTACTAAATGGTAGATAAATTAAGTTGTTAGCATTTCTACTACTTCTACGGTTAGAGTTAAAGTTAATAAGAGAAAGTAATTCCGGACAATCGAATACACCGGTTATGAGTTGGTGTAAATAGACGATATCCGTAGACTTCCTTCGTTCAGTTAAACATTGCATTTTTAAAAGTTTTAAACGATCCTCGTAAGAAGGAAGGTTAAAAAAATCAATCCCACCTAAGCCCCTAAGAGTAAACCGAACAAAACGTTTTTGGATTCTCTCTATACGTTCAACATGCACACTATAACTTGGGGACCAAACTTGACTTGCGTACTCCAAGTGAAGGCGCACTATTGCATAATACAAGATTGTATTTGTAATCATGCTATTGAATTCTTTAGCCCAGCGTTTTATAAATCCAAGCATTGAAGATGCTTTTTTACAAATGTAATCAATATGATTGTTGAACGATAGTTTAGAATCCATGCATATACCAAGGTCTTTGATGGTCTCAACATGACATAAAGCAGTAACTTTAATATTGTAGTCAAAAATTAAATTATTCCTTTTGCGAATTAATTTTATTCAAGAAATAAAATACAATTTTTTATTTTAAGAAGTTGAACTTCTTTTCTTTGTCTACAATCAACTGCCTCTTACTTAAAAATATGATTCGCTCACAAGCTGAGCTTTATATTTAGCAGCTGCCAGCACAAACGCTGACACTGCATATTATCATATCCGACATACAGTGTGTGTATGTCAGTATGCTAACTTATGTTGTTTATTTCTAGCAGCTATCAGCAGAAATGCTGACACTGAATTTTGACATATCAAACATATACTATATATATATATGTTAGTATGCTAACTTTCCCCCCTCTTAAATAGCTAAGTCCCGAAGCTAAAGTTTCAGACGTGAGAAAGCTTCCTTGTATAGCTGCTCCTGGACAGATTTGTGATATTCTCAACGACATTGCTGCCACATTTGAAGGCCTTTGAAAATTAAAAAACTTATGATGCATATTATTAATAATATGAAACATGTCCAAAGGATGGGATATGAGGTTCTATTTCTAACTGGAAAGTGCTGATTTCGTCAATGTTGTTAAATTGTAATTCTATATTTGTGGCTTGCTTTTCACTGATAATTTCGTAGTCAGATTCGTGGTGGTATTTTATATAATCAAGAATCTCGTTGGTAGGATTTACATATGTTTCATTATCAATGATGATTGTTTTATCGAATAGGATTAAGTATGTTCCATTCAAGCTTTTGTTGGAAACAGTATGTTCTTCTGAAATTAGAATCACGTATAATTTCCATCGGTTTGTTTTGTTCTTTTATTCTCGTGCAGTTGGCTTGTTGCTTATTTAATAATTGAGATAAACATGTACTAGCGTTAGTTATTTTACAATAATTGTTACTTAATTCGACTTTACAATTTTCAATGTTTAAAAATTTATCATTACATCTAACAATTTTGACCTCTAATTCTAATTTTCCATTTTTTTGGCTTATTGCTCTAACAATAAATAAATTGCAATTTCTTAATATAATAGGGTATTGTATATGTATAACTATTATGTCTTTGTTTTGTAAGATTTTAAATTTAGATGCGTCGATTAGGTCTAATAGTGATACAGTAGCATGTTCATGTTGAGTTATGTCTTTTATTTCATCTAAGTGTAGTAAAGTTGAGCTTAAGGTACCTGTCCTTGCTAGTGCTATTGCGTTTATTATGTTTTGTAAGTCGTTGACAGCTAATTTATTTCGCTGCATTAAAAGTGCTCTGTATTTTCCATTACCATCTATTTTATTAAGTCTATCCGATATATTCTTAATACTTTTGAATATTTGTGAGTTTATATTATATTGCTTATGGTTATTGTCAATAAATTTATTGATTTTTTTCTCTACTGCCAAAAAATCCTCATGGTCTGGAGATCCAGCTAGCCATTTCCAGGCCGTTCCTTATTCGTCGATAGCTCTTTTGGATTTTCTGTAGTCTTTCAGTTGTCGTAAAAGGGTTTCTATTAAGCCTACTTCCATTTCTATCTCATAATCTTTATTATTATGTGTGTAAAATTGAGTTTCTTTTAGTATCATTTCAAAGTAAGTTAAGTTAGTTATGTGATATAAGTTGCCATAACTGTCAACTCGAGTTACATCAATCTCGAGTTACATCTATTATTTTCCCGTCGTTGATAGGAAAGAAAAAGAGTAGGATGAGCAACATTTTCTGTAAGTGAAGATGTGCATTAGTTTCTAATATTATCTTTATGAATTAATGCAGGTTTAGATGACTGTGCATTTCTTGTGGTCACTGTATTTCCTTTGTCCTGTAAAACTGTTCTCTTTCGAAATCTATTTGTCATCTTATTCCGTCTATTTTCTTTAGTGTAAATTATTTCGCCTTCTTTGAAAGTTCTTGGTTCTCTATCTTTGTTTCTTCTTAATGTTTTTTCTTGAGCTGTTTTTATCTTTTCTAAAACTTCCTCTTTATATTGGTTATTATTATAAAATACTTCTATTGGCTTTTGATTAATTACTGTGTGAATACTTTCATTATGTTTCCTAACTGCGCTAAGCATGGCATCTTCTATGTTTATTTTAGGTTGGTCGATTTTAATAATTCTTATTAATTCTAGCAATGTTGAATTGACCCTTTCTACTGTTCCGTTTGTAGTTGAGTGAGCCACTGCCGTCTTTATATGGGTTATACCTAAGTTCTCTAATGGCAGTGAAAATAGTGTTGTGTCTAGGGATTTTTCGTTATCTGTGACAATATATTTGACTTTTGGGAATAAGTTAATGGCTTCAAAAATTCTTTGCCTCATTTCAGGCAAATCTGTTATTAAATTTGATATTAAAAATTTCGAATGAGCATCTAGGATATTAACAAATCTCTTTTTTTCTGCATGGAATATGTCGACATGAATTGTCTCTCCCACCTCTAAAGGATTAGGAGTCTTTCCTATAATTTTTTTACTGGTTTCCGTTCATATTTTGTTAATTTGCAAGTTTCACAATTTGCATTTATTCTTTTAACCTCACAGAGTAGTTTCGGCCACCAAAACTTCTTTGTAATTTGTTTAGCGACTTCGCTTGCTTGACGATGTGCTCTTTCACGTTCTCTTACTATTATGTCAATTTGCTCGTCAGGTGCTGTAAGATCTTCTAAGAGTATGTCTGTGTATAGGATTTTAATATTTGGAAAATTGTTTACTAAAGTATTTTCAATTTTATATAATGTTTCCGCGGTACATTTTATTGTAATCGTGTTTTGGTGAATAAGTTTGGGTGAGTTCTTTGACTAAATATTCATTGCTACTGAATTTAATTATTGATCTCCAATATGTTGGGAACGTTTCCACTGTAAATGTTCTATTTGTAATGTCGTGTTTTTCTAATATAAATTGATTTTAGAAAGAATTTATGGGAATGTGTAATCTTTTTATTATGTCTTTTTTCGGTGAGCTGTCTGATGAATGAATGGTTTTGGTAGAGTCGTTGTCTGATAAAGAAATAATTTCGTCGTTTGATAATACGTTTAGTTCGTGCCTTGAAAGGGCGTCGGCAACTATATTTTCTTTTCCCGGTTTATATATAATTTCAGGTGAACATTGATCAATAAAAGGTCGAAACCTCCTAATTTTTGCATTGTAGTTTTTGTCATTTAAAGCAAATGTTAAGGGATCTGTGTATATTTTCACCCCTTGTACACTTTGCAGATAATTCTTTAAATTTTTGAACGCCCAAACGATCGCTAACATTTCGCGTTCATTAGTTGCATAGTTTTGTTCTGTGCTAGAGAGTGTTCTAGATATAAAGGTTATTGGTTTTCCATTTTGGCTGAGCACAGCGCCTATGGCATTGTTACTAGCGTCTGTGGTTAACTCAAAAGGCTTGGAATAGTCTGGTTGTGTTAAAGAAATTGTTTCAGTTAGGAGTTGTTTAATTCGATTAAAAGATTCTTTTGCAATTTTATTTAATTCTAATTTTACACTTTGACTCTTGTATTTCGATGTGGTGCCATTTTCACCTTTGAGATATGTTGTCATTGGTTTTGCTATATCTGCATAATTTTTTATAAATTTGCGATAATACCTAGCAAGGCCTAAAAATGAACGCAACTGCCTTAAGGTGGTTGGTTCTGGGTATTCTTGTATACATTTTATTTTTTTTGGGTCTACTTTAAGGGCATTATAGCTCACTACGTAGCCTAAAAATTCGACTTCTCTCTGAAAATATTTACTTTTGTCTTCAGATATTTTCATATTGGCCTTAGATACGGCTTCTTAGACTTTTTCTATATGAAAGAGGTGTTCCTCGCTAGTTTTTGAAAAAATGACTATGTCATCTATATAAACATAGCAATAACCGTCCTGTATGCATTGCCTCAGAATGTCATCCATGGCTTTTTGGAAAATGCTTGGATCATTTTTCATTCCAAAAGCCATCCTGGTAAATTCGTATTTACCATTATTAGCACTAAATGCCGTCTTTGGAATATCCTGTTCCTCTATGAGGATCTGATGGAATCCAGACCTCAAGTCTAATGTAGTGAAATACGAAGCTTTGTCTAAATTTGATAGTATGGCAGACGTATCCGGTATGGGATATCTATCTGTTTCTGTAAACGAGTTCAATTTTGAAAAATCTACAACTAACCTTTGTCTATGTTTTCCGTCATTCTTGACAACCATAACAGGGGAGTTGTAAGGGCTAAATGATTTACGAATAACACCATTTTTTAATAATGTTTCTATTTCATTATTAACAAATTCTGTTACACTAAAAGGAATAGTATATTGTTTAGACCATATGGGTTCATTTATTGTTGTTTTTATTGAACATTTTATGTTTATGTTGTAAGGCAAATAACTTTTTTCTTTGTCTTTTACAAAAACTCCTTGATATTTTTTAACTAAATTTTCCAATTTTTCCTTTATGTACTTGGGTGTATTTTTTTCAATGATTAGATTATTTACGAACTCTATTCTATCAATATATAGTTTTTCACTCCCTGTTCTGTAGGAAAGTAGATTTTTACATAAGTCAATATTTCCATCGATTTTTCGCAGTGTTTTCATACCTATTATTGCTTCATGTTCATTAAGATCGTCTAGCTCTAAAAATTTCACGTATGTATTAAATATGTAAATAACATGATAATATTTTATTAAGCTTTTACCATGCACTGATTGAACTATACTTTTATTTTTAAGAATTTTTGGGTTCGTTAATATGCCTGGTTTCACATAGTTATGTGTGGCACCAGTGTCAATTAACATTCTTAGCCTATTCCCCGTTTATTTATCTAACCTTTGGATGAACGGTAATCCTGGCCTTGGTCTAAAAAATCCTCTCTTTCATTTAAGTTATGGAAATTATTTTGGTTAGGCGATCTCCAATTTCCTGATTGTTGTCTGTTTTTAAAGGGATTATTAAAATTTCCTACAGCATTTTGTCTGTATTTAAAGGGATTATTAAAATTTCCTACAGCATTTTGTCTGTATTTAAAGGGATTATTAAAATTTCCTACAGCATTTTGTCTGTATTTTGAAATGCCAGAGTCTATTTCCATTGGCTCAGGTTTTTGGAGGTTATTATTGTTTTTATTATGATATTGCTGGGGTTGTGCATTATTTTGTTTTGTCTGTCCATGGTTTTGATCTGTGGGTTTGTTATAATTATTATTGCTTCTAGGTCTGAAATGTCTGTCAGCGTCATTGTATCGCATGGCTAAATGCGGTTTTTCCATTAATGCTTCCTCTGCAATGGCTATAGCTGTCGGGAGATCACTAGGCCCTAACGAGTATACAACATTACCAAGTGAGTGATGTAGTCCGTTTATAAAAACTTTTAATGCACTATGCCTTGCCTCAGCGTTTAGTTCTAATGTAGTTCTAGAGTCTGTCCCGTATGTCATAGTATTTTTATTAGTTATCAATGTTAGTATGACGTTGATTTTATCGTAAAAATCTCTAGGAGAACTATTGCCCTGTTTTAAATTTTCTAGTTATTTCTGGAGCATTCTTTTAGACCTTTTGTCTTGGTAAGTAAAGTCTAATCGTTCTATTATTTCTTCAAAATTAAGAATAGTTCCTTAGCTTGCTAACATGGCCTTCGCTTGACCAGTTATTTTACTTCTTAATAATGCTAACGCAGTATAGTATTTATTAAGCCCGTTTTCAGTATTCGCTTTTGAAAATGTTTTCATTGCATCAAAAGTTTCAGTACGCCACGTTGCGTATTCGTTTAAGTTACCACTAAAATTCGGTAAAGCTTTAATAAGTTCTGTTTGTCCGTCTTCTGTTGGTATATAGCTAGCTGGCTCTCTTATTTGGACACTAGGATTCGTTAAATTGGCTTGCACTTGAGCAGTAATTCTAGCCGTTAGTTCTTGTAGCTGGTCTTGTGTTAAAGTTATGAAAGAATCACTTGTAGCCATTTCGTCTGTATATAAATTCCGTCTGTATGCGTCAAATTTATGTTTTAACTTATGCATAAACTTAATTTATAAAAGATACTTTTTATTTTAATATTTAAGACACTTAAAAAAAATTTGTATTACGTTTTTTCCAGCGATGGGATACTTCCGTTTAGATTCTGCTTGAAATTTTGTCCAACGATGCGGATTTTTGCTTAGAGTTGTCTGCTTCACGTTTTTTCCTCGACGAGGATACTTCCGTTTAGATTCTGCTTGAAATTTTGTCCAACGATGTGGATGATTTTGCTTAGAGTTGACTGCTTGATGATTTTTGGGGTTTCCCACAATCAGAAAATTACTTTTCTTCTTCACTTCAATATATTGTAGGCCCCACGTTGGGCGCCAATTAATTTTATTCAAGAAATAAAATACAATTTTTTATTTTAAGAAGTTGAACTTCTTTTCTTTATTGTCTACAATCAACTGCCTCTTACTTAAAAATATGATTCGCTCACAAGCTGAGCTTTATATTTAGCAGCTGCCAGCACAAACGCTGACACTGCATATTATCATATCCGACATACAGTGTGTGTATGTCAGTATGCTAACTTATGTTGTTTATTTCTAGTAGCTATCAGCAGAAATGCTGACACTGAATTTTAACATATCAAACATATACTATATATATATATGTTAGTATGCTAACTTGCGCTAAAAGGTCATAGTTTGGAATTTAACAGGATTTAGAAACATATTATTTATAAAGCACCAAACTTCAAAAGATTTCAAGTCAGCCTGGAGTAGGTTGGAGTCGTCTTTAGCATTTATTGTTCTGTATATTTTCATATCATCTGCATAAATTAATAGGTGAGAGTGTTTAATAATGTGGGTAACATCATTAATAGCTAAAATAAACAGAAGTGGAACACCTGATTCCGCAACAAATTCAGGAGACAGAACCCCTTGGAATCGTATTTGATAAGATCGTTCTGTCAAATACGATTTAATCCAGCTGACAAAATATTGTGGAAATCCCAATAACTTGATTTTAAATAAAATTAAATTATGTGGTATTTTATCAAACGTTTTGCTAAAGTCAGTGTAAATGCAGTCGACCTGGTTACCTGATTCAATTGTATTAAGGCAGAAAGATGTTAAATCGAGAAGGTTGGACACAGTGGAAGGTTGGACACAACAAAACCATGCTGACGAGTTGTAATGAAAGTTTTGGAATCGATGATGTTTTAGCGATGGGCCTGTAATAAGTAACCTCATTCCTGCAACCCTTTTTATAAATGGGGCTTATAAATGATTTTTCCAAAATTGAGAAGAAAAGCTTTCATTTATAGATTTATTAAACAACAAAGAAAGTGGTTGACACAAAAAAGAACCGCATTGTTTTAACACATCGGCAGGAATTCCATCAGGTCCAGCGCTAAAATCTTCATCTATCGATCCAATATAATTAATAATATCCTCAGCGGTTATGCGAGAATCGCGTGGGCATAGTTTAATTTACAATTGACAGATCGACAAAGGACAAATTGTCATACATAGATTTAGAAAAGTTGTCATGACATAAAAGATTAACATTGAAATTTCCACATAGAACAAAGTTATCAAAGTCGACGGCTAAATTGGAAAGTTGAGAAAAGTAAAAATTAAGACTAACACATTTATTAAGGTTATAGACACACGACAGAAAAATTTTTGTAATGCAGTCTGAAATACAAATATTTAAAAACTCAACGCTATCACTGCATGATTTATTAATTATTGCAGCATTTAAATTTTTTTTTGCAGTAAATAGCAACTCCATCCCCCTTTTATCACACCTATCATTTCTGAATAAGTTGTAGTTTTTTAATTCAATAACCGAGTCTTTAACGTCAGAACAAAACCACGTTTCTGAAACACAAATTACATCAACGGTCGAGTCCTCAAACACAAATTTGGCATAGTCTAACATATAAGAGTTAAGGCTTCTTGAATTAAAATGCACAACATTAAGACCACAATAACGTCTACAAAGAATATTCAACAGAATTTTGCAATTATCATTAACACCATTGCAATATGTTTGATCCAAACATAAAACTGAAAAGAATACTTGGAAACATTTCACAGCTATCAACTATAACACTCTCGCTATCTATCACAAACATACCTGTTTTTGCATATGCTGAGAGCATAGTATAATAATCAAAGTTGTAGCAGGGTGTTGAGCAGCTGCCCGGTATTGTCAAAACGAAGTTGACAACTCATACAAAATCTACGAACGCGTAGAAAGCTAAGAATAGGCAAAATGTAAATAATGATCCGCTATCAACTCTCTATTACATGCAATAACAATAGAGTTCAGCTACTACAGCTTTTTCGCACTTTCTCAGTATTAACCCATTTAAAACCACGACCCATAGCATAAAAGAAATTTTATGTTAAGGATTCCAGTGTCTAAAAACAAGTTAATGTGGAAAAAATTTACCATCCAAAGTTTGGATTGGGCTCAGGGACAATACAGGACATAACTACTAACCATGCATACAAAGATCTATAATTACATAATCACTTTTACCGCCCTATTCTGCTTGTTAACTTAACACGGCGTTGTTAAGAATCTCATGTTAATGTTCTTGTTATGTAATGTAAATATTCATATTCTAACAAATCATTAACAACTTGAAAGCTTTAAAAAGCTTTTAAAGTTCACCACGCATGGTGAAAATGCAAATGGCATACATATCAAGCGTCAGCTGTTGTTCCTTACTTATTTCAGAGTTAATTATTTCTGCAAGAAGAATAATAAATGCTATGAAGTAAGAAATTTAAAGATTGCTTCATATTTTATGTTAAAAGTGATACTTTTAAATGCCAAGATTTAAAATCTTAAATTCTTTGTAATAAAGGCGTTAATTGAAAGGCGTTTTCAGTTTTTTTCGTTCATATTGCTCAGTGTGATCGCTTAAAAGAAGAAAAACTTATTCCATTTTTCAATATTGTTACACTACTTTGCTATTATTCAATACAATATTGATATTTTAACGTATGCACATCAATTTGTTTGCTTAACATTGAAATAAAACTCGTTGTTAAGATGCTTTCTGTCATTAACAAAATAGTTAAGAAAAGAGCTTTAAATTTTTCGCCAGAATACGAAACCTTAACAAGGTGTTAATATTAACTTTTTGTTAATGTGATGAGCTTAGTTAAGTTGCCAGAATAGGGCTGTAAGTCTACTTTTGAGTTGACCTTTTGACAAGTTAACATCAAAAACGCTACAGTTGTTAACAAAGGTACTCATGCGGTTTAACATATAATTCGTTCTACTGAATGGTAAATAAATTAAGTTGTTTGCGTTCCTACTGCTTCTACGGTTAGTGTTAAAATTAATAAGAGAAAGGAGTTCTGGAGAAGCAAATACACCGGTTATAAGTTGGTGTAAATAAACGATATCTGCAGACCTCCTTCGCTCACTTAGTGACTGCAATCTTAATAGTTTTAAATGATTCTCATAAGGAGGAAGGTTTAAAATGTCAGTTCCACTTAAGCCCCCCAGAGCCAACCGAACAAAACGTTTTTGGATCTTCTCTATTCGTTCAACATTCATATTATAACTTGGGGACCAGACTTGACTTGCATACTCCAAGTGAGAACGCACTATTGCATAATACAACGTTGTAGTTGTGATCATGCTATTGAATTCTTTGACCCACCGTTTAATAAATCCAAGCATTGAAGACGCTTTTTTACAAATATTATCAATATGAATGTTGAACGATAACTTAGGATCCATGCATATACCAAGGTCTTTGACTGCATCTACTCGACTTAAAGCGGTATCTTTTATATTGTAATCAAATAATAAATTATTCCTTTTTCGCGAAAAGGTCATAGTTTCGCATTTACTAGGATTGAGAAACATATTATTTTTAGTACACCAAACTTCAAAGGATTTCAGATCAGCCTGGAGTAAGTTGGAATCATCTTTAGTATTTATTTTTCTGTATATTTTCATATCGTCTGCATAAATCAGCAGACGAGAGTGTTCAATGACGTGTGTGACGTCATTAATTGCTAAAATAAACAGAAGTGGACCAAGGTGGCTACCCTGAGGTACACCTGATTCAGCAATAAATTCTGCAGACAACACCCCTCGGAATCGTATTTGATAAGATCGCTCAGTCAAATACGATTTTATCCAGCATACAAAATATTGTGGAAATCCCATTAATTTAAGTTTGAATAAAATGAAGTCATGAGGTAATTTATCAAATGCTTTACTAAAGTCAGTATAAATACAGTCGACCTGGTTACCAGATTCCATTGAATTTAAGCAGAATGTTGTAAAATCAAGAAGATTAGACACTGTAGATTAGGGCGTATCGAATTAAATTTTTTTTTCGAATTTCACATTCTAAGAGGTCTCAAAAGTTTTATGTGGTTGTCAAGATCTACCAAAAAAATTTTATGATAATAAAAGGACATCTTCCTGCCCCGCAAGGACAAAGTTGTTTTTTGAGAAAAACAGTAAAAAATAACGATCTTAAAATGCTTTGATTTTTGTAAAAACAACTACATTTGTCTAAAGGAAAAAATTTAAATCCAGTTTAACTAGCAATATCTTATAGAACACGATATTGCTCACGATTTTTACCCACAGTATCCTGTTTGAAGGATATTCGAAGCGAAAGTTATACTCGAGATGTCACATAACTTTTGATTGTAACCATTGAGTCTAAATTTTGATGGCATTGAATATAGTGTTGGCATATTTCTTAAATATTATGAATTAAGAATTTGCATAGTTTTTGCATATCAATTCCTTTGTTTTAGAGAAATGTATACTAGAACGCAATTTTTTAACTTTTTCAAAAAAATTAATATTAGATTTTATATCATGGGCATAAGAAGTGGTGTCGAAGATAATTTTCTCAATTTGGATTTTTCAAATATTTCTGTACATGACCCTACCTTAAAATATGTATTTAATATGCCAGGCTTAGACCACGATTTTTTTTTTATATTTTAATACTTAACAAAATTTACTTCGTACAATGAAATTTCTCAATTTGAGTTATAGCTTTTTTATGGTTATAATATCGTTAAAATACATTTTATGCCATTCAGTCGGTATCAAAAGACTAAACAATTGTTTTTAAAATGTGTTTTAATGAAATAATAACCATAAAGGGGACATAACTCAAATTGAGAAATTTGATGCTAGGAAATATCTTTTTTTAAAATATCGAAAAAGAAAAAAAAATCGTGGTCTTAAGATGATATATTAAATAAATATTTTTAGGCAGTATTATGTTCAGAAATTATCAAAAACTCAAATTAAGAAGATTATCTTTGACACCACTTCTGAATCACTTGACATAAAATCTTATATTAATTTTTTTGAAAAAGTTAAAAAATTGCGTTCTAGTATACATTTCTCTAAAACAAGAGAATACAAATGCAAAAACTATGCAAATTATTAATTCATGTTATTTATGGAATACATCAGCACTTTAAACAGTACCACCAAAATGTATAACCAATGCTTACAATCAAAAGTCTTGTGCTATCCCAAGTACAACTTTCGCTTCGAATATCCTTCATACAGGACAATGTTGGTAAAAATCATGAGTAGCACCGTGTGTGGCAAGAAATTGTTAGTTAAACTGCATTATTACTTTTGCTTTAAGACATGTGTGGTTTTTCTTAAAAAAATCAAAGCATTTTAAGATCGTTATTTTTTATTATTTTTCCCAAAAAACAACTTAGTCCTTGCGGGGCAGGAAGATGTCCTTTATTTTTTATAAAATTTTTTTTTGGTGATCTTGACAAGCCTATGCAACTTTTGAGACCTCTAAGAATACGATCTAAATTTTTCGATACGGCCTACTGTAGATCTTCCATTGACAAAACCATGCTGACGAGTTGTTATGACTTCTCCACAATGAATTTTAACACGATCGTACACAATTCGCTCAAAAAGTTTGGGAATCGACGAAAGCTTAGCGATGGGCCTATAATTATTAACATCATTCCTGCAACCTTTTTTATATATAGGACTTATAAATGATTTTTTCCAAAAAACTGGAAAATAACTTTCTGTAATTGATTTATTAAATAATAAAGCAAGTGGTTGACACAAAACGGAACCGCATTGAGTTAACACTGCGGCAGGAATTCCACCGGGTCCAGCGCCAAAGTCCTCATCAATTGTCCAATATACTTTAAAATATCCTCAGAGGTAAAGGATATAGATTCCAAAGAGACCCTGGGTGAAGAGTTCATGTAGTCAAAGTAACCTTCATCAGGGTTAAATGAATCTGAACAAAAAGATTCCTTGAAGAGATTGGAAAAAAGGCCACAAATTATAGAAGGATCGTCCGTAAATCCATCAAGAGTTTTGAAGGATGAAGGAAATCCATCAGATTTTTTCTTAGTATTTATGAACCCCCAAAATTTCTTTGGATCAGACAATATTCTCAACTTAATATTGTCTAAATATTCATTATACAAAAGAGCTGAAAGATTTTGAAATTCCAGAAACAAACTTTTGTAGATAGCTAGGTCATTTGAGTCCAAACTACAGACGTATCTCTTCCAAGCCCTATTCCTATTATTGCGAAGTGTTTTCAACTCCTTTGTGTACCAAGGGTATGCAGATTTTTTCGCAAATTTGAGGCTATAAGGTACGGACTGAGAAATTACAGCAAAGAGTTCTAAATAAAAAAAATTAATGGAATCATCAAGATTATGTCCATTAATATATTCTAAAATTACTTAAGTTTATTAAGTTTATTGTTAAGTAAATGATTCAACCTCAAAAAGTCAGCTTTTTTGAAATTGAATTCATAAACTTTATCCATTGAACTAGAATTAACTATATTCTCTCTATCCGATTTATACCAAATACTCAATGGTGGATGATATACATCAATAGTAGTTAGAGCATGGAAGGCCCTCTTAACAATGACATTGTTACTGTCCGTAGTTAAGACCAGGTCAAGAATTCTTTCCAGACTATTATAAATACAACTCACTTGTTGTAAGTCAGAACATATACTGTCAACGAATATATCTGTGTCGACAAGGAATAACCGCAAAAGTCGAGTTAGGACAAAGTTGAGTTATTACCATTACTGTATTCCTCGCAACAAAATACACCAGTACGCAATTTTTTATGGTCTTACCTTAAAAACGCAATGTTTGAAAACATAAAACCTAAACAGCTAAAGTCACTGCTCTACTCATATGATTTTGGAAAAACAACCAAACTCTTTTGGTTTCAACAATTTTTTAAAAAACAATCTAAAAAAGACTTAGGCTTTTATTCAAAAATTAACTGTTATTTGATTTATATGTTAAATTTCTTACTAAGTTAGAAATGGAGTTTGGTTATTATACTATTTTGGTATAATATAAACCTCTGCACGAGTGCGCTTCAAATGCGTTTCAAGCCACACGTTTGTGGTGCAAGCCTTTGCTATGTTATGTTCTCATCAATGAAATCAAGCATAACACTACAGAGAGCACTCGTCGCTTGAGCAGAACAAGAACAAACGAAAACCGAATCAATGTTATGCACGATTCGGCAAAGAAGAATGCAATGACTGGAAAGTTATGTAAACAACAGCAGAACGTTTGGTGTTATGCCGTGTTCTTTAGTTTTGAGGCATTAGGCGTTGCTAAGCAAACAATTAAAAAAAACAGCAACAATGCAGACATAAACTGCGCTTAATATATATATAAATAAACAAATGACGCACAAAAGGGAATGCAAAAACCAGGCAAGCTTCTGCTGTGTAAGGTGTGATTGATGCATTTTTCGCTGTTATCAAAGTGTTCGGTTTTTATAAAACGAACAACATCGTGTTCTGTTAAAGCAAGCAGCGAGCATGGTTATGTTTGAAGCTGACGACTGCTCTGCAGTATTCGTTTGTTGTCATTAAATGACTTGGATAACCTCTGCTTGACTAACAGTGTTCTGTTAAACTCTGTACTCTGCACGGTTGGTTCTACTGTTGTAGAAAAAACGAGTGCATTCGTGCAGAGGTTTAGTATAATAACCAAACTCCAGTTTAGTCATTGTTCAGTTCTTTTATGAATTTTTTTTAATTTTCGAATAATAGCCAAAATTGTGTTTAGTCGTTTTTTTAAAAGGAAGGAATATAATTTAAAAATTTTATTTTCATTTAGGTTCTTCTTCAAAAACTTGAAATTAATAATAAATAATATTATTTCCATTTAGGTCTCTTTTCCAATCCTTAAAATTAATAATTTTACTTTGCCTAATTTGAAAAATTGCCTAATTGTAATTAAGTTGTTATTATAAATTCTGAATATGATAGAAAACAAATCTTAACTTGAGTTTGGTTGTTAACTGTAGGCTCTATAACTGAAAATAGTAAGCTTTGTAAACGTATTTTGCGTTGAAATTACATTCAATGAAAATATTTCAATTATATAATGCATTTTCAATTTTCTTTCAATTGATTCAAATAAAAAAAAAATATATCTACTATCAAGACAATTAAAAAATTTAAAAACAGATATTGCAAGTAAAAAATATAAATAAGGATAAAATGGATAAAAATATTCCAGGTCAGTTAAGTAATTTAAATTTTGGAATCTGACACTCGGATCAACGTCCACAAATTTATTTATATGCAGATAATATAAGTTACAACGATTGTACTGTGAAACAATGGCCAAAGGATATACCATATATTGCTCAACCTGGCAACATAAAAGATTTTTTTTTTGAAACATTTTTTGAACCCATTGTTGTGAACGAGACGAAATCATCAATCCATGGACTAGATTTTGATATAAATACATTGTTAAAAGGTTAAATTTTATTTACAATCATATTTTATTGCACTACTTCATACTTTTTCTGCTCCCAATTCACAGAATAAAGATTATTCATCCATATCCCAATGTGCCAATTCACCTAACTCATCAAAATCTGAAAATTGCGATGACTCTGTCTAAGATCCAGACTATTGTAATATATCAAGTGATTCTGACGTTGAGTATTGTCACCATTTATCAAGTGACTATAGGCCATGATATTGAAGTGAACGTGGAAATGAATTTAATTCGCGAACGAGTTGTAAACGATTTGCCAGGTACATCGGGTAAGCATAACAAACTTACTTGCTAAAGAAATCGTAATACTGGTCAGTCCTACAAAACATTATCTGGAAAAGTTATCAAAGAAAGAGTTTGCAATCCCTTTGATATATGTCGCTATAATTGTCTATCAAAAGTTAATTTTAAAGCCTGCAAAATGTTGTTTAATCATTATTGGAGTCTAGGAACATATCGCACACTAAATACAAAACAGTCACAACTCAAAATTTTTTATATAGAATTTTTGTTATAAATCAATTTATAAAACACATATCTGACTATATTTTTCGTTATTTTCTTCATTTACTGGAAGAATGAAGTTTTTGTGTTAAATGAAAATTGTTTTTCTTCTGCAGTTTCAACCAAAGAGTTTTATTTTTCGCTTTTCCTGAAAAGTTATGTTTTTTAAGTTGTGACTGTTTTGTATTTAGTGTGCGATATGATCATCGATGTCTATATATGGATCATTAATGGAAATAAAAGAAAAAAAATGTGACACTTTAATGAACTCCCTAGCCAGAAAAACGCAACGGGAGAACACTATACAGTATTTTTTAAATATTGACGGTAAAGTAATTAAAGTATGTCGTAAACATTTTACGCAATGCTTTGGTGAAAGTGAGTGTTTCATTAGAAGCGTAATTCGGAAGAAAATAGCTTGTCCATCCATTCCATTTAAAAACATCGGTGGAAAGTCAGCACCACCGAATAAACTAAATTCAGCTAAATTGGAGAAGGTTAAAAATCATATCAATAAATTTCTGGCTTATGAGAGTCATTACACCAGACGCGACACAAGCCAGAAATATCTCCACTCTGATTTGACGCTTTCAAAAATGCACCAACTATACTCTGATGAAACTGAAAACCCTGTAAGCCTTTCAAAGTTCTCCCAGATTTTCAGAACTATGAATTTAAAATTCAAATCTCCACAGCTCGACACTTGTTTCACTTGTGATACCTTACAAATGAAAATAAAGTTCGCCACTGGAGAAGAAAAAAATAAATTTGAGCAATTGAAGCAACAACATGTTGAGAAAGCAGACAATGCATACCAACAAAAACGAGACGATAAAAAGGCCGCGGAAGACAATAAAAACACAAAGGCTTTTGCATTTGACTTGCCCACTCCGTTTTTAAGGAGTTCAGTTTCTTTTTACAAGCGTCAATTGTGGACATTTAATCTTACAGTTCACGACTAAGAAGACGACACTGCACAGTGTTTTATGTGGCATGAAGCTGTTGCCCGAAGAGGTGGTAATGAGATCGCGTCTTGTGTCTATTGACAATTAAATATGATTGACATAAGTGTTACTAAAATTAGCTTTTATAGCGACTCTTGTGCTGGGCAAAACAAGAACTCCTATGTGTCTGTAATGTTTCTTACTTTCGTACATAACAATCCGCATATTGAGTTCATAGATCACAAATGTCTAGAACCAGGACATACTCACATGGAGTGGGATTCCGATCATGCTTTAATTGAACGTAAAAAGAAAAAATCAAATATTGAGATTCAAGTTCCGAGAGATTGGTATCAATTTGTGAATACTGTTCACTCAAAAATGCACGTTGTTGAAATGAAATCGAATGATTTCTTGAGTTTTTCAGATTTATTGAAATCGAAGTTTATTTGGAGACGATGTACTGAAAATGGGGAAAAATTTATTTGGAACGAATTCCGCTGGCTTCGTTATACCAAAGATGTTTCTACATTGTTTTACAAAACTTCCTTAGACATCGAAGAGCCATTTAAAGTCCTTAAAATTGGCAAAAGAGGCATTAGTACCATCAGTAACACTGATATACAGATAGTAAGTGTTGCCCCAGCAATATCGGTCGAAAAGAAGAAAGATCTTCTTGATGTGATAAACTTAATCGATCCAAAATTTCACGCTTTCTACAGAAATTTGAATGAAAATTTAAATGAACCGAATAATATCCATCCAGATTTGTTAGGTGAAATCCAAGAGGAAACAACTACTTAATTTATTACATTACATTAAAACTATTTAAATTCCCTACATAATTATAACTTGCATACATTGCATGTTTTAAATAAAAAGCTAGAAGAAACTTTCGACACTACTGTAAAAAAGAGAATACTACATGAGAGAATTATTATGCAGAGCATTAATTGGAATGCTAATAAAGTACTATAAAAACTGATATCCCTCTGTCACTAATTCTCTCGTGTAGTACTCTTTTTTATCGGGAAATAGAAAGTTTAATTTTTTATTTACAACATGTAATGTAAGAAAGTTAAAATTATTTTACGAACATTATTCTTATTATGAATTCTCTTTTAATGTTCCAAAACTATTTTGTTCCTAATCATAGTCAAAAATGTCATGTTAGCAATGTAAAATGAATACATAAAAATTATTTTTTTATAAAATAAAACTATCTCATTTGCAATTACTATGTAATAATATTTACGCTTGGAATAACAACTAAAGTCAAGGTAAGTTATACTACCCCGACAACAATCAGTTCGTACGGCTGCATATTTTATTATAACAACACTTTCAACTTTTATTTATAATAAGAAAACAATATTTCTGAACCAAAGTTTGTAGTATCCTTAAAGCTTGAAATCTAATTTTTTAGAATTAATAGCAAAAGTAAAAAAAAACTCGCGTGTAGCAACGTACACGTGGCAGAAGTGAAACTTCTTTAACAGTAAGAAATAAGAGAGATTTTAGTGTGAAATAGAGAGAGAAAGTATCTGAAAAGAAATTCAATCAATACGAAATGGAATAATAATTTGATGATTCAATATTTGCATCCAGGGACCGTACCGAATATGGTTTTTGTCGAGAGTGTCACATATTAACTTTTATATCTTAATTTTTATTTTTTCCGATAAAAATAACAGTTTTTTGTGCCTTATATTTTTTTTGGGCAAAAATAACAGTTATTTTCTGCCGTTTATTTTTCGGTCAAAAATATCAGGTAATTTATATTTGTTCAAGTCATTTTACCGGTAAAAAAATTTTGATATTATTATTTTCATCTCATCGGTGAGACATTTTACACATGGTGTCAACAGTTCAATCTGTCAAGCGGCCTTTAAAAAAACACAAATTGCTTCATATTTTTGACCGAAAAAATTTAAGTCTCAAAATAACTGCTATTTTGACCGATAAAATAAAAGTCAAAAGTAACCTTTATTTTTCCTCGAAATATATTAGGCAAGAAATTAACTTTTAAAGAATCAGTTTCAAATTTAAAAGCGACTTAATATTCGTGAGGCTGAGGACATTTGTAACATAATGGTACATTTGAAAAAGTCTTTCGACAATTTTTTTCATTTGAAAATTGTAAAATAATAGTTATTTTCGGTACTTGTTTTAGTTCAGTTGGTGTTTTAGTTGCTTTCGAATGTCTTCTCAACATTGTTGCTTTTTGAATGCTGGATTTCATTTGCAAAGTACTCTTTGAAGGAGCCTCCGAAAGCAGAGGCAAATCTTGTTCATTATTACCTCCTGCTTCCTGATCATAATAATTGCTATGTTGAAGGTTAGGTAAGGTTAGTCCGGTTGCCTCTCATTGGAGTCTCACATAGACCATATGGTCCTTAGTGGTGCCGGTTTATGAAATCCTTGAGGGAATTAGTGGAATTAGTCTTCAAAGATTTTCGCCTTATTTGCAAATCTTAGGAGGGATTTTAGGGGAATTTTGGCTGCATCCTTAAGCGACGATAAAGTCGGTGAGCCTAATTATTTAAGTCTCGATCTAAGTAAGGCGGGGCATGTGCAAAGAAGGTGCTCCAGGTTTTCCTGGGCACCTGGTTCCTTGCACTTCCTGCAGTTGTCATCCATGGTTATACCCAGCTTTTTAGCGTGGGCCGCCACCATACAGTGACCTGTGAGAATTCCCACCAGTGTCCTGCTGTCCCTTCGGGTGCGAGCCAGGATAAACGACGTTCGTTTTCCGCATGCTGCATCGCACATGGTTTTTCAGATCTTGCATGTTGTCGTATCTCTCCATCTGCGACTCACTGCTTGTTTGGCTACGGTTTCGAGGTTTTTGTACAATTCCTGTAGTGGAATAGCTACGTGTTCTGTGAACTCTGATCCCAGCCCGGCACCTTCTTTTGCTAGTTCGTCTGCCATCTCATTTCCTTCAATGCCCCTGTGGCTTGGAACCCAAAAGATACACACTCTCTTTGAAGTGTTCAATGCATCTAGTGCGTCCTTGCTTGCTAGGACATTTCTGGACTTGACGGCATCGGAACGCATGGATTTGATTGCCGCTTGGCTGTCAACAAAGATGTTAATTAAAGAGTGTTGAGTGTTTGTACTAAGAGCTATCTCTGCGGCCTTCCTGATGGCAAAAACCTCCGCCTGGAAGACACTGCAGTGGTCCGGTAATTTGTATGCTTGCCTTATATCGGGCTCTGCGCAATACACTGCCGCACCTACTCCCGTATTCATTTTGGAGCCATCTGTGAATATATTGACCGCCCTCTGGGCCTGTTTGATACCTTTGCGCCAGTCGGTTGGTCCTAGAAGTGTGGGTATTTTGGGTTCGAGAGTTGTGCTAGGGATCATGTAGTCTGTGCTACTGATTGCATCCTTGCCAATTCTACAGTGTCCAAAATTTTGTTTGCGGAAGTTGCCAGCTGCCGTAAGCCGCTGTGCCGTTTTACTAGCCGTTAGTTTTGCATATATGTCTAGAGGATCCAGACATAAAATGGTTTCAAGAGCTTTCGTAGGAGTTGACTTCAGCGCGCCGGATATGCATAGCGCAGCTTGTCGCTGAGTTTTTTCCAAGTATTTGAGGTATGTTGACTTATTCACCGCCGGCCACCACACAATGATTCCGTAGAGTAGAATTGGACGAACAACCATTGTGTAGATCCACTGCATTAGAGAAGGTGAGAGGCCCCAAGTGCTGCCCAGCATCTTCTTGGATGCATATAGCGCATTGGTAGCCTTCCTAACCCTCTCGTCTACATTGAGTCTCCACGTCAGTTTGCTGTCGAGTACAATTCCCAGGTATTTCGTGTGAGTTTTCAGAATGAGCCGAGTGTTGTTTATTCTTGGTGGAATCCATGGTGGTATCCTGTACTTATTCGTAAACAATACCAGATCTGTTTTCTCTGCGTTTATACTGAGGCCGACTTAGTTCGCCCATCTAAGTACCTCTTTTAGTGTATGCTCCATTAAAGAGCTTAATGTCAAAATGCATTTTCCCACTATAATTATGCTTATATCATCCGCATAAGCTGTTATCTTGGGGGCCTTGCCTTCAAAGCTCTTGAGTAGTTCGTAAACAACTAGATTCCATAGTAAGGGTGAGAGGACTCCTCCTTGGGGTGTTCCCCTGTGCACTTCTCTTACCATGGTTGTGGAACCCCACTCGGCTTGGACTCTTCTACAACTTAGTAGGTTGTCTATCCAGAGGTCGATTACTGGTGGTGTATCGATCGCGCGTAATCCGTTTAGAATGGCCGTAGTTGACACATTGTTGAATGCGCCTGAGATATCTAGGAGAGCCCCTAGTGCGAATTCTTTGTTGTGGAGCGCTTTCTCTACATGGACTACTAGGTTGTGTAGTGCTGTCTCCACCGATTTTCCTTTCGTATATGCGTGCTGGTTGGCTGCAAGCATCGGCCGGTTTGTGCCATTTCTTATGTGCAGTTCTACTAGCTTCTCGAGTGTTTTGAGTAGAAAGGATGTTAGACTTATTGGCCTGTAGTCCTTTGGATACAGGTGGCTACTACAACCTGATTTTGGTATGAAGACCACCCTAGCTGTCCTCCAGGCTACAGGCACATAGTTAAGTCTGATGCACCCTTGATATATTATCTCAAGCCATTGAACGACTTTCAAAGTGGACGCTCTTAACATGGCTGGAAATATGCCGTCAGGTCCTGGGGATTTAAATTCTGAGAAAGAGTTTATAGCCCACTGGATTTTGTCTGGTGTCATTAGGTTCTGCGGAGTCTGTGACGGGATTGTCCAGTCTCTCTCTGTGACGTGAGTGTCTGAGATTTCGGTACAGCCTAAAAAATGTGCTTTTAGAAGCGCATCTTGAGATTCCTGACTGTTTTCCGTCCATTCGCCATTGTCCTTCCGGACGTGACTCTGAATGGAGGGCTGTTTTGAGAGCAGCTTCCTGAGTCTTGCTGTGTCTGTAGTTTTCTCAATGCTCGAGCAGAAGTCCTTCCATGAGGATCTTTTTTCTTGCCGGACATTGCTTTTGAAAAGTTTGAGCCTCCATTTGTATTCCCCCCATATATCCTCTTGGTCGGCTAGTTTAGCCAGTTTGAAGAAATCTTTTAGGTCGCGTCTTTGCTCTGCGAGATCAGGATTCCACCATGGTGGTCTGATTTTCCGCTTTGTTCGCGTGGGTTTACAAGAGGAGTGATAGGCTTTTATGAGTAGGTTTGAGAGAGTCTTTAGGGATCCTACTATGTCGGATTCTGTGTTAATACGTTTTGGGGAGGGTAATCTGGTCTCAATGATTCTTTTAAACCGATTCCAGTTTGTGTTTCTGGGGTTTCTGAAGATCTTTTGAGCCGGAGTGTAGTTAAATTTGATATTAAAACTAATATAATTGTGGTCTGAGAAGGAAGGCTGTTCAAGCACCCTCCAATCTGTTACAAGAGTGTTAGTATTTGACGTTAACGTAAGGTCTAATACGTTAGAGGAGGTGGGACCCACATATGTGGGTTCCTTACCTGTGTCAACTACGTTTAGGTTAGTTTCTAGAATAAAGTTTAGCATAGACTCACCTCGGTCATTGATGTCAGGGCTTCCCCACACTGAGTGATGTGCGTTGGCATCTGTGCCGATGACAATCGCTCGTTTGTTGCTGCTGTTTGCGTTGACCAGCATGCGGAGTTCGTTTGGCGGTGCATCGGTGTCGTGCGCCATAAAGCAGGATGCGACCAGAACCGTCTCATCTGCCTTGCTCTCTAGCGCCACAACTGTGAGATCGTCAGTGCTGTAATGAGACATTAGATAAGTATAGATGCGTAAAAAGTGTTGTGGTTGGGTGCTTTTAAGCCGGAGACCACATTACCCGAGGCTACCCACGGCTCCTGCACTACTGCCACATCGTAGCCTCCTTCCTCTAAAACGAGAAGGAGTTCTGCGCTTGCTGCTTTGCTTTTGTGCAGATTGATCTGGAGGACCTTCAGCTGCATTATGCTGAAGGATCCTCCACGGGGTCCGCTTGCTTGCTCTGACCACCAGCGTCATCTGCATCGTCGAGACTGAGCTCCTGGGTGGCATCAGTTACCGCTGCGATGCCGAGGTCTTTTTCAACCTCCCCGGTCTCAAGAGTGTTCTTGTTGCTGTCTTTGGGGTGACGTTTTTTGAGACGCAGGTACACACTCCCTACGCCCCACGCCATCTTCCCGTAACGAGGGTACAGAATATCCTCTGCCTCCTTGTTGATCTGTAGGATGTAGTGTTGCCCGCCGCTACTACCAGGTAGCTGCTCAGCAACTTTCAACACCCTCCAGTCAGCTGTCGGCACGTCAGGGTTCTGTTTTTGGAGAAGTTTTAGTGCTGATTCTTGTGGCACCACTCTGGGGAACAGCACTTTCGCTTTCGGTAGAGACGGGATGTCCATCCTGTCTACTACTTCCAGCTGAGCGCCATCCCATAGGCCTTGGAGCGTCGGTGCAACTCCCTTTACCCACTCCAGAGTCGGATCATCGTTGCACTTGAGAATTTTAACGTCGTTTAACCATCCTGCACCATCGAAGGTGGGCATGGGAGCGTCAGGATGGGTCTCCATTCTCGCGAACATCGCCTCGAGCAGCTTCATCTCTACCGATTTCCACCGCTCGAGAGACATTTGCCCTTGGGAATCGCTTCGGTCAATGAGTGCCACGATCAGATGTCGTTTGGCTACGTCACTTGCCTTGCTTTTCACCTCGGCTGTGGGCTGCGGTTTGTTAGTAGAGACCGCTATGTTGAAAGAGGGCCTCATAAAGCAGCGAACGTTGATTGTTGAGTGCATCAACTTGGTTGGCTTTAAAATTTTGTTGAGATGCATCAGTGTGTTTTTTGGGGATTGGTTCTTTGTAGATTCACCAAAATACACTGATGTTTCATAAAAATGCATTTTGAAACTCAGCCGTTGTTGCAATCACCTTACCTTCATCATTAGTTGCAGACCCAGCTGCGGCTGTATTCTTAAGAGCTCTAATTCGCTCTCTATATTCACGAACGCGTTCTGCTCCTGTTTTAGCTATTTTTCTATTTTTTTTTCCGTGCATACTTGTAGGATGAAAATTAATGTTACGGTTATGTTAATAATGTAATGTTAATGTTAATCTAATGTTAATGTTAATTATGTTATTTTCAGTATGTTACGCGTTCAGTTTTAATTACATTTTGTTTGGCTATTTATCATGTGCCTACGTGGCTTAAACGTATAGATTCCGTCTCATAAGCAACGATGTTCGGGGTTCAATTCTCGACAGCGACAGTGATTTTTTTTTAATTTTCATATGAATTGAAAACGTTAGCCTAGCGTCACGAAAAAGGACCTTGAAATTTCACTCGCCGCCAAAGAAGTTTCACTTCAAAAATGTGTATATTGAACAACAACTACACTCGGTTTAGTATTTGAAAATTGTAAACAAGAAAAAAGGAACAAAAGCGAAAGTGTTTTTTTTTCTTATTTCTCTTAAGCAAGTTTAATTTATTATTAGAATTGTATTACAAATGAAAATACTATTAATTTCCTATGTTTTCGCGTAAGAATCTTAGATTAAACGCAACTCCCTGATTTAAGGTAGCGATTTTTATCTTAAAAATGCTCTCCTGAAAACCTCTTAAAAACGACTGTTGTTCCTTGTCGACACCGATATGCTCTCCAAGAGTCTTCGCATTAGATGCACACAAAAATGTATCATCGTCAGAAGAATGCCATTTTAAGTTGGGCAGATTAAAATCGCCCAGCAATCAAATGTCGTCATTAACGTCAAGAATATTAAGAATATAGTCTAGACAATCTGCCAGACTTGTATAATATCGAGCCATAACCGCGAAAAAGGTGTAACCAGCAATTTACAAAAATTTGTTTTCTTATCAAAACTTATAATTTATTTCATTATTAGTAATATATAATTATATAATAATAGTTACTATAACAATATAATTATTTATATGAAAGGATTGTGTAAAAAAATTGTCATAACTAAAAATCTTATGCCGAAAATAATTAAAAGAAATCTTCTCCTTTAAAATTTTAGTTTTGATGGTTACATCTTTTTCGCGGTTATGGCTCGATATACCTCTGCACTACTGTTTGGAGAAACATATGCATTAATTATGTATACATTTATTTATTTTTATTTATTTATTTATTTCATCAATGGAACATTATTTCCTTACTGACTACAATAACAGAGTAAAAATAATAAAATTATTTTACAATAAGTTTTAATTTAAATAATAATGTAAATTTAAGTCTATTGAGTAATATGATGGCTATCTAAAAGTTTAACGATATATGCTATTTAGAATAGTTTTTAAAGCTGGTTTTGTAAAAGACAAGTCAATGTAATTATTTTTCGAGATCAAATTAAACTCCGATAAGGCTCGATTCAGAGGAGCATTAATTGCGTAATTATTTCTAAGAAGTCCAATAGCAAACAAATCATAGTTACGAAGGCTTCTAGAGGGAATGTTGAAGTTAATCATTTCTAAAAGTCTTGGACAATCTACTTCACCGCGAACTAAATCTGAAACAAACAGAAGGGAAAGTATAGTTCCTCTACTTTGAAGTGTTTTCAGATTAATTAGTAAGCAGCGAGTGCTATATGAAGGAATAGGTTCGGAAAAATTTAATGACTTAAGGGCATATCGAGTGAAAACCCTTTGGATGCGTTCAAGACGGCTGACATGAGCGCAAAAAAAGGCCTCAAAACAAATGCTGCATATTCCAATTTTGATCTAACAAAAGCTGTATAGAGGGTTTTATGCGTGTAGGGATCAGCAAAAGCTGAACTATTGCGCCGAATAAAAGCAAGCATGGCATAAGCTTTAGATAAAGTAAAGTTAATATGGCTTACGAAAGAAAACTTAGTATCAAAAATTACTCCTAAGTCTTTAGTTTTATCAACAGAGTTCAATATAGAACTACCAATTTGGTAAGAGGAATTGAAAACATTAACAGATTTTGAAAACGTTATGAAAAAACATTTTTTTATGTTCAAAGGAAGGCGATTTTTACAACACCAAAAAAATACATTTGACAGCTCATTTTGTAAAACATCCATATCAGACGTATTTTTAATAGTCGAGTATATTTTCAAATCATCGGCATAGAGCAAATAATTGGCCTTAGAAAAGCAACTGCTAATATCATTAATAAATAAAATGAATAGCAAAGGTCCAAGTATGCTGCCTTGAGGTACTCCAGAAGATGCAACAAATGGAGCAGAATTAATATTATCGATTAATACAACACAAATCCTATCAGTTAAATAAGACTCAATCCATTTCAATAAGACGGAGTGAAATCCAATGCGTGACAATTTTGAAATCAAAATTCTGTGAGAGACCTTATCAAAGGCCTTTGAAAAGTCCGTATAAACTGTATCAACCTGGAATCCATCTTGAAAGGCAGAGATACAATCTTCAGTGAAAACTGCAAGGTTGGACACAGTTGAACGTCCAGATACAAACCCATGTTGATTAGGACAAATTAATCGTTTAACTCCGAAGTAAATCTTATCTTTCATAATGCTCTCAAAAAGTTTCGAAATTGAAGAAAGTTTTGAGATAGGCCTATAATTTGAAATATCATTTTTATAACCACTTTTAAAAATTGGGGTTATTGAAGCAATTTTCCAACCATCAATAAACAAATCCGAAGAAAGTGATTTATTGAATATTTTTTTTATGGGATCAACTAATGACGAACAGCTTTTAAACAAGACAGCAGACAGGCCATCAATATCAGTCTGCATCGACGGTTTTAGATCGAGAATTCCCTTAATGATATCATCAGTTGATAAAATGAGCGAACCAAAATCAAAAGAAGACTGGATTTGAGCTACAATGTATAACCTTAACGCATATTAGTTCAATATCAGAAGCGTAGGGTATATCAACAAAGGAACTGACAAAGCAGTTCCTTACAGCTATAAGAACACCACCACCAACAGAAGAAATATTGCTGGAGTATCTGTCCTTTCTAAACACTTGGAAACTATTGTCAACTATTGTCAACCACGTTTCAGTAAACGCGATAATGTCCTCAGAACAATTCTGAGTTGAAAGAAATAAGTCTCGCGTTTTGGAGCGCAATCCCCTTACATTTTGATAGTAAAGGGATAGCCTATATAGTTCTTTTGGTTCCGACGAACTTTATTATTTGAGCGCCTTGACTTGTTTTTAAGTATAAATTCTGAAACGAGGATATTATCGGCCCACATATTAGAATTGAGAACAGTTGAAAAATCTTCGGCTGCAACTGTGAGAATAAATGAGGCGTGGGTGGGCTTATTGCCAATTTTCTTACATGAGCGGAAAGCATTTTGGGATATCAAACTACATTGTTCGACAAACGTCAGAATATTATTAGTTGATGTGTCGGGTTGTAATCTTGAAATAAAAATGTTCTTTGTCCTCAAAACTGCTCTAAGAGTGGTTAGCTCAGTTGAACATTGAACGGATGGCGTACCAACCAAGGTATTAGCGATAGAATGTTCTGAAATTTCAGACACAACACTATCACTGGTGCAGAAATAACTAACACTTTAGGTAACGGGGCAGTCAACTGAGGTACTGCATTAATAATATTATTATTAACATTATTATTTTCATTATCATTTTGTTTATCTTTATCATCATTAATATTATTTTATTATTATAATTATTATTGTTAGCAATGTTAATTTTATTATTTTTATTTTTATCATTTTTACTATTATTATTATTATTATTATTGTTATTAGTATTATAACTATTAGTCGAGACTATATTAGATACATGTGACGAGGAGGTGGGAACTAAAACCCGCTTAGCCTGGGGATTAGACGACACACTATGATTAGCACGTTTGCGCTTATTGTTTTTCCTCTTATTTTTAGAGTTATTTTTTTAATTATTACTCTGCTTGTGTACTAATTCCGTAGTTAGGACTTCATTTGAGGATACGTTGAGAGAGAGGAGAGTTTAAGTCTAATTGGCGAAAAAATTTCATCCGTGGTACTATTGCAATTGTCAGCTGTAGTGTCATAGCACAGCCAGCTTACGGTACGTTACATATTTGGTAACAAAAGATATTTTGTTTTGTTTTTCTTTCATTCATTCTTTCAAATAGCCAACGTTAACTAATTTGCATTGGGTTACTATAACACATTGCGTCATCAACCAATGTGGACAATGCGATCACTGGTTCAATAACCCAATTAGCTGCACAAGTGCAAGTGCAGCATATTTCTCAATGTTGAATCAATGAGGAAGTGAAAGAAAACCAAACCAATAGAAACTAACAAATTTAATTATGAAATCGGAACAACATGAAAATAGAATAGTGGGGAGGAGTTTAAGAATTAGTTGTAAGAATTATTTGAAAAATTAATACTGGTATTTTTAGTTTATATAGAAGCAATAATTGAATAATAAAATCAGAGTTAAAGTAATCTCAAAAAGGGAAACAAGTCTTTTTCTTTTAAAAAATACAGTACGGCATATTGGCCATTATTTCTATAGCCATATCTTCGGCAATAAAAGTTAGGACTATATAAATGTAAATATAAAACATACCTTACATAAAACATCCTTACATGGCGATCCTGCCGACATCAGATCGGTTGCTTCTACCAGACCTGTTGAGATCCTGCGAAGACAAGAAAGAAAGCCAGCTTTTGAAGCGGCTCTTGACATTTTTGCTAGATACAATTTTATAACAATCAGAAGATTCCAGGAGATTTTACGCATTTTGAAGCATGTCAAGCTGTAACGAGCAAGAAGAAATTGATAAAATATTCAAAAAGTGGTCTTGTTACGCTCAAGAGCAACTCCAAGAGGAATACGTGCCGCAAATTGCTGCCACTGCAACTGAACCTATCCAAACGTACACACCAACACCGATCCGTGCCGGCCCAAAGGCAATAACTATTGAACAATACAAGGAAAGAACAGCAGCGCAAAATAAAAAACTTAAAGAATATAGAAAATTCCAAACCGCAACTCAGGAGAAACCAAAGAGACCACGAGGAGGCCGAAGGGTAATAGCAAGACAAAGGATTGCACAATTACATAATATAATACCTTTGATAAAAGACTCGACACAAAAAAGGCAGCTAATAAACCAAATACAGAAAGAAAAATTAAACTACGGCAGCCATGGGATGGTTCAGCAACAAGCAAGAGGTCGTCACCAACAACAACAGCAATAACAACGAAAGCAGCAATTTTTTTTATTTCATTACTATTTTTAGTGCAATATTTATGATTGCAACTATTCTATATATAATCAATAGATACTATAAGAATTATGTAAGAAAACAAATGTTGCGAAACATAGGCAACTCTGTATAAAACATTAATGGCACAATAAAATTAATTGAATAAATTTTGAATTTCAACATATTTTAAATAATTTAATAAAGTAAATTAAAAACATCAAATAATGTCAACTGCAAAAGAAAAAAAAAATATAATAAAATTCGGCACAAAAAGTTACTACCAAGGATGTTTTGGAATACTTTTCAGTAAATATTGCGAAAATTGTCAACAAAAAATTATAGACATAGGTAAAATTATATACATGGCACATAAAAGCAAAGCATGGCATCGTGAGTGCTTTAAATGCAAATGCTGTAATAAAAACCTTATTAAGACAGGTTTCGTAAAACACGAACCGCACTTAATATGTGAAAAATGTAATTATATATATAATGTCTGTTATGCACAATAAAACTCAAGAGTATCGAAAATCGAGCTATGACTGCGCGAGTTTTTCCATAAATATAAATGGAGACAGATTTAGCAAATGAGATATTAAATAAATTAAAAAAGGCACCAAATAGGCAATACACACAAAAATATATTAGGGAGATAAGAAGTAGACTAGATGAGCTAAGAAAATCAATAATTGAGACAAAAGGAAAAGAGGACTTAAAACTTTTCGAAGACAAAGCTAAGGCAATAGAAGGATTTCTCATAGAAAAAGGTGAGCTAATAGATAATAATAACACAGAAGATCAGAATCCAATATTAAACAGTATGTCAGCTTTTAATTTAGAAACGGCTCTAAAGGCCATACCAGTATTTAGTGGACAGCATAGAGAATTAGAACCATTTTTAAAAATTACAGAATTACTACATGAATCTTATACGAATGACGCAAAGAAAACCTTAATCGAATTTATCACTAGTGTAAAGCTTAGTACAGTAGTTCGTACGGCTTTAGATTCAAATATAGCATCATTCGAAGATCTTAAAACACGTTTACAGGCAAGATACAAGAGCAATGTAACAATCGCTCAAATCCACACACAGTTAGCACAAACAACTCAGAAAAATAACTCAGTTATAAATTTCAAAGACAAAATTTTGTATCTAGTATCAGAACTTAATAGTTTACAAATAAAAGAGTTAGGAAACAGTGCAACAAGTGAGCAAAAAAGAGTGATAGAAACCATGAATGAGAAATACGCTTTAACAATTTTCAAAAACGGTTTAGATGATCGTTTAAAGACTACATTGTTTGCAGCCCAACCTAACAGTTTCAACACAGCAATAGACATTGCACAGGAAGTTGAACGCGACACTCAAAACAATAGCTCCAGAATTTTTAACTACCATGCAAACCCTAATAGACAACATCCTAGACGGAACTATAATAATATGAACAACACTCAAAACGTAAACAGAAATAGCAATTTCAATAATAATATAAACAATTTAAGGTACAGTTCAAAGCAACAAAACAACAACAATAGAAGTAACAACAATTTCAGATACAACTCAAATCAACAAAACAATCAAAATAGATACAATAACAACAACAGAAATTTTACACACAACAAGAACGCTGTCAAAGGAAGATACAACAACAACAACAACAACAGTAGGAATAATAACCAAAGATATTCCAACCAAGGAGGTAACAGACACTATATGCGTATAGTAAGCAACCAGGGAAACATGGATGGCCCGGAGGAAAATTTTCAAGCACCTCCGGATGGCCAACAATAAATAAAAGAAGAATTTACTTTATATCAGAAAATCTTACAAATTTCATTACTCTTAAATGCACACAAACAAATAACATTTTAACATTTCTATTAGACACAGGTGCAGATATTTCGATATGCAAAGAAAAGAACGCAAATTTTGAAATAAATACAGACAACAAATGCAGATTGACAGGTATAACTAAAGATGAAGTATACTCTTTAGGAGTCACAAAATTGACACTATGTCTTGGAGAACACTGTGCTAAGAACAATTTTCATATAGTGAATGACAACTTTCCCATTACTACAGATGGAATACTAGGAAGAGATTTCTTTGTAAAATATGCATGCATCATAGACTATGAAACATTTACCATAACAATACCTATCGGCAACACAGATTATGCGATACCAATAAATACAAAATTTCCAGAACAAACAACATTTAGAATACCCCCCAGAACCGAAATGATCTTCCCAATCAACCTAAACATTAAAGAAGATAGTATAATTTTAAATCAAGAACTTGCAGAAGGTGTATTTCTAGCTAATTCTTTAGCATCCGCCAAAGGCATTTGCCATATAAAAGTGATGAACATAAACGATAAAGAAATAATTTTGAATGAGATTAAACCAAAAACAGAACAACTAAGCGAATACACAATCATGAACACATATAATAAACCAATTAAAGAAACAAACGAACAACGGTTTAAAAAATTAATGACTGAATTGAAACTGGACTGTAACACTGAAATAGAACTAAAAACCATATTTAAGAAATATCAATCTATTTTTCACCTTGAAGGAGAAAAACTCACAACCAACAATTTTTATTCTCAAAAATTAAACTTATCAGACACAACACCAGTTTATATAAAGAACTACAGACTACCCCATTCACAATATAAAGAAATAAACGACCAGGTTACAAACTTATTAGACAATGACATAATTGAACCCTCAGTAAGCCCATATAACGCACCATTATTGTTAGTACCAAAGAAAAGCAATGATGACAAAAAGAAATGGCGTTTGGTAGTAGATTTCAGAAAACTGAACGAGAAACTAATCAACGACAAATTTCCACTGACAAGATTAGAAGACGTTTTAGACATGTTAGGAAGAGCTAAATACTTTTCCACGTTAGACATGACGAGCTCTTTTCATCAAATACCTCTAGACAAAAATTCACGACAATTAACAGCATTTTCAACACAAGACGGACATTATCACTTTAAACGTTTACCTTTTGGACTCAAAATCTCTTCAAACAGCTTCCAAAGAATGCTTGCAATAGCTCTGAGCGGTTTGAACTCAGAAGCCTTCCTTTATGTTGATGACATAATAGTCTTTGGATGCTCATTAAAACACCACAACCAAAACCTAACAAAAGTTTTTGAACGCTTGCAAAAATATAATTTAAAACTAAACGCAAGCAAATGTCAATTCCTAAGGTCAGAAGTAACATATCTCGGCCATTTAATAACAGACAAAGGTATTAAAACAGATCCAGCTAAATGTGAGGCAGTTTTAAAATATCCAGCACCAAAAAATTCAGATGATGTAAGAAGATTCGTAGCTTTTTGCAATTACTACAGACGTTTCATACCAGACTTCGCAGCCATCGTAAAATGCTTAAATTCATTGCTAAAAAAGGGAACACCTTTCATTTGGTCGGAGGAATGCGATAAAGCATTTAACAGTTTAAAACAAAATCTTGTTGACCCACCAATTCTGCAATATCCCAATTTTGAAAAACCATTTATATTAACAACTGACGCATCTGATTTTGCATTAGGAGCTGTACTTTCACAAGGAAACATAGGACACGATCTTCCAATATCATATGCTCGCAAGTCACTCCAAAAACATGACATAAACAAACCGATTATTGAAAAAGAACTATTAGCAATACATTGGGGAATAAATTTTTTCAAACCTTACCTATATGGAAGAAAATTTATTGTAGTGACAGACCATAGACCACTAGTATCCCTATTTTCGCACAAGAATCCATCATCAAAGATGACTAGGATAAGATTAGACCTATCTGACTACGACTTTGAAATTGTATACAAACAAGGAAAAACAACACTAACGCTGACGCATTATCACGTATAAAAATAGACAGCGAAATTCTTAAAACAATGATTCCCACATTAGAAATTGATGAAAAAGAACTAAAAGTAGTTACGACGAGGAGCAAAAAGCAGCATAAAGATAAAATAGAAATTAGGAGCAAAAATATGAAAACAAATGCGAGTGAAAATAAAAAGAAGGGATCCCACCACCTGAGTCAACACCTCCAAGGAAGTGTTAAAGATGATAACATATCTCACAAGGAGTCTGATCAACTCTATATTTGGGAATGTACATCCTTTAATGACGTAAGGAAGGTAATGAAAGTAAAATTCATTATAAAAGAAAAAAGTAACGTTACCATAAATATATATAAAAAAGAAGTGCACATAACGTGTAGCGATGACCCTTCGCGCCTAGGTGAGATGTTGGAGAAGCTACATCGTTTATTACGAAAATCACAAATAAAAGAGCTAGCCCTATGTGATAAAAATTTTATATTTGAAAATATTGATATAAACGCGTTTAAGAGAGAATACAATGCATTGAAAGAAAATAAAACCTCGCCTATAAATATACTAATTTACAAAGCTCCACAACAAATAAAAAACATGCTCACTCAATACAAACTAATTGAAGAATTCCACAACACACATACATCAGGACACATGGGAATAAGAAAGACAATTGCAAAACTTAAGCAAAGATATATTTGGAAAGGGATGAGAAAAATGATAAAAGAATTTATAAACAGCTGTGAAAAATGCAACAAAAACAAAACGACAAAACACATCAAAGAAGGTTTAGTGTTAACAGACACGCCAGCAAAAAGTTTTGAAAAGATATCAATTGACACTGTAGGTCCTTTACGTTTATCGAACGGATATAGATATGTTTTAACGATGCAATGTGAGCTAACCAAATTTATAGTCGCTCACCCAATTGCAGCCAAAGACGCCAAGACAGTTGCATCAACACTTGTCGAACAATTAATACTCAAGTACGGTTGTTTCAAAACACTTATGTCCGATCGTGGGACAGAATTTACAAACGAGCTAATGTCAAGTGTTTGTAAATTACTTGACACTCGACAAATATTTTCAACCCCTTATCATCACCAAACAATCGGTGCTCTTGAAAGGAACCACAGAGTACTAAATCAATTCATACTTTCCTTCACAAACGATTATGAATGGGACAAATGGATACCCTATTACACTTTTGCATACAATACGACACCCCACGTTGACACAGACTATTCTCCGTTTGAGCTAGTCTTTGGAAAATTGCCGTCACTACCAAGTGATACACTTAGACAAACAAACAAAATTTATGACTTAGACAATTACGCTAATGAATTGAAACTAAGGTTAAGAACTTCAATAAATAAAGCTAGGGAAATGATAACCAAAGTTAAAGATAAAAGAAAAATAGATTACGATAAAGATAAGAGGCCTCAATCACTAGAAATAGGAGATTTAGTTTTTGTAAGAGTAGAAAATAAGAAAAAACTAGAAAGCCCTTATGAGGGACCATTTAAAATTGTCGATAGAAAAGGAGTGAACTCTGTCATTGAAATTAACGGCAAGACAAAAGAACTTCATAACAATTTATTAAAGAAATACAACAAAACTTGTTAATAATCTAAACATGTCATGTAAATAATATAATTTCAAACATAATATTATACTATATATAATTATTATTATTATTTATATTATTATTATTATTATTATTATTATTATTATATAAAATATATTTATTAGAAACAAATTAAGTTTAATAACTATAAAATATATACTCATTACACAAGTTATACATATAATTTAAACATTAATAATAGATTATAAATAAATATAAAACAAAAACAAAAAAAAAAAAAAAATATATAATAATTTAAGCTTTACAAATATGTAAAACATTCTTAAAATCCTCCACTCTTTAAAAATCATTTCAAGAAATAATTTTTCGCTTAAGGGTAAGGGTGTAGTGTCATAGCACAGCCAGCTTACGGTACGTTACATATTTGGTAACAAAAGATATTTTGTTTTGTTTTTCTTTCATTCATTCTTTCAAATAGCCAACGTTAACTAATTTGCATTGGGTTACTATAACACATTGCGTCATCAACCAATGTGGACAATGCGATCACTGGTTCAATAACCCAATTAGCTGCACAAGTGCAAGTGCAGCATATTTCTCAATGTTGAATCAATGAGGAAGTGAAAGAAAACCAAACCAATAGAAACTAACAAATTTAATTTTGAAATCGGAACAACATGAAAATAGAATAGTGGGAGGAGTTTTAGAATTAGTTGTAAGAATTATTTGAAAAATTAATACTGGTATTTTTAGTTTATATAGAAGCAATAATTGAATAATAAAATCAGAGTTAAAGTAATCTCAAAAAGGGAAACAAGTCTTTTTCTTTTAAAAAATACAGTACGGCATATTGGCCATTATTTCTATAGCCATATCTTCGGCAATAAAAGTTAGGACTATATAAATGTAAATATAAAACATACCTTACATAAAACATCCTTACACAGCACTTATTTCGCTTAATGACGTCAGAATAAATTTAAAATTATTATTAAGCAAATTAAGGCTATCTCCAAAGAGCTTAATTTTTGAATATAACTGCTGGGGAGACGACCCTGCACGTAACACAGTACCAACGAAGTCCTAACTGTACCGAAAGTAAATCATGTACACATGAGTTAGAAATATAAGCACACAAAGCGTGAAACATTTGCTCGCATGGGCTAGAATAATGAAACATTGTATTTAAATGTTCTGACTTCTGCATTGCCCATTTAATAGCAAGAAGCGAAATTTTCGACTTGTTTAAAGTCATGTTTAAAAATTTAATTTAATTTTCGCGTGTTTATGTTAAATAATTGTTGAAAATTGTGATTTGTAGTTTTTATATTTATTGTTATTAAAGTAATAATAAATAAAAGTAAAATGTGCAAATTGAATAATCTGCAATTCATTGTTCTGTTGCAGCTGCTTAAACTCGGACGTCTTAGAACAATTCGCTGTAAACACCTTGAAGTCATTGTTATTCCTCAGTTATTTAATTGTATTTATTTTTATCTAGTTTATTATTATAATAAAACAATATCAGAACGAAAATATTAAATGTAATTTGCAGTTAACACAACGCGATGTTCAATTGAATCGAGATTTGTTAGTTTGCTTTGGCTGGTTTGCTTTGTCTGCATTTGCTAAGATGACCGATTTTGACATTTAGGGTACTTGCAAAGAGAGCACGTTCAACCCAAACACTAATTCGTTAATTATACTATGGTTGAGAACAGTTTTTTGTTACGCTTCAGCTTGATCGCACTTTGCAAAAGTTGCCGGCTGCGCTTAGTTAAGCTCTCATTGAGATAAATTTTGAGTAAGAATTGAGCCCCAAATCATTCAACGATAAATATTTTCCGTTAGTTCTTCGAAAAACAGCTGCACATCGAAGAACAGCATCTCTTTCAGAAGAGCAGGAAAATTTAACAATGATTGGAGTGCTTCTTGCGCTGCGTGCATTGCTTTTCATTCGAAACACACTCCAAAGCGATGGCGGCCTCAAACCGATAGTGTAGCACAGCTTATTGAACATAAAAGTAAGATTCTCTTCATTGTTCACCGGAACACCAAACATTATAGCATCAGAAGCAACTTCTTTCCGCTCAAGAACACTAATTAGTTTGTCTTCTAGCATATGTAAGTTAGTTTTAAACACGATGGTTAACTTTTTTAATATATTTGTTTATTATTCTCACTACGTGCGAGTTGGTAATTATGGGATAAAACACATATTTCAAACTGAAAACTAAAAAGTAAACTAGCTTAAACTACCCTAAGCTTCTTCATAGAAGATTCAAAGTTTTTTTCTAATTCTAACCTACTGCTGTATTGCAATATTATTGTTGTTGTTGTTTTCGTTGTTGTTTTTCTTGTAGTTGTTCTCGTTGCTGTTGCCGTTGCTGTTGTTCTTGTATTTGTTGTCGTTGTTGTTGCCGTCGCTGCTGCCGTTCAGTTGCTGAACATAATCTCTTAGTGCACGTGTCCAAATATTGTCTCATTCTCTGAACTGATCATCAGCGTGGGTGCAGACCAATCGTCAGCATTCTATTGTTGAGGCAAATGCGCTTCTAAGATTGTTAACTAAAGATTTGTTAACTTACTGCTGCATTGCAATATTGTTGTTGTCGCTGTTGTTGTTGTGCTTGCTGTTGTTGCCGTTGCTGCCGCCGTTCAGTTGCTGAACATAATCTCTTAGTGCACGTGTCCAAATATTGTCTCATTCTCTGAACTGATCATCAGCGTGGGTGCAGACCAATCGCCAGCATTTTATCGTTGAGGCAAATGCTCTTCTAAGATGTGTTAACTAAAGATGTGTGAACTCCCCCTCTCTTAAATGTAATCATCCCTGATTACACCAAGTTATTTGTTTCGTTTGGTTCAGCTATTCGGCTTAATATTTCTTGCAAGACCACGTCATTGGTTTGCTGGGGTTGCCTTCTTGTTATAATCCTTATGATTTTGTTATTGCAAGCTTTGGCGATAATGATAACTGATAAAAATACTATTGAAACCCATAAAGCTATTTTCATGCTGATATGGTGTGATTCTATTTGATGGTTTATAGGTGCTATTCTCTTAATGTTTTTTATGTCAATTTCATCAATATTTTCTAGGGAAAGTTCCCCAAGTTGCTGTATTACATTTAGTTTCTGCAAGCCAGGATGCTCAATATTACTGTAAGCTTGATGTTCTTTATTTTCAAAAACAGTGCCATTCACAATTACTTTATCCTCGAATACTATTAAAAATGTCCCGTTTAAAAATTCTTCATTGCCTTCTCCTTCTCGTACCACGAATTCATCGTTGTTCAGTAGTATTAACCCTTCTTTAATTTATTCAACTTTTCGGGAACTCTTGGCATAACTCATATTGCAATGTCCTGTATTTCGGTTAAGTAAATCTAATAAGCAATCTTCTTTCGCAATCTTCTATTTGACAAAAATCAATAACTGTTTTGCTATTAAAATTTTTGAATATTTTGAATTGACTCCCTTTCTTTCCAACTATATCCAATTTCGAATTAATTACATTTTTGTTATGGATAACCGGTTTAATAATAAATTTTCGGAACAACTCCTCTACTACAGGATATTGTATTATAAAGTATATTGTTTCGTTGTTCTGCACTATTTTAAGTTTAGAATTACTTAATACTGTTGTTACACTGATTTTATTTTTGATACTCGAATCTATGTCTAATACTTCATTATCACTTAATAACAAAGGGTTTACAATATTTATTCTCGCTAATATTATTGAATATATTATATTATGTAGTTTTAATATAATAATATTGTTTCTGTGTGAAATCAGCTCAAAAATTTTGTCTTCTTTCATTACCGAGTTCTCGTTTTTTAGTTCATTAATTCTTTTTGTTAGTTGATTTATTTTACTCACAATTTCTGAGTTGATAACGCTGTTCAACACAAAGAAAAATAACAAGGTTCCGCCAACGGATTCTGATAGAGGGGACCAAAAAAAAAATACACGTGTATCGGCGTTTTAAAAGTTTACGTCTGAGTCTTATTTTAGGGGGGATTTAAATTTCCCCCCTTTTGAACATTTTTATAATTAATTGGCATACGAAATCATGTTATCCTTTCATTTTGGGTATAAGATATGTTCTGAGGATTTAGGTAAAATACTATGGGCAACATTTTTGTGGAACATTTTAACCCTATATCTTCTCAATTTGTGGGTCTTTTTTGACCCATTTGTGATAAGGGACAAAAAAGACCCATTAAACAGGTATATAACGGGTTAAAATGTTTCACAAAAATATTTGCCATAAAATTCTACTATAAGTCTCTGAATACATCAAAGCTCAAAAATTAACTTGAACGCCAGAATTTAGTGAAAACTTACAATGTGTTTAAGGGTTAATTTCGTACTTTTTCAGAGTTCGTTCAAAAATGTCCCACAAAACTCAGTGTTAGGGCATTAGTTTCTATTAAAGAAATTTTTTGCATCAAATTTCACTATAAATCACCATACAAAAGATAGCTCTTTATATAATATCTATAAGTAAAAAGAAGATAGCAAATTTGGTAATTTTTTCACTAATGCACTAACCTGGCGCATCATACTTAGCAATAACAACGAACCTTACCAGCTGCACTTTGTCTGATAAGATCCGTTACGTTCCAAGAAAAAACTTTGAAAATCAAATCAAATCAAAAATTAAAATCAATTTCCGCCGCCCCCACTCCACATTTTTTTTCCTGTACCGAAGCGTGTCAATAGCTGCATTCGATTCGTCTCACTTGCTATTGTGTAAACGCAATTTTTGGCGTTTTTAAAGAATCGCAGATTTTAAAACAAAGACGAAGTGATTCATTTCATAAAAAAACATCAAGTTTAAGTAAAAAAATTAAATTGATTTGTGAAGTTTGGTTTGAGAGCACTGAATAATGAATTTTCAGTTTTAGTGAGAATGCGTAACTATTTAGAAAAATTGATTTTTTTTGCTATATCTGCGGCAAGCATACTATTTCTGAGCAAAGAGTTACGGTTTTCAATAGCAAAGTAGAAGATATCTACAGAAAGTATTTTGAACGGGAAGTTTTTGCTGATGAACGGTGGACGCCAAAGCATTGCTGTCACAATTGCTACAACGGCTTAATGCTGTGGTCTTAAAGGTAATTTAATTTTTGTTTTTTGTTAATAACACTGAAGTAGTATTTGTGAATTGTCGCTATAGGTCAACAAAATGCAATGCAGTTTGGTATTCCCATGCGTAAGACCCAGGCGAGTATGACGACGCCATCTGCTACGTGTGCCAAAATAACAAAATATTAAAAGAGCTTTGTGTATTAAGCAGTACCATCAGCCTTGCTACCAGTGCCAGATTCTGATGAACTCCCAGTATCTCCCAGAACCTGTCGTTAATGTTACTGGTTTTCGGAAGCGCCAAAAAAATGTTTACCATATTTATTAGTTAACGATTTCAACACGATTGCTTATTGCAACGATATTAACGGCTTAATGACTGCATGAATATCGAATATAACGCCGAGGACTGGCATTTCTTTAAAGATGCATCCAAAGAAAGTATTAAAGCTGTACTTCTCTATTTCGATAATTCTTCCTACTCCAATTAAGTATGGAATTAACATGAAGGAAAGTTATAATTCCATCAAATTTATATTAGATGCGGTTAAATATGAGAAGCACCAGTGGAGGGTCTGTGGAGGGATTTAAACGTAGTCAGTATTCTATCGGGTATGCAGGCTGGATACGTAAAACATGGATGCTTTTTATGCAAATGGGATAGCAGATGGAGAGGCATCCAATATTAAAAAAAACAATGGGAGTCAAGAGCTGAAGGTACTCTAGACGAATACAACATCATGCATCCTTCGTTGGTATCAACTGAAGAAAATCTTTTACCACCATTGCATATCAAACTTGCTGTGGTAAAAAACTTTATTAAATGTTTGAACAGAAATGAATCAATTTTCTGAAAACATTATTTCCAAAACTTAGCGAAGCAAAGATAAAAGAAGGTATGAATGCTTTAAGCTTTAATTTTTGTCATTGTTTTAATACCAAATAAATTTTAAAAAATGTATCTTTTTATTATAACAGGTGTTTTTGTTGGCCCTGATATAAGGAAGCTTATGAAAAATGCTGAGTTTGACCAAATAATCTCACCAATTAAACTTGCCGCATGGAAAAGAATTAAAGAAGTAATTCATAGTTTCTTAGGCAAAAATTGTTCCCCAACTGTTCGAATATACGTCGACAACATGCTTAGTTCACAACATGCTAATTCATTTTTTGAATTCTCATATGGATTACTTGAGATTACTTGGGAATTGTGCAGAGCTGAAAGAACAATGTAATAAATAAATGCTTCCTCAAATACACAAATTTAAATGTAGAGCTTTCTTTTGTATGGTGATTTATAGTGAAATATTATGCAAAAAATTTCTTTAATAGAAACTAATGCCCTAACACTGAGTTTTGTGGGACATTTTTGAACGAACTCTGAAAAAGTACGAAATTAACCCTTAAACACATTGTAAGTTTTCACTTAATTCTGGCGTTCAAGTTGATTTTTGAGCTTTGATGTATTCAAAGACTTATAGTAGAATTTTATGGCAAATATTTTTGTGAAACATTTTAACCCGTTATATACCTGTTTAATGGGCCACAAATTGAGAAGATAGAGGGTTAAAATGTTCCACAAAAATGTTGCCCATAGTATTTTACCTAAATCCTCAGAACATATCTTATACCCAAAATGAAAGGATAACATGATTTCGTATGCCGATTAATTATAAGAATGTTCAAAAAGGGGGAAATTTAAATCCCCCTAAAATAAGACTCAGACGTAAACTTTTAAATCGCCGCGATACGCGTGTATTTTTTTTTGGTCTCCTCTATCAGAATCTGTTGGCGGAACCTTGTTATTTTGGAAAAAATTTGATTTTGTTGTTCAGTGTAATTAATTAATTGATCATTGTTCGATTCGATTAAGGCTTTCGTTTTTATCTTTATTTCATAAAAATCATAGAAATCTTGTGTACCAGCAACAAATTTAAGGGCTGATCCCAATAAATTACTGCTTCGTGAGTGTCTGTGGTGTAAATTCAATGTTTACCAACCTAATTATTTGTTCAGAATCTATTTCAATTGTTTTCCGTAGTTCTGCATATGAGAAGCTTTCTGCGATTTCAAGATTTTGGTATGCCATTTTGGTAAAATCCATTAGTTCTGTCTTATGTTTTAAATATTTAGTAACTTTATAAACTCCGATTTCTCCATCCTCTATTGGTATATAGAAAGAGCCTGAATAGTTGATAATTTTTGCTGTAGTGATTGCGAGACATAACCTGAAATTATCGAATATTATCTTTATGAATATTTTTTCCATCTATTTTAACAGTAGTACCTAAATCTTCTTGTACTTCCTTCTGTGCATAAATTCTTGAGAGCTTATTTCCTAGCCTTTTATTAACCTTAACCTTAACCTTTTTATTAAATGTTTTATATTTTGCATTTTAATTATGAAATATTAAATCGTTTGTCTGCTTTGTCCTCAATTTCTGCTCAATATCTTTGTTTGATGTTCCCTTACTATAAATTATGTCTATCGGCTTACAGTCAATTACTGAATAGATTGTGTTATTATATTTTATTGTTGCTGCTAAAACTGTCTCTACAACATTACTTAAATTATTTTCATTGTTAATACATTTACCTATTTCCGTCAATGTGCTGTGGAAGCGTTCTACCTGACCATTTGATTTGCTATAATAAGGTGGAATTTCATGCTGTTGTATGTTATTATTTCTAATACAACTCTTAATTGATTCTGATTTTAACGCTGTTTCATTATCGCAGACAATAATTTTTGTGTTCGGGAATATATAAATTATTTCCATTATGCCTGCCTTTACATCGGGAATTGTTCTCGTTTCTAATTTTTTTCATGTCAAGAATAATAAATGTTGAATAAATGTCTATATGTAAGATCTCACCTGGGTAGGTTGGGATTGGATTTTTTCTCAATTATGTGGTGTTCTGGTTTCCTATTGTACTTAGAGATTAGGCACGTTTTGCATGATTTTATTAACTCATTTAATCTTTTCCTGATGTTTGGGAAAAAATAATCTTAAATTATTTGCTTATAATTTTCTTTGGCTTACCTAAGTGCCCTGTTATGTTCTGTGATCAAAATTTCCTCTTGATCATCTCTGTTGGTAACGTCTATTACAATTTTTTTAGTATAAACGAATTTAACACCTATAAAGTTTCTCAATAATGCTTATTGTACCTGTCCAAAATATTCTTCTTCGCAATAAATTGCATTGACTACATTGGGATTAACTGTTTCTTTTAGAAACCGAATAAGATTATCTTCGTTAGTGAAAATTATCTCATGATAAATTTTGTTACCGTCCTGTCTGTGGATTACAATTTGATTTCTGAAACTATTTAAACATGTTTGAACTATTTTAATTGTATATGTCAAGTTCACCTCTGAATGCGAGCCAGACTCAGAGAGGTGATTTAAAAATTGCCTGGATAAGGCGTGTGCTACAACATTGAGACTACGAGGTTTGTAAAAAAATTTTGGGGCGAATAAAAGCCCTCCATCGCTTAATTTTAACATTAGGGTTTTTATCTGAAATTGAAAATGTAAGAGGTTGATGATCGGTGAAGATATTCAGTACTTTACAAACATATAAAAAATTCCTCAAATTTTTGATTGCCCACACTATGGCCAATAATTCTTTTTCATAAACCGCATAATTTGTTTCTGTTTTTGATAAAGTCCTTGAAATAAATGTTATGGGTTTATTGTTTTGTGAGAGAACCGCACCAATAGCTGATGCGGATGCGTCCGTTGTTTGGTCGGATGGTTTGCTAAAGTCTGGGTATAATAGTACAACGTCCTTTGAAGTTAAAATTTGTTTTAATTTTTCAAAAGCTTTACGACCTTCTTCGTCTAATTGTATTGATATTTTTTTTTGATTGGTTTGCACTGACATTGCCATTTTCTCCCCTTAAATATGTTGTAAGTGGTTCCGCTATATTGGCATATCCCCTAATGAATCTTCTATAATAGCCCGATAGTCCCAAAAATGCTCGGAGGCTTCGAACTGTTTTAGGTTCCTCGTACTCGAGTTGCATTCTATAAATCCTAAAAACTCCACTTCTTCTTTACAAAATTTTGACTTTTCTAAATTTACTTTCATGTTTGCGTTATTCAGCTATATTAAATGTTCATTTTTATCGCTTTCATTTTTAGAAAATACTGTTATGTCATCCACATATATACGTGGCATGTCTTCCCAATTTCTGTTCTCAAGATATCATCTATAGTTCTCTGAAAAATGCTTGGCGAATTTTTCAGGCCAAAAGGCAATCTGCAAAATTCGTATTTTCCATTAATATTTAAAGCTGTTATCCTATCTCGTTCTTGTAGCAGTATCTGGTGGAAGCCAGATTTAAGATCCAGTGTTGTGAAAAACTTCGCTTTACCTAGGTTGGAAAGTATAACCGAAGTGTCCGGTATTGGATATTTGTCATTACTAGTTATATTATTTAATTTCCTAAAGTCAATTACCAGTCTTTTCTTATTTTGCCCATTGTCGTCGATGCCTTTCTTATATACGACCCAAACTGGGTTATTATTGGCTGACCTAAAAGGTTGTATTGTAGTGACATCATTTATACTTTATACTCTACTTTTAACTTTACTTTGTTTTAATTGATTTTAAGTTTTGTATTTATAAATGTTTCAATCAAAAAATATTTTGAGAAGCTGAATTTTGATTGTGATCTTGAAATAAAGACGTATAGAAAATAATTTATAAAAAAGATTTTTCCTTAAAAAAATAATTTAATTAAATAAATACTAAATTGGCGAAACTTTTTCACACTTTGGATACCTGTACAACAATCAATTTTCAAAGAATTTAAGAAGAAGAGAGACAAGGAGCTAATTGAAGAAGAAGATTTACCACAATTAATAACAATACTTACAACGACAGCAAACTAATAACTTAAAACTTTTTCACACTTTGGATACCTCTACAACAATCAATTTTCAAAGAATTTAAGAAGAAGAGAGACAAGGAGCTAATTGAAGAAGAAGATTTACCACAATTAATAACTTAGTATTATTTCTTTAAATATTTTTAGTTAATTGTATATTTTATAACAATAAGTTACTTAAACTACATCTTATATTATCTTTTATCATAACAACTTTGTTTAAGTTTATCATTTATATATCTTTTTACTTTCTGTAAATTTTTCCTCCAGTTTATTATTTATTTATCGTTCGGTTTTACGTTCCTTAAGTAAAGTTAAGAATTCCAAATGGTTTTAACACGCTCGTTTGCCCGTAATAACACCTTATTTGATTTTGAGACCCCCAACGAAAATAATACAAACACGTCCACAACATCAACTCCTATTCACAACACTTCTAATTATAACACTACAATGCAGAACAACAATACTAATCCACAAATACTACAACAACAAAACGTCAATCTTTCTCAACACCTTTCAATTCAAACCTGAATTTACCAACATTTATGACAAGTTGTCCTGATGCATGGTTTTTGCTTATAGAAGGACAATTTGTTATACAGAACATAACTGATGATTACTTAAAATTTTATTATGTTCTTCGAGCACTTCCACAAGAAGTTATAAATAAAATAAACGATATATTTAATCCACCTCCTTCTGAAAACAAATATCATTGTATTAAAAAAACACTTCTTGACCGGTTTTCTCTTAGCACAGAGAAGAAATTAGATCTACTCTTCTCCAAAAACGAACTAGGGGATCGTAAACCATCGGAATTCTTTAGAGACATGAAATCTCTAGTGAGTTCTGAACCAACCATAAATCGCGAACTTCTTTTTAAGTTATGGTTTCGAAAACTACCACAACAACTTCAAATTTATCTAACGTCAAGTTTTGATAAAAGTATCGATGAACAACTCATTATTGCTAATAAACTTTATGAACTGACATCAAGTAACATACAAAATTCAGTAATTACAAGTTTAACAACAAATCCAATCGAACAATGTATACAAAATCTCACTCAACTTACAACGAACCTTTTTCAACATGTTGACAAAATCAATGTCGAAATTTCCGAACTAAAATCTGAAAGGAGAAATGATCAAAAATATAAAAACAACATTAAAAAAAGATTCTCAGGAAATCCACAACAAAGTTACCGTAACATTTGTTGGTATCATCAACGATTCGGTCAAAATGCTTACAAATGCATTCAACCTTGTAGTTTTAATAATTATTCAAATTTCAACAACAATAACTCTAATTCAAATCATTTAAACTAAAATACCCCATCATAACGGTGGCTGATGATGGAAAACACATTAAACCTGCACGCCGCCTTTTCATTTTCGACAAAAACAATAAATTAAATTTCTTAATCGATACAGGAGCAGCAGTTTCAGTTGTTCCTTTTTCAACATTTAAAAATTTTCAAATGAATTCTGATCTAACATTAACAGCTGCAAATGGTTCTATAATAAATACTTTTGGATCAAAACTACTCAAAATTGACTTTGGCTTACATCGTGACTTAGAATTTCCTTTTATTTTAGCTAATGTTTCTACCCCAATAATAGGTGCAAATTTTTTTAGAAAAATTCAGCTTAATTGTTGATATGAAAAATAGAACAATTGTTGACGTCAAAACCAATTTCAAAGCTTCAGGAACTTCTGGATTTTGCGACATTTATTCATTAAAATTACCTATTGTTGAAAACAAATTCACTGATCTTCTTAGTCAATTTCCTTCAATCACTTCTGAACCAGATTATACCAAACCGGTGAAACATACAACAGTTCATAGAATTGAAACTAAAGGTGTTTTGTGAGAAAGGTTCTCACGACCACGTCGCTTAGATCCAATCAAACTTAAAATCGCACGAACAGAATTCGAATATCTGGTTAAAATAGGTGTTTGCAGACCTTCGAGTTCTCCTAGCTCGTCTCCTCTTCACTTGGTTCCCAAAAAGGATCCAAATGACTGGAGACCATGCGGAGATTACAGGAGACTCAACTGCATTACCATTCCAGACCGTTATCCACTACCACACATTCATGATCTCAGTATAGAGTTAGAAGACAAAACAATTTTCTCTAAAATTGACCTTGTACGTGCATACCACCAGATTCCCATGGCAAAAGAAGATGTGCACAAAACAGCAATCACAACACCTTTTGGGTTGTTCGAATTCGTTCGCATGCCATTCGGTTTACGAAACAGCGCCCAAACTTTTCAAAGATTTATTAATGAAGTATTTTTTGGTTTAGACTTTGTATTCACTTACGTTGACGATATTTTAGTTGCAAGCAATAATGAAAGAGGACATTTTGAACATCTAAAAATAATTTTTAAACGTTTGGATCAATATGGACTAAATTTAAAACCAACAAAATGTACATTTGGTGTTACCTCACTCGACTTTCCAACCTTCAAAAGATAGAATTGAAGCAATCACAAATTTTGAAAAACCTGTTTCAATTAACAAACTACAAAAATTCTTAGGAATGATCAATTATTATCATCGATACATCCCAATGTTAGCAGCAGAGCTCATTCCACTGAACGACATGCTTACATTTGCAAACAAAAACAAAATCAAACAATTAACATGGACCGACATATCTACAACTGCATTTGAAGAAGCTCGATCACTTTTTGCTCAAAAAACTTTGGTAACACATTTTGATAAAAATTCTCATTTATCACTAGCAGTTGATGCATCAAACCTTGCTATTGGAGCTGTCTTACAGCAATCTATAGGTAGCTCTTGGGCACCTCTCGCATATTTTTCACGAAAACTAAGTACAACAGAAACTAAATACTCAACATTTGACAGAGAACTATTAGGTATTTACCAAGCAGTCAAGCATTTCAAACACTTTCTTGAAGGAAGAAACTTCACTATTTACACTGATCATAAACCTTTAACTTATGTTCTTAATTCCAAAACAGACAGATCTCCACGACAAACACGACACTTAGAATACATAGCACAGTTACAAATGACATTCAATACATAACAGGAAAAGAAAATATTGTAGCAGATACATTATCGCGAATTCCTGAAATTGACGCAATTTCATCACAAGACATAAACTTTTCAACACTTAACAAAGAGCAACAATCCGATGAAACACCTAAATCTTTAATTGCAAACCCAAATTCCAAATGCAACTTAAAAGAAATACACATCCCAATTCTAAATTCCAAAATTTGGTGCGATATTTCTAGTCACTCTTCTCGACCTTACGTTCCTAATTCAATGAGAAAAATTATATTTGATAAATTTCACTCACTTTCACATCCTGGAATTCGAACGAGTAGACGTTTAATTCAATCAAAATACTTTTGGCCACAAATGCGAAAAGACATTAATGAATGGGCTGCTAGTTGCATTAAATGTCAAAAATCCAAAATCAATGTCTACATAAAAACACCCGTTCAGAAAATCGATATTCCCGCTGTAAGATTCGAACACATACATATGGACCTAGTTGGACCACTACCAGTTTCTAACGGTAATAGATACTTGTTGACTATAATCGACAGACATACTCGCTGGCCTGAGGTTTATCCTTTGAAAGACATTTCCACTCGTACTATAGCATGTACCTTCGTACATAACTACATTCCACGTTTCGGAGTTCCACTTAAAATAACTGTCGACCAAGGAACACAATTTACATCATGTCTTTTTACTGAAATTACAAATTTACTTGGCTCACATAAAATACACACATCACCATACCATCCACAAGCTAACGGTATGATAGAACGTTTCCACCGACAACTTAAAACATCAATTCTCACATCAGATAATGCGACTAACTGGTCAGAACTTTTACCATTGATTCTTCTCGGTCTTCGTACAGCGATTAAAGAAGATCTTAAATGCTCACCAGCAGAATTGGTTTACGGTCAAACACTTCGACTACCTGGAGAATTAGTTGTGTCTAATAATAACAATAACGATAACACGGATCAAACTCTTCAAATGCTTAGAAAACACTTTGCACATGTACGAACAAAAGTTTTTCACCACAACAAAAATAATAATTTCGTACCAAACACACTCGATACTTGTGAGTTTGTTTTTGTTAAAATAAATAGATCATCAAGTCTACAAGAACCATACGATGGTCCATTTAAAGTCATTTCAAAACATAAAAACACTTTTAAAATTCAACAAGGCAATAAAATTAAAACAATATCAATTAACCTTTTAAAACCGGCACATCAACAAATAATTCTTCTTATACAATTCCTTCATCTACAAAACATTCTTCAAATAAAAATAAGGTTACTTTTAATATCATATAATAATTAATTTTTCTCTGTCTACTTAATTTCTTATTTAATTCGTCTTACTGGAAGGGGAGTAATGTAGTGACATCATTTATACTTTATACTCTACTTTTAACTTTACTTTGTTTTAATTGATTTTAAGTTTTGTATTTATAAATGTTTCAATCAAAAAATATTTTGAGAAGCTGAATTTTGATTGTGATCTTGAAATAAAGACGTATAGAAAATAATTTATAAAAAAAATGTTTCCTTAAAAAAATAATTTAATTAAATAAATACTAAATGTATAATTCCGTCTTCTAACAAACTCTTGATTTCTTTGTTAACGAATTCGTTATCACCCATCGGATATGGATAGCTTTTGCTGTAAATCGAATCAGTAGATATGGTATTTAAAGTGGCAAGCACGTTTGTGTTGTATGACAATTTAACGTCTGGATTAGCGAAAACATCCTTGAGCTCATTTATAATTTCGAAGAACCGTGCCTTTACGCATGAAGGCAGGCAATGTGCTAATTCCAATTGATTAATTTCAGCACAACTCTTAAATTTAAGTGGTTCAATGCCACCATTTAAAATAAGTATTTCATTCTTCGTATCAATAACCCCCCCTATCTGTTTTATAAAGTCGTATCCTATTAAACCTTCAAACGATTTAAGTTCTGGTAATAAATAAAAATATGAATACTCGCTCAACACATTTACTAGACATTTTTGATCTATGATCAATTAACTATTAAAAAAACAAAAAAAAAAAACAAATTGGCCATTTCAGCCCTTGAAAGGACTTTGACCGAGCTTCTTATGATCAATTGTGCTATGTGTGTTATTAAATGTTTGCACACAATTGACCAAGAACCGGACCTACATGTTTTATGCCGACTCCGAACGGCTGAAGTTCATGTTCTCAAGAAGCTTTACATGGCATTATTTACTCTCTGAGGTGTGCCATTGTCTGCAGAGAGGAGGTGACCGATCAGAACAATTTTTTTCATTGAAAAAACTTTTCGTCGCGACTGGGGATCGAACTCGGGCTCTGAGCATGCTAAGCCACACACTTAACCTGCATGCCACGGTCACCACCTACAATTTACTATTCACTGTCTTTAATATAAATGAGTGTTCAAGTCTCTTGACCCCCTTTAAAATTAATCCCTTTTTAATATAATATTTGGCTGTACCTGTATCTAAGAGAAATCTAAGCAGTGTGCCATCTTAGAATCTTTCTATATGCGGCAACTGCGATCGATTTCTAAAGAATTGCACTCATCTGCGTTTTTTTTTTTTTTTTTTGGATTCGCCAAGGGAGTGTGAAATCTCATGAATACGTATAGCCCGTACTATACGCATGCACGACTTACATTATACAACAGTCCGGATTAACTGGAAAGATAGAATGCACCTACGTACTAAAACACACAACCAGTTGGCGAAGTATGAATTTCCACTAAGCACATTAATTGGCTTTTCAGCGGAACTTAAAAATTTTATACAGAAACACGAATTTATTAAGAATTTATGAATTTGAAAAAGTAAACAACATCAAATAAGTAGTAAACTTTACATAAAACTCTAAAACAAAGAGACCAAAGTAACTATAAATAATATGAATATTAGTAAGTTTGCGGCAACTATCCAACCCAAGATCCTACGTGGAAAAGAGAGTAAACTCTTAAACACCAAACCAATTCAAAATATAACGGAGATATATACGTGTAAATATGTACAAACATATATGTGTATATTAGACCGTACCACCTCCTATGCAAAAAAAAAAAAGTGCGCCGTAAACCAGCGAATATGACGCATTTGTGCAAGACAATTACGAAAAAATTTTTTTTTTTGTTTTTTGACCGAACGTAGGGGTCGCGCATTGACATATTTCTTCATATCTCTGGTGTTTACAGTCGGATTTTAAAGTTTGGTACAACAATGTTTTTGTCTTACGAAGATCAATATGACCTTTTTAGAAGTCATTGACCTCAGGTGTACCGTTCTAGTACTTACCCTCCAGATCTCAGTTGCTACCATCCTAATGCACCATCCTTATATCAAAAAAATAAAGCTCTTAAAATATCATTAATCTTTTGCCCAGAAAGTATATCGAAATTTCTAGAAGAACTATTTTTAAAAAATTTTTGAAATTTTTTTGCCGAACGTAGGGCTCCCTTTTTTTATTTTCATCATATCTTCGGTATTTAAAGTCTGATCATATTGAATGACATATCGATGTTTTTGTTTAAAAGAGACCAATTATTTTTTTCCAAAATAAAAAAAATATTCCTACAAGTCCTTGAAAGGCCTCGAATTGATTTTGAGGAACTTTAAAGCTCGTAAAAGAATAAAAAATAATGCCAATGCTAACAGAGGTATCAACACTATTTTTGTTGTGATTTTCTAAATATACAATGTATAATTAGTATCACAGCCACATTAAAAATAGCAATTTCAAACACTGGCTATTGCAATTCGTTTTTCCCCGTGAAAAAACAGTTAAAAATTGCGTCCGTGTAATATTTATTTCAAACGAGAGTCTTATAGAGTTTTGATCTTTTTCAATGAAAATTGGCCAAAAACATTTAAAAAAAATGTGTTTTATTGCGAATGACTTAAATAATACCAAATTACCAACGGAGTATGATGTTACAAATTTTTTATTGTATCTGCGGCATAACAGTGATAAAAGTCGAAAGTTAAACAATAAGCCATAAGATATTCAACTGGCAGTTCGTCCTTTTATAAAAAACAATGCGTACTTCTAGCACCCGGAGAATATTTTGTTAAGACCAGCAAGAATCATTGCAATATTCAAACGAATTAATCAAATTACCAGGTTCGCACAATGAAAATGACTTAATTTAATTATTTTTTATAGTATACCTATATAACTTCACAGCTTATCCATGCCATTCTCAAAACACCGAGCGTTTTGTTCATGTAGTAAATGAATGTGCTTTGGCGGTCACCGATGAACAACGCATGGGTCACATTTTATCAAAACTCGAGAGCTGTCAGAAATATAGCCAACTTGAATCACGCCAAAATTTGATGGATTTTTAAAACAAATCGAAATTTTAAACAATTTATTCCAATCATTCAGGGTATATCTCAATCGATTTTTAGAAATTGTATAATAGGTATTCACAAGTACATCAACACGTTTCCGAACCGTTTCCGAACCGTTAGGATAATAATTGGTATGCCGGCGCGTTGCCACAAAACGATTACATTTCTAACAGCTTCTTATTTAAAAACATCCAACTTTCGACTTTTATCACTGTTATGCTGCAGATACAATAAAAAATTTATAAAATCATACTCCGTTAGAAATTTGGTATTATTTAAGTCACTCGCAATAAAAGACATTTGTTTTTTAAATGTTTTTTGTTCGATTTTTATTGAAAATGATCAAAACTCTATAAAACTCTCGTTTGAAATAAATATTAGACAGACGCAATTTTCAACTGTTTTTTTCACGGAGAAAAACGAATTGCAATAGCCAGTGTTTTTTCGATGTGGCTGTGAAAATAATAATACATTGTACATTTAGAAAATCACAACAAAAATAGCGTTGAAACCTTTTTTAGAGCTCTTTACGAGCTTTAAAGTTCCTCAAAATCAATGAAAGACCTTCCAAGGACTTGTAGGAATATTTTTTTTTTATTTTGGAATAAAAATAATTGGTCTCTTTTAAACAAAAACATCGATATGTCATTCAATATGATCAGACTTTTAATACCAAAGATATGATGAAAATAAAAAAAGGGAGCCCTACGTTCGGCAAAAAATTTTCAAAAATTTTTTAAAAATAGTTCTGCTTGAAATTTCGATATACGTCCTGGGCAAAAGATTAATGATATTTTAAGAGCTTTATTTTTTTAATACAAGGATGGTACATTAGGATAGTAGCAACTGAGATCTGGAGGGTAAGTACTAGAACGGTACACCTGAGGTCAATGACTTCTAAAGAGGTCATATTGATCTTCTTGAGACAAAAACATTGTTGTACCAAACTTTAAAATCCGACTGTAAACACCAGAGATATAAAGAAATATGTCAATGCGCGACCCCTACGTTCGGTCAAAAAACAAAAAAAAATTTTTTTCGTAATTGTCTTGCACAAATGCGTCATATTCGCTGGTTTACGGCGCACTTTTTTTTTAGGTACCGTCTAGTGTATATATATACGGGTCACTATGTAATTTTGGAACACCGTGCTAATGTTATTAATTGGATATGTATTTGGGCCAACGCAGGCATAAACTTGCATGGAAAAGAGATAAACTCTTGCGCACCAAACTAAGTAACTAATAAGTCAACTGAATAAGAAAAATTTAAAAATTTTTTGATTAAAAACAAACAAGTTAAAGCATACATATCGTATTCGATGGTGTTTACTTCATCAAACGCAATATTATAAAGGAAAAACAACTGAAACGGTCTCGAATATATGGAATAACTTCAGCCAACATTTTAACAGAATATAACACTATTATTTTTATATCTTGTTGTTAGACTAGGATTCCTCCATTTATTACAGATTAATTAAAATACATGCGGCAGGTTCCAGTAACTATCTATATCTTATTTATTTCTGTTCCACTGAACATTTATTAAAAGTTTAACATTTCATTAATTTGTGGAAGAGTTGCCAGACAATTATTTAGGGTCATAACAATCTCCCACGCTATTTTAGATTTAATATAATAGGAAATAATATGTTATTAATTTTAAATATGTTTTAACAATTTTGAAAATATAATATAGAGATACAAGTCGGGTTCATAATTACTCAAGAACATAATCGCGCAGATATGCTGGCTTGTTGCGTTGCCTTTCGATTCTACGAGTCTCTTGATCTTGACTTTGCTGAGGCTGTTGATGATTCGGAAGCAGCGTTTCTTGACGACTTAAAGACGTCTGCGAAGTATCTGGTTGCTGAGTTTCTTGACAATTTGAAGATGCTTGTAACGATTCTTGATGACTCGAAGATGCTTGCGGATTTCCCTGACGGTTTAAAGATTCTAAAATATATTGGCCTTGAACATTAGCTTGTTGATTATTTGAGGCTTGTTCATTTCTATCATTAAGGATAACTGGATCAAAATGAACTTGGCGTTGTTGCACTTTTGTAACTTTAAGTTGATCGATATGACGCTTTAGTGTGTAACCATCGTCTAGTTTTACTAAATAATGGAGTTCCCCAAATTTTCGTTGTACAGTTCCTATTTTCCATATTGTTTTGTTGTTCCGCATATTTAAAACTTGCACTCTTTCTCCCACGCTGATGTGACGCACTCCTGGAATAGGTTTTGTATATTTGAATTTTATTGTTGGTTTCAAAACATCCAATTTGATTCGAATGCGTCTCTTGAGATAAATTTCTGCTGGACTTTTCCCACAGCTTAAGGGAGTTGCTCGATATCTTTGAAGAATTTCATTCACCTTTTTTTGTAAAGAACCAGCTTCTGATGACATAGCCTTTAATTTTCGCTTGAGTGTTTGAACATTGCGTTCAGCTAGCCCGTTTGTACTCGGGTGTCCTGGAGCGATTAATTTCTGAAAAATTCCATTTTGGTTGCAATATGTCTTGAAGCGATCGCTTGTAAATATTGAAGCGTTGTCAGATACCATTACCGAAGGGAACCCATGAGTGGTAAAAATATCGGACAGAAGATTTATTGTTATTTGAGTTGTTGGCGCATCGCGTATGACACGAAACTCTGCCCATTTGGATTTTGCATCTATGACGATCAAAAAATAATGATCATGGAAGGGACCCGCGTAATCCATATGAATTCTTTCCCAGTTCTCATCTGGTTGTTCCCATTGATGGAGAGGAGCTTTTGCAGGCTTATTTTGAACATGAAGACAGGCTTCACATGATCTTACCAATCTTTCAATATCTCTGTCGATCCCTTTCCAAAAACAATAACGTCTGGCCAGTTGTTTCATTTTTGTGATTCCTGGATGAGTATGGTGTAATTCTTTAAGGATTTGAGGCTGGAGGCTCTTCGGAATCAAAACACGTTGGCCTTTGAATATAGTTCCATTGTTGAGAGTGTAAGTCATTTCATTTTCTTCACCATTGCATAACTTTGAAAAAAGACTTGAAAGTTCTGGATCTTTTGCAGTTTCTGATGATATAACTTCAGCGTTTATGTGCTCGCTTGAAATTTCAAAGATTGTGAAGGAACATAAATCATTAATCTCGTTATTGATGCTTTTATCTGTAGATAATTTTTGTTGAGCTTGTGTAGCCCGAGAAAGACAATCGACATTGATGTGCTTAGTACCTTCTTTATGTACTATTTCGTAGTCAAAACTTGAAAGAAATTCGGCATAGCGTAGAAGTCTGGCTGCTGTTATAGCTGGCAATTTGTTGTGCTGATGGAAAATGTGTGTGAGTGGGCGGTTATCAGTAACAAGCTGAAATTTTCTTCCGTAGATGTACATGAAAAAGTGATTGACAGTAAATATTATAGCCAATGCTTCACGATCGATATGACTATAGTTTTGTTCAGCTGTTGTTAATGACCTGGACGCGAAAGCAACTGGACGCTCAATTCCATTGACTACATGTGAAAGTGCACCCGCTATACCTGTTGGACTTGCATCACATGCGACCAGGATTTGAAGGTTTGGATCAAAAGGCATAAGGACCTGATCACTAGATATAATATTTTTGAGTTTAATAAATGCCGCTTCGCAATTTGCTGACCAATAAAATCGTTTATTCTTCTGGAGCAACTGTCGTAACGGATATGTAATTGAAGATAATTGAGGTATGAATCTCGAATAATACGTTACCATGCCTAAAAATCTTCTGACATCATCTATTGAATCTGGACGAGGCATGTTAACAATTGCTTGAATTTTTGAAGGCGATTTTGAAATTTTATTGAATTGAACGACATGTCCCAGATATTCGATCTGGGTTTGAAGAAATGAGCATTTGTTATAATTCAAATGTAAGTCATGCTCTTTTAAACGCTGAAGGCACTTGATTAGGTTTTGTTTACATTCAGCTTCTGTAGCGCCATGTATCACGATATCATCGAAATAAGACATTGTTTTATTTAAACCTACTAAAATTTGTTCAATAATGCGATTGAATTCGGAAGGTGCCGTCTTTATACCAAACGAAAGGCGATTTACTCTGTAGGTTCCTTTGTGGGTTGATATTGTTTGAATAATGGTGGATTCTGGGCTCACTCGAAGATGCAAATACGCTTTATATAAGTCAAGGCGACAAAAGTACTTTGAACCTTTAAGATTATTCAAAATTTCATCGATTCGGCGAATTGGGTAGTTTGCAGAGACCAATTGTGGGTTAACGCCTGCTTTATAGTCGACGCAGAGTCGAACACCTCCGTCTGATTTTGGAATTATCACGAGAGGAGATCCCCAGTCGCTCCTTTCACATTTTGAAATGATGCCGGAAGCTTCTAAGTCAGATAGCTCTTTTTCAACACGTTCTCGCAGCGCATATGGAACTTCTCGTTCTTTATAAAAAACTGGTTTTGCACCTTGGCGTAGTTGTAGTGTGACTTCAAAGTTTGGAACGCAACCTACTTTTCCTGTAAAAACTTCATGGAAATTATTGACTATGTCTGTAATAGAACCCAAACTACTTGAACAAATTGAATATATATTGTTGAATGATTGATTGTCCACTTGCTGGAGATTGATGTTCAAGTGTCGAATCCATATTCTACCTAAAAGAGCATCATATTCGTTAGGGACGATGTACATTTCTTCATTTGAAGTAAAGTTTTTGAATTTTACTTGTACGCAGACTTTTCCATCTGGAACTACAACATTTTTAGTGTATGAACGAAATGCAATTGATGAAGGCTGAAGTGGTACATTTAGTTTCAGTTGATTGAATTGATTTCTTGGAATGAGAGTGAAACCAACACCGGAGTCGACTTCAAATTTTTGATGCTGTCCATTTATTTGCACTGTGACATAATATTTGTCGGTGTCGTTTCTAGTATGATGGTTTGAATAAATATCGACGACTTGGTTTATGCCATAAATTTGGTGAACTGTTTCATCGAAATCATCGTTTTTAGCAACTGTATTATTATTATTGGAAGATTTTATAAGAGTTTTAAGACACACCTTTTGTACATGACCAGCTTTGCCACAAGATTTGCATTTGAGGTTATGTGGGTTGGTACGACAATCTTTTGATTTGTGGTTGTCTCTGCCACACCGTATGCATAAGTGATCGATTCCTAACTGGCTGTAGTTTATTCTAGATTTTGAACGTACCTGTGACTTCGAAGAGCGGTTACTTGAGCGGCTTCTACGGTGAAATGGACTGGTTTTAATTTTGTTAACATCACTGCTGTTGGGCTGCTTTAGATTTAATTCGCGGCTGTCTATTTTGGATGCTTCAAGAGATAGTGCCTTGTTAACAATTCTCTCAAAGTCAGCTTCTTCAGATTGAAGTAATTGCTCACGAACTGTGATGTCTTTTATGCCACGAATAAACTGTGCACGCAGGAAAATTTTTGAAATGTCAGCACTGCATTCACAAGAGGATACAAATCCGCATTCATTTATGTCGCGACGGAGTATTGCTACATACTCAGCTATCGATTGTTCCTCGCTTTGGTAGGTTGACAAAAATCTGTGTTGACTTACTAAACTGTTTTTTTGTGGGCATAAGTGAGTTTCCAGCTTTTTTGTGATATCGTCATACTCGACTTCGTTGACTGTTTTCGGGGCGACCAGCGCCACCAGCAACTTGAAGTGTGTAGAGCCAATTGAATTTATTAGCATTTGATGACAAAGTGTTTTATTTGCAAACACACCCTTCATTGTTAAGTAATTTTCGAATCTTTGACGGTATAACTTAAAATTTTCCTTGTTTGCGTCAAAGTTTTCGAAAGGTGGTAGCAGCACTTGTAATGGCGTCGCATTTGGCTGTAAATTTTGTTGCTGTGAACTGGAGCTCGTTCTTAGTTGTTGAATCAACTCATTCTGCGATTTGCTAAAAGCGTCTAATATTTGTGCAAATTGAGCGGCGTCCATAATGTATGTTGATCCTTATATTGAAAATTAAGCTTTCTTCACCTCGTCGCCACTTTTATATCTTGTTGTTAGACTAGGATTCCTCCATTTATTACAGATTAATTAAAATACATGCGGCAGGTTCCAGTAACTATCTATATCTTATTTATTTCTGTTCCACTGAACATTTATTAAAAGTTTAACATTTCATTAATTTGTGGAAGAGTTGCCAGACAATTATTTAGGGTCATAACAATTATTAACCGAGTTAATGTTTGAAACAAAATTCTAAAATGTATCAATTATTTAAATGTAAAATCATTTTCCGTTTCAAGGAATACACCGAATCACAAAAATTAATTAAGTTGTAGCTATTGTTGAAATCACTACACATACATCGTAAAGGGTCATGAAGGGCAAAATTTGAAGTGCACTGGTTCAACTTAAAAAGCACAAAATGTCTAGATCCTCTTCTTGTGATGTTAAAGTTAAGAGATGAGAATATATTGGGAGTCAATTTCACCACAAAGTAATTTATATAGGAAGGTGACATTAAGCACCATCCTTCTGCTTCTCAGGGAAGGCAGTAAAATTTGTTTAAGGCGGGTTTCATACGAAGGAAGAATAATATCTGGGTTCCAACGATGATGACGTAAAGCAAAAAGTAAAAACTGTTTTTGAACCGATTCTATTGCATCAATGTGGACGTGATATTGAGGCTTCCATACTACGGCAGCATATTCAAGAATAGGTCTTACGAGAGATATATATAGTAATTTAGTTGTGAAGGCATCATTGAATTCTTTCGCCCATCTTTTAATGAAACCAAGAACACCTCTAGTCTTATTTACAGCCAAATTTATGTGGAGATTGAAGCGAAGTTTAAGATCCATAATTACACCAAGATCAACAAAACTATGAACAATTTCTAAATGGATGTTATTTATAGTGTAATTTGTGCTGTGAGCAGTTCTACGTGAGAAGGTCATTGATTTACATTTTTTTAAGTTAAGGTTTAATAGGTTGAAGTTACACCAATCCACTAGTCTATTTAAATCAGATTGTAAAAGGTGTTGTTCGTCGAGTGAGTTTTAGGTAAGAAACAGTTTCACATTGTCAGCATACATTAAGACGTCACAATGTTTAATTGCCGAGGGAAGGTTATTAATAAATAGTAAGAATAAAACCGGTCCAAGATGACTTCCTTGCGGAACACCAGATGTGACCATAATATTTTGTGATAGAAAATTTTTATATAAAACTTTTTGAAAACGTCGCGATAAATAAGATTCTATCCAATTTAGCAATTTTAAAGGAAACCCAATTAGCTTAAGTTTATTCAATAGAAGATTATGATTGACGCTGTCAAAAGCTTTGCTAAAGTCCGTATAAATAACGTCAGTCTGTTTTCCCAAAGTGAAACCTTTTATTACACGAGTTGTAAGCTCCAAAAGGTTTGTTGAAGTTGATTTACCCTTTAAAAAACCATGCTGAGTGACAGAAATGGAATATGAAACGAAGTGGGTTAGTTGTTCAGTTATGATTTCCTCAAATAATTTAGGGATTGCGCTTAATTTGGCGATGCCTCGGTAGTTAATTACATCAATTTTGGAGCCAGATTTATGAAGGGGTATAATATATGAATCTTTCCATATAATGGGAAAATGTCCACTTTGCAGGGATATATTAAATATGTTTGATAGAGGAGCACACAGGTTGCTAGCACATTCCTTTAGAATGCAACTCGGAATTTCATCAGGGCCAGTCGAAAAAGAGCATTTAACTTGACGAAGGTTATACATAACAATAATTGAGTCTATTACTGGAGTTTCAAAAGAGCTAACTGGAGGTAAATAAGGATGCTCAGAACACATATTAAATGGAATGTTGGAGTAAGTTGATTTGAAGAAGCTTGCAAACATGTTAGAAATAACATTGTCACAAGACGATTCCTCTTGATTGAATCTCATAAGGGGTGGAAAGTTGGAAGCCTTACGTTTTGAATTAACAAAAGTATAGAAGAGTTTCGGATTATCATTAAATTGAGATTTGATGTTGGCTATATAAGCAGTATAACACTGTTTATTTAATAGCTGGTATCTGCAACGACAAGATGAATAACAAGCAAAGTCAATATTAGAACCAGATTTTTTTATATTTTTTAAATAATCGATTTTTTAAATTTTTTAAGTGACTTAAGTACACTTGTTAGCCAGGGTGAACTTAAGGGTTTAGAATTAATTTGCTTTGTTGGGACGCACAATAAGAAGCACCTTTGCAAAGTATCATTAAAAAACTGTACCGAGGTTTCGACGTCATAATATGAATACGGTGGTTTAATAGATATAATCGGTGACCAGTCAGTCTGCGAGAGTAAGGTGTTGAGTTTAACATAGTCTGTACTTTTGAAATTATATATTTTTGTATTTCGCTTATCAGGTGTAAGTTTATTTTCATTTTCATGAGCAAGTAAAACTGTTATTTCAAGAGTTGGATGATATTCATCTTCCGGAAATGATACAGGGTTTGAGCGATTGAGATATACAGTAGTGCATCTATCTACAAACACAAGGTCCAGCGTTCTATGGTTTTTATTAAAAGTATTATTAACTTGTTGAAGACACAGGTCAGATAACTTATCTAAAAAATCATTTATCCAATTACTAGTGGAAACAGGTGTAAGAAATGAAGAGTCATCTGTCGAATTCCAAGACACAAAGGGTAGGTTAAAATCGCCCAACACAATAAGAACATCATTATTTTTTAACATATTATGAACTTGCTCGATGGCGTTTATATGTCTTAAGTAAATTGATATGTCACAATTTGGAGGAATGTAAGAACAGGTAAGATAAGCAATGCAATTATTTAATTTAACTGAAACACAAATAAACTCCAAGTTCACTAGTGTCGAGAATTGTTAATTCATCAGATGCAAACGAGATATGAACAGCTATCAGAACACCACCACCGATCTTATTATAACGGTCTTTACGGAAAATTTGATAATTTTTACACATTATTTCAGAATTTAGAATATTAGAGCGAAGCCAAGTCTCCGTGAATATTATAATGTTATATTCAAAATCAAAACTGTTAATGAACATTGCAGAAAGTTTGGAATTAATACCCCTTACGTTTTGATACACAAGTTCTAATTTAGACTTGCGATTTGTTAATCGTTTTTTGGATGAGATTGCGGGCTATTTCGCGGGCGAGGCAAGTGTACTACATTTACTAATCGCGGATTATTTTTGAATTCGAATTCGCGTACGATTGTATTTCGTGGCCAGAAACTTACATCAACAATAGTATTAAATAAATTTTCTGGAACTGTCAATCTAAAGGACGTAGTCGGACGTGCGTTTACATATTTGAATTTATGAATAGAAATAGAAAGAGTCGATGAACATTTCAACTTTGATATAATGAAAAAATCTATATCATTATCTGTTGTATCAGATGCTTAGCGCGAAACAAATATTGATTTAGTTGGAGGAATAGCAATCAAAGGTTTAGGAACAGAAATGTCAGAAGTAATTGCAATTTGTTGGACATCAGCAACAGTAGGAGCAAGAGAAGCAGCTTGTGCATACGATATTTCAGGCAAAGCGAGAGGTGGAGCTGATAATGGAAATGGAGCAGACATAGACAAATTTGTCGAAGAAAAAAGAATAGGAGGAGGAGCATCCGTGTCCATGTCGTCAACGTTGTCTTGTTCTATAGAAGGTTGTGTTGGTGTCGAGGCAGTTTTCTGTTTGCTTCGAAGGGTCATATGTTTCTTTTTTCTTTTTGGTGAAGGAATTGACTAATCAATATATTTAAATTCATTGAAAAGAGTTTGATATTTTAAAAATTTATCAGAAAGTGAAGAAAGTTCTCTACTTATTTCCGAGAAACCTTGCTTCGTTTGCTTAAAAAGCTTATAAAAGTTAATGTCGGCCAACCTACTCACAAGACCAACGCAACCCTTAACCTTCTTCAATGGCATCTGCCACTCGACCTGACACTCCTGCACACTTGATGTGAACAATATTGTCACATACCCAACATGACAAAAATCGTTCATTTTCACCTTTAGTGGAGCAGCCAGGCTTAGCACAAACCATTTTTTTTTTTTTAGTTAAACAATTTATTAAATTTAAAGAAAGAAAAAGAAAACAAAGTAAAAAGATATAAAAATAAATAGTGGCGAAAGTTTAAAACAAAGAGATAAAAACTCTGAGACACCCTGTGGGAATAGCTAAAAGAAGTGCCTACAGGTATGCAACGCTATTTTACTTAACTTAAGAGAAGCTAAGAAATAAAATAGTGAAATGTCAACAAATAAAAAGAACAACAAGAACAGAATTTAAAGAATAGAAATAAAGCACAACAATGTTTGTATGTTTTTGTTTTTGTTGATTTTTTTTTTTTCACTGCTTATAAAAATAAGCACAAGTGTCAAGCACTTAAAACTTATGCTCTTGTATATATATTTTAAACGCGGAAATTATTGCAATTCGCGGAAACTGTGCACAATTATTAAAGGCACAGAAACACTCAATTCTATAAACGAATTAAAAGACCGAAATTACGTATTTAAACCGTTTATTAAATAACACAAATTATAAATTTAAAAATAATTAAAACACGACCAGAAATTTTCGATGCTGAAAGTTCGACAGAGTTGCCAGTCTTCGCTTCTATATAATTTGTTTGTTGCTGCCTGAAAGGTACCTGTTGTGCACTGTTGGTATGTTTTTTTTTTCTGTCTTATTATTATTATTATTATTATTATTATTAGTTATTATTATTATTTTGGTGGCCTGGTATTATGGCATTTCGATAAGAAATGTTATTCGGTGGTCTTGTGACAAAGCGTGTTGTGCTCGGATCGACTTCCATCGGTTTGATCTTGAATTGTATTGTTGATTGCGCTTCTATAACGTGGCGAAAAATTAAAGCTACCTGGTCTGAAATCGTTATTATGAAAGTTATTAGCACAGGCGAATCGATAATTATTTGCAACAAGCTCTTGCGCAAGTGCCAATGCGCTAGGAAGGTTACTTGGTTTTGAAGATTAAAGTATATCACATAAAGGTTTGTTCAAACCCGATATAAATACCCTAAGCGCATCACTTAAGTATTTGTCATTTAATGAATTTATGAATTTCGCGTTTCCTTCATTTGTCATGGCCACTTTGTTTATTATGAGAGTTAATTTTCAACTTCTTCATAAAATTTAAAATTAAATTTTATAATGGTCGAACGTCCTTGCCTTAAGGTTGACAATTCTTGTTCAACCAAGTAAATCGGACGTTTGTCTGCAAACGAAAAATCTAATCTCGCTATAATTGCATTAAAATTTAAAACTGTGTTAAAAGATGGTAACGTTGCATCGGCACGACCTGTGATTTTGTTACGTATAATAGCGACCGCCTGATTAGGCTTTGAACTGCCAACATATGGCTCAAACAATTTATAGACCGCAAAGGCTGCTTTCCGCCAAGACACATATCTTGTTTCGTCTCCATTAAACTCAGGTAATGTTTTTACAATATCCAAAGGCTCATCGCATGCTGTACCTATAACTATAGAAATAGGTTCGTATTCTTAACTTTGTCTAAGAATTTCTAATTCTTTTATGCTTCCTACCAATTGATCTATATTCCCTTGCAGTTTTTGCGTTACTTTGTTCGAAAATATCTCAAACAATTCTCTTATTTGCGTTTCGTTCATTTTTGAGCTTATTTCACTTTTACTATTTCCTACTTGTTACACTTAAGTTTCTTTAGATCCTTTGCTTAAAATATCTTCTATTTGTTACAATTGTTTCTTTTCCACACTAAAGTTTCTATAAATCGAATGCTTAACATTTTTTTTATTTGTTACAATTATTTCCTTTACACACTTAAGTTTTCTTAATTATGTTTCACAAATTTCACAGTTATTTATTAAAGTATTATATCTTACATTATAATATTAATTTTCAGCATCTTCCGAAAATGTCATTTCTTATGAGGGTTGACTTGACTTTCCTTTCCTATAAGGGTTGAGTTCGATGTTGTTGGGCGCCAGTTAGTTTTAAACACGATGGTATACTTTTTAATATGTTTTATTTATTATTCTCACTACGTGAGACTTGGTACTTATGGGATTAAACACAGATTTCAAACTGAAAACTAAAATCTAAACTAGCTTAAACTACCTTAAGCTTCTTCACAGAAGATTCAAAGTTTTTTCTTATTCTAACCTTCTGCTGTATTGCAATATTGTTGTTGTTGATGTTGTTGTTGTTGTTCTTGTAGTTGTTCTCGTTGCTGTTGCCGTTGCTGTTGTTCTTGTATTTGTTGTCGTTGTTGTTGCCGTTGCTGCTGCCGTTCAGTTGCTGAACATAATCTCTTAGTGCACGTGTCCAAATATTGTCTCATTCTCTGAACTGATCATCAGCGTGGGTGCAGACCAATCGTCAGCATTCTATTGTTGAGGCAAATGCGCTTCTAAGATTGTTAACTAAAGATTTGTTAACTTACTGCTGCATTGCAATATTGTTGTTGTCGCTGTTGTTGTTGTGCTTGCTGTTGTTGCCGTTGCTGCCGCCGTTCAGTTGCTGAACATAATCTCTTAGTGCACGTGTCCAAATATTGTCTCACTCTCTGAACTGATCGTCAGCGTAGGTGCAGACCAATCGTTGAGGCAAATGCGCTTCTAAGATGTGTTAACTAAAGATGTGGTAACTTGTATTCTTTAAGAGCAGCCACTTCCGTGTTTTCAGCAAACAACTCTAACTTAAAACTTTGAATTGAACTACTCATTGCGAATGTGGCATAGCTCCTTGTAACGAGTGTTTTTGTTTCGAAGGCTGAGGTATGCTCAGCCGCTCCAGGGTCCGTCCAAGGGATCTCGCAACCCTTGGGCAAAAGTAAATTTTTCTCAATCAGAAATTAAATAGATTAATTAATCGCAGAATTAGTCACGGTTGACGTTAAGGTCAACACAATCACTAAACCTCAAAGGTTGTAGCTCGGCACGATAAATAACACGGTACAACACTCATTAAATCCCTAGGGGTTTCACAACGGTTTCTTAAGGTTTTGGGTTTGCTGAATCCGAATCTGAAGTCAGAATTTTTGGGTCACCCTAGGTTTTTGAGCTACAGGGGAGGCTGAACCCAAAGCTACTGTTAATGAAATCAATATGACCGGCAGCCATTACTTTTTCAAGAGGAACATTTTTCGCCTTGGAACTCATCCCCTCAGACCCCTCTTTATGGGGGCTTCCATACAAATTTTATAATTTTCATAAAATCATTTTCATTTTCCTCTTGAAAAGTAAAGGGGGTTAGGGTTCAGCCTCCCTTGAGCTCGAAAACCTTGGGTGACCCGAAAATTCTGACTTCAGATTCGGATTCAGCGAACCCAAAACCTTAGGAAACCGTTGTGAAACATCTTGGGATTTTTAAAAACTTCAGTTTTGTTGTACAGTGTAATCTATTGTTTTTTTTTTTTTATTTTATGTAATTATTATTTTTTTATATAAAATATTTACTACAAACTTAGTGAATACCTAAAATTAGTTCATATGCGGTATAAACATTAGTGGCAAAGTGCGCACGGTGGTAGAGGGCTAACTGATTCAGGCTTACTTAGTATATACTTAAAATTAGTTCATATACGGTATAAACAATTATACAATGGTTTAATTTTATTATTAGTTCATATACAGTGGCAAAGTGCTCACGGTGGCAGAGGGCCAAACTGATTCAGGCGGTAGACGGCAGAAGGCCGACTGCAAAACAGGCCCTCACAACGCAGACCTACTTAAAATACGGTGGGTTACTGAACCCGAAAAGCCGAAGCTTAAGTTTGACCGGAGTCGAAAAGCCGGAGCTTGAGTTTGACCGGAGTCGAAAAGCCGGAGCTTGAGCGTGACCGAAGTCGACAAGTAACTGAGTTACTGAGGTTAGGTGGCTTGATTACAGAAATCTGTTATCAATGTTATTTCCCTGGCCTTATCACCACCTAAAAGTTCACTTACAATTAAAGATTTTAATTGACGTCAACTGAAATGTCAAGCGAACTTAACATGTCTAAACCAACATTTTGCGCACTACTTATTCAATGTTCACTGCTAACTGCATGTGAATCATATCATTGTGATCATGTCATGCTACAATGCAACGTTGCTAAAAATAGCCTGGCTGCTTACATTGCTGTTAAACGAGTTCTGTGTGTATGTGTACTGCACTGTGATTAATACATTAAGCCGCCTTACGGCGGTTAGTACTTAGATGGGGGACCACATTGGATCCTCCATCCGCATTATTATTACTTTTTTTTTTTTATATTCTACTCTACTTTATTTATTCTTTTTTTTTTTTTCCTTTTATTTATTCATTGGTATCTTTTTAATTTGAATTAAATGTTGCCGTCGGCTTTTAAAATAATTATTTTTTTCCTTACATTATAGGAATCTATATATTTTTATTTTAATATTTATTTGTAACGACTTCAGTCGTTACATCCTTTTGAAAGCTATAACTAATAAACAAGTACCTCACTCTGTTTGTTTTTGGCGGTCATCAAATTGATCGATGGTAAGAGATGAGTTGTTGGCAGCTGGAGAGATACTTTGCGAAGGAGTTGAAGGCAGAGTTTTTGAGTATAATGTCTTAGCTCTAGTCGACGACATTGTGCTTTCGGTAAATACATTTATGGTGGGAACAAAAACAAACTAATCAATTAAGTGCAGCAATTATAATTGCTCAAAAGTTCGGAGAATTTATATATAATAAATTAAATTTTTGCGATTTAAATGAATAATACAATGTTGTTCACCGTGTTTTGAAACTTTGGTTAATTAAAACACTTTTAAATTGTAGCTAAATACGAGCGAAATAAAAACACGACTTTTCATCCCAAGTCGTGAAATCGTCTCAAGTCGACTCAAACCTCCGCGTGGTGACTCCTGGAAACGTCAAAAAACTATCACCCGATATTCTTTGGCGTCGATTCTGAGCGGCGGGCTTCATTTGGCCATCAAGCAAAGGTTGTGCGTTGGGTTTGAAGCCCACCACGTAATAAAACTATTTCAATGAAAAGTTTAAGAATAAATGAAAGAATGATCCCCAAATCTGATGACGACTACCGCCAACGAAAAACTGATAATGATTTACGAATATGCACCTGGAATGTCCGAACCATAAATTGGGATGGTGCCTCTATCCAACTGATGGATATCTTGGAAAGATATAATTCTGATATCACTGCAATCCAAGAAATGAGGATGGATGGGACAGGGTTGCTTACGGCAAGCATCCTGTGATATCTACTACAGCGGCCATGCGGAGAAGCACGAGTTTGGATGCGTATTTGTAGTTGGCAAGAGAATACGGCATCATGTCCTGCGATTCTCTCCTGTGGACGAACTACTTGCCATAATCCGCTTCAAGGCAAAATTTTTTAACATTAGCCTAATATGTGCGCACGCTCCGACAGAAGAAAAAGATGACGAGACCAAAGAAAGTTTTACGAGTGCCTTGAAGACGCATACGAGCGCTGCCCCCGTTTTGACTTAAAAATCGTGCTTGGTGACTTCAACGCCAAGGTGGGTAAGGAAAACATATTTGGTCCAACAGTCGGAAAGTTCAGCCTCCACGACAACACATCCGATAACGGAATGAGGTTGATTGACTTCGCCGCAGCACGAAACATGGTCGTTAGTAGCACTAGATTCAAGCATCTCAATATTCATAAGGCGACCTGGCTGTCGCCTGATCAAAAATCAATGCAACCAAATTCATCACGTTTTGATTGACGGAAGGCACTCTTCCATTGAACTAGACGTACGCATTATCCGTGGTGCTAACATAGACTCGGATCATTATCTTGTCGCAGCCAAGATCCGCACACGACTGTGCGCAGCTAAGAATGCTCGCAATCCTACACAAAGAAAGCTAGACGTCGACAAGCTGCAGTCAAAACGGACGGCCGAAGCCTTCGCTACTCGACTTTTACTCCTGCTTCAAGAAAGCACTCCTCTGATCGACGATATATGCGGACAGTGGACGCACATATCCCACTCTATGCGTACGGCTGCCGAAGAGGTGATAGGCTACCACCGCCCTCGCCGAAACCAGTTGCACGACCAGGAGTGTCGCGACGCCACTGCAGAGAAGGACGCCGCCTTCAAAGCCACCCTGCAGTCGGCTGTAACGCGTGCTGTTATGGAGCGATACCGAGAGAAGAGGTGAGAAAAGAGACGCATTTTCAGTCAAAAAAAAAACGAGAGGCGGAAATGCGTGAGTGCGAGAAAATTGAGATGCATGGCGACAGGAATGAGACTCGAAAATTTTTCGAAACAATATGACGCCTGGCCGATGGTTTTAAGACCGGAGCCTCTTCCTACGAGGATGAGAATGGGAATCTAGTGACAGATATCCAGAGTGCACTGGTGTTATGGAGGGATTATTTCTCTAGTCTTTCAATTGGCGACGCTGACAACAGTCCCGCCAGTGGAGATGATATCCCGGAAAACCCAATTATGGATGACAGCGCTGCCTGACTATAGCGAGGTTTTAACAACTATAGCTCGGCTTAAAAACAACAAAGCAACAAGAAGCCGAGGCCTACCGGCTGAGCTGTTTAAGAACGGTGGCGAAGCTCTGTTTAAATGCATTCACAGACTTCTATGCAGAATATGGTCGGAAGAATGCATTCCAGATGATTGGAACCTCAGTTGGCTCTGCCCAATCCACAAGAAAGGCGATCCCACCAAATACGCCAACTACCATGAGATTAGCCTTCCTGTAAGGACCTGTCGAGCGTATTGTGTGAAAGACTGAAGTCCATCGTTAACCAACTGATTGGATCTTATCAGTGTGGCTTCAGACCTGGAAAGTGAAGTGAAAATCGACCAGATGTTCACGCTCCGACAAATCTTGGAAAAGACCCTCGAAAAACAAATCGACACACACCATCTTTTTGTCGATTTCAAAGCCGCCTTCGACAGTCCAATAAGGAGTCGCCTATATTCCATCATGTCTGAATTTGATATTCCTGCGAAGCTAATACGTCTTTGCAGGATGACACTGAAGAACACCAGCAGCGCAGTGAAAATCGGGAAGGACCTCTCCCTTCCGTTCGGTACCAAGCGAGGTTTCAGTCAAGGTGATTCCTTATCGTGCGACTTCTTTAATATAGTCATGGAGAATATCATCCGAGCTGCTGACCTGAGACGGCACCATTTTCTATAAGAGTGTTATGCTGCTGGCATATGCTGATGATATTGACATCATTGGGCAAAATACGCGCGAAGTCATTGCAGCATTCTCCAGGCTAGGAAAAGAGTCGAATCGAATGGGTCGTGCAGTGAACGCAGATAAAACGAAGTATCTTGTGTCAACAAACAAACAGTCCCAGCGTCTTGGACGTTGAGCAGCTCTGATGAAAGGACTTTGGGAGCGTTCTAGAAAAAAATTCTTCGCAAGATCTATGGTCCTATATGCGTCAATGGCGAGTACCGAATACGATGGAACCACGAGCTTTATGAGCTATATGCCGACATCGATATAGTCAAGCGTATTAAAATAGAGCGGCTTCGCTGGCTAGGTCATGTCGAGTCAAATGACGACGAAGCTCCAGCGAAAAAAATTTTGGATTCGGTACCCAATGGTGGCCAACGCAAACGAGAAAGACCGCATCTCCGTTGGAAAGACCAGGTATTGGTTCCAACTGGCGCCAGCAAGCGCACGACAAAAGAGGCTGGCGCAAATTCTTAGACCAGGCCAAAACCGACCAACGGTTGTAAGTGCCATTTAAGTAAGTAAGTACTATCAGTAAAGAAGAGCGCACTAATTGAAGTGATAAATTACAGTGAGTGCACGAGAGAAAGTAATGAAGCTAAGTTAAGTTGTTTTTATAATATTTAAGCAATAGCGTTGAATTTTGCTTGATGCCGTGAGCATGATAGAATAATAACATAGGCTCATATTAATATGGCTGCTTAAATGTCTAGTTTTACACAAACAATGCTGTGAGTGCCATAAACGTCAAACGAAAAGGTATCAACAACAATTAGAACAACTCAAATTCGAACAGCTGATTTTGACACCTAGCTCACTTCCTCTCCAATATGCGCCTACCTTGTTATTCTATCATGGCTGTGAGCAGCTTTTAAATGGTATAACATTAAAGGGCTTACCCAGCAAATCCAAATTTTTTTATTGCCTTAAATGGTACATGATCTATTATATAATTATATGCCAAAACTATTTTGTGGGAAAAAATTAAATAAATAACTGGAAGCAAGACGTCCTCGCCGCTTACATATATCTTTTTGTTTGATAAAATTGAGCACTGAAAAAGAACCATATATTTTTATTAAACAATAAATTTTGAAATAGAAACTTAACTCATTTGCGTTTCTACAAATAAATTTTAAACCAAGCGTGTTTAATTTGCAACTAGAAGCTCATTTTCACTAAATTTATTTAATAATTTTTCCATAGTATAAAAAAAAGGTAGCTACGATATTACAGTTGATTGAAAATACATATGAATTGGTTTTTAAAATATCGATTTAAGACGAAATAAGAAAATTCATTCTTTCAATATTCAAAGTATTTAAAAATGTCCGCAATAATATGTATACTTCATCGAATGGATTAAACATTTTGTATTCGGGGTCCCAGGGCTGTTTACAAATTTGATGCTGAAAACAAAAAAATTAAAAAATTTGGCATCGAAAAAATTCCGAAAAATTTTAAAATTTTTCATAATTGTTAATTTTAATTAATGAATAAAGATATTTTTTCTTTATTTAAAATAAACTCCTCATATGCAGCTTAATAAACCTAAATATTATAATCAATTTGTTTTCTTTGCTGTAACAAACACAAAACAACTTTGGCACCCCTCTTTTATAGGTACACTTCAACAATGTTTTGTTTCAATATGTGCTTACACTCTCAAGCACTCTTTTCTTTTTCTCTGCACGCTTTTGTTATTAAAACTGAGAGCAGCAATAGTAGGTATTTGTAATCTGAGTAAGTGTCTTGAAACAGGTTTAATATACATGCACATTAGAGCACCCATGAAATGTATGGAATTAGCAAAAGTGTTAAATTTTTTCGGTCCCCGCGCATTTTCTGAGAGAATGGGTGTAAAAAATGAAACCTGCAAAAAAAAACACGCATCTCTAGTGGTAAAAAGCCAGTCGCTTTTGAGTTTTATCAAAGAATACTCAAATAATTCTCAAAAAACTCTAATAACATAATTGCTTTGTATCTTTTAAAATATCAGTATGAAGTGAAAGGCGATTATTCAACTTTTCATTTAAAAGTCATCAACAAAGATGTTTTCGTAATTAGTTTTCCTTTTTACGCATCCGGTTATGGGTTTTTTTTAGGCTCAAACTAAAATTTTACGAATAAATTTAAGACATCTTTGGTTTTAAAATGCTCTCATTTATGCTTCGTCCAACATAAATGCAATATTATATTTTTTATGCTTAGCTATTGAATTGGTCTTCAAGTTATATGAACATTTTTTTACTTATTGTTCGTATTTATAGGCATTAAAAAGTTTTAAATTAAAAAACCTAAATTAAAAATTACTTAAGAAATTTGTTCAATATATATTTTATTATTAATAAAAAACTAACGAATTAAAATATAAACGTATTTGAACTGTTAGCAGTTTTATACAAAAACATCAAGTTAACAAAGGAATCTTTAAAAAAATGTTATTTGAACATGGTTTAAGTATAGAAGAAATTAAATTAACACAATTAAATAATGTAACTAATATCATTTTTATATATTTTAGCGATACCACGATACATTTTTTTAGCCGCAATATAATTTTGGTTATTTCCCCATGATGTTGGATCCGGAAATAAAACATTTCTATTAATTCCAGTAATTTCTTGATTTAAAATTGTGTTGAAAAAGAAAAAAGTTTTTTCGGTGACAAAATCACTAAGATTGTCTTTTACTGTATCATTGACAGCTAAACTAATTCGTTTTGGTGTATCTCTCTTCAGAGGCGTTCCTGGGCTTGGTGTCACCCGGGGCGGGTACTCATGGTGTCACCCCTATAGATAAGAAATTTTTAAATGAAGTAAGAAACCAATTCGATGTGATTTAGTGTTTTTATTATTATCTTTATGTTTTTCGAAAAAAAAGGTTAAATAAAGATAACTTATTAAGGACTTATTAACTTATCAAGTTTTGAACATCTCAAGAATATTGTATTGAATTTTGAGGACAATCGGCTTCAACTCAGCTATACCAGTGAACAAAAGTTTAAATCGATTTTCACAAACATGTAATTTTTAAAGTCGGTGACCACGATTCGGAGAAAACTACTGAACCGATCGTTTTAAAATTTCTCCACATATTGTACATTCAAATAACTCTCAAATGACGTTTAACTTTTTCAATTAGTATCTATCTTACAACAAAAAATAGGTCGATTTTATTGTAAAAAACATCAACATTTCATCGCGTTCTTTGCAAAAACCCATTTTTTTGAGGCACCAGCGGAGAACTGCAATAAATTGTTATTACTTTATATTTTTGTACCAATTTTTTTTTAAATAATCTTCAAATGTTGTATTATAATATACTAATTTTCACAATAAATCTGTAATATCAATATGTCATAAAAAAATTCTTGGAAGTATGATTTTTAATGGCGCTGCACAGTGTATTCATCCTATGCAAAATTGGTACAAGAATAGAAGGAGTGCTCCGATGATTATTAAATTTTGTATGTTTCAATAATTTAAGCTAAATAAGCAAAATTTGTGAAAATGGTTGAAATTGGTTAGTTCCTAAGGGTACCTTCCTTGGACCTATATTAACTTTTTACATTATTTTGTAACATTACATTATTTGTAACATTACATTATTTGTAACATTACATTATACATTTTACATTATTTTGTGCTTACAAAAGTTGGCCGATCTTAACAAAATTTGGTCAAAAGGCTAGGCAATTAGAGAAAAAGTTTTGCACTGAAAGCAGTAGAAATTGATGATAACTTAGGGGTACCTACCTGGGACCTATATTAAATTTTTATACGATTTTGTATGGGGGGTACATACAAAAGTAGCCCGATCCTATCAAAACTCAGTGAGAATGCTAGACAAGAAGAGTTATAGATGTATACTGAAAATGATAGAAATTGGAAAAACCTTAAGGGTACCACTTTTGCACCTATATTATTTGTTTTTTAAAAATCCAATTTAAGACACATTTAATGTTATTTATAATAGCAAAATAAATATGGTAACTTTTTTTTATCACTCATATCACTACTGACTTTCATCACTATAACTTCTTCGTGAGACTCACTACAAAATTAAAGAATCCTTTTTTTTTTGTAATTCCCTTTTGAACTTTGCTAAATTATTTTTCTATGCAAACATTATTAGTTTTCACAAAAAGTCACTTTATTAAACCTGGATAACTTTCTTGTTTTTAAAAAGGTGCAGATAAAATTTTGGAAATAAAAAGTTAATATTTTAAATCAAATTACGAAAAAGTTTCGCTAAAATCGAAGAATTTTTTTTTGTGATTCAATATTGAAATTTGATAAATTTTTAATATTTTTCTGTGCAAAATTTACATATTTTGTAAAAAATCACTTTTTAAATTTGCAAATCTTTCTTGTTTATAAAAAAGTGCAAATAATATTTTGAAAATAAAAAAAAAATACACACTTTAATCTTTTATATCTTTTTTTTTTTTTGTTATAGCTTAAAAACAAAACTACAACATGTTTTTCTATTTTTGTACCATTTCGATGCATTGTGCGCTTAACAAATAAATAACTTTCGAAATAATCTCATCGAAATCAATATTACTTGCAAGCTCGTTTCCAATGGATAAAATAGCAAGATCGGAAACTCTTGCCTCTCCCTTGGAAGACCTTGAATAAGTTTTAATTAATTTTAGCTTTGAAAACGTTTCCACAATGTTTTCTCCTCATTGTTTCGACTTGCAAGCAGAATTTTAAATTTTAAAACAGCTATTAAAAAATTGAGACACACATTTTTAACGTTATGTATTTTTTCACTTTTTCTGATTGTTTGAGGAATAAAAAAAAATTGTAATGGTGTCACCCCTAAAATGGTGGTACCCGGGGCGGACCGCCCCCTCCGCCCCCCCCCGCCCCCCCCTAGGAACGCCTCTGTCTCTCTTTGAATTTAACACCATTTTTCTTTTTATTCCAATGTCGGTTTTATCATCAAACAAGTAAAGAAAGTCTAAAGTCGGTCTAGGCCGACTATGAAATACCCTAAACCCACTTTTCAAAAATAAAAAAATTTTTATTGTAAATGGGCGTCTCCGTGGGCGGATGAAGCCTATATTTTAATTGCATTTAAATGGTGATGAAAAATTTACACATACCAAGTTTTATTCCTGTAGCTCACAGTTAATGCCTCTATTGTGCTTTCGCTATTACCCCTTTTACATTAGTCAAGAATTGAAGTCAATTTTCTGAGCTTGTAGGCCAATTCTCCGCAAATAGGAAGCGACGAAAGAGGAAAAAGTTGACGGTACACAGTCAAGTGAACTGGCAAGTTTTTCGAACTCGAAAAATTGCTTCCATTTCTTGACTAGTGTAAAAGGGGACTATGGGAGGTGGGCGTGTTCAGTGACGTATTACTCCCAATTTTTGAACACACCTTAGTTTTGGTATAAAATACATACATACCAAATTTAATTTCTCTATGACTAACATAACCTTATTTATTGAGTTTTAAACTTTTGGGTTGTATGGGAGGTAGGCGTGTCCGTTTGCGGATGACGTCCATTTTTCAAAACCATCTTTGTTTTGTCATAAAAAACATTCGTGCCAAATTTTAGCTCTGTAGGTTAAACAGAGGCTTATTTATTGCGTTTTCAATTTTTGGGTTGTATGGGAGGTGGGCATGTCCGTGAACGGATGATGTCCATTTTTCAAAACCATGTTTGTTTTGTTATAAAACACATACATACCAAATTTTATTGTTGTAGGTTATTTATGAGCTGAGTTATGCAGTTTTCAATTTTTGCGTTGTATTGGAGGTAGGCGTGTCCGTAGGCGGATTCCAAACATATTCAATAGTGCAGATCCTTGGGTCCATGTGACTATGTGTACCAAGTTTCATTCAATTATCTCAACTCCTTCTTCTTATCCTGTGTATACGGACACCACACAGACGGACAGACGGACGGACGGACGGATGGACATGGAAAGCTCGACTCACTTGGTAGCGCTGATCAAGAATATATATACTTTTCTATACCGGACTCGCTTCGTTCTATGTGTTACAAACGTTTGCATAAAAGTTAATATACCCTGACCTTTCAGGTTTAGGGTATAAAAACGCTAAAGCAATATTAGCTTCGTTGAAGTACCATAAATGCTGCCGTAATTTACTTTGAACCTCTTCTCCAATGGTGCAATCTATTTTTTTGAAATCTTCAAGGTCTTTTAATAATTTAAAGCCATTCATCGGAGCTTTGGTGCAACTGGACACAGAAATAAATACTTCAAATAGACTGTAATTTGAGTCTTGCACTGCAAAAATATATAAAAACTAGTAAGGTATATCTTCGACTTGGCCGAAGTTAAAATACCCCCACGGCTGATTCGGAAGTGTAAAACAATCTAAAATTGTAGCTTTTCTTGTATGAGATTTTAAAAGATTTTAGTATTTTTATGACGTCTAAAATACAAACAAATCAAATTGTTTTCCTGATAATCCTTTTTATAAAGTTTTCAATTTTGGGGTTACATGGGAGGTTGGCGTGTTTGTGGCTGTTTTAGTTTTGTAGCTTAAATATTAGGCTTTTTTAAGTATTTTCACTATAGTGGGTTCCATGGGAAGTGGGTGTTTCCGTAGTCAGATGACGCCCACTTTTTTCCACGATTTAGTTCTGATATAAAATAAACGTTTCCAATTTTTGGTCTGTAGCTTAAATTTAAGCCTATTTACAGAGTTTTCAATTTTTAGGTTGTATGGGAGGTGGGCGTGTTCGTGAATGGATGACGCCCATTTTTCTAACACACCTCAGTTTTGATATAGAATACATAAATACCGACCATTTCAGTTATGTAGCTTAAATATTAGCCTCTTTATAGAGTTTTCATTATTGGGGTTGTATGGGAGGTAGGCGTGGTTTTCATCCGCTCTAGCCCATTCTTGAACTTGATCTTCGCTTTTTAGAATAAAGCTTAAATATGAAGTTTCATTACGAAAGCTCGAAAATTACGGTTGTAATCGTGTCGACCTACAGACAGACGGACATGGCTTAATAAACTCAGGTGGTGATGCTGATCAAGAATATGTACTTTTCTATACCTACCACGCCTCCTTATGGGCGTTACACACGTTGTGACAAAATTAATATACCCCTTACGCAGTACGCGTGGGGTTATAATGATATAAGTAACATTACTTAATTGTGTTAATTTAATTTCTTTCATACTTTAACTATGTTCAAATTACATTTTTTTTAAGATTCCTTTGTTAACTTAATGTTTTTGTACAAAACTGCTAACAGTTCAAATTTGTTGATATTTTAATTCGTTAGTTTTTATTAATAATAAAATATAGATTGAAAAAGTTTGTTAAGTAATTTTTTATTTAGGTTTTTTAACTTAACAACTTTTTAATGCCTATAAATACGAACAATAAGTAAAAAAATGTTTATATTACTTGAAGACCAATTCAATAGCTATTCACAAAAAATTTAATATTGCATTTATGTTGGAGCATCAATGAGAGCATTTTAAAACAAAAGTTGTCTTAAATTTTTTCGAAAAATTTTAATTTGAGCTTAAAAAAACCCAAACCGGATTCGTAAAAAGGAAAACTTATTACAAAAACATCTTTGTTGATGACTTTTAAATGAAAAGTTGAATAATCACCTTTCACTTCATACTGATATTTTAAAAGATACAAAGCAATTATGTTATTAGAGTTTTTTGAGAAATTGTTTGAGTATTCTTTGAGATAAAACTCAAAAGCGACTGACATTTTACCACCTCACTTAGAAAACAAAAAAAAAAAAAAAGTAAAATGCACATTTTAAAAATGGTAAGTAAAATGTTTTTTTAAATACATTCTACGCCATGTAAAAATGAAAATCCTTCCTTTTAAACGTTTTACTATGATGTATAAGCTAAAATGAATATTTTCAAAAACATTCTACGCCATACATATATGAGAACGCATATTTTAAAATACAAAAGTAAAACGAAACGTTTTAGAAACAACAACGAACGTTTTACAATTATAAAGTAGTCTAAAATTAATATTTTTAAAAACATTTCACGCCATACAAAAATAAAAACGCACATTTTAAAATACAAAAGTATAACGAAACTTTTTAAAAACAGCAATGAACGTTTTAACAAGAATTTTATAAAAAATGCATGTTTTTGTCTAGACTTTCTGTCACTATATAAGATTAGTAGTTTTAAATATGTTTTGCTACAGTTACTTTATCGTTGCCAATAGCTCAGTCGAAGTGTACTAGACTGGCATGCAGAGGACGTCGGTTCGCATCCTGACTGTGTATGTATCAAAAGCATTAACTTCATCATTTAAATTCTAATTTTAATTGTTTTATAAACTCATTAGTCTGAAAAAACCCTCGAAATAAGTTCGCGCTTACAATCTTAAAAACAATCTATCAAAACTTATCGAAAATAAATGTGTTTTTAATTAAAACAAATTCTTGCAGGCTTAGTCAGGGATTAACCCTGGACGCTTGAGTATTAAACTCCACCGATAGCAAGCTCGGCTAAACGTGAACTTTTTAAAACGTGCTTAAATTTCATATAGTACTTGCAGGCAATCGAGGCAATTAAAAGCTCTTTTTAAAATTTTTATTTTAAAATATCAAACGAATGTTTTTTAAGCTCGTGAAAATGTTTATTTTAGAAAATCAAACGAACGTTTTAGCAGCTCATTTTAAAATGTTTATTGCAGAAAATCAAACAAACGTTTTAGAAGCTCTCTTCAAAATGTGCGTTTTTAAAATAAAAATAAACGTTAGAGGCGCAAAATCTGGGTCAAACGTTTTCAAAAGTAGCACGTTTCTGCTAGTTTTTAAAAAGGAAGGTTTCTCAGTGTATTGATACGTGGTTTTTTTGCAGATCTTGTTTTTAAGACCCATTCTCTCGGAAAATGCGCGGGGAGCGAAAAAATTTAACACTTTTGCACTTATGGGTGCTCTAATGCACATGTCTAATGCCTTCCAGCATGTCAAAACCAGCCACAAGCGTCGTTTTGACGTAGACGATCAACTACAGCCGAAGAAACGAGCTCATTGTGGCATGCTTACATACGGCGTGAAGGCAAATAAGTGTGGTAACTTCTATTACTTCTGTCGCAAAGTGTTTTGCCCGGATCATTTCCAAAAGTTTAATTTGTGTTGAGAATGCATAAATGAATAATAATAATAAAGATTCGGATTTTTAATTTGAGTTTAAATATTAATTTCTTTAATTATTCTTTGATAGTATCAAATATGACCCCAATAGAGAATTAGGAAAGGACTCATTTGAAACAGGGAAGTAGGATTAAATAAAATAAAAAGAAAGACTTATTTTTGGAGAAATTTATAAAATCTGCAAGAACTCTCTTCGTTCAATGTACCGATTGGCACTTTTCGGATTTATTTTTGCACAGTAGGTGGATCACAGTATAAGTGGATTTTGTTTTCCATTTCCGATAAAGCAAATGACTGCAAAACGCCATTGAATGTCGGCGTAACAAAATTCGAAGACATTTTTAAAAATCAGTTAAAAAAATTGTGACGACATCACTCTAGGTGCGTTGAACATGAAAAATGTACCTCTTTAAGATTTCCTACATATGGTTCTTGTAATTTTTTAATAGTCATACTGTATTATTCAATATAAACACTAAAGAGTTTTAGAGTTTATCATTGCTTACATTTCGCCTATTTTTTATTTAAAATATCGCTCATTTGTTCAAATAACGTCATTACTCAAAAAACGCTTGAATACTGTTCGCGTGAGAAGAGAATATGTTTTTGCTTTCCAATACATTGTGAGTAAATTGAAAACTTTAATAGTATTTTCTGCAAAATGACTTTTTTTGAGTTATGTTATTAGTTTTATTATTAGTTATTTTTTGAAAACTCATGACTTTTTTTGAGTTCTGACGTTATTCGTGCAAATGAGCGATATGTTTACACCGAGCCTCCAAAACGTGTTTTAAGCATTATTCGTGTTTAAGAGCCAAAACACGATATATTTGAAGTGTTTTACCTTACAGATATTAAAACACCTCACAGCGTGTTTTATTATTAAAAACCATTAGAACAATGTAATGTTCAAAAAACCTCATCATGAAAAATGAATGGTGGCAACGCCAAATACATAACTTTTGGGACATGAGCAAAGGAGGAGCAAGATTGGAAGTAAAAATTAAAAAAAAAATGGCAGAAGTTAAAGCAAAAACGCCAATCTAAAACGTGATAAAGGCGGTATAAACTGTCATGTAAACATGGAAAAAAAAGGAAGCAAAAACGTCAATATAAAAACGTGCTAAAGGCGGTGTAAACAGTCGTGTTTTGTAATTAAACACAATAGCTATAAAACGTATTTGAGCTTCGGTGTAAACATAGTATTACTCTTTCATAAATTATTTGTGTGGTGTCACATTTGTTTTGACAAACTCTGTTACCTTCTCTCAAATTTGCCACTATCTACTATGGTTATCACATCATCTAAGTGAGTAGTGTCACTCTCGTCTCACGTCACTTTAATTGTTTCATTCTAGTTGTCTTGTGAAGTAAGAGTTTTATAGTATAGTATGTTTACACCGAACCTCCAAAACGTAGTTTAAGCATTTATCGCGTTTAAGAGCCAAAACATGATATATTTAAAGCAGGCATTCACGTTAAGGTTTATTTTAACGATAACCCAAATATTTTTTTTGTTTCGTTGAAGCGAAATCAAAAACTACCGTTAATTCTAAAAACGAAAAATATTTATTTCGTTTCGGAGTAAAAGATATAAAATTTTTCGTTTTTGTGCCCAATCAATTGTTGAAAAAAAACGTTAATTTCTAAAAAAATTTCGTTTTTTTTTATATCCGAAGAAATTTTTTTTAGCATATAAAAAAATAATGGAAAATTTTCGTAAGAACTGTCGGGTTCATTCTCAAAATGATCAAATCCTTCATTCCAGCATCAGTGCTACCGACAACGATGGCTTGCTTGATGCATATTTGATTTAAATACAGTATTAGATAAAGAATGCATTCCACAAATCTATCTGAAGCGTTTGCATCAATTAGATCTTTTTGTGAAACCACCAGTACCAAAATTAATCTGGCAGAGTTTTCGGAGACCAGAAAGTATTCGCATAATGTGCTGCACCATGAATGAAAAAATTTATTGATAACGACATCCGCATGTTTTACCGCTAGAAATTAATAATAATAAAAATTCTTCTTGAATAGGTACAGTTGGCTCCAATTACGTCATCTTGCGGTAAAACATGCGAATGTCATAATCTATAAATGCTTTCAGTCATGGTGCTGCACAACTTGTCGCAAGATTCTCATGAAACTCCTGCCACTCAAGTGAGAGTTGAGCGAGCATTCTTTTTACTCAAATATATTATTACCTTTACTTCAAATATAGTATTAACGTTACTTCAAATAAATTATTACTGAGCGATTGCCGTTTAAATCTTGCTGATGATCTTAAAGAAAAATTTGTACACCAAGGTAGAAGTTGTTTACAGTTTTTAGTTACTTACATATTCTATTAATATTAATTTATATTAGTTTTGCTAAATTTCTCAATATAATGGCAAAATATATTATGCTAATGATGAAAATACATTTCGACTTCATCATAAAAACGAAACGATTTTCAATAAACTTGAAACGAAATTTTTATTTTGTGATAATTTCGTATTTCAACGAAACGAAATTTGATTTGATAAATTTTTAACGTTATTTAAAAAACGAAATAATTTTGATAATTTATTTTTCGGCCTCAACAAAACAAAAAATTTTGTTGGTTTCGTTGTGCATGTCTGATTTAAAGTGTTTTACCATACAAAAATTAAAAAACCTCACAACGTGTTTAATTATTAAACACCATTAAAGCACTATAAAGGTCTAAACACAAATTAAGGGAAAATGAATGGAAGCAACGCCAAATGCACCATTTTTGGGACATGAGGAAAAGAAAAGTAAGATTGGTAGTAAAAATTAAAGAAATGAGAGAAGTTAAAAAGGCGGTGTAAACAGTAAACCTCTGCACGAGTGCGCTTTAAATGCGCTTGAAGCCACTCGTTTGTGGTGCAAGCCTTTGTTATGTTTTGCTCTCATCAATGATATCAAGCGTGACACTACAGAGAGCACTCGTCACTTGAGCAGAACAAGAACGAACACAAACCGAATCAATGTTATGCACGATTCGACAAAGAATGTGTTATGGTGTTATGCTGTGTTCTTTAGATTTTAGACATTAGCGTTGCTAAGCAAACAATAAAAAAAAAATACCAACAAAGCAGACGTTACGCTTAATATATATATAAATAAACAAATGACGCACAAAAAGGAATGAAAAAGCAAGTAAGCTTCGCCAAGGTTCTGCTGTGTTACATGTGATTGATGCATTTTTCGCTGTTATCGAAGTGTTCTGTTTTTATAAAACGAACAATATACCGTTCTATTAAAGCAAACAGCGAACATGGTTTTGTTTGAAGCCGACGAGTGCTCTGCAGTACTTTTTTTGTTGTCATTAAATGAGTTGAATAAGCTCTGCTTGACTAACAGAGTTCTGTAGGTAGATTCCAGGATTTGCTATCACTATAACTCTAAAAATCGCTAAAATGCTAAAAATCTTGTATTATCCAAAATTTTAGCGATTTCGCTAAAATGCTATTCTGAATTTCACATCGCTTAGCTAAAAACTAGTTGTTTTATCCACCGTAGTGGCGCACAAGTTTTTCAACGAGAGCTGTCAAATTTTCTGTTTGTGTGTATAAGCATTGAGGTTAAAGTAAAATAATAAATTCTTGTGCGATTCAGTGTCGGTAAAACTTATTAAATTAGAAACATTATTAATTATAATAACAGTATGAGTGTCTTATCAACTGTGTCTTACTAAATTCGCGTTCTAAATATTGGACTAAAAAAAATGTTTGCTCTTTCGTTATACGTTTTCTATTGTCGTACCTACATATCTTAAAAAATATTTTTTATGAAATAAAATTAGAAAAAGACAGCGTTACATTGTTGATAATTTAAATTTACCTTGTTTTCATTACTATTTACAGTACTATAAGGTTTTTAAAAATTTTTAGCGGCTAAAATTTCTTGTTGCTTCATTTTTTCATTGCTTAATTTAAGCGACGAAAATAGGAGATGATTTGTGAATCAGAATCGCGCTTGTCGCTAAAATTTGCTAAAACTGACGTAAGCATTTTTTAGCGATCGAGATTTAGCGATAGCAAATCCTGGAATCTACCTACTGTTATGCTCTGAACTCTGCACTGTTGGATCTACTGTTGTGGAAAAAACGAATGCATTCGTGCAGAGGTTTAGTAAAAAGTCGCTTTGTAAAATAAAACACAATAGCTATAAAACGTGTTCATGCATGCACGTTAAAATTTTCTCACCGTCAAACATTTTTAACATAGCTTAAATGTGATATTGGTATGTTTTGCTTTCTTGGCATGGTGGGTTGATTGGTTGAGTGGGGGTATATACTTTATTCGAGTTTTTCTACATTTAGGTCTACGATTATAAAATGCGGATCAGGTAGGTAGACGCCATCAATCCAGGAGCCATCCCAGGAAAACAAGAATGGGGGCGAGTATCATTTTGAAAGCTACAAACAGTGGTTGACCCTCCTAAACATTAACAGCACGGTTGGAAAAAGATAGAGGAACGTAAAAATGATTACTTTAATTTAATACTAATGTTCTGTCCAAGGCCTTTCATAATGTACTACCTTTTTTCAAACGTTAAAATGATATGCAATTTAAAGAAGAGGTACTTAACAGTTTATATTAACTTCAAAGCTTTTACAGTTACTCAAATGTGTTATATAATTTTTATCATATTAGTGCTTTTATATATTTAATTATCTCTCCTATAATACCTAATAACCTATAATACCTACATTTACATATTTTAACGTTTTTTTTAAACTTTTGCTTGTATATTTTTAGATAAAATTTCACTTCATTTGGAATGAGTGATAATCGAGGCACACGAGTATATGTCGGCAATCTTACCGATAAGGTTAAAAAAGAGGATTTAGAAGGAGAGTTTACAAAATATGGAAAACTTAATTCCGTATGGGTTGCATTTAATCCACCAGGATTTGCATTTGTTGAATTCGAAAATCGTGACGATGCTGAAAAAGCTTGTGACATCATGAACGGCTCAGAAATATTGGGTTCCCAACTACGTGTAGAGATTTCTAAGGGTCGTCCTCGACAAGGTCGCCGTGGAGGTGGTGCCCGTGACCTTGGCCGTCGTCAGGTTAGTAGTTTTGGCAGTGCTCGCAGTAGCAGTGGCGGATTTCGGTCATCTCGGGGATCAGGAAGTAGGTACAACCAGGACAGTGGCAGCTATAACGTCGGAAGTCGTCGTGGATTCAGTGGGGGTCGTGATGGAACTGGAAACTTTGACATGAACCGTAGAGATGGATATGGAAGTAGTCGCGATACTGGTCGCTCTTATAATAGTAATTTTGGTGGCGGTGGTCGTAGCGGAGGACACCAAAGCGGAGGACGTTTCAGATCGCGATCACCAGTTGGAAGCCGTCGTTTCTAGAAACATAAGTGTAGAGATGAAAAATCCATACAATTTCTAAATAAATGAGAAAAATTTAATATACGTCTATTTTTACATATAATTTTTATTGTAAAACTTTTTGAAGCACAACGTATAGATTTTATGAAAGAACTTCTCTTTTAAAAAAATTCAACACTCACTTCGGCGGTAATTTAAGTATTAATATTATTATTAAATTCTTATTTGTCTTCAAATTAATCTCCATAAATTTGCATAAATTTTCAATAAGTAACAGGTAGGGCAAAAGTAATCACACTATTGAAACACCCTATAACTTTTGCATGTGGCGCCAAAAGTCAATTCTGTTTTGATATTTGTGAAGTAAAAAAACCATGAATAGCCATAAAAAATGAAATGCCATAAATCGCTATGAACCAAGAAACGAGCCCGTATGCTCATCAACTCCGACGGACGTTATCATTTTCTCAACATGATGAGATAAATTCTTAAGAATTTCATTAACAAATTTCACAAGCAGAACCACACTTTTCATTACTTCACAAGCAGAACAAAACTTTTTTGCAATAAGTGAGCGTACTCAAATTTATTCTAATCTAAATAATCAGGAAAGTTCTGCAATTCGATCGAAATTGCATCGATATCGAAATAACAAAACGTGTCGAATTAGAAAAAATGTTCTGCAAATCGTTCGTTTTGCAAGCATAAAATCGATTTCGAATTTATGTTCGAACCAGCTGCTTTTTGTGTTTTAAGTTGAACGAGCTCGTTTATGTTAGAACCATATGTCAATAAAGTAGGGAATGGATTAAGCAGCAAATTTTTTTATAAAAAATAATTCTAGTGAAAGAATAAAAAAATACTAGTACAAGGTACGATTTTTGATATGTCAAGTTATTACTTTACAGCAGTGATGCACAGCGTTGGCAGAGCTTCCAACACAAGCGCAACATTTTTGTCTAAGTATGTGTGTACAAGACAAAAATTCAACATAACAAGTTGCGCATAAGATGATTACTGCGTGAAGATCAAACGCAAACTGATTCAATGCTAGCGTCGCAGAAGTTCGGCAGCTTCGCACACACGACTTGTTTTTAATTATTTTTTCATTTCATTAAGAGCAAGGCTCGAAATCGTATCCGCTCAAAGTATGATATGAATAAAGGTGGGCCTTGACTGTTAAAAGATTCTATGCCATGATGCTACAACTTGCAATCCTTGCTTTCCCTCCTCCCCCTTCGTTAGTCCTTTTCCAAGTTGTGATGCTTCACCCGCAAACTCGCAACCAATGGTATGACCAGGAGTGTCGCGACGCGACACCATCAAAATACGGCGCATATAAAAAGACGCTGCAGTCAGCTGCAAAGCAAGCCTTGCACGAAAACTACCTCGATTAGAGGAAGGAAGAGAGATGCCTTTTCAGACGTAAAAAAAGAGTACAAGAATGCTCGAAAATTCCACCAGCAGGTTAAGCGTCTAACCCAAGGTTTCAAGCCCGGAGCATCCACTTGTAGAGATGAGAATGGTGATCTGGTAACAGATGCGCAGTGCGCATTAAGATTATGGAGACAGCATTTTTCCAATCTGCTTGCAGGCGAAGGAAGAATTGTTGAATTTTTTGTTAACCTCCAAGTTAACTTTTTAAAATATATTTGCCAAATAAGTTTATATATTTTTCAGAATTGTCTGCTTCATTAAAAAATTTTAAAATTAGCCCTTTACAAAACCATTAACCCTTAGTTTCCCCTTAAATCACATAGTTTCTTAATGTGTTTAGAATTTTTTTTTTTAAGCAAATTTTATTTGTGTTTTCAAATAATAAATCAATGAATTACATTAAATGATTGAATATTTTATAAAATAAAAAGAAAATTAATAATACTTTAAATACTTCATTTGTAATTATTTTTATACCCCTACGCGTACTGCGTAAGGGGTATATTAATTTTGTCACGACGTGTGTAACACCCAAAAGGAGGCGTGGTAGGTATAGAAAAGTATATATATTCTTGATCAGCATCACCACATGAGTTGATTTAGCCATGTCCGTCTGTCTGTCTGTCTTTGGACACGATTACAGCCGTAATTTTCAATCTATCGTAATGAAATTCGATATTTCAGCTTTTTTAAAAAAACTAAGATCAAGTTCGAGAATGGGCTAGAGCGGATGAAAACCACGCCTACCTGCCATACAACCCCAAAATTGAAAACTCTATAAAGAGGCTAATATTAAAGTTACAAGACGGAAACTCGGTATTAGTGTTTAATGTCAAAACTGAGGTGTGTTAGAAAAATGGGCGTCATCCATCCACTAACACGCCCACCTCCCATATAACCCTAAAATTGAAAACCCTATAAAGAGACTTATATTAAAGGTACAAAACGGAAACTCGGTATTCGTGTATTCTATGTCAAAATTGAGGAGTGTTAGAAAAATGGGCGTCATACACAAACTAACACGCCCACCTCCCATACAACCCCAAAATTTAAAACTTCATAAATAGGCTTATATATAAGCTGCAGGAAAACAATTTGATATGTATGTATTTTAGACACTTAAAAATAATAAAGCCGTGGGGGTATTTTAACTTCGGCCAAGTCGAAGATATACCTTACTAGTTTAAATTAGTTATGTGAATACAATGTATTTGCAATTATGTATCACAACTGTCGATTTCATTATCTAAGTTCACGTTGCCTTCTACAAAATCTTCATAAATATGAACGTCATTATCTTCTGCGTCGTTAGATTTATCTTAATTTATGTTAGGTTGTGCATTAGGATAACATTTCAGCATTTCTATTACTTCGGTCGGTAAAGCATAGTACTCTGGTCGGCTTCACATGAAATTCCACTCAAATCTATACAAAAATGACAGCTGTGAAACAACCGTGAACATTTCACAACTTTTTCGTCGAAAGCTGTACTATGCTTCGCTGCGGAAAATCTAGTACTATATTCCGCAACATGCATCTAGCAACATTGTTTTCACGGCAATTTAATTGAACCGACCATTTATTTTGCCGTGAAAAGTGACTTGCCATTGTTTAGGCGGCAACCCTAAACACCATAACTATTAATAGTAGATTGATGCTCATAAGAAAAGGTAAAAGATCAACTGCATACTTACCGACTCGTTCGAGTATCGATTCTCGATAACCGAACGAGCGCCTCGGAGGGGTCTTCGGCTCCTTTAATGGCGACCTTATTCTTGAAGTTTTTCCTGAACAATCCACAAGTAAATTGAGCAAAATCCTTATTATTTTTTTTCTCTTGAAGAGTAATCTGCCAACATCTGAGCCATCCCAAATTATTTTGATATACACTCATATCCATGTCATGGTGTTATTTTTTATTGTGTTCTGCATTTGCGAGCAAATTATTATTCACGTATTGAATAAAATTTCCCGGAAATTTTAGGCCTGATTCCAAGCAACTTCATTGCAGCACTAATTGCAGCAAAAGACTTTGCCAGCGACAACAAATTATTCGGAACAACCACCCCAACCTGTTCATGGTCCTAACGATCCGTCAAGGAGTCAGCCTGCAGAGAACAACAAGCTGCAAAAATAAACCAAAGAACAATCCAAAAGCAACACCAGATAAAAAAAGGTGAGTTGATATGTTTATTATCATAAAAATCATTATTTGCCTGTGACCATAAGTGTGAGAAAATTTTAACATATAACTTAAATAAAGTGTGTAAAAGTGCGCGGTTTGTTTGGTGCGAAAATTATAGAAAAAAAAAAAAGAAAAAAAAACTAATAATAAAGAATCTTTTTCATAAGCTAAAAAATATAAAACATTAATAAAACAAAAAAAACGAAAGCGCACAATTTTTTTTAACAAAAGCGCACTAACACACACTTACACACGAACAAAAACAACCCCTTGCTAAAATTAAATAAGCAAGAATTTCAGTTTACAAAAAAAATAAAGTGTCCGTCCGCGCATTCTGCACTTTTTGCAGAGGTTTTTTCTCGCTTTAGCATCAGCTTTTTCTACTTATTAGAAAACTGGTGGAATATTTTTATTTATTTTAATTAAAATAATTGATATACAGTGTGCTTGTATTAATTTAATTTTTAGCACTAAATTTGTGCATTAAAATACAAACACACGGTATTTTGAATAATTTTATTATTATTGATATTTTTAATTGAATATTATCATAACACATCACAATACATTCATTGTATTTTTGCCGACGGCTTTTTCGAGCTCTTTTGCTTCACACGCGTGTGCCACACAATTGTCCGTCCGCACGGTGCTTAAAGTAAATTTTCAATAAGAGCAAGAATTTTCTACATATTAGAAAACTTGCCTATTGATATTTTTGCTTTAATCGCGTTTTTATTTAATCGCGTTTAAAAAAAAAAAAAAAAAAAATAAAATACAAACCAAAACAAATTGTCCGTCGGTAAGTGCTGCTGAGAAAAAAAAAAAAAACTGGTCATTTTTTTTGCTAGTTTTTATTTTCTCATTTGTGCAGCAAAAAATACACACACACACACACACGCGCGTTTTATGAGGCAATCCGATTGCTTCATATATAATTAAATACCTCGCGCAAATTTTTAAATTAATTAAGTGTTTACAAGAAACTAAACTAAAAAAAAAAAAAAAAACAACAAAAACAAGAAGAAAGAACCTGAACGTAAACAACGCGACAGGTTAGCAGCGAACTTGAAGACGACGGAGCAGCTGGAAACAAGATTCGAAGACAAGTTCGAAAAAGAGTTGCCACTTCGACAAAAAAATATTTATTTTTATCGCACGTATTGCGATTGTCGTTTTTGGCACTCTTTGGATAGATTTAACAAAATATTGTTAAATTCGGACATTTTTAATCCCAAGTCAAGGAGGTAACGCCAAAAGCACCAATTTTCAAGGATTTTTCGCGCTTTCTGTGGGATTTTTTAAAAATTTTTTATTTTTGTTATTTTTAAAGAAAAAATTGTTCACTCTTAAAATAAAATTCGTATTTGAGAGTAAAATTAATATAAGCTTTGGTAATAAAATTTTATATATATTATTTATTGAAAATAAAAGCGACTTTTTCTCATAACAAAAAGAAATAAAATTTTGTTTTTTGTTTGTCCACTTATTTATTTGCTGTGAGGTTCCTAAACAAAACAAAGATATAAAAAAAAAAATATTTTTACATATCAAAAAATTTTTTGTGTTTAAAATTTTTAAGATTTTTTTTTTCAAATAAAAGAAAAATAATTTTTTGCTGATTACAATAGTTTTCTACAAATTAGAAAAATTTTGTGCCGAATTATTTTTGAAAATTCGTGCAGTTTCTACATATTAGAAACAAAATTAAAAACTATTAAAAACATTTATTATTATCGATTTTATTGGCATTTAAGCAAATTTTTAGCTCACGCTAACCTTTTAGTAAAAAATTTCTACGTATTAGAAAACATTTTTTGCTATTTTTACTGGTTGTTTTCCACTTCTCAGCGCCAACCAACATTTTTAAAACAGCAATGGCGAAACTAACATCGTTTATGAGAAATGCTGATACCATTTTTGATATGGAGAGAGACTTCAATGATATTCCTCACAAAGAGCATACCATTTTCGCTCTTAGAATTCAAGAGGATGAGTTGGAGTCTCAATGGACTAGCCTAAAGATTTCATATGACGCTTGTTTGCTGAAATTAGTGGCAGCGAGTGGTGACGATGATGAAAACGTCACCCTAGTCAAAGTCAAATATCGCACATGTTATAAAACATATGTTTGTTGTCTAGCTAAGATTAACGAACTGAGCGATAAGCTGTCCATGGCGAAGAAAAATAATGAAGTGGATATTTCAAGCTTTGAGGTGCCGATGTCTAGCCATAATATTAACTTGCCGCCGTGTGACACCGAGATATTTCACGGGGATTATTTAACATGGCCGTCCTTCCGGGATATGTTTTCGGCTATTTATATTTCTAATAGTCGGTTAACACCGGTCGAAAAACTTTTCCACCTCAATCAGAAAACCCGCGGAGAGGCCAAAGAGATTGTACAAAAATCTCCCCTCACGCACGAAGGTTTTGCAACAGCATGGGAAAACTTAAAGGATCGCTACGAAAATAAGCGAATTTTGGTGAAAAGCCAATTGAAGGTTTTATTTAACATACCAGCTGTAGCGAATGAGTCTGGAAGTGGCATCAAAAAATTACAGAGAGATATAAATAATTGTATATCGGCTCTCACTATACACAAAGTAGACATTAGCAACTGGGATGCTATTTTTACATATTTGTGTTCAACAAAATTGCCAGAAACAACGCTCTCCTTATGGGAGCAATCAATCGAGAACAAGGCAGAAATCCCCAAATGGGCTGACCTTGACAAGTTTCTTACAAGTCGTTTTCAGACTTTAGAAACAGTGTGTGACTTCAGAGGCGCGGTACCAAAAGTACAAAAACCGAGCGCACCTTCACCAAATGTGAAGAAAGTCAATACATGCCAGGTTAAAGTGACGAATAACAATTGCAAGCTGTGTAAAAACCAGCAACATGCATTGAAGTTCTGTCCGAAGTTTTTGGCAATGAACGTGAATGACAGATCATAGGCGGCAAGACGCTTGCATTGTTGTTTCAACTGCAAAAGTGGCTACAACTGCTCCACATGTGGGCAACGACATCATTCGTTGCTCCACAGAAATTTTAGAGGAGAAAGTGGCAATTCAAATGCGGGAGGTACAAGCACGGCTACTATACAGTCCACTACCGAAGTCGCAGCGCCATCGCAATCATCTGCAAGCGCTCGCGGTAATTATCAAGCGTGCTTTGCCTCAACCAGCAAAGGAATCTTGCTGGGTACCGCAATGATTAATATCTGCCACCGAGGATCTTGTTTCACAGCCAGAGCACTTATTGATTCTGGCTCAGAGGGCTCTTTTATTTCTGAGAGGTTGCAGCGACTTATTCAGCTGCCTACTCAACGCGTGTCCGCTCAAGTCTCTGGACTTAATAATGTAGTTTCGGCTAGAGTACAAAAAGCTTGCACTTTAGTCATAGGATCACCTATTGATCCTACCATTCGCCTTACTACAAACGCGCTCATTCTATCGAAAATCACCGGGAATCTTCCTACTTGCTAAGTGGATCCTTTGTTGCAGCAAGCTTTTCCAGAGCTTGTTCTTGCTGACAAACGTTTTTACTGCAGCGACCAAGTCGATGTGCTTTTAGGTGGTGATTTATATCCACAAATACTTCTTGATGGTATCCGTCGAAATGTTCTTGGGTCACTTATTGCTCAAGAAACTATTTTCGGCTGGATTTTAACCGGCTCCGCTCCAACCATGTCTCAAAATTCTCCCTCCTCTTCTGTCGTGACGTATTTTAGTGAAGTTTCACTTGATCGGCAGTTAGCTTCGTTTTGGGAACTTGAGGAGGTAACGCAAAAGGTTGTGCATAGTCTCACAGACAAATTTTGTGAAGATTATTATGTTCAAACGACAGAGCGTAATCCTGATGGGCGATATGTGGTGAGTTTGCCTTTTAAGGAAAACTTTCCCCAGACAACCCGACTAGGAGATTCACGCTACATTGCAGTTCGTCAGTTTCTTCGCAACGAGGTGAGGCTTACTAAAAATTTGGCCTCCAAGAAGGAATATGATGGAGTCTTAGCAGAATATTTGGAGCTCGGCCACATGAGTGAAGTGACAGCAAGTGTTACTCAGAGACCGTCTCAGAGTTACTACCTTCCTCATCACGCCGTCATGAAGCCTGATAGCACGACTACAAAGGTTCGCGTGGTTTTCAATGCCTCAAGCCCTACATCAAATGGCGTTAGCCTTAATGATGTTCTGCATGCGGGGCCAGTTTTGCAAAGTGATTTGACTTTGCTTATACTGAAGTGGCGGTTCTTCCGGTATGTTTTCAATGGCGACATTGAAAAGATGTATCGCCAAATACTGGTAAAGAAAGAGCACCAACAATTCCAGCGCATAATCTTCCGCGCGTCATCAGAAAATGAACTCCAAGATTTTCAGCTCAACACTGTAACTTTTGGCGTCAACTGTGCTCCGTTTTTAGCACTTCGGACCCTTTTACAGTTGGCTGATGATGTCGAGCCTAGTTTACCGCTAGCGTCAAAAATTTTGCGTAACCATATGTACGTAGATGACGCACTGGCGGGAGGTCATGACGTCAAGTCAGCAGTTCAAGCTCGAATTGAACTTGAAAAAGCTGCGGAATCAGCAGGTTTTGTCCTGCGCAAATGGACGTCCAACTCTGATGATGTACTTCAAGGAATTCCCAAAGCTCATTGGTTACGCGATGATTTTCTGCAGTTGGAAGATACGAGCAACGTTAAGACGTTAGGCATTCCATGGAACGCTCGGTCCGACCATTTTTATTTTCATGCGCGACCGCTAGATCAAGAGGGTAGCTTCTCTAAAAGGGAAGTGCTGTCTGCGATAGCAAAACTTTTTGATCCTGCGGGATGGTTGGCTCCGGTCGTGGTCATCGCCAAAATTCTAATGCAGCAAGTTTGGCTAGATGGCATCGGATGGGATGATCAGTTGATCCCTGCTACCTTGCAACGTTGGCAGTCGTTTCTTCAAAATTACTCCCACATCAGCAGCGTGCGAATTCCTCGTTGGGTTAATTTCTCGCCTAAAGGCGATGTGCAGTTCCACGGATTTTGTGATGCCTCTGAGAAGGCATATGGAGCCGCAGTTTACATTCGCGCCTGGACCACTTTTGTCGCCAACCGAGTCGCAAAAATCAGCGATAAAGTGGGAATCAAGAACTGGAGTCATGTGGATTCGGAAGATAATCCAGCGGATCTGCCCAGCAGAGGAGTGGAGCCGCAACATTTAAAGGAAAGTTCGCTGTGGTGGCATGGACCTGGATGGCTGCTACAGGAGACCAGCGCGTGGCCAAATCGAGGCGACGAGTATGAAACAACGATGGAAGCAAAATCTATAAAAGCTCATATCGCTTGTTCGCAAAATATCGATATCTTAGAGCGTTTTTCTTCATTGCCTCGAGCCTTGCGAGTTCTCTCGTACATATTACGATTTTTCTACAGAACTCACCGGGCTCATAAAAGTAGTTTCTGTCATCGAGCTGTTGAAATATCACAGCAAGAGATTAAAGAAGTCACTAGAAGACTCGTTATTGCGAGCCAAAAAATGGGATACCTATCTGAGTATACCCATCTATCAAATAAAACTTTGATCGACTCGAAGACCTCGATTCTAAATTTAAATCCTTTTTTAGACAGCCATAAGGTGCTTAGAGTTGGCGGACGTTTGTTGGAGACAGAACACATCTCTTATGATGAGCGTCATCCGGTAATTTTACCGTACGACTGTCAATTCTCTAAGTTACTCGTGAAGTTCACCCATGAAATTTCCATTCATGGTGGGAACCAGCTTGTGTTGCGACTTATTCGGATGCAATACTGGATTCCCAGAGTAAAAAATATGATAAAATCGATAATTCACAATTGTAAAGTCTGTGTTATCGACCGCAAACGGTTACAGACCCAAATGATGGCATCACTACCTCCAGAGCGAACAAAATTATCTCGCCCGTTCGCGTCTACTGGAGTGGATTTTACAGGGCCATACGACATTAAAAATTATACGGGACGAGCGTGTCTCATAACTAAAGGCTATATATGTGTGTTTGTCTGCTTCGCTACGAAAGCTATTCATTTAGAAGCTACCAGTGATCTCAGCACTGTCACTTTTCTGGCAGCGTTTTCGAGATTCGTTTCACGCAGAGGATGTCCTGAAAAAATGTATTCGGACAACGGAACCAACTTCACGCCCTTTAAGTCCAATGTCGTCCGATCCAAATGATCTAGCGCCTTTAACTCCAGCGCATTTCTTAGTAGGGGGGCCTTTGCTTGCTCCGATTGAACCGGACATTGCTGAAAGTCCAATATCAATAATCAATCGTTGGCAAAAGTTAAAGGCATTGAACCAAAGGTTCTGCCAAATGTGGAAAAATTATTATTTAAAGGAACTTCACAAGCGTTATAAGTGGAAATATCCCCGCGAAGACTTGAAAATTGACGACTTGGTGGTCATAAAAGCGGACAACCTTTCGGCCACTGAGTGGCGATTAGGGAGAGTGGTTAAGTTTTATATAGGCTCTGACAATCGTGTCCGAGTCGCCGACCTGCGCACTGAACGCGGTATTATTACTCGGCCTGTGGTAAAATTGATTATTTTGCCACCACCTCCGTAAATTGATGTCTTCGTCCAACAACGTCGTAGCTAGATGTCTTCGTCCAACAACGTCGAAGCTAGATGTCTTCGTCCGTCTTATTTGTGTGTGTGTGTTTGCGGTTCAGCGGGAATTAACCTATTTAATTTCTTTTTATTTTTTCTAGCAATAATGTCGAGTGTCGGAAAAACGCCCGCTGAAGTCGCCTTGAAGTGCCGAGTGTGCTTGGGGCGGCACCCATTACGTTTTTGTAAGGCGTTTGTCGCCGGGAGCGTTGCAGATCGGCTGCGGCTGGTGCTGTTGTTTAAGTTTTGCTCCCGGTGCCTCTCCCCAAACCACAAGACCAGCGAATGCGCCAGTGATGGATGTTGCGGCAAGTGTGATGGGACGCATCACACCATGTTGCACCTCGGCCGGGCTAAAGACGCAGAAAAGCCATCACCGCCCAAGCCGCAAGACACTGCCAGGCCTTGTTTGTCTGAGGCTTCTCGTCAGCGCGGGACGGGCGCCGCGGGGAGTTTTGCAGACCGGCCTAGTTTGCCACAAGTCGCATTGAGCGTTGAGGGGGATCCGGCACCTGAAGAAGAAGATGAAGCGCGATTGGCTCGGTGCATTCGCAACGCCGAAGAGTTGCGTGCCTTTCGACCGAAGTTGACCGACAATGTAACAAGAGCGTCGCATACAACGCGGCGCTCCAGTCGACGGTCTCGTGCATCGCGAGAAGAGCATCGCAATCGAGGTCAAGGACGGACACGACCCATTCACCGCCGCTCAAATAGTGGCGCTCAGCGCCTGCCCTCGCCATCACCGCTGCCAGTTCTGCAGCAGGTGACTTCGCTCCTCCCCACGGCGGTCGTCAAGGTGATCGATCAGGGTCACATGCATCGGGTTCGTGCTCTAATAGACCCGTGTGCCGAGATGTCCATCATCTCCCAGCATCTCGTGCGCCAACTTGGGTTGCCATCAAGGATGGTTGGCTCTCAAGAAGTTTGCTCCCTAACCCTCCGAGCAAACTATGAGTCCAACCAATCGGTGACAGCCCAAGCGAAGGTGTTACGGCATTTTACGCGAGTCACGCCTAGGGAAACTTTAGACACATCTATTAGAGCACAATTTTCGAATTTGATGCTTGCTGATCCAGACTTTCTGGTTTCGTCTCCGGTCGGTATGGTGCTAGGGGTAGACGTCTACCCAAAAATAATAAAACCCGGAATTTTTCCGAGTGGTTTGGGGGGTTCTGACGCAGAATTCCGTCTTTGGTTGGCTGGTGTCGGGCACGGTGGCCCGGTAACGCATAAAACCGTAAATTTACGTACCTAAATTTATTTATTTTAAATTTTTTAAGACATATTTAATAAACATAAAGGTTGTAAATTGAATTAATGACGTTTTTAACAATAAAAATGAATTTATCTCCACTTAATAAGTCACATTTGCGCCGATTTTTATTGAGACATAAATAAATCAACCCTTTTTTACTAGCTTAAGGTATTTTAGAGTTATTTAAATTTATCTTACAGTAGTACTGCAAGGGGGCCGGCATGTTTAGGCGGCAACCCTAAACACCATAACTATTAATAGTAGATTGATGCTCATAAGAAAAGGTAAAAGATCAACTACATACTTACCGACTCGTTCGAGTATCGATTCTCGATAGCCGAACGAGCGCCTCGGAGGGGTCTTCGGCTCCTTTAATGGCGACCTTATTCTTGAAGTTTTTCCTGAACAATCCACAAGTAAATTGAGCAAAATCCTTATTTTTTTTTTCTCTTGAAGAGTAATCTGCCAACATCTGAGCCATCCCAAATTATTTTGATATACACTCATATCCACTTATTGGAATAAGAACAATACAAAAGTAAGTTATAAATAAAACTAATTGTTATTAATATTATATATATTTACCGGTGTTATTTTTTATTGTGTTCTGCTTTTGCGAGCAAATTATTATTCACGTATTGAATAAAATTTGCCCGCAAATTTTAGGCCTGATTCCAAGCAACTTCATTGCAGCACTAATTGCAGCAAAAGACTTTGCCAGCGACAACAAATTATTCGGAACAACCACCCCAACCTGTTCATGGTCCTAACGATCCGTCAAGGAGTCAGCCTGCAGAGAACAACAAGCTACAAAAATAAACCAAAGATCAATCCAAAAGCAACACCAGATAAAAAAGGTGAGTTGATATGTTTATTATCATAAAAATCATTATTTGCATGTGACCATAAGTGTGAGAAAATTTTAACATATAACTAAAATAAAGTGTGTAAAAGTGCGCGGTTTGTTTGGTGCGAAAATTATAGAAAAAAAAAAAAAAAGAAAAAAAAACTAATAATTAAGAATCTTTTTCATAAGCTAAAAAATATAAAACATTAATAAAACAAAAAAAACGAAAGCGCACAATTTTTTTAACAAAAGCGCACTAACACACACTTACACACGAACAAAAACAACCCCTTGCTAAAATTAAATTAGCAAGAATTTCAGTTTACAAAAAAAATAAAGTGTCCGTCCGCACATTCTGCACTTTTTGCAGAGGTTTTTTTCTCGCTTTAGCATCAGCTTTTTCTACTTATTAGAAACTGGTGGAATATTTTTATTTATTTTAATTAAAATAATTGATATACAGTGTGCTTGTATTAATTTAATTTTTAGCACAAAATTTGTGCTGTAGTGGCACAGCACAACAAGCTTACGGTATAATTGAAATTCGGCACAATTTAAAGAATTGCAATTGATAAACTAATTTTCGTTTTGTTTATTTTCTTTCATTCATAACGGCACTGGGTCAAACGATTTGTATTACATAGCGACTGAATGAAAGAAATGAAAAGAACTCTTTAACAAAAAGATGTTGCACAATAGATCAATCTATTGGTTAACTAAAGTTTTATTACTTACATTGGAAAACATGGGAGGAGTTTTGGAAGCAGCAGCAAAATAAAATACTGGTATTTTTGATTTATATAGCAGAGAATAATTTTAATAAAGTTAGTTAATTTTTGGTTAAACAAAAAAGAAACTCTTTTTTTTATTTTCAAAGTACGGCGCACAGTGGGAAAGTTTGTATGGAGAGGCGGAAAAAAATCAATAACTTTGAGCCCCGTTAAGGTATTTCAACAAAATTACGTGAGCATGCCTAGGTGCTGTGTACCCATTGTCGTACCAAAAATTATGATTATCCGCCTACTGCTTCATGCATTAAAACTTATGTTTTTATTTTGAAATTTCAATATATAACGAAGTAAGTGTTTTATGTAAGTATTTGATCCAAGTTTATACGCGAACTGTAGTTATTTATCACAATACTCACAAAATAAAGAGATTTGGTCAACAAATTCATTGGTTTTTCAAATGTTTTGTATTGGCTTCAATGAATTAAAAACCAAAATTTAAATGCAGTAACAGTAACAGTTAAAATTATACAATAGTGAATAGCAATAGTACGAACAACAAACACAATTTACCATCCTATACTCGCGCATTGGTCTCTCAGACCGATAAGTCAATGAGCCTAATGAATAAAAAAATAAGCAATTCCTTACAAGCAATTCCTTATAAGCTTAAGGTATTGCTTAATTAGCACTAGCTTAGCCAAGAAATAACCGGTGTATTCTCGTATGAATAAAGGTTTAAGCTATTGCTGCTTACACACAAAAACAGTTGTGTCTTGCTTGCACGTGTTGTTAAATTTTGTTTCTATGAATCAAATGTACGTTCTTTGTAAACGATAAAACTTCCGAAAATCGTTATTACTGCATTATTTTCGCATATTATTAAAGTTGTTCTGGCTTATATTAAGAAACTGAGCTATTTTCACTTCTGAATGTAGTGAATGACAAATTAAAACTAACTTCAACAAATGCAAGCAAAAATCTAACCATCTCCTTACCTCCTCCAGTAATTAACTTATTCATCTTTTGATCAAACTCCACAAAATTAAGGGTTTTCGTGTTAAGTTTTAATGAATTGTGCTCTATTGCATAGCAATTATGTTGAATAGAAAAAGTGATTGAAATTGAGGTTAGGTTCTTAAAACTAGTTTTTACGACAAAACGGCAGATAGAAGCAGCTAAAAACATATGAGTTGATTTAAATAGATCGTAATTATTATCCAGATATATGTCACCATTTGCCGGAATGAGCCGCACGAAAGATCGGGTCCACATAAGTTATATTTTTTAAAAAAAAAATACAAGAATATTTCTATGTAAAATTCTTAAAACAAAGCAAACATAGGCTTTATATTTTGGAGGATATAACTTAAACAAACATTGTTTTATGAGAAGCCAATAGTAATTTCAATTTTTTAATGCTTGGTTTGGTTAATAATTGACCTTAAAGATATGCATTTTAGTTACTTAAAAAAAAAATGTTTATATTTTTCAAGTTTGATGTCCTTTTTTTATAACAAAATGATCAAATCCTGAGAAAAAAATTTTGGTGCTCTATTCAGTAATATTCCTTGTTTGCAAATCTTAAAGAAAAATTATCATTTTCGTATGTTGAAAAATTATATTTAATGCAACTAATTTCCCACTGTGCGGCGTAAAGCCATTTTTAGATTGTGCCATATAGATCAGCACCTTAGGGACATAAATATTGATTCATTCAAAACACCTCTTCATGGCGATCCTGCGACCTGCGATCCTGCGACCTGCGATCCTGTGACCTACGATCCTGCGACCTGCTATCCTGCCACCTTCAACTCCTGCAACAACAATCCAACGCCAATCTTGCAAAGTTCCTGTCTCACAATCCTTCATTCAGACCAAATTTAAAACGTAGTGAGCAAAGAGCAAGTCATACAAAAATTACAGGCAGCATTAAAAGAAAAAAACAAATTTTAATCATATTGAAAATTAAATAAGACAAATCAATAAAGATATAAAATGAAATTCCAGTACAAGGAGGAACATCCTTTCGAGAAGAGACGCGCTGAAGGCGATAAAATTCGCAGAGAATATCCAGATCGAGTGCCTGTTATTGTAGAGAAGGCATTCAGTCGCTATGTAATACAAATCGTTTGACCCAGTGCCGTTATGAATGAAAGAAAATAAACAAAACGAAAATTAGTTTATCAATTTCAATTCTTTAAATTGTGCCGAATTTCAATTATACCGTAAGCTTGTTGTGCTGTGCCACTACAGTGCATTAAAATACAAACACACTGTATTTTGAATAATTTTATTATTATTGATATTTTTAATTGAATATTATCATAACACATCACAATACATTCATTGTATTTTTGCCGACGGCTTTTTCGAGCTCTTTTGCTTCACACGCGTGTGCCACACAATTGTCCGTCCACACGGTGCTTAAAGTAAATTTTCAATAAGAGCAAGAATTTTCTACATATTAGAAAACTTGCCTATTGATATTTTTGCTTTAATCGCGTTTTTATATAATCGCGTTTGAAAAAAAAAAAAAAATAAAATACAAACCAAAACAAATTGTCCGTCGGTAAGTGCTGCTGAGAAAAAAAAAAAAAAATGGTCTTTTTTTTTGCTAGTTTTTATTTTCTCATTTGTGCAGCAAAAAATACACACACACACACACACGCGCGTTTTATGAGGCAATCCGATTGCTTCATATATAATTAAATACCTCGCGCAAATTTTTAAATTAATTAAGTGTTTACAAGAAACTAAACTAAAAAAAAAAAAAAAAACAACAAAAACAAGAAGAAAGAACCTGAACGTAAACAACGCGACAGGTTAGCAGCGAACTTGAAGACGACGGAGCAGCTGGAAACAAGATTCGAAGACAAGTTCGAAAAAGAGTTGCCACTTCGACAAAAAAATATTTATTTTTATCGCACGTATTGCGATTGTCGTTTTTGGCACTCTTTGGATAGATTTAACAAAATATTGTTAAATTCGGACATTTTTAATCCCAAGTCAAGGAGGTAACGCCAAAAGCACCAATTTTCAAGGATTTTTCGCGCTTTCTGTGGGATTTTTTAAAAATTTTTTATTTTTGTTATTTTTAAAGAAAAAATTGTTCACTCTTAAAATAAAATTCGTATTTGAGAGTAAAATTAATATAAGCTTTGGTAATAAAATTTTTTATATATTATTTATTGAAAATAAAAGCGACTTTTTCTCATAACAAAAAGAAATAAAATTTTGTTTTTTGTTTGTCCACTTATTTATTTGCTGTGAGGTTCCTAAACAAAACAAAGATATAAAAAAAAAAATATTTTTACATATCAAAAAATTTTTTGTGTTTAAAATTTTTAAGATTTTTTTTTTCAAATAAAAGAAAAATAATTTTTTGCTGATTACAATAGTTTTCTACAAATTAGAAAAATTTTGTGCCGAATTATTTTTGAAAATTCGTGCAGTTTCTACATATTAGAAACAAAATTAAAAACTATTAAAAACATTTATTATTATCGATTTTATTGGCATTTAAGCAAATTTTTAGCTCACGCTAACCTTTTAGTAAAAAATTTCTACGTATTAGAAAACATTTTTTGCTATTTTTACTGGTTGTTTTCCACTTCTCAGCGCCAACCAACATTTTTAAAACAGCAATGGCGAAACTAACATCGTTTATGAGAAATGCTGATACCATTTTTGATATGGAGAGAGACTTCAATGATATTCCTCACAAAGAGCATACCATTTTCGCTCTTAGAATTCAAGAGGATGAGTTGGAGTCTCAATGGACTAGCCTAAAGATTTCATATGACGCTTGTTTGCTGAAATTAGTGGCAGCGAGTGGTGACGATGATGAAAACGTCACCCTAGTCAAAGTCAAATATCGCACATGTTATAAAACATATGTTTGTTGTCTAGCTAAGATTAACGAACTGAGCGATAAGCTGTCCATGGCGAAGAAAAATAATGAAGTGGATATTTCAAGCTTTGAGGTGCCGATGTCTAGCCATAATATTAACTTGCCGCCGTGTGACACCGAGATATTTCACGGGGATTATTTAACATGGCCGTCCTTCCGGGATATGTTTTCGGCTATTTATATTTCTAATAGTCGGTTAACACCGGTCGAAAAACTTTTCCACCTCAATCAGAAAACCCGCGGAGAGGCCAAAGAGATTGTACAAAAATCTCCCCTCACGCACGAAGGTTTTGCAACAGCATGGGAAAACTTAAAGGATCGCTACGAAAATAAGCGAATTTTGGTGAAAAGCCAATTGAAGGTTTTATTTAACCTACCAGCTGTAGCGAATGAGTCTGGAAGTGGCATCAAAAAATTACAGAGAGATATAAATAATTGTATATCGGCTCTCACTATACACAAAGTAGACATTAGCAACTGGGATGCTATTTTTACATATTTGTGTTCAACAAAATTGCCAGAAACAACGCTCTCCTTATGGGAGCAATCAATCGAGAACAAGGCAGAAATCCCCAAATGGGCTGACCTTGACAAGTTTCTTACAAGTCGTTTTCAGACTTTAGAAACAGTGTGTGACTTCAGAGGCGCGGTACCAAAAGTACAAAAACCGAGCGCACCTTCACCAAATGTGAAGAAAGTCAATACATGCCAGGTTAAAGTGACGAATAACAATTGCAAGCTGTGTAAAAACCAGCAACATGCATTGAAGTTCTGTCCGAAGTTTTTGGCAATGAACGTGAATGACAGATCATAGGCGGCAAGACGCTTGCATTGTTGTTTCAACTGCAAAAGTGGCTACAACTGCTCCACATGTGGGCAACGACATCATTCGTTGCTCCACAGAAATTTTAGAGGAGAAAGTGGCAATTCAAATGCGGGAGGTACAAGCACGGCTACTATACAGTCCACTACCGAAGTCGCAGCGCCATCGCAATCATCTGCAAGCGCTCGCGGTAATTATCAAGCGTGCTTTGCCTCAACCAGCAAAGGAATCTTGCTGGGTACCGCAATGATTAATATCTGCCACCGAGGATCTTGTTTCACAGCCAGAGCACTTATTGATTCTGGCTCAGAGGGCTCTTTTATTTCTGAGAGGTTGCAGCGACTTATTCAGCTGCCTACTCAACGCGTGTCCGCTCAAGTCTCTGGACTTAATAATGTAGTTTCGGCTAGAGTACAAAAAGCTTGCACTTTAGTCATAGGATCACCTATTGATCCTACCATTCGCCTTACTACAAACGCGCTCATTCTATCGAAAATCACCGGGAATCTTCCTACTTGCTAAGTGGATCCTTTGTTGCAGCAAGCTTTTCCAGAGCTTGTTCTTGCTGACAAACGTTTTTACTGCAGCGACCAAGTCGATGTGCTTTTAGGTGGTGATTTATATCCACAAATACTTCTTGATGGTATCCGTCGAAATGTTCTTGGGTCACTTATTGCTCAAGAAACTATTTTCGGCTGGATTTTAACCGGCTCCGCTCCAACCATGTCTCAAAATTCTCCCTCCTCTTCTGTCGTGACGTATTTTAGTGAAGTTTCACTTGATCGGCAGTTAGCTTCGTTTTGGGAACTTGAGGAGGTAACGCAAAAGGTTGTGCATAGTCTCACAGACAAATTTTGTGAAGATTATTATGTTCAAACGACAGAGCGTAATCCTGATGGGCGATATGTGGTGAGTTTGCCTTTTAAGGAAAACTTTCCCCAGACAACCCGACTAGGAGATTCACGCTACATTGCAGTTCGTCAGTTTCTTCGCAACGAGGTGAGGCTTACTAAAAATTTGGCCTCCAAGAAGGAATATGATGGAGTCTTAGCAGAATATTTGGAGCTCGGCCACATGAGTGAAGTGACAGCAAGTGTTACTCAGAGACCGTCTCAGAGTTACTACCTTCCTCATCACGCCGTCATGAAGCCTGATAGCACGACTACAAAGGTTCGCGTGGTTTTCAATGCCTCAAGCCCTACATCAAATGGCGTTAGCCTTAATGATGTTCTGCATGCGGGGCCAGTTTTGCAAAGTGATTTGACTTTGCTTATACTGAAGTGGCGGTTCTTCCGGTATGTTTTCAATGGCGACATTGAAAAGATGTATCGCCAAATACTGGTAAAGAAAGAGCACCAACAATTCCAGCGCATAATCTTCCGCGCGTCATCAGAAAATGAACTCCAAGATTTTCAGCTCAACACTGTAACTTTTGGCGTCAACTGTGCTCCGTTTTTAGCACTTCGGACCCTTTTACAGTTGGCTGATGATGTCGAGCCTAGTTTACCGCTAGCGTCAAAAATTTTGCGTAACCATATGTACGTAGATGACGCACTGGCGGGAGGTCATGACGTCAAGTCAGCAGTTCAAGCTCGAATTGAACTTGAAAAAGCTGCGGAATCAGCAGGTTTTGTCCTGCGCAAATGGACGTCCAACTCTGATGATGTACTTCAAGGAATTCCCAAAGCTCATTGGTTACGCGATGATTTTCTGCAGTTGGAAGATACGAGCAACGTTAAGACGTTAGGCATTCCATGGAACGCTCGGTCCGACCATTTTTATTTTCATGCGCGACCGCTAGATCAAGAGGGTAGCTTCTCTAAAAGGGAAGTGCTGTCTGCGATAGCAAAACTTTTTGATCCTGCGGGATGGTTGGCTCCGGTCGTGGTCATCGCCAAAATTCTAATGCAGCAAGTTTGGCTAGATGGCATCGGATGGGATGATCAGTTGATCCCTGCTACCTTGCAACGTTGGCAGTCGTTTCTTCAAAATTACTCCCACATCAGCAGCGTGCGAATTCCTCGTTGGGTTAATTTCTCGCCTAAAGGCGATGTGCAGTTCCACGGATTTTGTGATGCCTCTGAGAAGGCATATGGAGCCGCAGTTTACATTCGCGCCTGGACCACTTTTGTCGCCAACCGAGTCGCAAAAATCAGCGATAAAGTGGGAATCAAGAACTGGAGTCATGTGGATTCGGAAGATAATCCAGCGGATCTGCCCAGCAGAGGAGTGGAGCCGCAACATTTAAAGGAAAGTTCGCTGTGGTGGCATGGACCTGGATGGCTGCTACAGGAGACCAGCGCGTGGCCAAATCGAGGCGACGAGTATGAAACAACGATGGAAGCAAAATCTATAAAAGCTCATATCGCTTGTTCGCAAAATATCGATATCTTAGAGCGTTTTTCTTCATTGCCTCGAGCCTTGCGAGTTCTCTCGTACATATTACGATTTTTCTACAGAACTCACCGGGCTCATAAAAGTAGTTTCTGTCATCGAGCTGTTGAAATATCACAGCAAGAGATTAAAGAAGTCACTAGAAGACTCGTTATTGCGAGCCAAAAAATGGGATACCTATCTGAGTATACCCATCTATCAAATAAAACTTTGATCGACTCGAAGACCTCGATTCTAAATTTAAATCCTTTTTTAGACAGCCATAAGGTGCTTAGAGTTGGCGGACGTTTGTTGGAGACAGAACACATCTCTTATGATGAGCGTCATCCGGTAATTTTACCGTACGACTGTCAATTCTCTAAGTTACTCGTGAAGTTCACCCATGAAATTTCCATTCATGGTGGGAACCAGCTTGTGTTGCGACTTATTCGGATGCAATACTGGATTCCCAGAGTAAAAAATATGATAAAATCGATAATTCACAATTGTAAAGTCTGTGTTATCGACCGCAAACGGTTACAGACCCAAATGATGGCATCACTACCTCCAGAGCGAACAAAATTATCTCGCCCGTTCGCGTCTACTGGAGTGGATTTTACAGGGCCATACGACATTAAAAATTATACGGGACGAGCGTGTCTCATAACTAAAGGCTATATATGTGTGTTTGTCTGCTTCGCTACGAAAGCTATTCATTTAGAAGCTACCAGTGATCTCAGCACTGTCACTTTTCTGGCAGCGTTTTCGAGATTCGTTTCACGCAGAGGATGTCCTGAAAAAATGTATTCGGACAACGGAACCAACTTCACGCCCTTTAAGTCCAATGTCGTCCGATCCAAATGATCTAGCGCCTTTAACTCCAGCGCATTTCTTAGTAGGGGGGCCTTTGCTTGCTCCGATTGAACCGGACATTGCTGAAAGTCCAATATCAATAATCAATCGTTGGCAAAAGTTAAAGGCATTGAACCAAAGGTTCTGCCAAATGTGGAAAAATTATTATTTAAAGGAACTTCACAAGCGTTATAAGTGGAAATATCCCCGCGAAGACTTGAAAATTGACGACTTGGTGGTCATAAAAGCGGACAACCTTTCGGCCACTGAGTGGCGATTAGGGAGAGTGGTTAAGTTTTATATAGGCTCTGACAATCGTGTCCGAGTCGCCGACCTGCGCACTGAACGCGGTATTATTACTCGGCCTGTGGTAAAATTGATTATTTTGCCACCACCTCCGTAAATTGATGTCTTCGTCCAACAACGTCGTAGCTAGATGTCTTCGTCCAACAACGTCGAAGCTAGATGTCTTCGTCCGTCTTATTTGTGTGTGTGTGTTTGCGGTTCAGCGGGAATTAACCTATTTAATTTCTTTTTATTTTTTCTAGCAATAATGTCGAGTGTCGGAAAAACGCCCGCTGAAGTCGCCTTGAAGTGCCGAGTGTGCTTGGGGCGGCACCCATTACGTTTTTGTAAGGCGTTTGTCGCCGGGAGCGTTGCAGATCGGCTGCGGCTGGTGCTGTTGTTTAAGTTTTGCTCCCGGTGCCTCTCCCCAAACCACAAGACCAGCGAATGCGCCAGTGATGGATGTTGCGGCAAGTGTGATGGGACGCATCACACCATGTTGCACCTCGGCCGGGCTAAAGACGCAGAAAAGCCATCACCGCCCAAGCCGCAAGACACTGCCAGGCCTTGTTTGTCTGAGGCTTCTCGTCAGCGCGGGACGGGCGCCGCGGGGAGTTTTGCAGACCGGCCTAGTTTGCCACAAGTCGCATTGAGCGTTGAGGGGGATCCGGCACCTGAAGAAGAAGATGAAGCGCGATTGGCTCGGTGCATTCGCAACGCCGAAGAGTTGCGTGCCTTTCGACCGAAGTTGACCGACAATGTAACAAGAGCGTCGCATACAACGCGGCGCTCCAGTCGACGGTCTCGTGCATCGCGAGAAGAGCATCGCAATCGAGGTCAAGGACGGACACGACCCATTCACCGCCGCTCAAATAGTGGCGCTCAGCGCCTGCCCTCGCCATCACCGCTGCCAGTTCTGCAGCAGGTGACTTCGCTCCTCCCCACGGCGGTCGTCAAGGTGATCGATCAGGGTCACATGCATCGGGTTCGTGCTCTAATAGACCCGTGTGCCGAGATGTCCATCATCTCCCAGCATCTCGTGCGCCAACTTGGGTTGCCATCAAGGATGGTTGGCTCTCAAGAAGTTTGCTCCCTAACCCTCCGAGCAAACTATGAGTCCAACCAATCGGTGACAGCCCAAGCGAAGGTGTTACGGCATTTTACGCGAGTCACGCCTAGGGAAACTTTAGACACATCTATTAGAGCACAATTTTCGAATTTGATGCTTGCTGATCCAGACTTTCTGGTTTCGTCTCCGGTCGGTATGGTGCTAGGGGTAGACGTCTACCCAAAAATAATAAAACCCGGAATTTTTCCGAGTGGTTTGGGGGGTTCTGACGCAGAATTCCGTCTTTGGTTGGCTGGTGTCGGGCACGGTGGCCCGGTAACGCATAAAACCGTAAATTTACGTACCTAAATTTATTTATTTTAAATTTTTTAAGACATATTTAATAAACATAAAGGTTGTAAATTGAATTAATGACGTTTTTAACAATAAAAATGAATTTATCTCCACTTAATAAGTCACATTTGCGCCGATTTTTATTGAGACATAAATAAATCAACCCTTTTTTACTAGCTTAAGGTATTTTAGAGTTATTTAAATTTATCTTACAGTAGTACTGCAAGGGGGCCGGCATGTTTAGGCGGCAACCCTAAACACCATAACTATTAATAGTAGATTGATGCTCATAAGAAAAGGTAAAAGATCAACTACATACTTACCGACTCGTTCGAGTATCGATTCTCGATAGCCGAACGAGCGCCTCGGAGGGGTCTTCGGCTCCTTTAATGGCGACCTTATTCTTGAAGTTTTTCCTGAACAATCCACAAGTAAATTGAGCAAAATCCTTATTTTTTTTTTCTCTTGAAGAGTAATCTGCCAACATCTGAGCCATCCCAAATTATTTTGATATACACTCATATCCACTTATTGGAATAAGAACAATACAAAAGTAAGTTATAAATAAAACTAATTGTTATTAATATTATATATATTTACCGGTGTTATTTTTTATTGTGTTCTGCTTTTGCGAGCAAATTATTATTCACGTATTGAATAAAATTTGCCCGCAAATTTTAGGCCTGATTCCAAGCAACTTCATTGCAGCACTAATTGCAGCAAAAGACTTTGCCAGCGACAACAAATTATTCGGAACAACCACCCCAACCTGTTCATGGTCCTAACGATCCGTCAAGGAGTCAGCCTGCAGAGAACAACAAGCTACAAAAATAAACCAAAGATCAATCCAAAAGCAACACCAGATAAAAAAGGTGAGTTGATATGTTTATTATCATAAAAATCATTATTTGCATGTGACCATAAGTGTGAGAAAATTTTAACATATAACTAAAATAAAGTGTGTAAAAGTGCGCGGTTTGTTTGGTGCGAAAATTATAGAAAAAAAAAAAAAAAGAAAAAAAAACTAATAATTAAGAATCTTTTTCATAAGCTAAAAAATATAAAACATTAATAAAACAAAAAAAACGAAAGCGCACAATTTTTTTAACAAAAGCGCACTAACACACACTTACACACGAACAAAAACAACCCCTTGCTAAAATTAAATTAGCAAGAATTTCAGTTTACAAAAAAAATAAAGTGTCCGTCCGCACATTCTGCACTTTTTGCAGAGGTTTTTTTCTCGCTTTAGCATCAGCTTTTTCTACTTATTAGAAACTGGTGGAATATTTTTATTTATTTTAATTAAAATAATTGATATACAGTGTGCTTGTATTAATTTAATTTTTAGCACAAAATTTGTGCTGTAGTGGCACAGCACAACAAGCTTACGGTATAATTGAAATTCGGCACAATTTAAAGAATTGCAATTGATAAACTAATTTTCGTTTTGTTTATTTTCTTTCATTCATAACGGCACTGGGTCAAACGATTTGTATTACATAGCGACTGAATGAAAGAAATGAAAAGAACTCTTTAACAAAAAGATGTTGCACAATAGATCAATCTATTGGTTAACTAAAGTTTTATTACTTACATTGGAAAACATGGGAGGAGTTTTGGAAGCAGCAGCAAAATAAAATACTGGTATTTTTGATTTATATAGCAGAGAATAATTTTAATAAAGTTAGTTAATTTTTGGTTAAACAAAAAAGAAACTCTTTTTTTTATTTTCAAAGTACGGCGCACAGTGGGAAAGTTTGTATGGAGAGGCGGAAAAAAATCAATAACTTTGAGCCCCGTTAAGGTATTTCAACAAAATTACGTGAGCATGCCTAGGTGCTGTGTACCCATTGTCGTACCAAAAATTATGATTATCCGCCTACTGCTTCATGCATTAAAACTTATGTTTTTATTTTGAAATTTCAATATATAACGAAGTAAGTGTTTTATGTAAGTATTTGATCCAAGTTTATACGCGAACTGTAGTTATTTATCACAATACTCACAAAATAAAGAGATTTGGTCAACAAATTCATTGGTTTTTCAAATGTTTTGTATTGGCTTCAATGAATTAAAAACCAAAATTTAAATGCAGTAACAGTAACAGTTAAAATTATACAATAGTGAATAGCAATAGTACGAACAACAAACACAATTTACCATCCTATACTCGCGCATTGGTCTCTCAGACCGATAAGTCAATGAGCCTAATGAATAAAAAAATAAGCAATTCCTTACAAGCAATTCCTTATAAGCTTAAGGTATTGCTTAATTAGCACTAGCTTAGCCAAGAAATAACCGGTGTATTCTCGTATGAATAAAGGTTTAAGCTATTGCTGCTTACACACAAAAACAGTTGTGTCTTGCTTGCACGTGTTGTTAAATTTTGTTTCTATGAATCAAATGTACGTTCTTTGTAAACGATAAAACTTCCGAAAATCGTTATTACTGCATTATTTTCGCATATTATTAAAGTTGTTCTGGCTTATATTAAGAAACTGAGCTATTTTCACTTCTGAATGTAGTGAATGACAAATTAAAACTAACTTCAACAAATGCAAGCAAAAATCTAACCATCTCCTTACCTCCTCCAGTAATTAACTTATTCATCTTTTGATCAAACTCCACAAAATTAAGGGTTTTCGTGTTAAGTTTTAATGAATTGTGCTCTATTGCATAGCAATTATGTTGAATAGAAAAAGTGATTGAAATTGAGGTTAGGTTCTTAAAACTAGTTTTTACGACAAAACGGCAGATAGAAGCAGCTAAAAACATATGAGTTGATTTAAATAGATCGTAATTATTATCCAGATATATGTCACCATTTGCCGGAATGAGCCGCACGAAAGATCGGGTCCACATAAGTTATATTTTTTAAAAAAAAAATACAAGAATATTTCTATGTAAAATTCTTAAAACAAAGCAAACATAGGCTTTATATTTTGGAGGATATAACTTAAACAAACATTGTTTTATGAGAAGCCAATAGTAATTTCAATTTTTTAATGCTTGGTTTGGTTAATAATTGACCTTAAAGATATGCATTTTAGTTACTTAAAAAAAAAATGTTTATATTTTTCAAGTTTGATGTCCTTTTTTTATAACAAAATGATCAAATCCTGAGAAAAAAATTTTGGTGCTCTATTCAGTAATATTCCTTGTTTGCAAATCTTAAAGAAAAATTATCATTTTCGTATGTTGAAAAATTATATTTAATGCAACTAATTTCCCACTGTGCGGCGTAAAGCCATTTTTAGATTGTGCCATATAGATCAGCACCTTAGGGACATAAATATTGATTCATTCAAAACACCTCTTCATGGCGATCCTGCGACCTGCGATCCTGCAACCTGCGATCCTGTGACCTACGATCCTGCGACCTGCTATCCTGCCACCTTCAACTCCTGCAACAACAATCCAACGCCAATCTTGCAAAGTTCCTGTCTCACAATCCTTCATTCAGACCAAATTTAAAACGTAGTGAGCAAAGAGCAAGTCATACAAAAATTACAGGCAGCATTAAAAGAAAAAAACAAATTTTAATCATATTGAAAATTAAATAAGACAAATCAATAAAGATATAAAATGAAATTCCAGTACAAGGAGGAACATCCTTTCGAGAAGAGACGCGCTGAAGGCGATAAAATTCGCAGAGAATATCCAGATCGAGTGCCTGTTATTGTAGAGAAGGCATTCAGTCGCTATGTAATACAAATCGTTTGACCCAGTGCCGTTATGAATGAAAGAAAATAAACAAAACGAAAATTAGTTTATCAATTTCAATTCTTTAAATTGTGCCGAATTTCAATTATACCGTAAGCTTGTTGTGCTGTGCCACTACAGTGCATTAAAATACAAACACACTGTATTTTGAATAATTTTATTATTATTGATATTTTTAATTGAATATTATCATAACACATCACAATACATTCATTGTATTTTTGCCGACGGCTTTTTCGAGCTCTTTTGCTTCACACGCGTGTGCCACACAATTGTCCGTCCACACGGTGCTTAAAGTAAATTTTCAATAAGAGCAAGAATTTTCTACATATTAGAAAACTTGCCTATTGATATTTTTGCTTTAATCGCGTTTTTATATAATCGCGTTTGAAAAAAAAAAAAAAATAAAATACAAACCAAAACAAATTGTCCGTCGGTAAGTGCTGCTGAGAAAAAAAAAAAAAATGGTCTTTTTTTTTGCTAGTTTTTATTTTCTCATTTGTGCAGCAAAAAATACACACACACACACACACGCGCGTTTTATGAGGCAATCCGATTGCTTCATATATAATTAAATACCTCGCGCAAATTTTTAAATTAATTAAGTGTTTACAAGAAACTAAACTAAAAAAAAAAAAAAAAACAACAAAAACAAGAAGAAAGAACCTGAACGTAAACAACGCGACAGGTTAGCAGCGAACTTGAAGACGACGGAGCAGCTGGAAACAAGATTCGAAGACAAGTTCGAAAAAGAGTTGCCACTTCGACAAAAAAATATTTATTTTTATCGCACGTATTGCGATTGTCGTTTTTGGCACTCTTTGGATAGATTTAACAAAATATTGTTAAATTCGGACATTTTTAATCCCAAGTCAAGGAGGTAACGCCAAAAGCACCAATTTTCAAGGATTTTTCGCGCTTTCTGTGGGATTTTTTAAAAATTTTTTATTTTTGTTATTTTTAAAGAAAAAATTGTTCACTCTTAAAATAAAATTCGTATTTGAGAGTAAAATTAATATAAGCTTTGGTAATAAAATTTTTTATATATTATTTATTGAAAATAAAAGCGACTTTTTCTCATAACAAAAAGAAATAAAATTTTGTTTTTTGTTTGTCCACTTATTTATTTGCTGTGAGGTTCCTAAACAAAACAAAGATATAAAAAAAAAAATATTTTTACATATCAAAAAATTTTTTGTGTTTAAAATTTTTAAGATTTTTTTTTTCAAATAAAAGAAAAATAATTTTTTGCTGATTACAATAGTTTTCTACAAATTAGAAAAATTTTGTGCCGAATTATTTTTGAAAATTCGTGCAGTTTCTACATATTAGAAACAAAATTAAAAACTATTAAAAACATTTATTATTATCGATTTTATTGGCATTTAAGCAAATTTTTAGCTCACGCTAACCTTTTAGTAAAAAATTTCTACGTATTAGAAAACATTTTTTGCTATTTTTACTGGTTGTTTTCCACTTCTCAGCGCCAACCAACATTTTTAAAACAGCAATGGCGAAACTAACATCGTTTATGAGAAATGCTGATACCATTTTTGATATGGAGAGAGACTTCAATGATATTCCTCACAAAGAGCATACCATTTTCGCTCTTAGAATTCAAGAGGATGAGTTGAAGTCTCAATGGACTAGCCTAAAGATTTCATATGACGCTTGTTTGCTGAAATTAGTGGCAGCGAGTGGTGACGATGATGAAAACGTCACCCTAGTCAAAGTCAAATATCGCACATGTTATAAAACATATGTTTGTTGTCTAGCTAAGATTAACGAACTGAGCGATAAGCTGTCCATGGCGAAGAAAAATAATGAAGTGGATATTTCAAGCTTTGAGGTGCCGATGTCTGGCCATAATATTAACTTGCCGCCGTGTGACACCGAGATATTTCACGGGGATTATTTAACATGGCCGTCCTTCCGGGATATGTTTTCGGCTATTTATATTTCTAATAGTCGGTTAACACCGGTCGAAAAACTTTTCCACCTCAATCAGAAAACCCGCGGAGAGGCCAAAGAGATTGTACAAAAATCTCCCCTCACGCACCAAGGTTTTGCAACAGCATGGGAAAACTTAAAGGATCGCTACGAAAATAAGCGAATTTTGGTGAATAGCCAATTGAAGGTTTTATTTAACCTACCAGCTGTAGCGAATGAGTCTGGAAGTGGCATCAAAAAATTACAGGGAGATATAAATAATTGTATATCGGCTCTCACTATACACAAAGTAGACATTAGCAACTGGGATGCTATTTTTACATATTTGTGTTCCACAAAATTGCCAGAAACAACGCTCTCCTTATGGGAGCAATCAATCGAGAACAAGGCAGAAATCCCCAAATGGGCTGACCTTGACAAGTTTCTTACAAGTCGTTTTCAGACTTTAGAAACAGTGTGTGACTTCAGAGGCGCGGTACCAAAAGTACAAAAACCGAGCGCACCTTCACCAAATGTGAAGAAAGTCAATACATGCCAGGTTAAAGTGACGAATAACAATTGCAAGCTGTGTAAAAACCAGCAACATGCATTGAAGTTCTGTCCGAAGTTTTTGGCAATGAACGTGAATGACAGATCATAGGCGGCAAGACGCTTGCATTGTTGTTTCAACTGTCTGTCAACCAGTCACGTTTCAAAGAATTGCAAAAGTGGCTACAACTGCTCCACATGTGGGCAACGACATCATTCGTTGCTCCACAGAGATTTTAGAGGAGCAAGTGGCAATTCAAATGCGGGAGGTACAAGCACGGCTACTATACAGTCCACTACCGAAGTCGCAACGCCATCGCAATCATCTGCAAGCGCTCGCGGTAATTATCAAGCGTGCTTTGCCTCAACCAGCAAAGGAATCTTGCTGGGTACCGCAATGATTAATATCTGCCACCGAGGATCTTGTTTCACAGCCAGAGCACTTATTGATTCTGGCTCAGAGGGCTCTTTTATTTCTGAGAGGTTGCAGCGACTTATTCAGCTGCCTACTCAACGCGTGTCCGCTCAAGTCTCTGGACTTAATAATGTAGTTTCGGCTAGAGTACAAAAAGCTTGCACTTTAGTCATAGGATCACCTATTGATCCTACCATTCGCCTTACTACAAACGCGCTCATTCTATCGAAAATCACCGGGAATCTTCCTACTTGCTAAGTGGATCCTTTGTTGCAGCAAGCTTTTCCAGAGCTTGTTCTTGCTGACAAACGTTTTTACTGCAGCGACCAAGTCGATGTGCTTTTAGGTGGTGATTTATATCCACAAATACTTCTTGATGGTATCCGTCGAAATGTTCTTGGGTCACTTATTGCTCAAGAAACTATTTTCGGCTGGATTTTAACCGGCTCCGCTCCAACCATGTCTCAAAATTCTCCCTCCTCTTCTGTCGTGACGTATTTTAGTGAAGTTTCACTTGACCGGCAGTTAGCTTCGTTTTGGGAACTTGAGGAGGTAACGCAAAAGGTTGTGCATAGTCTCACAGACAAATTTTGTGAAGATTATTATGTTCAAACGACAGAGCGTAATCCTGATGGGCGATATGTGGTGAGTTTGCCTTTTAAAGAAAACTTTCCCCAGACAACCCGACTAGGAGATTCACGCTACATTGCAGTTCGTCAGTTTCTTCGCAACGAGGTGAGGCTTACTAAAAATTTGGCCTCCAAGAAGGAATATGATGGAGTCTTAGCAGAATATTTGGAGCTCGGCCACATGAGTGAAGTGACAGCAAGTGTTACTCAGAGACCGTCTCAGAGTTACTACCTTCCTCATCACGCCGTCATGAAGCCTGATAGCACGACTACAAAGGTTCGCGTGGTTTTCAATGCCTCAAGCCCTACATCAAATGGCGTTAGCCTTAATGATGTTCTGCATGCGGGGCCAGTTTTGCAAAGTGATTTGACTTTGCTTATACTGAAGTGGCGGTTCTTCCGGTATGTTTTCAATGGCGACATTAAAAAGATGTATCGCCAAATACTGGTAAAGAAAGAGCACCAACAATTCCAGCGCATAATCTTCCGCGCGTCATCAGAAAATGAACTCCAAGATTTTCAGCTCAACACTGTAACTTTTGGCGTCAACTGTGCTCCGTTTTTAGCACTTCGGACCCTTTTACAGTTGGCTGATGATGTCGAGCCTAGTTTACCGCTAGCGTCAAAAATTTTGCGTAACCATATGTACGTAGATGACGCACTGGCGGGAGGTCATGACGTCAAGTCAGCAGTTCAAGCTCGAATTGAACTTGAAAAAGCTGCGGAATCAGCAGGTTTTGTCCTGCGCAAATGGACGTCCAACTCTGATGATGTACTTCAAGGAATTCCCAAAGCTCATTGGTTACGCGATGATTTTCTGCAGTTGGAAGATACGAGCAACGTTAAGACGTTAGGCATTCCATGGAACGCTCGGTCCGACCATTTTTATTTTCATGCGCGACCGCTAGATCAAGAGGGTAGCTTCTCTAAAAGGGAAGTGCTGTCTGCGATAGCAAAACTTTTTGATCCTGCGGGATGGTTGGCTCCGGTCGTGGTCATCGCCAAAACTCTAATGCAGCAAGTTTGGCTAGATGGCATCGGATGGGATGATCAGTTGATCCCTGCTACCTTGCAACGTTGGCAGTCGTTTCTTCAAAATTACTCCCACATCAGCAGCGTGCGAATTCCTCGTTGGGTTAATTTCTCGCCTAAAGGCGATGTGCAGTTCCACGGATTTTGTGATGCCTCTGAGAAGGCATATGGAGCCGCAGTTTACATTCGCGCCTGGACCACTTTTGTCGCCAACCGAGTCGCAAAAATCAGCGATAAAGTGGGAATCAAGAACTGGAGTCATGTGGATTCGGAAGATAATCCAGCGGATCTGCCCAGCAGAGGAGTGGAGCCGCAACATTTAAAGGAAAGTTCGCTGTGGTGGCATGGACCTGGATGGCTGCTACAGGAGACCAGCGCGTGGCCAAATCGAGGCGACGAGTATGAAACAACGATGGAAGCAAAATCTATAAAAGCTCATATCGCTTGTTCGCAAAATATCGATATCTTAGAGCGTTTTTCTTCATTGCCTCGAGCCTTGCGAGTTCTCTCGTACATATTACGATTTTTCTACAGAACTCACCGGGCTCATAAAAGTAGTTTCTGTCATCGAGCTGTTGAAATATCACAGCAAGAGATTAAAGAAGTCACTAGAAGACTCGTTATTGAGAGCCAAAAAATGGGATACCTATCTGAGTATACCCATCTATCAAAAAAAACTTTGATCGACTCGAAGACCTCGATTCTAAATTTAAATCCTTTTTTAGACAGCCATAAGGTGCTTAGAGTTGGCGGACGTTTGTTGGAGACAGAACACATCTCTTATGATGAGCGTCATCCGGTAATTTTACCGTACGACTGTCAATCCTCTAAGTTACTCGTGAAGTTCACCCATGAAATTTCCATTCATGGTGGGAACCAGCTTGTGTTGCGACTTATTCGGATGCAATACTGGATTCCCAGAGTAAAAAATATGATAAAATCGATAATTCACAACTGTAAAGTCTGTGTTATCGACCGCAAACGGTTACAGACCCAAATGATGGCATCACTACCTCCAGAGCGAACAAAATTATCTCGCCCGTTCGCGTCTACTGGAGTGGATTTTACAGGGCCATACGACATTAAAAATTATACGGGACGAGCGTGTCTCATAACTAAAGGCTATATATGTGTGTTTGTCTGCTTCGCTACGAAAGCTATTCATTTAGAAGCTACCAGTGATCTCAGCACTGTCACTTTTCTGGCAGCGTTTTCGAGATTCGTTTCACGCAGAGGATGTCCTGAAAAAATGTATTCGGACAACGGAACCAACTTCACGCCCTTTAAGTCCAATGTCGTCCGATCCAAATGATCTAGCGCCTTTAACTCCAGCGCATTTCTTAGTAGGGGGGCCTTTGCTTGCTCCGATTGAACCGGACATTGCTGAAAGTCCAATATCAATAATCAATCGTTGGCAAAAGTTAAAGGCATTGAACCAAAGGTTCTGCCAAATGTGGAAAAATTATTATTTAAAGGAACTTCACAAGCGTTATAAGTGGAAATATCCCCGCGAAGACTTGAAAATTGACGACTTGGTGGTCATAAAAGCGGACAACCTTTCGGCCACTGAGTGGCGATTAGGGAGAGTGGTTAAGTTTTATATAGGCTCTGACAATCGTGTCCGAGTCGCCGACCTGCGCACTGAACGCGGTATTATTACTCGGCCTGTGGTAAAATTGATTATTTTGCCACCACCTCCGTAAATTGATGTCTTCGTCCAACAACGTCGTAGCTAGATGTCTTCGTCCAACAACGTCGTAGCTAGATGTCTTCGTCCGTCTTATTTGTGTGTGTGTGTTTGCGGTTCAGCGGGAATTAACCTATTTAATTTCTTTTTATTTTTTCTAGCAATAATGTCGAGTGTCGGAAAAACGCCCGCTGAAGTCGCCTTGAAGTGCCGAGTGTGCTTGGGGCGGCACCCATTACGTTTTTGTAAGGCGTTTGTCGCCGGGAGCGTTGCAGATCGGCTGCGGCTGGTGCTGTTGTTTAAGTTTTGCTCCCGGTGCCTCTCCCCAAACCACAAGACCAGCGAATGCGCCAGTGATGGATGTTGCGGCAAGTGTGATGGGACGCATCACACCATGTTGCACCTCGGCCGGGCTAAAGACGCAGAAAAGCCATCACCGCCCAAGCCGCAAGACACTGCCAGGCCTTGTTTGTCTGAGGCTTCTCGTCAGCGCGGGACGGGCGCCGCGGGGAGTTTTGCAGACCGGCCTAGTTTGCCACAAGTCGCATTGAGCGTTGAGGGGGATCCGGCACCTGAAGAAGAAGATGAAGCGCGATTGGCTCGGTGCATTCGCAACGCCGAAGAGTTGCGTGCCTTTCGACCGAAGTTGACCGGCAATGTAACAAGAGCGTCGCATACAACGCGGCGCTCCAGTCGACGGTCTCGTGCATCGCGAGAAGAGCATCGCAATCGAGGTCAAGGACGGACACGACCCATTCACCGCCGTTCAAATAGTGGCGCTCAGCGCCTGCCCTCGCCATCACCGCTGCCAGTTCTGCAGCAGGTGACTTCGCTCCTCCCCACGGCGGTCGTCAAGGTGATCGATCAGGGTCACATGCATCGGGTTCGTGCTCTAATAGACCCGTGTGCCGAGATGTCCATCATCTCCCAGCGTCTCGTGCGCCAACTTGGGTTGCCATCAAGGATGGTTGGCTCTCAAGAAGTTTGCTCCCTAACCCTCCGAGCAAACTATGAGTCCAACCAATCGGTGGCAGCCCAAGCGAAGGTGTTACGGCATTTTACGCGAGTCACGCCTAGGGAAACTTTAGACACATCTATTAGAGCACAATTTTCGAATTTGATGCTTGCTGATCCAGACTTTCTGGTTTCGTCTCCGGTCGGTATGGTGCTAGGGGTAGACGTCTACCCAAAAATAATAAAACCCGGAATTTTTCCGAGTGGTTTGGGGGGTTCTGACGCAGAATTCCGTCTTTGGTTGGCTGGTGTCGGGCACGGTGGCCCGGTAACGCATAAAACCGTAAATTTACGTACCTAAATTTATTTATTTTAAATTTTTTAAGACATATTTAATAAACATAAAGGTTGTAAATTGAATTAATGACGTTTTTAACAATAAAAATGAATTTATCTCCACTTAATAAGTCACATTTGCGCCGATTTTTATTGATACATAAATAAATCAACCCTTTTTTACTAGCTTAAGGTATTTTAGAGTTATTTAAATTTATCTTACAGTAGTACTGCAAGGGGGCCGGCATGTTTAGGCGGCAACCCTAAACACCATAACTATTAATAGTAGATTGATGCTCATAAGAAAAGGTAAAAGATCAACTACATACTTACCGACTCGTTCGAGTATCGATTCTCGATAGCCGAACGAGCGCCTCGGAGGGGTCTTCGGCTCCTTTAATGGCGACCTTATTCTTGAAGTTTTTCCTGAACAATCCACAAGTAAATTGAGCAAAATCCTTATTTTTTTTTTCTCTTGAAGAGTAATCTGCCAACATCTGAGCCATCCCAAATTATTTTGATATACACTCATATCCACTTATTGGAATAAGAACAATACAAAAGTAAGTTATAAATAAAACTAATTGTTATTAATATTATATATATTTACCGGTGTTATTTTTTATTGTGTTCTGCTTTTGCGAGCAAATTATTATTCACGTATTGAATAAAATTTGCCCGCAAATTTTAGGCCTGATTCCAAGCAACTTCATTGCAGCACTAATTGCAGCAAAAGACTTTGCCAGCGACAACAAATTATTCGGAACAACCACCCCAACCTGTTCATGGTCCTAACGATCCGTCAAGGAGTCAGCCTGCAGAGAACAACAAGCTAAAAAAATAAACCAAAGATCAATCCAAAAGCAACACCAGATAAAAAAGGTGAGTTGATATGTTTATTATCATAAAAATCATTATTTGCATGTGACCATAAGTGTGAGAAAATTTTAACATATAACTAAAATAAAGTGTGTAAAAGTGCGCGGTTTGTTTGGTGCGAAAATTATAGAAAAAAAAAAAAGAAAAAAAAACTAATAATTAAGAATCTTTTTCATAAGCTAAAAAATATAAAACATTAATAAAACAAAAAAAACGAAAGCGCACAATTTTTTTAACAAAAGCGCACTAACACACACTTACACACGAACAAAAACAACCCCTTGCTAAAATTAAATTAGCAAGAATTTCAGTTTACAAAAAAAATAAAGTGTCCGTCCGCACATTCTGCACTTTTTGCAGAAGTTTTTTTCTCGCTTTAGCATCAGCTTTTTCTACTTATTAGAAAACTGGTGGAATATTTTTATTTATTTTAATTAAAATAATTGATATACAGTGTGCTTGTATTAATTTAATTTTTAGCACAAAATTTGTGCTGTAGTGGCACAGCACAACAAGCTTACGGTATAATTGAAATTCGGCACAATTTAAAGAATTGCAATTGATAAACTAATTTTCGTTTTGTTTATTTTCTTTCATTCATAACGGCACTGGGTCAAACGATTTGTATTACATAGCGACTGAATGAAAGAAATGAAAAGAACTCTTTAACAAAAAGATGTTGCACAATAGATCAATCTATTGGTTAACTAAAGTTTTATTACTTACATTGGAAAACATGGGAGGAGTTTTGGAAGCAGCAGCAAAATAAAATACTGGTATTTTTGATTTATATAGCAGAGAATAATTTTAATAAAGTTAGTTAATTTTTGGTTAAACAAAAAAGAAACTCTTTTTTTTATTTTCAAAGTACGGCGTAAAGCCATTTTTAGATTGTGCCATATAGATCAGCACCTTAGGGACATAAATATTGATTCATTCAAAACACCTCTTCATGGCGATCCTGCGACCTGCGATCCTGCGACCTGCGATCCTGTGACCTACGATCCTGCGACCTGCTATCCTGCCACCTTCAACTCCTGCAACTACAATCCAACGCCAATCTTGCAAAGTTCCTGTCTCACAATCCTTCATTCAGACCAAATTTAAAACGTAGTGAGCAAAGAGCAAGTCATACAAAAATTACAGGCAGCATTAAAAGAAAAAAACAAATTTTAATCATATTGAAAATTAAATAAGACAAATCAATAAAGATATAAAATGAAATTCCAGTACAAGGAGGAACATCCTTTCGAGAAGAGACGCGCTGAAGGCGATAAAATTCGCAGAAAATATCCAGATCGAGTGCCTGTTATTGTAGAGAAGGCATTCAGTCGCTATGTCGCTACAAATCGTTTGACCCAGTGCCGTTATGAATGAAAGAAAATAAACAAAACGAAAATTAGTTTATCAATTGCAATTCTTTAAATTGTGCCGAATTTCAATTATACCGTAAGCTTGTTGTGCTGTGCCACTACAGTGCATTAAAATACAAACACACTGTATTTTGAATAATTTTATTATTATTGATATTTTTAATTGAATATTATCATAACACATCACAATACATTCATTGTATTTTTGCCGACGGCTTTTTCGAGCTCTTTTGCTTCACACGCGTGTGCCACACAATTGTCCGTCCACACGGTGCTTTAAGTAAATTTTCAATAAGAGCAAGAATTTTCTACATATTAGAAAACTTGCCTATTGATATTTTTGCTTTAATCGCGTTTTTATATAATCGCGTTTGAAAAAAAAAAAAAAAATAAAATACAAACCAAAACAAATTGTCCGTCGGTAAGTGCTGCTGAGAAAAAAAAAAAAAATGGTCTTTTTTTTTGCTAGTTTTTATTTTCTCATTTGTGCAGCAAAAAATACACACACACACACACACGCGCGCGTTTTATGAGGCAATCCGATTGCTTCATATATAATTAAATACCTCGCGCAAATTTTTAAATTAATTAAGTGTTTACAAGAAACTAAACTAAAAAAAAAAAAAAAAACAACAAAAACAAGAAGAAAGAACCTGAACGTAAACAACGCGACAGGTTAGCAGCGAACTTGAAGACGACGGAGCAGCTGGAAACAAGATTCGAAGACAAGTTCGAAAAAGAGTTGCCACTTCGACAAAAAAATATTTATTTTTATCGCACGTATTGCGATTGTCGTTTTTGGCACTCTTTGGATAGATTTAACAAAATATTGTTAAATTCAGACATTTTTAATCCCAAGTCAAGGAGGTAACGCCAAAAGCACCAATTTTCAAGGATTTTTCGCGCTTTCTGTGGGATTTTTTAAAAATTTTTTATTTTTGTTATTTTTAAAGAAAAAATTGTTCACTCTTAAAATAAAATTCGTATTTGAGAGTAAAATTAATATAAGCTTTGGTAATAAAATTTTTTATATATTATTTATTGAAAATAAAAGCGACTTTTTCTCATAACAAAAAGAAATAAAATTTTGTTTTTTGTTTGTCCACTTATTTATTTGCTGTGAGGTTCCTAAACAAAACAAAGATAAAAAAAAAAAAATATTTTTACATATCAAAAAATTTTTTGTGTTTAAAATTTTTAAGATTTTTTTTTTCAAATAAAAGAAAAATAATTTTTTGCTGATTACAATAGTTTTCTACAAATTAGAAAAATTTTGTGCCGAATTATTTTTGAAAATTCGTGCAGTTTCTACATATTAGAAACAAAATTAAAAACTATTAAAAACATTTATTATTATCGATTTTATTGGCATTTAAGCAAATTTTTAGCTCACGCTAACCTTTTAGTAAAAAATTTCTACGTATTAGAAAACATTTTTTGCTATTTTTACTGGTTGTTTTCCACTTCTCAGCGCCAACCAACATTTTTAAAACAGCAATGGCGAAACTAACATCGTTTATGAGAAATGCTGATACCATTTTTGATATGGAGAGAGACTTCAATGATATTCCTCACAAAGAGCATACCATTTTCGCTCTTAGAATTCAAGAGGATGAGTTGAAGTCTCAATGGACTAGCCTAAAGATTTCATATGACGCTTGTTTGCTGAAATTAGTGGCAGCGAGTGGTGACGATGATGAAAACGTCACCCTAGTCAAAGTCAAATATCGCACATGTTATAAAACATATGTTTGTTGTCTAGCTAAGATTAACGAACTGAGCGATAAGCTGTCCATGGCGAAGAAAAATAATGAAGTGGATATTTCAAGCTTTGAGGTGCCGATGTCTGGCCATAATATTAACTTGCCGCCGTGTGACACCGAGATATTTCACGGGGATTATTTAACATGGCCGTCCTTCCGGGATATGTTTTCGGCTATTTATATTTCTAATAGTCGGTTAACACCGGTCGAAAAACTTTTCCACCTCAATCAGAAAACCCGCGGAGAGGCCAAAGAGATTGTACAAAAATCTCCCCTCACGCACGAAGGTTTTGCAACAGCATGGGAAAACTTAAAGGATCGCTACGAAAATAAGCGAATTTTGGTGAATAGCCAATTGAAGGTTTTATTTAACCTACCAGCTGTAGCGAATGAGTCTGGAAGTGGCATCAAAAAATTACAGAGAGATATAAATAATTGTATATCGGCTCTCACTATACACAAAGTAGACATTAGCAACTGGGATGCTATTTTTACATATTTGTGTTCCACAAAATTGCCAGAAACAACGCTCTCCTTATGGGAGCAATCAATCGAGAACAAGGCAGAAATCCCCAAATGGGCTGACCTTGACAAGTTTCTTACAAGTCGTTTTCAGACTTAAGAAACAGTGTGTGACTTCAGAGACGCGGTACCAAAAGTACAAAAACCGAGCGCACCTTCACCAAATGTGAAGAAAGTCAATACATGCCAGGTTAAAGTGACGAATAACAATTGCAAGCTGTGTAAAAACCAGCAACATGCATTGAAGTTCTGTCCGAAGTTTTTGGCAATGAACGTGAATGACAGATCATAGGCGGCAAGACGCTTGCATTGTTGTTTCAACTGTCTGTCAACCAGCCACGTTTCAAAGAATTGCAAAAGTGGCTACAACTGCTCCACATGTGGGCAACGACATCATTCGTTGCTCCACAGAGATTTTAGAGGAGCAAGTGGCAATTCAAATGCGGGAGGTACAAGCACGGCTACTATACAGTCCACTACCGAAGTCGCAGCGCCATCGCAATCATCTGCAAGCGCTCGCGGTAATTATCAAGCGTGCTTTGCCTCAACCAGCAAAGGAATCTTGCTGGGTACCGCAATGATTAATATCTGCCACCGAGGATCTTGTTTCACAGCCAGAGCACTTATTGATTCTGGCTCAGAGGGCTCTTTTATTTCTGAGAGGTTGCAGCGACTTATTCAGCTGCCTACTCAACGCGTGTCCGCTCAAGTCTCTGGACTTAATAATGTAGTTTCGGCTAGAGTACAAAAAGCTTGCACTTTAGTCATAGGATCACCTATTGATCCTACCATTCGCCTTACTACAAACGCGCTCATTCTATCGAAAATCACCGGGAATCTTCCTACTTGCTCAGTGGATCCTTTGTTGCAGCAAGCTTTTCCAGAGCTTGTTCTTGCTGACAAACGTTTTTACTGCAGCGACCAAGTCGATGTGCTTTTAGGTGGTGATTTATATCCACAAATACTTCTTGATGGTATCCGTCGAAATGTTCTTGGGTCACTTATTGCTCAAGAAACTATTTTCGGCTGGATTTTAACCGGCTCCGCTCCAACCATGTCTCAAAATTCTCCCTCCTCTTCTGTCGTGTCGTATTTTAGTGAAGTTTCACTTGACCGGCAGTTAGCTTCGTTTTGGGAACTTGAGGAGGTAACGCAAAAGGTTGTGCATAGTCTCACAGACAAATTTTGTGAAGATTATTATGTTCAAACGACAGAGCGTAATCCTGATGGGCGATATGTGGTGAGTTTGCCTTTTAAGGAAAACTTTCCCCAGACAACCCGACTAGGAGATTCACGCTACATTGCAGTTCGTCAGTTTCTTCGCAACGAGGTGAGGCTTACTAAAAATTTGGCCTCCAAGAAGGAATATGATGGAGTCTTAGCAGAATATTTGGAGCTCGGCCACATGAGTGAAGTGACAGCAAGTGTTACTCAGAGACCGTCTCAGAGTTAATACCTTCCTCATCACGCCGTCATGAAGCCTGATAGCACGACTACAAAGGTTCGCGTGGTTTTCAATGCCTCAAGCCCTACATCAAATGGCGTTAGCCTTAATGATGTTCTGCATGCGGGGCCAGTTTTGCAAAGTGATTTGACTTTGCTTATACTGAAGTGGCGGTTCTTCCGGTATGTTTTCAATGGCGACATTGAAAAGATGTATCGCCAAATACTGGTAAAGAAAGAGCACCAACAATTCCAGCGCATAATCTTCCGCGCGTCATCAGAAAATGAACTCCAAGATTTTCAGCTCAACACTGTAACTTTTGGCGTCAACTGTGCTCCGTTTTTAGCACTTCGGACCCTTTTACAGTTGGCTGATGATGTCGAGCCTAGTTTACCGCTAGCGTCAAAAATTTTGCGTAACCATATGTACGTAGATGACGCACTGGCGGGAGGTCATGACGTCAAGTCAGCAGTTCAAGCTCGAATTGAACTTGAAAAAGCTGCGGAATCAGCAGGTTTTGTCCTGCGCAAATGGACGTCCAACTCTGATGATGTACTTCAAGGAATTCCCAAAGCTCATTGGTTACGCGATGATTTTCTGCAGTTGGAAGATACGAGCAACGTTAAGACGTTAGGCATTCCATGGAACGCTCGGTCCGACCATTTTTATTTTCATGCGCGACCGCTAGATCAAGAGGGTAGCTTCTCTAAAAGGGAAGTGCTGTCTGCGATAGCAAAACTTTTTGATCCTGCGGGATGGTTGGCTCCGGTCGTGGTCATCGCCAAAATTCTAATGCAGCAAGTTTGGCTAGATGGCATCGGATGGGATGATCAGTTGATCCCTGCTACCTTGCAACGTTGGCAGTCGTTTCTTCAAAATTACTCCCACATCAGCAGCGTGCGAATTCCTCGTTGGGTTAATTTCTCGCCTAAAGGCGATGTGCAGTTCCACGGATTTTGTGATGCCTCTGAGAAGGCATATGGAGCCGCAGTTTACATTCGCGCCTGGACCACTTTTGTCGCCAACCGAGTCGCAAAAATCAGCGATAAAGTGGGAATCAAGAACTGGAGTCATGTGGATTCGGAAGATAATCCAGCGGATCTGCCCAGCAGAGGAGTGGAGCCGCAACATTTAAAGGAAAGTTCGCTGTGGTGGCATGGACCTGGATGGCTGCTACAGGAGACCAGCGCGTGGCCAAATCGAGGCGACGAGTATGAAACAACGATGGAAGCAAAATCTATAAAAGCTCATATCGCTTGTTCGCAAAATATCGATATCTTAGAGCGTTTTCTTCATTGCCTCGAGCCTTGCGAGTTCTCTCGTACATATTACGATTTTTCTACAGAACTCACCGGGCTCATAAAAGTAGTTTCTGTCATCGAGCTGTTGAAATATCACAGCAAGAGATTAAAGAAGTCACTAGAAGACTCGTTATTGAGAGCCAAAAAATGGGATACCTATCTGAGTATACCCATCTATCAAATAAAACTTTGATCGACTCGAAGACCTCGATTCTAAATTTAAATCCTTTTTTAGACAGCCATAAGGTGCTTAGAGTTGGCGGACGTTTGTTGGAGACAGAGCACATCTCTTATGATGAGCGTCATCCGGTAATTTTACCGTACGACTGTCAATTCTCTAAGTTACTCGTGAAGTTCACCCATGAAATTTCCATTCATGGTGGGAACCAGCTTGTGTTGCGACTTATTCGGATGCAATACTGGATTCCCAGAGTAAAAAATATGATAAAATCGATAATTCACAATTGTAAAGTCTGTGTTATCGACCGCAAACGGTTACAGACCCAAATGATGGCATCACTACCTCCAGAGCGAACAAAATTATCTCGCCCGTTCGCGTCTACTGGAGTGGATTTTACAGGGCCATACGACATTAAAAATTATACGGGACGAGCGTGTCTCATAACTAAAGGCTATATATGTGTGTTTGTCTGCTTCGCTACGAAAGCTATTCATTTAGAAGCTACCAGTGATCTCAGCACTGTCACTTTTCTGGCAGCGTTTTCGAGATTCGTTTCACGCAGAGGATGTCCTGAAAAAATGTATTCGGACAACGGAACCAACTTCACGCCCTTTAAGTCCAATGTCGTCCGATCCAAATGATCTAGCGCCTTTAACTCCAGCGCATTTCTTAGTAGGGGGGCCTTTGCTTGCTCCGATTGAACCGGACATTGCTGAAAGTCCAATATCAATAATCAATCGTTGGCAAAAGTTAAAGGCATTGAACCAAAGGTTCTGCCAAATGTGGAAAAATTATTATTTAAAGGAACTTCACAAGCGTTATAAGTGGAAATATCCCCGCGAAGACTTGAAAATTGACGACTTGGTGGTCATAAAAGCGGACAACCTTTCGGCCACTGAGTGGCGATTAGGGAGAGTGGTTAAGTTTTATATAGGCTCTGACAATCGTGTCCGAGTCGCCGACCTGCGCACTGAACGCGGTATTATTACTCGGCCTGTGGTAAAATTGATTATTTTGCCACCACCTCCGTAAATTGATGTCTTCGTCCAACAACGTCGTAGCTAGATGTCTTCGTCCAACAACGTCGTAGCTAGATGTCTTCGTCCGTCTTATTTGTGTGTGTGTGTTTGCGGTTCAGCGGGAATTAACCTATTTAATTTCTTTTTATTTTTTCTAGCAATAATGTCGAGTGTCGGAAAAACGCCCGCTGAAGTCGCCTTGAAGTGCCGAGTGTGCTTGGGGCGGCACCCATTACGTTTTTGTAAGGCGTTTGTCGCCGGGAGCGTTGCAGATCGGCTGCGGCTGGTGCTGTTGTTTAAGTTTTGCTCCCGGTGCCTCTCCCCAAACCACAAGACCAGCGAATGCGCCAGTGATGGATGTTGCGGCAAGTGTGATGGGACGCATCACACCATGTTGCACCTCGGCCGGGCTAAAGACGCAGAAAAGCCATCACCGCCCAAGCCGCAAGACACTGCCAGGCCTTGTTTGTCTGAGGCTTCTCGTCAGCGCGGGACGGGCGCCGCGGGGAGTTTTGCAGACCGGCCTAGTTTGCCACAAGTCGCATTGAGCGTTGAGGGGGATCCGGCACCTGAAGAAGAAGATGAAGCGCGATTGGCTCGGTGCATTCGCAACGCCGAAGAGTTGCGTGCCTTTCGACCGAAGTTGACCGGCAATGTAACAAGAGCGTCGCATACAACGCGGCGCTCCAGTCGACGGTCTCGTGCATCGCGAGAAGAGCATCGCAATCGAGGTCAAGGACGGACACGACCCATTCACCGCCGCTCAAATAGTGGCGCTCAGCGCCTGCCCTCGCCATCACCGCTGCCAGTTCTGCAGCAGGTGACTTCGCTCCTCCCCACGGCGGTCGTCAAGGTGATCGATCAGGGTCACATGCATCGGGTTCGTGCTCTAATAGACCCGTGTGCCGAGATGTCCATCATCTCCCAGCGTCTCGTGCGCCAACTTGGGTTGCCATCAAGGATGGTTGGCTCTCAAGAAGTTTGCTCCCTAACCCTCCGAGCAAACTATGAGTCCAACCAATCGGTGACAGCCCAAGCGAAGGTGTTACGGCATTTTACGCGAGTCACGCCTAGGGAAACTTTAGACACATCTATTAGAGCACAATTTTCGAATTTGATGCTTGCTGATCCAGACTTTCTGGTTTCGTCTCCGGTCGGTATGGTGCTAGGGGTAGACGTCTACCCAAAAATAATAAAACCCGGAATTTTTCCGAGTGGTTTGGGGGGTTCTGACGCAGAATTCCGTCTTTGGTTGGCTGGTGTCGGGCACGGTGGCCCGGTAACGCATAAAACCGTAAATTTACGTACCTAAATTTATTTATTTTAAATTTTTTAAGACATATTTAATAAACATAAAGGTTGTAAATTGAATTAATGACGTTTTTAACAATAAAAATGAATTTATCTCCACTTAATAAGTCACATTTGCGCCGATTTTTATTGAGACATAAATAAATCAACCCTTTTTTACTAGCTTAAGGTATTTTAGAGTTATTTAAATTTATCTTACAGTAGTACTGCAAGGGGGCCGGCATGTTTAGGCGGCAACCCTAAACACCATAACTATTAATAGTAGATTGATGCTCATAAGAAAAGGTAAAAGATCAACTACATACTTACCGACTCGTTCGAGTATCGATTCTCGATAGCCGAACGAGCGCCTCGGAGGGGTCTTCGGCTCCTTTAATGGCGACCTTATTCTTGAAGTTTTTCCTGAACAATCCACAAGTAAATTGAGCAAAATCCTTATTTTTTTTTTCTCTTGAAGAGTAATCTGCCAACATCTGAGCCATCCCAAATTATTTTGATATACACTCATATCCACTTATTGGAATAAGAACAATACAAAAGTAAGTTATAAATAAAACTAATTGTTATTAATATTATATATATTTACCGGTGTTATTTTTTATTGTGTTCTGCTTTTGCGAGCAAATTATTATTCACGTATTGAATAAAATTTGCCCGCAAATTTTAGGCCTGATTCCAAGCAACTTCATTGCAGCACTAATTGCAGCAAAAGACTGCCAGCGACAACAAATTATTCGGAACAACCACCCCAACCTGTTCATGGTCCTAACGATCCGTCAAGGAGTCAGCCTGCAGAGAACAACAAGCTACAAAAATAAACCAAAGATCAATCCAAAAGCAACACCAGATAAAAAAGGTGAGTTGATATGTTTATTATCATAAAAATCATTATTTGCATGTGACCATAAGTGTGAGAAAATTTTAACATATAACTAAAATAAAGTGTGTAAAAGTGCGCGGTTTGTTTGGTGCGAAAATTATAGAAAAAAAAAAAAAAGAAAAAAAAACTAATAATTAAGAATCTTTTTCATAAGCTAAAAAATATAAAACATTAATAAAACAAAAAAAACGAAAGCGCACAATTTTTTTAACAAAAGCGCACTAACACACACTTACACACGAACAAAAACAACCCCTTGCTAAAATTAAATTAGCAAGAATTTCAGTTTACAAAAAAAATAAAGTGTCCGTCCGCACATTCTGCACTTTTTGCAGAGGTTTTTTTCTCGCTTTAGCATCAGCTTTTTCTACTTATTAGAAACTGGTGGAATATTTTTATTTATTTTAATTAAAATAATTGATATACAGTGTGCTTGTATTAATTTAATTTTTAGCACAAAATTTGTGCTGTAGTGGCACAGCACAACAAGCTTACGGTATAATTGAAATTCGGCACAATTTAAAGAATTGCAATTGATAAACTAATTTTCGTTTTGTTTATTTTCTTTCATTCATAACGGCACTGGGTCAAACGATTTGTATTACATAGCGACTGAATGAAAGAAATGAAAAGAACTCTTTAACAAAAAGATGTTGCACAATAGATCAATCTATTGGTTAACTAAAGTTTTATTACTTACATTGGAAAACATGGGAGGAGTTTTGGAAGCAGCAGCAAAATAAAATACTGGTATTTTTGATTTATATAGCAGAGAATAATTTTAATAAAGTTAGTTAATTTTTGGTTAAACAAAAAAGAAACTCTTTTTTTTTATTTTCAAAGTACGGCGTAAAGCCATTTTTAGATTGTGCCATATAGATCAGCACCTTAGGGACATAAATATTGATTCATTCAAAACACCTCTTCATGGCGATCCTGCGACCTGCGATCCTGCGACCTGCGATCCTGTGACCTACGATCCTGCGACCTGCTATCCTGCCACCTTCAACTCCTGCAACAACAATCCAACGCCAATCTTGCAAAGTTCCTGTCTCACAATCCTTCATTCAGACCAAATTTAAAACGTAGTGAGCAAAGAGCAAGTCATACAAAAATTACAGGCAGCATTAAAAGAAAAAAACAAATTTTAATCATATTGAAAATTAAATAAGACAAATCAATAAAGATATAAAATGAAATTCCAGTACAAGGAGGAACATCCTTTCGAGAAGAGACGCGCTGAAGGCGATAAAATTCGCAGAAAATATCCAGATCGAGTGCCTGTTATTGTAGAGAAGGCATTCAGTCGCTATGTAATACAAATCGTTTGACCCAGTGCCGTTATGAATGAAAGAAAATAAACAAAACGAAAATTAGTTTATCAATTGCAATTCTTTAAATTGTGCCGAATTTCAATTATACCGTAAGCTTGTTGTGCTGTGCCACTACAGTGCATTAAAATACAAACACACTGTATTTTGAATAATTTTATTATTATTGATATTTTTAATTGAATATTATCATAACACATCACAATACATTCATTGTATTTTTGCCGACGGCTTTTTCGAGCTCTTTTGCTTCACACGCGTGTGCCACACAATTGTCCGTCCACACGGTGCTTAAAGTAAATTTTCAATAAGAGCAAGAATTTTCTACATATTAGAAAACTTGCCTATTGATATTTTTGCTTTAATCGCGTTTTTATATAATCGCGTTTGAAAAAAAAAAAAAAATAAAATACAAACCAAAACAAATTGTCCGTCGGTAAGTGCTGCTGAGAAAAAAAAAAAAAAAATGGTCATTTTTTTTGCTAGTTTTTATTTTCTCATTTGTGCAGCAAAAAATACACACACACACACACACGCGCGCGTTTTATGAGGCAATCCGATTGCTTCATATATAATTAAATACCTCGCGCAAATTTTTAAATTAATTAAGTGTTTACAAGAAACTAAACTAAAAAAAAAAAAAAAAACAACAAAAACAAGAAGAAAGAACCTGAACGTAAACAACGCGACAGGTTAGCAGCGAACTTGAAGACGACGGAGCAGCTGGAAACAAGATTCGAAGACAAGTTCGAAAAAGAGTTGCCACTTCGACAAAAAAATATTTATTTTTATCGCACGTATTGCGATTGTCGTTTTTGGCACTCTTTGGATAGATTTAACAAAATATTGTTAAATTCGGACATTTTTAATCCCAAGTCAAGGAGGTAACGCCAAAAGCACCAATTTTCAAGGATTTTTCGCGCTTTCTGTGGGATTTTTTAAAAATTTTTTATTTTTGTTATTTTTAAAGAAAAAATTGTTCACTCTTAAAATAAAATTCGTATTTGAGAGTAAAATTAATATAAGCTTTGGTAATAAAATTTTTTATATATTATTTATTGAAAATAAAAGCGACTTTTTCTCATAACAAAAAGAAATAAAATTTTGTTTTTTGTTTGTCCACTTATTTATTTGCTGTGAGGTTCCTAAACAAAACAAAGATATAAAAAAAAAATATTTTTACATATCAAAAAATTTTTTGTGTTTAAAATTTTTAAGATTTTTTTTTTCAAATAAAAGAAAAATAATTTTTTGCTGATTACAATAGTTTTCTACAAATTAGAAAAATTTTGTGCCGAATTATTTTTGAAAATTCGTGCAGTTTCTACATATTAGAAACAAAATTAAAAACTATTAAAAACATTTATTATTATCGATTTTATTGGCATTTAAGCAAATTTTTAGCTCACGCTAACCTTTTAGTAAAAAATTTCTACGTATTAGAAAACATTTTTTGCTATTTTTACTGGTTGTTTTCCACTTCTCAGCGCCAACCAACATTTTTAAAACAGCAATGGCGAAACTAACATCGTTTATGAGAAATGCTGATACCATTTTTGATATGGAGAGAGACTTCAATGATATTCCTCACAAAGAGCATACCATTTTCGCTCTTAGAATTCAAGAGGATGAGTTGAAGTCTCAATGGACTAGCCTAAAGATTTCATATGACGCTTGTTTGCTGAAATTAGTGGCAGCGAGTGGTGACGATGATGAAAACGTCACCCTAGTCAAAGTCAAATATCGCACATGTTATAAAACATATGTTTGTTGTCTAGCTAAGATTAACGAACTGAGCGATAAGCTGTCCATGGCGAAGAAAAATAATGAAGTGGATATTTCAAGCTTTGAGGTGCCGATGTCTGGCCATAATATTAACTTGCCGCCGTGTGACACCGAGATATTTCACGGGGATTATTTAACATGGCCGTCCTTCCGGGATATGTTTTCGGCTATTTATATTTCTAATAGTCGGTTAACACCGGTCGAAAAACTTTTCCACCTCAATCAGAAAACCCGCGGAGAGGCCAAAGAGATTGTACAAAAATCTCCCCTCACGCACCAAGGTTTTGCAACAGCATGGGAAAACTTAAAGGATCGCTACGAAAATAAGCGAATTTTGGTGAATAGCCAATTGAAGGTTTTATTTAACCTACCAGCTGTAGCGAATGAGTCTGGAAGTGGCATCAAAAAATTACAGAGAGATATAAATAATTGTATATCGGCTCTCACTATACACAAAGTAGACATTAGCAACTGGGATGCTATTTTTACATATTTGTGTTCCACAAAATTGCCAGAAACAACGCTCTCCTTATGGGAGCAATCAATCGAGAACAAGGCAGAAATCCCCAAATGGGCTGACCTTGACAAGTTTCTTACAAGTCGTTTTCAGACTTAAGAAACAGTGTGTGACTTCAGAGACGCGGTACCAAAAGTACAAAAACCGAGCGCACCTTCACCAAATGTGAAGAAAGTCAATACATGCCAGGTTAAAGTGACGAATAACAATTGCAAGCTGTGTAAAAACCAGCAACATGCATTGAAGTTCTGTCCGAAGTTTTTGGCAATGAACGTGAATGACAGATCATAGGCGGCAAGACGCTTGCATTGTTGTTTCAACTGTCTGTCAACCAGCCACGTTTCAAAGAATTGCAAAAGTGGCTACAACTGCTCCACATGTGGGCAACGACATCATTCGTTGCTCCACAGAGATTTTAGAGGAGCAAGTGGCAATTCAAATGCGGGAGGTACAAGCACGGCTACTATACAGTCCACTACCGAAGTCGCAGCGCCATCGCAATCATCTGCAAGCGCTCGCGGTAATTATCAAGCGTGCTTTGCCTCAACCAGCAAAGGAATCTTGCTGGGTACCGCAATGATTAATATCTGCCACCGAGGATCTTGTTTCACAGCCAGAGCACTTATTGATTCTGGCTCAGAGGGCTCTTTTATTTCTGAGAGGTTGCAGCGACTTATTCAGCTGCCTACTCAACGCGTGTCCGCTCAAGTCTCTGGACTTAATAATGTAGTTTCGGCTAGAGTACAAAAAGCTTGCACTTTAGTCATAGGATCACCTATTGATCCTACCATTCGCCTTACTACAAACGCGCTCATTCTATCGAAAATCACCGGGAATCTTCCTACTTGCTAAGTGGATCCTTTGTTGCAGCAAGCTTTTCCAGAGCTTGTTCTTGCTGACAAACGTTTTTACTGCAGCGACCAAGTCGATGTGCTTTTAGGTGGTGATTTATATCCACAAATACTTCTTGATGGTATCCGTCGAAATGTTCTTGGGTCACTTATTGCTCAAGAAACTATTTTCGGCTGGATTTTAACCGGCTCCGCTCCAACCATGTCTCAAAATTCTCCCTCCTCTTCTGTCGTGTCGTATTTTAGTGAAGTTTCACTTGACCGGCAGTTAGCTTCGTTTTGGGAACTTGAGGAGGTAACGCAAAAGGTTGTGCATAGTCTCACAGACAAATTTTGTGAAGATTATTATGTTCAAACGACAGAGCGTAATCCTGATGGGCGATATGTGGTGAGTTTGCCTTTTAAGGAAAACTTTCCCCAGACAACCCGACTAGGAGATTCACGCTACATTGCAGTTCGTCAGTTTCTTCGCAACGAGGTGAGGCTTACTAAAAATTTGGCCTCCAAGAAGGAATATGATGGAGTCTTAGCAGAATATTTGGAGCTCGGCCACATGAGTGAAGTGACAGCAAGTGTTACTCAGAGACCGTCTCAGAGTTAATACCTTCCTCATCACGCCGTCATGAAGCCTGATAGCACGACTACAAAGGTTCGCGTGGTTTTCAATGCCTCAAGCCCTACATCAAATGGCGTTAGCCTTAATGATGTTCTGCATGCGGGGCCAGTTTTGCAAAGTGATTTGACTTTGCTTATACTGAAGTGGCGGTTCTTCCGGTATGTTTTCAATGGCGACATTGAAAAGATGTATCGCCAAATACTGGTAAAGAAAGAGCACCAACAATTCCAGCGCATAATCTTCCGCGCGTCATCAGAAAATGAACTCCAAGATTTTCAGCTCAACACTGTAACTTTTGGCGTCAACTGTGCTCCGTTTTTAGCACTTCGGACCCTTTTACAGTTGGCTGATGATGTCGAGCCTAGTTTACCGCTAGCGTCAAAAATTTTGCGTAACCATATGTACGTAGATGACGCACTGGCGGGAGGTCATGACGTCAAGTCAGCAGTTCAAGCTCGAATTGAACTTGAAAAAGCTGCGGAATCAGCAGGTTTTGTCCTGCGCAAATGGACGTCCAACTCTGATGATGTACTTCAAGGAATTCCCAAAGCTCATTGGTTACGCGATGATTTTCTGCAGTTGGAAGATACGAGCAACGTTAAGACGTTAGGCATTCCATGGAACGCTCGGTCCGACCATTTTTATTTTCATGCGCGACCGCTAGATCAAGAGGGTAGCTTCTCTAAAAGGGAAGTGCTGTCTGCGATAGCAAAACTTTTTGATCCTGCGGGATGGTTGGCTCCGGTCGTGGTCATCGCCAAAATTCTAATGCAGCAAGTTTGGCTAGATGGCATCGGATGGGATGATCAGTTGATCCCTGCTACCTTGCAACGTTGGCAGTCGTTTCTTCAAAATTACTCCCACATCAGCAGCGTGCGAATTCCTCGTTGGGTTAATTTCTCGCCTAAAGGCGATGTGCAGTTCCACGGATTTTGTGATGCCTCTGAGAAGGCATATGGAGCCGCAGTTTACATTCGCGCCTGGACCACTTTTGTCGCCAACCGAGTCGCAAAAATCAGCGATAAAGTGGGAATCAAGAACTGGAGTCATGTGGATTCGGAAGATAATCCAGCGGATCTGCCCAGCAGAGGAGTGGAGCCGCAACATTTAAAGGAAAGTTCGCTGTGGTGGCATGGACCTGGATGGCTGCTACAGGAGACCAGCGCGTGGCCAAATCGAGGCGACGAGTATGAAACAACGATGGAAGCAAAATCTATAAAAGCTCATATCGCTTGTTCGCAAAATATCGATATCTTAGAGCGTTTTCTTCATTGCCTCGAGCCTTGCGAGTTCTCTCGTACATATTACGATTTTTCTACAGAACTCACCGGGCTCATAAAAGTAGTTTCTGTCATCGAGCTGTTGAAATATCACAGCAAGAGATTAAAGAAGTCACTACAAGACTCGTTATTGAGAGCCAAAAAATGGGATACCTATCTGAGTATACCCATCTATCAAATAAAACTTTGATCGACTCGAAGACCTCGATTCTAAATTTAAATCCTTTTTTAGACAGCCATAAGGTGCTTAGAGTTGGCGGACGTTTGTTGGAGACAGAGCACATCTCTTATGATGAGCGTCATCCGGTAATTTTACCGTACGACTGTCAATTCTCTAAGTTACTCGTGAAGTTCACCCATGAAATTTCCATTCATGGTGGGAACCAGCTTGTGTTGCGACTTATTCGGATGCAATACTGGATTCCCAGAGTAAAAAATATGATAAAATCGATAATTCACAATTGTAAAGTCTGTGTTATCGACCGCAAACGGTTACAGACCCAAATGATGGCATCACTACCTCCAGAGCGAACAAAATTATCTCGCCCGTTCGCGTCTACTGGAGTGGATTTTACAGGGCCATACGACATTAAAAATTATACGGGACGAGCGTGTCTCATAACTAAAGGCTATATATGTGTGTTTGTCTGCTTCGCTACGAAAGCTATTCATTTAGAAGCTACCAGTGATCTCAGCACTGTCACTTTTCTGGCAGCGTTTTCGAGATTCGTTTCACGCAGAGGATGTCCTGAAAAAATGTATTCGGACAACGGAACCAACTTCACGCCCTTTAAGTCCAATGTCGTCCGATCCAAATGATCTAGCGCCTTTAACTCCAGCGCATTTCTTAGTAGGGGGGCCTTTGCTTGCTCCGATTGAACCGGACATTGCTGAAAGTCCAATATCAATAATCAATCGTTGGCAAAAGTTAAAGGCATTGAACCAAAGGTTCTGCCAAATGTGGAAAAATTATTATTTAAAGGAACTTCACAAGCGTTATAAGTGGAAATATCCCCGCGAAGACTTGAAAATTGACGACTTGGTGGTCATAAAAGCGGACAACCTTTCGGCCACTGAGTGGCGATTAGGGAGAGTGGTTAAGTTTTATATAGGCTCTGACAATCGTGTCCGAGTCGCCGACCTGCGCACTGAACGCGGTATTATTACTCGGCCTGTGGTAAAATTGATTATTTTGCCACCACCTCCGTAAATTGATGTCTTCGTCCAACAACGTCGTAGCTAGATGTCTTCGTCCAACAACGTCGTAGCTAGATGTCTTCGTCCGTCTTATTTGTGTGTGTGTGTTTGCGGTTCAGCGGGAATTAACCTATTTAATTTCTTTTTATTTTTTCTAGCAATAATGTCGAGTGTCGGAAAAACGCCCGCTGAAGTCGCCTTGAAGTGCCGAGTGTGCTTGGGGCGGCACCCATTACGTTTTTGTAAGGCGTTTGTCGCCGGGAGCGTTGCAGATCGGCTGCGGCTGGTGCTGTTGTTTAAGTTTTGCTTCCGGTGCCTCTCCCCAAACCACAAGACCAGCGAATGCGCCAGTGATGGATGTTGCGGCAAGTGTGATGGGACGCATCACACCATGTTGCACCTCGGCCGGGCTAAAGACGCAGAAAAGCCATCACCGCCCAAGCCGCAAGACACTGCCAGGCCTTGTTTGTCTGAGGCTTCTCGTCAGCGCGGGACGGGCGCCGCGGGGAGTTTTGCAGACCGGCCTAGTTTGCCACAAGTCGCATTGAGCGTTGAGGGGGATCCGGCACCTGAAGAAGAAGATGAAGCGCGATTGGCTCGGTGCATTCGCAACGCCGAAGAGTTGCGTGCCTTTCGACCGAAGTTGACCGGCAATGTAACAAGAGCGTCGCATACAACGCGGCGCTCCAGTCGACGGTCTCGTGCATCGCGAGAAGAGCATCGCAATCGAGGTCAAGGACGGACACGACCCATTCACCGCCGCTCAAATAGTGGCGCTCAGCGCCTGCCCTCGCCATCACCGCTGCCAGTTCTGCAGCAGGTGACTTCGCTCCTCCCCACGGCGGTCGTCAAGGTGATCGATCAGGGTCACATGCATCGGGTTCGTGCTCTAATAGACCCGTGTGCCGAGATGTCCATCATCTCCCAGCGTCTCGTGCGCCAACTTGGGTTGCCATCAAGGATGGTTGGCTCTCAAGAAGTTTGCTCCCTAACCCTCCGAGCAAACTATGAGTCCAACCAATCGGTGACAGCCCAAGCGAAGGTGTTACGGCATTTTACGCGAGTCACGCCTAGGGAAACTTTAGACACATCTATTAGAGCACAATTTTCGAATTTGATGCTTGCTGATCCAGACTTTCTGGTTTCGTCTCCGGTCGGTATGGTGCTAGGGGTCTACCCAAAATAATAAAACCCGGAATTTTTCCGAGTGGTTTGGGGGGTTCTGACGCAGAATTCCGTCTTTGGTTGGCTGGTGTCGGGCACGGTGGCCCGGTAACGCATAAAACCGTAAATTTACGTACCTAAATTTATTTATTTTAAATTTTTTAAGACATATTTAATAAACATAAAGGTTGTAAATTGAATTAATGACGTTTTTAACAATAAAAATGAATTTATCTCCACTTAATAAGTCACATTTGCGCCGATTTTTATTGAGACATAAATAAATCAACCCTTTTTTACTAGCTTAAGGTATTTTAGAGTTATTTAAATTTATCTTACAGTAGTACTGCAAGGGGGCCGGCATGTTTAGGCGGCAACCCTAAACACCATAACTATTAATAGTAGATTGATGCTCATAAGAAAAGGTAAAAGATCAACTACATACTTACCGACTCGTTCGAGTATCGATTCTCGATAGCCGAACGAGCGCCTCGGAGGGGTCTTCGGCTCCTTTAATGGCGACCTTATTCTTGAAGTTTTTCCTGAACAATCCACAAGTAAATTGAGCAAAATCCTTATTTTTTTTTTCTCTTGAAGAGTAATCTGCCAACATCTGAGCCATCCCAAATTATTTTGATATACACTCATATCCACTTATTGGAATAAGAACAATACAAAAGTAAGTTATAAATAAAACTAATTGTTATTAATATTATATATATTTACCGGTGTTATTTTTTATTGTGTTCTGCTTTTGCGAGCAAATTATTATTCACGTATTGAATAAAATTTGCCCGCAAATTTTAGGCCTGATTCCAAGCAACTTCATTGCAGCACTAATTGCAGCAAAAGACTGCCAGCGACAACAAATTATTCGGAACAACCACCCCAACCTGTTCATGGTCCTAACGATCCGTCAAGGAGTCAGCCTGCAGAGAACAACAAGCTACAAAAATAAACCAAAGATCAATCCAAAAGCAACACCAGATAAAAAAGGTGAGTTGATATGTTTATTATCATAAAAATCATTATTTGCATGTGACCATAAGTGTGAGAAAATTTTAACATATAACTAAAATAAAGTGTGTAAAAGTGCGCGGTTTGTTTGGTGCGAAAATTATAGAAAAAAAAAAAAAGAAAAAAAAACTAATAATTAAGAATCTTTTTCATAAGCTAAAAAATATAAAACATTAATAAAACAAAAAAAACGAAAGCGCACAATTTTTTTAACAAAAGCGCACTAACACACACTTACACACGAACAAAAACAACCCCTTGCTAAAATTAAATTAGCAAGAATTTCAGTTTACAAAAAAAATAAAGTGTCCGTCCGCACATTCTGCACTTTTTGCAGAGGTTTTTTTCTCGCTTTAGCATCAGCTTTTTCTACTTATTAGAAACTGGTGGAATATTTTTATTTATTTTAATTAAAATAATTGATATACAGTGTGCTTGTATTAATTTAATTTTTAGCACAAAATTTGTGCTGTAGTGGCACAGCACAACAAGCTTACGGTATAATTGAAATTCGGCACAATTTAAAGAATTGCAATTGATAAACTAATTTTCGTTTTGTTTATTTTCTTTCATTCATAACGGCACTGGGTCAAACGATTTGTATTACATAGCGACTGAATGAAAGAAATGAAAAGAACTCTTTAACAAAAAGATGTTGCACAATAGATCAATCTATTGGTTAACTAAAGTTTTATTACTTACATTGGAAAACATGGGAGGAGTTTTGGAAGCAGCAGCAAAATAAAATACTGGTATTTTTGATTTATATAGCAGAGAATAATTTTAATAAAGTTAGTTAATTTTTGGTTAAACAAAAAAGAAACTCTTTTTTTTTATTTTCAAAGTACGGCGTAAAGCCATTTTTAGATTGTGCCATATAGATCAGCACCTTAGGGACATAAATATTGATTCATTCAAAACACCTCTTCATGGCGATCCTGCGACCTGCGATCCTGCGACCTGCGATCCTGTGACCTACGATCCTGCGACCTGCTATCCTGCCACCTTCAACTCCTGCAACAACAATCCAACGCCAATCTTGCAAAGTTCCTGTCTCACAATCCTTCATTCAGACCAAATTTAAAACGTAGTGAGCAAAGAGCAAGTCATACAAAAATTACAGGCAGCATTAAAAGAAAAAAACAAATTTTAATCATATTGAAAATTAAATAAGACAAATCAATAAAGATATAAAATGAAATTCCAGTACAAGGAGGAACATCCTTTCGAGAAGAGACGCGCTGAAGGCGATAAAATTCGCAGAAAATATCCAGATCGAGTGCCTGTTATTGTAGAGAAGGCATTCAGTCGCTATGTAATACAAATCGTTTGACCCAGTGCCGTTATGAATGAAAGAAAATAAACAAAACGAAAATTAGTTTATCAATTGCAATTCTTTAAATTGTGCCGAATTTCAATTATACCGTAAGCTTGTTGTGCTGTGCCACTACAGTGCATTAAAATACAAACACACTGTATTTTGAATAATTTTATTATTATTGATATTTTTAATTGAATATTATCATAACACATCACAATACATTCATTGTATTTTTGCCGACGGCTTTTTCGAGCTCTTTTGCTTCACACGCGTGTGCCACACAATTGTCCGTCCACACGGTGCTTAAAGTAAATTTTCAATAAGAGCAAGAATTTTCTACATATTAGAAAACTTGCCTATTGATATTTTTGCTTTAATCGCGTTTTTATATAATCGCGTTTGAAAAAAAAAAAAAAAATAAAATACAAACCAAAACAAATTGTCCGTCGGTAAGTGCTGCTGAGAAAAAAAAAAAAAAAATGGTCATTTTTTTTGCTAGTTTTTATTTTCTCATTTGTGCAGCAAAAAATACACACACACACACACACGCGCGCGTTTTATGAGGCAATCCGATTGCTTCATATATAATTAAATACCTCGCGCAAATTTTTAAATTAATTAAGTGTTTACAAGAAACTAAACTAAAAAAAAAAAAAAAACAACAAAAACAAGAAGAAAGAACCTGAACGTAAACAACGCGACAGGTTAGCAGCGAACTTGAAGACGACGGAGCAGCTGGAAACAAGATTCGAAGACAAGTTCGAAAAAGAGTTGCCACTTCGACAAAAAAATATTTATTTTTATCGCACGTATTGCGATTGTCGTTTTTGGCACTCTTTGGATAGATTTAACAAAATATTGTTAAATTCGGACATTTTTAATCCCAAGTCAAGGAGGTAACGCCAAAAGCACCAATTTTCAAGGATTTTTCGCGCTTTCTGTGGGATTTTTTAAAAATTTTTTATTTTTGTTATTTTTAAAGAAAAAATTGTTCACTCTTAAAATAAAATTCGTATTTGAGAGTAAAATTAATATAAGCTTTGGTAATAAAATTTTTTATATATTATTTATTGAAAATAAAAGCGACTTTTTCTCATAACAAAAAGAAATAAAATTTTGTTTTTTGTTTGTCCACTTATTTATTTGCTGTGAGGTTCCTAAACAAAACAAAGATATAAAAAAAAAAATATTTTTACATATCAAAAAATTTTTTGTGTTTAAAATTTTTAAGATTTTTTTTTTCAAATAAAAGAAAAATAATTTTTTGCTGATTACAATAGTTTTCTACAAATTAGAAAAATTTTGTGCCGAATTATTTTTGAAAATTCGTGCAGTTTCTACATATTAGAAACAAAATTAAAAACTATTAAAAACATTTATTATTATCGATTTTATTGGCATTTAAGCAAATTTTTAGCTCACGCTAACCTTTTAGTAAAAAATTTCTACGTATTAGAAAACATTTTTTGCTATTTTTACTGGTTGTTTTCCACTTCTCAGCGCCAACCAACATTTTTAAAACAGCAATGGCGAAACTAACATCGTTTATGAGAAATGCTGATACCATTTTTGATATGGAGAGAGACTTCAATGATATTCCTCACAAAGAGCATACCATTTTCGCTCTTAGAATTCAAGAGGATGAGTTGAAGTCTCAATGGACTAGCCTAAAGATTTCATATGACGCTTGTTTGCTGAAATTAGTGGCAGCGAGTGGTGACGATGATGAAAACGTCACCCTAGTCAAAGTCAAATATCGCACATGTTATAAAACATATGTTTGTTGTCTAGCTAAGATTAACGAACTGAGCGATAAGCTGTCCATGGCGAAGAAAAATAATGAAGTGGATATTTCAAGCTTTGAGGTGCCGATGTCTGGCCATAATATTAACTTGCCGCCGTGTGACACCGAGATATTTCACGGGGATTATTTAACATGGCCGTCCTTCCGGGATATGTTTTCGGCTATTTATATTTCTAATAGTCGGTTAACACCGGTCGAAAAACTTTTCCACCTCAATCAGAAAACCCGCGGAGAGGCCAAAGAGATTGTACAAAAATCTCCCCTCACGCACCAAGGTTTTGCAACAGCATGGGAAAACTTAAAGGATCGCTACGAAAATAAGCGAATTTTGGTGAATAGCCAATTGAAGGTTTTATTTAACCTACCAGCTGTAGCGAATGAGTCTGGAAGTGGCATCAAAAAATTACAGGGAGATATAAATAATTGTATATCGGCTCTCACTATACACAAAGTAGACATTAGCAACTGGGATGCTATTTTTACATATTTGTGTTCCACAAAATTGCCAGAAACAACGCTCTCCTTATGGGAGCAATCAATCGAGAACAAGGCAGAAATCCCCAAATGGGCTGACCTTGACAAGTTTCTTACAAGTCGTTTTCAGACTTTAGAAACAGTGTGTGACTTCAGAGGCGCGGTACCAAAAGTACAAAAACCGAGCGCACCTTCACCAAATGTGAAGAAAGTCAATACATGCCAGGTTAAAGTGACGAATAACAATTGCAAGCTGTGTAAAAACCAGCAACATGCATTGAAGTTCTGTCCGAAGTTTTTGGGAATGAACGTGAATGACAGATCATAGGCGGCAAGACGCTTGCATTGTTGTTTCAACTGTCTGTCAACCAGCCACGTTTCAAAGAATTGCAAAAGTGGCTACAACTGCTCCACATGTGGGCAACGACATCATTCGTTGCTCCACAGAGATTTTAGAGGAGCAAGTGGCAATTCAAATGCGGGAGGTACAAGCACGGCTACTATACAGTCCACTACCGAAGTCGCAATGCCATCGCAATCATCTGCAAGCGCTCGCGGTAATTATCAAGCGTGCTTTGCCTCAACCAGCAAAGGAATCTTGCTGGGTACCGCAATGATTAATATCTGCCACCGAGGATCTTGTTTCACAGCCAGAGCACTTATTGATTCTGGCTCAGAGGGCTCTTTTATTTCTGAGAGGTTGCAGCGACTTATTCAGCTGCCTACTCAACGCGTGTCCGCTCAAGTCTCTGGACTTAATAATGTAGTTTCGGCTAGAGTACAAAAAGCTTGCACTTTAGTCATAGGATCACCTATTGATCCTACCATTCGCCTTACTACAAACGCGCTCATTCTATCGAAAATCACCGGGAATCTTCCTACTTGCTAAGTGGATCCTTTGTTGCAGCAAGCTTTTCCAGAGCTTGTTCTTGCTGACAAACGTTTTTACTGCAGCGACCAAGTCGATGTGCTTTTAGGTGGTGATTTATATCCACAAATACTTCTTGATGGTATCCGTCGAAATGTTCTTGGGTCACTTATTGCTCAAGAAACTATTTTCGGCTGGATTTTAACCGGCTCCGCTCCAACCATGTCTCAAAATTCTCCCTCCTCTTCTGTCGTGACGTATTTTAGTGAAGTTTCACTTGACCGGCAGTTAGCTTCGTTTTGGGAACTTGAGGAGGTAACGCAAAAGGTTGTGCATAGTCTCACAGACAAATTTTGTGAAGATTATTATGTTCAAACGACAGAGCGTAATCCTGATGGGCGATATGTGGTGAGTTTGCCTTTTAAAGAAAACTTTCCCCAGACAACCCGACTAGGAGATTCACGCTACATTGCAGTTCGTCAGTTTCTTCGCAACGAGGTGAGGCTTACTAAAAATTTGGCCTCCAAGAAGGAATATGATATATGTAATACATATAATAATATAATGTAATACATATAATATATGTCTTAGCAGAATATTTGGAGCTCGGCCACATGAGTGAAGTGACAGCAAGTGTTACTCAGAGACCGTCTCAGAGTTACTACCTTCCTCATCGCGCCGTCATGAAGCCTGATAGCACGACTACAAAGGTTCGCGTGGTTTTCAATGCCTCAAGCCCTACATCAAATGGCGTTAGCCTTAATGATGTTCTGCATGCGGGGCCAGTTTTGCAAAGTGATTTGACTTTGCTTATACTGAAGTGGCGGTTCTTCCGGTATGTTTTCAATGGCGACATTAAAAAGATGTATCGCCAAATACTGGTAAAGAAAGAGCACCAACAATTCCAGCGCATAATCTTCCGCGCGTCATCAGAAAATGAACTCCAAGATTTTCAGCTCAACACTGTAACTTTTGGCGTCAACTGTGCTCCGTTTTTAGCACTTCGGACCCTTTTACAGTTGGCTGATGATGTCGAGCCTAGTTTACCGCTAGCGTCAAAAATTTTGCGTAACCATATGTACGTAGATGACGCACTGGCGGGAGGTCATGACGTCAAGTCAGCAGTTCAAGCTCGAATTGAACTTGAAAAAGCTGCGGAATCAGCAGGTTTTGTCCTGCGCAAATGGACGTCCAACTCTGATGATGTACTTCAAGGAATTCCCAAAGCTCATTGGTTACGCGATGATTTTCTGCAGTTGGAAGATACGAGCAACGTTAAGACGTTAGGCATTCCATGGAACGCTCGGTCCGACCATTTTTATTTTCATGCGCGACCGCTAGATCAAGAGGGTAGCTTCTCTAAAAGGGAAGTGCTGTCTGCGATAGCAAAACTTTTTGATCCTGCGGGATGGTTGGCTCCGGTCGTGGTCATCGCCAAAATTCTAATGCAGCAAGTTTGGCTAGATGGCATCGGATGGGATGATCAGTTGATCCCTGCTACCTTGCAACGTTGGCAGTCGTTTCTTCAAAATTACTCCCACATCAGCAGCGTGCGAATTCCTCGTTGGGTTAATTTCTCGCCTAAAGGCGATGTGCAGTTCCACGGATTTTGTGATGCCTCTGAGAAGGCATATGGAGCCGCAGTTTACATTCGCGCCTGGACCACTTTTGTCGCCAACCGAGTCGCAAAAATCAGCGATAAAGTGGGAATCAAGAACTGGAGTCATGTGGATTCGGAAGATAATCCAGCGGATCTGCCCAGCAGAGGAGTGGAGCCGCAACATTTAAAGGAAAGTTCGCTGTGGTGGCATGGACCTGGATGGCTGCTACAGGAGACCAGCGCGTGGCCAAATCGAGGCGACGAGTATGAAACAACGATGGAAGCAAAATCTATAAAAGCTCATATCGCTTGTTCGCAAAATATCGATATCTTAGAGCGTTTTTCTTCATTGCCTCGAGCCTTGCGAGTTCTCTCGTACATATTACGATTTTTCTACAGAACTCACCGGGCTCATAAAAGTAGTTTCTGTCATCGAGCTGTTGAAATATCACAGCAAGAGATTAAAGAAGTCACTAGAAGACTCGTTATTGAGAGCCAAAAAATGGGATACCTATCTGAGTATACCCATCTATCAAAAAAAACTTTGATCGACTCGAAGACCTCGATTCTAAATTTAAATCCTTTTTTAGACAGCCATAAGGTGCTTAGAGTTGGCGGACGTTTGTTGGAGACAGAACACATCTCTTATGATGAGCGTCATCCGGTAATTTTACCGTACGACTGTCAATCCTCTAAGTTACTCGTGAAGTTCACCCATGAAATTTCCATTCATGGTGGGAACCAGCTTGTGTTGCGACTTATTCGGATGCAATACTGGATTCCCAGAGTAAAAAATATGATAAAATCGATAATTCACAATTGTAAAGTCTGTGTTATCGACCGCAAACGGTTACAGACCCAAATGATGGCATCACTACCTCCAGAGCGAACAAAATTATCTCGCCCGTTCGCGTCTACTGGAGTGGATTTTACAGGGCCATACGACATTAAAAATTATACGGGACGAGCGTGTCTCATAACTAAAGGCTATATATGTGTGTTTGTCTGCTTCGCTAAGAAAGCTATTCATTTAGAAGCTACCAGTGATCTCAGCACTGTCACTTTTCTGGCAGCGTTTTCGAGATTCGTTTCACGCAGAGGATGTCCTGAAAAAATGTATTCGGACAACGGAACCAACTTCACGCCCTTTAAGTCCAATGTCGTCCGATCCAAATGATCTAGCGCCTTTAACTCCAGCGCATTTCTTAGTAGGGGGGCCTTTGCTTGCTCCGATTGAACCGGACATTGCTGAAAGTCCAATATCAATAATCAATCGTTGGCAAAAGTTAAAGGCATTGAACCAAAGGTTCTGCCAAATGTGGAAAAATTATTATTTAAAGGAACTTCACAAGCGTTATAAGTGGAAATATCCCCGCGAAGACTTGAAAATTGACGACTTGGTGGTCATAAAAGCGGACAACCTTTCGGCCACTGAGTGGCGATTAGGGAGAGTGGTTAAGTTTTATATAGGCTCTGACAATCGTGTCCGAGTCGCCGACCTGCGCACTGAACGCGGTATTATTACTCGGCCTGTGATAAAATTGATTATTTTGCCACCACCTCCGTAAATTGATGTCTTCGTCCAACAACGTCGTAGCTAGATGTCTTCGTCCAACCACGTCGTAGCTAGATGTCTTCGTCCGTCTTATTTGTGTGTGTGTGTTTGCGGTTCAGCGGGAATTAACCTATTTAATTTCTTTTTATTTTTTCTAGCAATAATGTCGAGTGTCGGAAAAACGCCCGCTGAAGTCGCCTTGAAGTGCCGAGTGTGCTTGGGGCGGCACCCATTACGTTTTTGTAAGGCGTTTGTCGCCGGGAGCGTTGCAGATCGGCTGCGGCTGGTGCTGTTGTTTAAGTTTTGCTCCCGGTGCCTCTCCCCAAACCACAAGACCAGCGAATGCGCCAGTGATGGATGTTGCGGCAAGTGTGATGGGACGCATCACACCATGTTGCACCTCGGCCGGGCTAAAGACGCAGAAAAGCCATCACCGCCCAAGCCGCAAGACACTGCCAGGCCTTGTTTGTCTGAGGCTTCTCGTCAGCGTGGGACGGGCGCCGCGGGGAGTTTTGCAGACCGGCCTAGTTTGCCACAAGTCGCATTGAGCGTTGAGGGGGATCCGGCACCTGAAGAAGAAGATGAAGCGCGATTGGCTCGGTGCATTCGCAACGCCGAAGAGTTGCGTGCCTTTCGACCGAAGTTGACCGGCAATGTAACAAGAGCGTCGCATACAACGCGGCGCTCCAGTCGACGGTCTCGTGCATCGCGAGAACAGCATCGCAATCGAGGTCAAGGACGGACACGACCCATTCACCGCCGCTCAAATAGTGGCGCTCAGCGCCTGCCCTCGCCATCACCGCTGCCAGTTCTGCAGCAGGTGACTTCGCTCCTCCCCACGGCGGTCGTCAAGGTGATCGATCAGGGTCACATGCATCGGGTTCGTGCTCTAATAGACCCGTGTGCCGAGATGTCCATCATCTCCCAGCGTCTCGTGCGCCAACTTGGGTTGCCATCAAGGATGGTTGGCTCTCAAGAAGTTTGCTCCCTAACCCTCCGAGCAAACTATGAGTCCAACCAATCGGTGACAGCCCAAGCGAAGGTGTTACGGCATTTTACGCGAGTCACGCCTAGGGAAACTTTAGACACATCTATTAGAGCACAATTTTCGAATTTGATGCTTGCTGATCCAGACTTTCTGGTTTCGTCTCCGGTCGGTATGGTGCTAGGGGTAGACGTCTACCCAAAAATAATAAAACCCGGAATTTTTCCGAGTGGTTTGGGGGGTTCTGACGCAGAATTCCGTCTTTGGTTGGCTGGTGTCGGGCACGGTGGCCCGGTAACGCATAAAACCGTAAATTTACGTACCTAAATTTATTAATTTTAAATTTTTTAAGACATATTTAATAAACATAAAGGTTGTAAATTGAATTAATGACGTTTTTAACAATAAAAATGAATTTATCTCCACTTAATAAGTCACATTTGCGCCGATTTTTATTGAGACATAAATAAATCAACCCTTTTTTACTAGCTTAAGGTATTTTAGAGTTATTTAAATTTATCTTACAGTAGTACTGCAAGGGGGCCGGCATGTTTAGGCGGCAACCCTAAACACCATAACTATTAATAGTAGATTGATGCTCATAAGAAAAGGTAAAAGATCAACTACATACTTACCGACTCGTTCGAGTATCGATTCTCGATAGCCGAACGAGCGCCTCGGAGGGGTCTTCGGCTCCTTTAATGGCGACCTTATTCTTGAAGTTTTTCCTGAACAATCCACAAGTAAATTGAGCAAAATCCTTATTTTTTTTTTCTCTTGAAGAGTAATCTGCCAACATCTGAGCCATCCCAAATTATTTTGATATACACTCATATCCACTTATTGGAATAAGAACAATACAAAAGTAAGTTATAAATAAAACTAATTGTTATTAATATTATATATATTTACCGGTGTTATTTTTTATTGTGTTCTGCTTTTGCGAGCAAATTATTATTCACGTATTGAATAAAATTTGCCCGCAAATTTTAGGCCTGATTCCAAGCAACTTCATTGCAGCACTAATTGCAGCAAAAGACTTTGCCAGCGACAACAAATTATTCGGAACAACCACCCCAACCTGTTCATGGTCCTAACGATCCGTCAAGGAGTCAGCCTGCAGAGAACAACAAGCTACAAAAATAAACCAAAGATCAATCCAAAAGCAACACCAGATAAAAAAGGTGAGTTGATATGTTTATTATCATACAAATCATTATTTGCATGTGACCATAAGTGTGAGAAAATTTTAACATATAACTAAAATAAAGTGTGTAAAAGTGCGCGGTTTGTTTGGTGCGAAAATTATAGAAAAAAAAAAAAAGAAAAAAAAACTAATAATTAAGAATCTTTTTCATAAGCTAAAAAATATAAAACATTAATAAAACAAAAAAAACGAAAGCGCACAATTTTTTTAACAAAAGCGCACTAACACACACTTACACACGAACAAAAACAACCCCTTGCTAAAATTACATTAGCAAGAATTTCAGTTTACAAAAAAAATAAAGTGTCCGTCCGCACATTCTGCACTTTTTGCAGAGGTTTTTTTCTCGCTTTAGCATCAGCTTTTTCTACTTATTAGAAAACTGGTGGAATATTTTTATTTATTTTAATTAAAATAATTGATATACAGTGTGCTTGTATTAATTTAATTTTTAGCACAAAATTTGTGCTGTAGTGGCACAGCACAACAAGCTTACGGTATAATTGAAATTCGGCACAATTTAAAGAATTGCAATTGATAAACTAATTTTCGTTTTGTTTATTTTCTTTCATTCATAACGGCACTGGGTCAAACGATTTGTATTACATAGCGACTGAATGAAAGAAATGAAAAGAACTCTTTAACAAAAAGATGTTGCACAATAGATCAATCTATTGGTTAACTAAAGTTTTATTACTTACATTGGAAAACATGGGAGGAGTTTTGGAAGCAGCAGCAAAATAAAATACTGGTATTTTTGATTTATATAGCAGAGAATAATTTTAATAAAGTTAGTTAATTTTTGGTTAAACAAAAAAGAAACTCTTTTTTTTATTTTCAAAGTACGGCGTAAAGCCATTTTTAGATTGTGCCATATAGATCAGCACCTTAGGGACATAAATATTGATTCATTCAAAACACCTCTTCATGGCGATCCTGCGACCTGCGATCCTGCGACCTGCGATCCTGTGACCTACGATCCTGCGACCTGCTATCCTGCCACCTTCAACTCCTGCAACTACAATCCAACGCCAATCTTGCAAAGTTCCTGTCTCACAATCCTTCATTCAGACCAAATTTAAAACGTAGTGAGCAAACAGCAAGTCATACAAAAATTACAGGCAGCATTAAAAGAAAAAAACAAATTTTAATCATATTGAAAATTAAATAAGACAAATCAATAAAGATATAAAATGAAATTCCAGTACAAGGAGGAACATCCTTTCGAGAAGAGACGCGCTGAAGGCGATAAAATTCGCAGAAAATATCCAGATCGAGTGCCTGTTATTGTAGAGAAGGCATTCAGTCGCTATGTAATACAAATCGTTTGACCCAGTGCCGTTATGAATGAAAGAAAATAAACAAAACGAAAATTAGTTTATCAATTGCAATTCTTTAAATTGTGCCGAATTTCAATTATACCGTAAGCTTGTTGTGCTGTGCCACTACAGTGCATTAAAATACAAACACACTGTATTTTGAATAATTTTATTATTATTGATATTTTTAATTGAATATTATCATAACACATCACAATACATTCATTGTATTTTTGCCGACGGCTTTTTCGAGCTCTTTTGCTTCACACGCGTGTGCCACACAATTGTCCGTCCACACGGTGCTTAAAGTAAATTTTCAATAAGAGCAAGAATTTTCTACATATTAGAAAACTTGCCTATTGATATTTTTGCTTTAATCGCGTTTTTATATAATCGCGTTTGAAAAAAAAAAAAAAAAATAAAATACAAACCAAAACAAATTGTCCGTCGGTAAGTGCTGCTGAGAAAAAAAAAAAAAAATGGTCATTTTTTTTGCTAGTTTTTATTTTCTCATTTGTGCAGCAAAAAATACACACACACACACACACGCGCGTTTTATGAGGCAATCCGATTGCTTCATATATAATTAAATACCTCGCGCAAATTTTTAAATTAATTAAGTGTTTACAAGAAACTAAACTAAAAAAAAAAAAAAAACAACAAAAACAAGAAGAAAGAACCTGAACGTAAACAACGCGACAGGTTAGCAGCGAACTTGAAGACGACGGAGCAGCTGGAAACAAGATTCGAAGACAAGTTCGAAAAAGAGTTGCCACTTCGACAAAAAAATATTTATTTTTATCGCACGTATTGCGATTGTCGTTTTTTGGCACTCTTTGGATAGATTTAACAAAATATTGTTAAATTCGGACATTTTTAATCCCAAGTCAAGGAGGTAACGCCAAAAGCACCAATTTTCAAGGATTTTTCGCGCTTTCTGTGGGATTTTTTAAAAATTTTTTATTTTTGTTATTTTTAAAGAAAAAATTGTTCACTCTTAAAATAAAATTCGTATTTGAGAGTAAAATTAATATAAGCTTTGGTAATAAAATTTTTTATATATTATTTATTGAAAATAAAAGCGACTTTTTCTCATAACAAAAAGAAATAAAATTTTGTTTTTTGTTTGTCCACTTATTTATTTGCTGTGAGGTTCCTAAACAAAACAAAGATATAAAAAAAAAAATATTTTTACATATCAAAAAATTTTTTGTGTTTAAAATTTTTAAGATTTTTTTTTTCAAATAAAAGAAAAATAATTTTTTGCTGATTACAATAGTTTTCTACAAATTAGAAAAATTTTGTGCCGAATTATTTTTGAAAATTCGTGCAGTTTCTACATATTAGAAACAAAATTAAAAACTATTAAAAACATTTATTATTATCGATTTTATTGGCATTTAAGCAAATTTTTAGCTCACGCTAACCTTTTAGTAAAAAATTTCTACGTATTAGAAAACATTTTTTGCTATTTTTACTGGTTGTTTTCCACTTCTCAGCGCCAACCAACATTTTTAAAACAGCAATGGCGAAACTAACATCGTTTATGAGAAATGCTGATACCATTTTTGATATGGAGAGAGACTTCAATGATATTCCTCACAAAGAGCATACCATTTTCGCTCTTAGAATTCAAGAGGATGAGTTGAAGTCTCAATGGACTAGCCTAAAGATTTCATATGACGCTTGTTTGTTGAAATTAGTGGCAGCGAGTGGTGACGATGATGAAAACGTCACCCTAGTCAAAGTCAAATATCGCACATGTTATAAAACATATGTTTGTTGTCTAGCTAAGATTAACGAACTGAGCGATAAGCTGTCCATGGCGAAGAAAAATAATGAAGTGGATATTTCAAGCTTTGAGGTGCCGATGTCTGGCCATAATATTAACTTGCCGCCGTGTGACACCGAGATATTTCACGGGGATTATTTAACATGGCCGTCCTTCCGGGATATGTTTTCGGCTATTTATATTTCTAATAGTCGGTTAACACCGGTCGAAAAACTTTTCCACCTCAATCAGAAAACCCGCGGAGAGGCCAAAGAGATTGTACAAAAATCTCCCCTCACGCACGAAGGTTTTGCAACAGCATGGGAAAACTTAAAGGATCGCTACGAAAATAAGCGAATTTTGGTGAATAGCCAATTGAAGGTTTTATTTAACCTACCAGCTGTAGCGAATGAGTCTGGAAGTGGCATCAAAAAATTACAGAGAGATATAAATAATTGTATATCGGCTCTCACTATACACAAAGTAGACATTAGCAACTGGGATGCTATTTTTACATATTTGTGTTCCACAAAATTGCCAGAAACAACGCTCTCCTTATGGGAGCAATCAATCGAGAACAAGGCAGAAATCCCCAAATGGGCTGACCTTGACAAGTTTCTTACAAGTCGTTTTCAGACTTAAGAAACAGTGTGTGACTTCAGAGACGCGGTACCAAAAGTACAAAAACCGAGCGCACCTTCACCAAATGTGAAGAAAGTCAATACATGCCAGGTTAAAGTGACGAATAACAATTGCAAGCTGTGTAAAAACCAGCAACATGCATTGAAGTTCTGTCCGAAGTTTTTGGCAATGAACGTGAATGACAGATCATAGGCGGCAAGACGCTTGCATTGTTGTTTCAACTGTCTGTCAACCAGTCACGTTTCAAAGAATTGCAAAAGTGGCTACAACTGCTCCACATGTGGGCAACGACATCATTCGTTGCTCCACAGAGATTTTAGAGGAGCAAGTGGCAATTCAAATGCGGGAGGTACAAGCACGGCTACTATACAGTCCACTACCGAAGTCGCAGCGCCATCGCAATCATCTGCCAGCGCTCGCGGTAATTATCAAGCGTGCTTTGCCTCAACCAGCAAAGGAATCTTGCTGGGTACCGCAATGATTAATATCTGCCACCGAGGATCTTGTTTCACAGCCAGAGCACTTATTGATTCTGGCTCAGAGGGCTCTTTTATTTCTGAGAGGTTGCAGCGACTTATTCAGCTGCCTACTCAACGCGTGTCCGCTCAAGTCTCTGGACTTAATAATGTAGTTTCGGCTAGAGTACAAAAAGCTTGCACTTTAGTCATAGGATCACCTATTGATCCTACCATTCGCCTTACTACAAACGCGCTCATTCTATCGAAAATCACCGGGAATCTTCCTACTTGCTCAGTGGATCCTTTGTTGCAGCAAGCTTTTCCAGAGCTTGTTCTTGCTGACAAACGTTTTTACTGCAGCGACCAAGTCGATGTGCTTTTAGGTGGTGATTTATATCCACAAATACTTCTTGATGGTATCCGTCGAAATGTTCTTGGGTCACTTATTGCTCAAGAAACTATTTTCGGCTGGATTTTAACCGGCTCCGCTCCAACCATGTCTCAAAATTCTCCCTCCTCTTCTGTCGTGACGTATTTTAGTGAAGTTTCACTTGACCGGCAGTTAGCTTCGTTTTGGGAACTTGAGGAGGTAACGCAAAAGGTTGTGCATAGTCTCACAGACAAATTTTGTGAAGATTATTATGTTCAAACGACAGAGCGTAATCCTGATGGGCGATATGTGGTGAGTTTGCCTTTTAAAGAAAACTTTCCCCAGACAACCCGACTAGGAGATTCACGCTACATTGCAGTTCGTCAGTTTCTTCGCAACGAGGTGAGGCTTACTAAAAATTTGGCCTCCAAGAAGGAATATGATGGAGTCTTAGCAGAATATTTGGAGCTCGGCCACATGAGTGAAGTGACAGCAAGTGTTACTCAGAGACCGTCTCAGAGTTACTACCTTCCTCATCGCGCCGTCATGAAGCCTGATAGCACGACTACAAAGGTTCGCGTGGTTTTCAATGCCTCAAGCCCTACATCAAATGGCGTTAGCCTTAATGATGTTCTGCATGCGGGGCCAGTTTTGCAAAGTGATTTGACTTTGCTTATACTGAAGTGGCGGTTCTTCCGGTATGTTTTCAATGGCGACATTAAAAAGATGTATCGCCAAATACTGGTAAAGAAAGAGCACCAACAATTCCAGCGCATAATCTTCCGCGCGTCATCAGAAAATGAACTCCAAGATTTTCAGCTCAACACTGTAACTTTTGGCGTCAACTGTGCTCCGTTTTTAGCACTTCGGACCCTTTTACAGTTGGCTGATGATGTCGAGCCTAGTTTACCGCTAGCGTCAAAAATTTTGCGTAACCATATGTACGTAGATGACGCACTGGCGGGAGGTCATGACGTCAAGTCAGCAGTTCAAGCTCGAATTGAACTTGAAAAAGCTGCGGAATCAGCAGGTTTTGTCCTGCGCAAATGGACGTCCAACTCTGATGATGTACTTCAAGGAATTCCCAAAGCTCATTGGTTACGCGATGATTTTCTGCAGTTGGAAGATACGAGCAACGTTAAGACGTTAGGCATTCCATGGAACGCTCGGTCCGACCATTTTTATTTTCATGCGCGACCGCTAGATCAAGAGGGTAGCTTCTCTAAAAGGGAAGTGCTGTCTGCGATAGCAAAACTTTTTGATCCTGCGGGATGGTTGGCTCCGGTCGTGGTCATCGCCAAAACTCTAATGCAGCAAGTTTGGCTAGATGGCATCGGATGGGATGATCAGTTGATCCCTGCTACCTTGCAACGTTGGCAGTCGTTTCTTCAAAATTACTCCCACATCAGCAGCGTGCGAATTCCTCGTTGGGTTAATTTCTCGCCTAAAGGCGATGTGCAGTTCCACGGATTTTGTGATGCCTCTGAGAAGGCATATGGAGCCGCAGTTTACATTCGCGCCTGGACCACTTTTGTCGCCAACCGAGTCGCAAAAATCAGCGATAAAGTGGGAATCAAGAACTGGAGTCATGTGGATTCGGAAGATAATCCAGCGGATCTGCCCAGCAGAGGAGTGGAGCCGCAACATTTAAAGGAAAGTTCGCTGTGGTGGCATGGACCTGGATGGCTGCTACAGGAGACCAGCGCGTGGCCAAATCGAGGCGACGAGTATGAAACAACGATGGAAGCAAAATCTATAAAAGCTCATATCGCTTGTTCGCAAAATATCGATATCTTAGAGCGTTTTTCTTCATTGCCTCGAGCCTTGCGAGTTCTCTCGTACATATTACGATTTTTCTACAGAACTCACCGGGCTCATAAAAGTAGTTTCTGTCATCGAGCTGTTGAAATATCACAGCAAGAGATTAAAGAAGTCACTAGAAGACTCGTTATTGAGAGCCAAAAAATGGGATACCTATCTGAGTATACCCATCTATCAAATAAAACTTTGATCGACTCGAAGACCTCGATTCTAAATTTAAATCCTTTTTTAGACAGCCATAAGGTGCTTAGAGTTGGCGGACGTTTGTTGGAGACAGAACACATCTCTTATGATGAGCGTCATCCGGTAATTTTACCGTACGACTGTCAATTCTCTAAGTTACTCGTGAAGTTCACCCATGAAATTTCCATTCATGGTGGGAACCAGCTTGTGTTGCGACTTATTCGGATGCAATACTGGATTCCCAGAGTAAAAAATATGATAAAATCGATAATTCACAATTGTAAAGTCTGTGTTATCGACCGCAAACGGTTACAGACCCAAATGATGGCATCACTACCTCCAGAGCGAACAAAATTATCTCGCCCGTTCGCGTCTACTGGAGTGGATTTTACAGGGCCATACGACATTAAAAATTATACGGGACGAGCGTGTCTCATAACTAAAGGCTATATATGTGTGTTTGTCTGCTTCGCTAAGAAAGCTATTCATTTAGAAGCTACCAGTGATCTCAGCACTGTCACTTTTCTGGCAGCGTTTTCGAGATTCGTTTCACGCAGAGGATGTCCTGAAAAAATGTATTCGGACAACGGAACCAACTTCACGCCCTTTAAGTCCAATGTCGTCCGATCCAAATGATCTAGCGCCTTTAACTCCAGCGCATTTCTTAGTAGGGGGGCCTTTGCTTGCTCCGATTGAACCGGACATTGCTGAAAGTCCAATATCAATAATCAATCGTTGGCAAAAGTTAAAGGCATTGAACCAAAGGTTCTGCCAAATGTGGAAAAATTATTATTTAAAGGAACTTCACAAGCGTTATAAGTGGAAATATCCCCGCGAAGACTTGAAAATTGACGACTTGGTGGTCATAAAAGCGGACAACCTTTCGGCCACTGAGTGGCGATTAGGGAGAGTGGTTTAGTTTTATATAGGCTCTGACAATCGTGTCCGAGTCGCCGACCTGCGCACTGAACGCGGTATTATTACTCGGCCTGTGGTAAAATTGATTATTTTGCCACCACCTCCGTAAATTGATGTCTTCGTCCAACAACGTCGTAGCTAGATGTCTTCGTCCAACAACGTCGTAGCTAGATGTCTTCGTCCGTCTTATTTGTGTGTGTGTGTTTGCGGTTCAGCGGGAATTAACCTATTTAATTTCTTTTTATTTTTTCTAGCAATAATGTCGAGTGTCGGAAAAACGCCCGCTGAAGTCGCCTTGAAGTGCCAAGTGTGCTTGGGGCGGCACCCATTACGTTTTTGTAAGGCGTTTGTCGCCGGGAGCGTTGCAGATCGGCTGCGGCTGGTGCTGTTGTTTAAGTTTTGCTCCCGGTGCCTCTCCCCAAACCACAAGACCAGCGAATGCGCCAGTGATGGATGTTGCGGCAAGTGTGATGGGACGCATCACACCATGTTGCACCTCGGCCGGGCTAAAGACGCAGAAAAGCCATCACCGCCCAAGCCGCAAGACACTGCCAGGCCTTGTTTGTCTGAGGCTTCTCGTCAGCGCGGGACGGGCGCCGCGGGGAGTTTTACAGACCGGCCTAGTTTGCCACAAGTCGCATTGAGCGTTGAGGGGGATCCGGCACCTGAAGAAGAAGATGAAGCGCGATTGGCTCGGTGCATTCGCAACGCCGAAGAGTTGCGTGCCTTTCGACCGAAGTTGACCGGCAATGTAACAAGAGCGTCGCATACAACGCGGCGCTCCAGTCGACGGTCTCGTGCATCGCGAGAAGAGCATCGCAATCGAGGTCAAGGACGGACACGACCCATTCACCGCCGCTCAAATAGTGGCGCTCAGCGCCTGCCCTCGCCATCACCGCTGCCAGTTCTGCAGCAGGTGACTTCGCTCCTCCCCACGGCGGTCGTCAAGGTGATCGATCAGGGTCACATGCATCGGGTTCGTGCTCTAATAGACCCGTGTGCCGAGATGTCCATCATCTCCCAGCGTCTCGTGCGCCAACTTGGGTTGCCATCAAGGATGGTTGGCTCTCAAGAAGTTTGCTCCCTAACCCTCCGAGCAAACTATGAGTCCAACCAATCGGTGACAGCCCAAGCGAAGGTGTTACGGCATTTTACGCGAGTCACGCCTAGGGAAACTTTAGACACATCTATTAGAGCACAATTTTCGAATTTGATGCTTGCTGATCCAGACTTTCTGGTTTCGTCTCCGGTCGGTATGGTGCTAGGGGTAGACGTCTACCCAAAAATAATAAAACCCGGAATTTTTCCGAGTGGTTTGGGGGGTTCTGACGCAGAATTCCGTCTTTGGTTGGCTGGTGTCGGGCACGGTGGCCCGGTAACGCATAAAACCGTAAATTTACGTACCTAAATTTATTTATTTTAAATTTTTTAAGACATATTTAATAAACATAAAGGTTGTAAATTGAATTAATGACGTTTTTAACAATAAAAATGAATTTATCTCCACTTAATAAGTCACATTTGCGCCGATTTTTATTGAGACATAAATAAATCAACCCTTTTTTACTAGCTTAAGGTATTTTAGAGTTATTTAAATTTATCTTACAGTAGTACTGCAAGGGGGCCGGCATGTTTAGGCGGCAACCCTAAACACCATAACTATTAATAGTAGATTGATGCTCATAAGAAAAGGTAAAAGATCAACTACATACTTACCGACTCGTTCGAGTATCGATTCTCGATAGCCGAACGAGCGCCTCGGAGGGGTCTTCGGCTCCTTTAATGGCGACCTTATTCTTGAAGTTTTTCCTGAACAATCCACAAGTAAATTGAGCAAAATCCTTATTTTTTTTTCTCTTGAAGAGTAATCTGCCAACATCTGAGCCATCCCAAATTATTTTGATATACACTCATATCCACTTATTGGAATAAGAACAATACAAAAGTAAGTTATAAATAAAACTAATTGTTATTAATATTATATATATTTACCGGTGTTATTTTTTATTGTGTTCTGCTTTTGCGAGCAAATTATTATTCACGTATTGAATAAAATTTGCCCGCAAATTTTAGGCCTGATTCCAAGCAACTTCATTGCAGCACTAATTGCAGCAAAAGACTTTGCCAGCGACAACAAATTATTCGGAACAACCACCCCAACCTGTTCATGGTCCTAACGATCCGTCAAGGAGTCAGCCTGCAGAGAACAACAAGCTACGAAAATAAACCAAAGATCAATCCAAAAGCAACACCAGATAAAAAAGGTGAGTTGATATGTTTATTATCATAAAAATCATTATTTGCATGTGACCATAAGTGTGAGAAAATTTTAACATATAACTAAAATAAAGTGTGTAAAAGTGCGCGGTTTGTTTGGTGCGAAAATTATAGAAAAAAAAAAAAAAGAAAAAAAAACTAATAATTAAGAATCTTTTTCATAAGCTAAAAAATATAAAACATTAATAAAACAAAAAAAACGAAAGCGCACAATTTTTTTAACAAAAGCGCACTAACACACACTTACACACGAACAAAAACAACCCCTTGCTAAAATTAAATTAGCAAGAATTTCAGTTTACAAAAAAAATAAAGTGTCCGTCCGCACATTCTGCACTTTTTGCAGAGGTTTTTTTCTCGCTTAAGCATCAGCTTTTTCTACTTATTAGAAAACTGGTGGAATATTTTTATTTATTTTAATTAAAATAATTGATATACAGTGTGCTTGTATTAATTTAATTTTTAGCACAAAATTTGTGCTGTAGTGGCACAGCACAACAAGCTTACGGTATAATTGAAATTCGGCACAATTTAAAGAATTGCAATTGATAAACTAATTTTCGTTTTGTTTATTTTCTTTCATTCATAACGGCACTGGGTCAAACGATTTGTATTACATAGCGACTGAATGAAAGAAATGAAAAGAACTCTTTAACAAAAAGATGTTGCACAATAGATCAATCTATTGGTTAACTAAAGTTTTATTACTTACATTGGAAAACATGGGAGGAGTTTTGGAAGCAGCAGCAAAATAAAATACTGGTATTTTTGATTAATATAGCAGAGAATAATTTTAATAAAGTTAGTTAATTTTTGGTTAAACAAAAAAGAAACTCTTTTTTTTATTTTCAAAGTACGGCGTAAAGCCATTTTTAGATTGTGCCATATAGATCAGCACCTTAGGGACATAAATATTGATTCATTCAAAACACCTCTTCATGGCGATCCTGCGACCTGCGATCCTGCGACCTGCGATCCTGTGACCTACGATCCTGCGACCTGCTATCCTGCCACCTTCAACTCCTGCAACTACAATCCAACGCCAATCTTGCAAAGTTCCTGTCTCACAATCCTTCATTCAGACCAAATTTAAAACGTAGTGAGCAAAGAGCAAGTCATACAAAAATTACAGGCAGCATTAAAAGAAAAAAACAAATTTTAATCATATTGAAAATTAAATAAGACAAATCAATAAAGATATAAAATGAAATTCCAGTACAAGGAGGAACATCCTTTCGAGAAGAGACGCGCTGAAGGCGATAAAATTCGCAGAAAATATCCAGATCGAGTGCCTGTTATTGTAGAGAAGGCATTCAGTCGCTATGTAATACAAATCGTTTGACCCAGTGCCGTTATGAATGAAAGAAAATAAACAAAACGAAAATTAGTTTATCAATTGCAATTCTTTAAATTGTGCCGAATTTCAATTATACCGTAAGCTTGTTGTGCTGTGCCACTACAGTGCATTAAAATACAAACACACTGTATTTTGAATAATTTTATTATTATTGATATTTTTAATTGAATATTATCATAACACATCACAATACATTCATTGTATTTTTGCCGACGGCTTTTTCGAGCTCTTTTGCTTCACACGCGTGTGCCACACAATTGTCCGTCCGCACGGTGCTTAAAGTAAATTTTCAATAAGAGCAAGAATTTTCTACATATTAGAAAACTTGCCTATTGATATTTTTGCTTTAATCGCGTTTTTATATAATCGCGTTTAAAAAAAAAAAAAAAAAATAAAATACAAACCAAAACAAATTGTCCGTCGGTAAGTGCTGCTGAGAAAAAAAAAAAAAAAATGGTCATTTTTTTTGCTAGTTTTTATTTTCTCATTTGTGCAGCAAAAAATACACACACACACACACACGCGCGCGTTTTATGAGGCAATCCGATTGCTTCATATATAATTAAATACCTCGCGCAAATTTTTAAATTAATTAAGTGTTTACAAGAAACTAAACTAAAAAAAAAAAAAAAAACAACAAAAACAAGAAGAAAGAACCTGAACGTAAACAACGCGACAGGTTAGCAGCGAACTTGAAGACGACGGAGCAGCTGGAAACAAGATTCGAAGACAAGTTCGAAAAAGAGTTGCCACTTCGACAAAAAAATATTTATTTTTATCGCACGTATTGCGATTGTCGTTTTTGGCACTCTTTGGATAGATTTAACAAAATATTGTTAAATTCGGACATTTTTAATCCCAAGTCAAGGAGGTAACGCCAAAAGCACCAATTTTCAAGGATTTTTCGCGCTTTCTGTGGGATTTTTTAAAAATTTTTTATTTTTGTTATTTTTAAAGAAAAAATTGTTCACTCTTAAAATAAAATTCGTATTTGAGAGTAAAATTAATATAAGCTTTGGTAATAAAATTTTTTATATATTATTTATTGAAAATAAAAGCGACTTTTTCTCATAACAAAAAGAAATAAAATTTTGTTTTTTGTTTGTCCACTTATTTATTTGCTGTGAGGTTCCTAAACAAAACAAAGATATAAAAAAAAAAATATTTTTACATATCAAAAAATTTTTTGTGTTTAAAATTTTTAAGATTTTTTTTTTCAAATAAAAGAAAAATAATTTTTTGCTGATTACAATAGTTTTCTACAAATTAGAAAAATTTTGTGCCGAATTATTTTTGAAAATTCGTGCAGTTTCTACATATTAGAAACAAAATTAAAAACTATTAAAAACATTTATTATTATCGATTTTATTGGCATTTAAGCAAATTTTTAGCTCACGCTAACCTTTTAGTAAAAAATTTCTACGTATTAGAAAACATTTTTTGCTATTTTTACTGGTTGTTTTCCACTTCTCAGCGCCAACCAACATTTTTAAAACAGCAATGGCGAAACTAACATCGTTTATGAGAAATGCTGATACCATTTTTGATATGGAGAGAGACTTCAATGATATTCCTCACAAAGAGCATACCATTTTCGCTCTTAGAATTCAAGAGGATGAGTTGAAGTCTCAATGGACTAGCCTAAAGATTTCATATGACGCTTGTTTGCTGAAATTAGTGGCAGCGAGTGGTGACGATGATGAAAACGTCACCCTAGTCAAAGTCAAATATCGCACATGTTATAAAACATATGTTTGTTGTCTAGCTAAGATTAACGAACTGAGCGATAAGCTGTCCATGGCGAAGAAAAATAATGAAGTGGATATTTCAAGCTTTGAGGTGCCGATGTCTGGCCATAATATTAACTTGCCGCCGTGTGACACCGAGATATTTCACGGGGATTATTTAACATGGCCGTCCTTCCGGGATATGTTTTCGGCTATTTATATTTCTAATAGTCGGTTAACACCGGTCGAAAAACTTTTCCACCTCAATCAGAAAACCCGCGGAGAGGCCAAAGAGATTGTACAAAAATCTCCCCTCACGCACCAAGGTTTTGCAACAGCATGGGAAAACTTAAAGGATCGCTACGAAAATAAGCGAATTTTGGTGAATAGCCAATTGAAGGTTTTATTTAACCTACCAGCTGTAGCGAATGAGTCTGGAAGTGGCATCAAAAAATTACAGGGAGATATAAATAATTGTATATCGGCTCTCACTATACACAAAGTAGACATTAGCAACTGGGATGCTATTTTTACATATTTGTGTTCCACAAAATTGCCAGAAACAACGCTCTCCTTATGGGAGCAATCAATCGAGAACAAGGCAGAAATCCCCAAATGGGCTGACCTTGACAAGTTTCTTACAAGTCGTTTTCAGACTTTAGAAACAGTGTGTGACTTCAGAGGCGCGGTACCAAAAGTACAAAAACCGAGCGCACCTTCACCAAATGTGAAGAAAGTCAATACATGCCAGGTTAAAGTGACGAATAACAATTGCAAGCTGTGTAAAAACCAGCAACATGCATTGAAGTTCTGTCCGAAGTTTTTGGCAATGAACGTGAATGACAGATCATAGGCGGCAAGACGCTTGCATTGTTGTTTCAACTGTCTGTCAACCAGCCACGTTTCAAAGAATTGCAAAAGTGGCTACAACTGCTCCACATGTGGGCAACGACATCATTCGTTGCTCCACAGAGATTTTAGAGGAGCAAGTGGCAATTCAAATGCGGGAGGTACAAGCACGGCTACTATACAGTCCACTACCGAAGTCGCAGCGCCATCGCAATCATCTGCAAGCGCTCGCGGTAATTATCAAGCGTGCTTTGCCTCAACCAGCAAAGGAATCTTGCTGGGTACCGCAATGATTAATATCTGCTACCGAGGATCTTGTTTCACAGCCAGAGCACTTATTGATTCTGGCTCAGAGGGCTCTTTTATTTCTGAGAGGTTGCAGCGACTTATTCAGCTGCCTACTCAACGCGTGTCCGCTCAAGTCTCTGGACTTAATAATGTAGTTTCGGCTAGAGTACAAAAAGCTTGCACTTTAGTCATAGGATCACCTATTGATCCTACCATTCGCCTTACTACAAACGCGCTCATTCTATCGAAAATCACCGGGAATCTTCCTACTTGCTAAGTGGATCCTTTGTTGCAGCAAGCTTTTCCAGAGCTTGTTCTTGCTGACAAACGTTTTTACTGCAGCGACCAAGTTGATATGCTTTTAGGTGGTGATTTATATCCACAAATACTTCTTGATGGTATCCGTCGAAATGTTCTTGGGTCACTTATTGCTCAAGAAACTATTTTCGGCTGGATTTTAACCGGCTCCGCTCCAACCATGTCTCAAAATTCTCCCTCCTCTTCTGTCGTGACGTATTTTAGTGAAGTTTCACTTGACCGGCAGTTAGCTTCGTTTTGGGAACTTGAGGAGGTAACGCAAAAGGTTGTGCATAGTCTCACAGACAAATTTTGTGAAGATTATTATGTTCAAACGACAGAGCGTAATCCTGATGGGCGATATGTGGTGAGTTTGCCTTTTAAAGAAAACTTTCCCCAGACAACCCGACTAGGAGATTCACGCTACATTGCAGTTCGTCAGTTTCTTCGCAACGAGGTGAGGCTTACTAAAAATTTGGCCTCCAAGAAGGAATATGATGGAGTCTTAGCAGAATATTTGGAGCTCGGCCACATGAGTGAAGTGACAGCAAGTGTTACTCAGAGACCGTCTCAGAGTTACTACCTTCCTCATCGCGCCGTCATGAAGCCTGATAGCACGACTACAAAGGTTCGCGTGGTTTTCAATGCCTCAAGCCCTACATCAAATGGCGTTAGCCTTAATGATGTTCTGCATGCGGGGCCAGTTTTGCAAAGTGATTTGACTTTGCTTATACTGAAGTGGCGGTTCTTCCGGTATGTTTTCAATGGCGACATTAAAAAGATGTATCGCCAAATACTGGTAAAGAAAGAGCACCAACAATTCCAGCGCATAATCTTCCGCGCGTCATCAGAAAATGAACTCCAAGATTTTCAGCTCAACACTGTAACTTTTGGCGTCAACTGTGCTCCGTTTTTAGCACTTCGGACCCTTTTACAGTTGGCTGATGATGTCGAGCCTAGTTTACCGCTAGCGTCAAAAATTTTGCGTAACCATATGTACGTAGATGACGCACTGGCGGGAGGTCATGACGTCAAGTCAGCAGTTCAAGCTCGAATTGAACTTGAAAAAGCTGCGGAATCAGCAGGTTTTGTCCTGCGCAAATGGACGTCCAACTCTGATGATGTACTTCAAGGAATTCCCAAAGCTCATTGGTTACGCGATGATTTTCTGCAGTTGAAAGATACGAGCAACGTTAAGACGTTAGGCATTCCATGGAACGCTCGGTCCGACCATTTTTATTTTCATGCGCGACCGCTAGATCAAGAGGGTAGCTTCTCTAAAAGGGAAGTGCTGTCTGCGATAGCAAAACTTTTTGATCCTGCGGGATGGTTGGCTCCGGTCGTGGTCATCGCCAAAATTCTAATGCAGCAAGTTTGGCTAGATGGCATCGGATGGGATGATCAGTTGATCCCTGCTACCTTGCAACGTTGGCAGTCGTTTCTTCAAAATTACTCCCACATCAGCAGCGTGCGAATTCCTCGTTGGGTTAATTTCTCGCCTAAAGGCGATGTGCAGTTCCACGGATTTTGTGATGCCTCTGAGAAGGCATATGGAGCCGCAGTTTACATTCGCGTGAAATTTTTGGACCAAGTGAGCGTCCATCTTTTAGTTGCGAAGACGAAAGTGGCACCTGTAAAGACAGTGTCGTTGGCCAGGCTTGAGCTGTGTGGCGCTCTTCTGCTGGCAGAGATGGTCGAAGCGTTTCTAAAAAATTTAGAGACACACAATAACCAATTGTATTTATGGACAGATTCGACCATTGTGCTGGCGTGGTTGCGTAAACAGCCATGAGCCTGGACCACTTTTGTCGCCAACCGAGTCGCAAAAATCAGCGATAAAGTGGGAATCAAGAACTGGAGTCATGTGGATTCGGAAGATAATCCAGCGGATCTGGCCAGCAGAGGAGTGGAGCCGCAACATTTAAAGGAAAGTTCGCTGTGGTGGCATGGACCTGGATGGTTGCTACAGGAGCCCAGCGCGTGGCCAAATCGAGGCGACGAGTATGAAACAACGATGGAAGCAAAATCTATAAAAGCTCATATCGCTTGTTCGCAAAATATCGATATCTTAGAGCGTTTTTCTTCATTGCCTCGAGCCTTGCGAGTTCTCTCGTACATATTACGATTTTTTTACAGAACTCACCGGGCTCATAAAAGTAGTTTCTGTCATCGAGCTGTTGAAATATCACAGCAAGAGATTAAAGAAGTCACTAGAAGACTCGTTATTGAGAGCCAAAAAATGGGATACCTATCTGAGTATACCCATCTATCAAATAAAACTTTGATCGACTCGAAGACCTCGATTCTAAATTTAAATCCTTTTTTAGACAGCCATAAGGTGCTTAGAGTTGGCGGACGTTTGTCGGAGACAGAACACATCTCTTATGATGAGCGTCATCCGGTAATTTTACCGTACGACTGTCAATTCTCTAAGTTACTCGTGAAGTTCACCCATGAAATTTCCATTCATGGTGGGAACCAGCTTGTGTTGCGACTTATTCGGATGCAATACTGGATTCCCAGAGTAAAAAATATGATAAAATCGATAATTCACAATTGTAAAGTCTGTGTTATCGACCGCAAACGGTTACAGACCCAAATGATGGCATCACTACCTCCAGAGCGAACAAAATTATCTCGCCCGTTCGCGTCTACTGGAGTGGATTTTACAGGGCCATACGACATTAAAAATTATACGGGACGAGCGTGTCTCATAACTAAAGGCTATATATGTGTGTTTGTCTGCTTCGCTACGAAAGCTATTCATTTAGAAGCTACCAGTGATCTCAGCACTGTCACTTTTCTGGCAGCGTTTTCGAGATTCGTTTCACGCAGAGGATGTCCTGAAAAAATGTATTCGGACAACGGAACCAACTTCACGCCCTTTAAGTCCAATGTCGTCCGATCCAAATGATCTAGCGCCTTTAACTCCAGCGCATTTCTTAGTAGGGGGGCCTTTGCTTGCTCCGATTGAACCGGACATTGCTGAAAGTCCAATATCAATAATCAATCGTTGGCAAAAGTTAAAGGCATTGAACCAAAGGTTCTGCCAAATGTGGAAAAATTATTATTTAAAGGAACTTCACAAGCGTTATAAGTGGAAATATCCCCGCGAAGACTTGAAAATTGACGACTTGGTGGTCATAAAAGCGGACAACCTTTCGGCCACTAAGTGGCGATTAGGGAGAGTGGTTAAATTTTATATAGGCTCTGACAGTCGTGTCCGAGTCGCCGACCTGCGCACTGAACGCGGTATTATTACTCGGCCTGTGGTAAAATTGATTATTTTGCCACCACCTCCGTAAATTGATGTCTTCGTCCAACAACGTCGTAGCTAGATGTCTTCGTCCAACAACGTCGTAGCTAGCTGTCTTCGTCCGTCTTATTTGTGTGTGTGTGTTTGCGGTTCAGCGGGAATTAACCTATTTAATTTCTTTTTATTTTTTCTAGCAATAATGTCGAGTGTCGGAAAAACGCCCGCTGAAGTCGCCTTGAAGTGCCGAGTGTGCTTGGGGCGGCACCCATTACGTTTTTGTAAGGCGTTTGTCGCCGGGAGCGTTGCAGATCGGCTGCGGCTGGTGCTGTTGTTTAAGTTTTGCTTCCGGTGCCTCTCCCCAAACCACAAGACCAGCGAATGCGCCAGTGATGGATGTTGCGGCAAGTGTGATGGGACGCATCACACCATGTTGCACCTCGGCCGGGCTAAAGACGCAGAAAAGCCATCACCGCCCAAGCCGCAAGACACTGCCAGGCCTTGTTTGTCTGAGGCTTCTCGTCAGCGCGGGACGGGCGCCGCGGGGAGTTTTGCTGACCGGCCTAGTTTGCCACAAGTCGCATTGAGCGTTGAGGGGCATCCGGGGATCCGGCACCTGAAGAAGAAGATGAAGCGCGATTGGCTCGGTGCATTCGCAACGCCGAAGAGTTGCGTGCCTTTCGACCGAAGTTGACCGGCAATGTAACAAGAGCGTCGCATACAACGCGGCGCTCCGGTCGACGGTCTCGTGCATCGCGAGAAGAGCATCGCAATCGAGGTCAAGGACGGACACGACCCATTCACCGCCGTTCAAATAGTGGCGCTCAGCGCCTGCCCTCGCCATCACCGCTGCCAGTTCTGCAGCAGGTGACTTCGCTCCTCCCCACGGCGGTCGTCAAGATGATCGATCAGGGTCACATGCATCGGGTTCGTGCTCTAATAGACCCGTGTGCCGAGATGTCCATCATCTCCCAGCGTCTCGTGCGCCAACTTGGGTTGCCATCAAGGATGGTTGGCTCTCAAGAAGTTTGCTCCCTAACCCTCCGAGCAAACTATGAGTCCAACCAATCGGTGACAGCCCAAGCGAAGGTGTTACGGCATTTTACGCGAGTCACGCCTAGGGAAACTTTAGACACATCTATTAGAGCACAATTTTCGAATTTGATGCTTGCTGATCCAGACTTTCTGGTTTCGTCTCCGGTCGGTATGGTGCTAGGGGTAGACGTCTACCCAAAAATAATAAAACCCGGAATTTTTCCGAGTGGTTTGGGGGGGTTCTGACGCAGAATTCCGTCTTTGGTTGGCTGGTGTCGGGCACGGTGGCCCGGTAACGCATAAAACCGTAAATTTACGTACCTAAATTTATTTATTTTAAATTTTTTAAGACATATTTAATAAACATAAAGGTTGTAAATTGAATTAATGACGTTTTTAACAATAAAAATGAATTTATCTCCACTTAATAAGTCACATTTGCGCCGATTTTTATTGAGACATAAATAAATCAACCCTTTTTTACTAGCTTAAGGTATTTTAGAGTTATTTAAATTTATCTTACAGTAGTACTGCAAGGGGGCCGGCATGTTTAGGCGGCAACCCTAAACACCATAACTATTAATAGTAGATTGATGCTCATAAGAAAAGGTAAAAGATCAACTACATACTTACCGACTCGTTCGAGTATCGATTCTCGATAGCCGAACGAGCGCCTCGGAGGGGTCTTCGGCTCCTTTAATGGCGACCTTATTCTTGAAGTTTTTCCTGAACAATCCACAAGTAAATTGAGCAAAATCCTTATTTTTTTTTTCTCTTGAAGAGTAATCTGCCAACATCTGAGCCATCCCAAATTATTTTGATATACACTCATATCCACTTATTGGAATAAGAACAATACAAAAGTAAGTTATAAATAAAACTAATTGTTATTAATATTATATATATTTACCGGTGTTATTTTTTATTGTGTTCTGCTTTTGCGAGCAAATTATTATTCACGTATTGAATAAAATTTGCCCGCAAATTTTAGGCCTGATTCCAAGCAACTTCATTGCAGCACTAATTGCAGCAAAAGACTTTGCCAGCGACAACAAATTATTCGGAACAACCACCCCAACCTGTTCATGGTCCTAACGATCCGTCAAGGAGTCAGCCTGCAGAGAACAACAAGCTACAAAAATAAACCAAAGATCAATCCAAAAGCAACACCAGATAAAAAAGGTGAGTTGATATGTTTATTATCATAAAAATCATTATTTGCATGTGACCATAAGTGTGAGAAAATTTTAACATATAACTAAAATAAAGTGTGTAAAAGTGCGCGGTTTGTTTGGTGCGAAAATTATAGAAAAAAAAAAAAAGAAAAAAAAACTAATAATAAAGAATCTTTTTCATAAGCTAAAAAATATAAAACATTAATAAAACAAAAAAAACGAAAGCGCACAATTTTTTTTAACAAAAGCGCACTAACACACACTTACACACGAACAAAAACAACCCCTTGCTAAAATTAAATTAGCAAGAATTTCAGTTTACAAAAAAAATAAAGTGTCCGTCCGCACATTCTGCACTTTTTGCAGAGGTTTTTTTCTCGCTTAAGCATCAGCTTTTTCTACTTATTAGAAAACTGGTGGAATATTTTTATTTATTTTAATTAAAATAATTGATATACAGTGTGCTTGTATTAATTTAATTTTTAGCACAAAATTTGTGCTGTAGTGGCACAGCACAACAAGCTTACGGTATAATTGAAATTCGGCACAATTTAAAGAATTGCAATTGATAAACTAATTTTCGTTTTGTTTATTTTCTTTCATTCATAACGGCACTGGGTCAAACGATTTGTATTACATAGCGACTGAATGAAAGAAATGAAAAGAACTCTTTAACAAAAAGATGTTGCACAATAGATCAATCTATTGGTTAACTAAAGTTTTATTACTTACATTGGAAAACATGGGAGGAGTTTTGGAAGCAGCAGCAAAATAAAATACTGGTATTTTTGATTTATATAGCAGAGAATAATTTTAATAAAGTTAGTTAATTTTTGGTTAAACAAAAAAGAAACTCTTTTTTTTTTATTTTCAAAGTACGGCGTAAAGCCATTTTTAGATTGTGCCATATAGATCAGCACCTTAGGGACATAAATATTGATTCATTCAAAACACCTCTTCATGGCGACCTGCGATCCTGCGACCTGCGATCCTGTGACCTACGATCCTGCGACCTGCTATCCTGCCACCTTCAACTCCTGCAACTACAATCCAACGCCAATCTTGCAAAGTTCCTGTCTCACAATCCTTCATTCAGACCAAATTTAAAACGTAGTGAGCAAAGAGCAAGTCATACAAAAATTACAGGCAGCATTAAAAGAAAAAAACAAATTTTAATCATATTGAAAATTAAATAAGACAAATCAATAAAGATATAAAATGAAATTCCAGTACAAGGAGGAACATCCTTTCGAGAAGAGACGCGCTGAAGGCGATAAAATTCGCAGAAAATATCCAGATCGAGTGCCTGTTATTGTAGAGAAGGCATTCAGTCGCTATGTAATACAAATCGTTTGACCCAGTGCCGTTATGAATGAAAGAAAATAAACAAAACGAAAATTAGTTTATCAATTGCAATTCTTTAAATTGTGCCGAATTTCAATTACACCGTAAGCTTGTTGTGCTGTGCCACTACAGTGCATTAAAATACAAACACACTGTATTTTGAATAATTTTATTATTATTGATATTTTTAATTGAATATTATCATAACACATCACAATACATTCATTGTATTTTTGCCGACGGCTTTTTCGAGCTCTTTTGCTTCACACGCGTGTGCCACACAATTGTCCGTCCGCACGGTGCTTAAAGTAAATTTTCAATAAGAGCAAGAATTTTCTACATATTAGAAAACTTGCCTATTGACATTTTTGCTTTCATCGCGTTTTTATTTAATCGCGTTTAAGAAAAAAAAAAAAATAAAATACAAACCAAAACAAATTGTCGTTCGGTAAGTGCTGCTGAGAAAAAAAAAAAAAAACTGGTCATTTTTTTTGCTAGTTTTTATTTTCTCATTTGTGCAGCAAAAAATACACACACACACACACACACACGCGTGATTTATGAGGCAATCCGATTGCTTCATATATAATTAAATACCTCGCGCAAAGTTTTAAATTAATTAAGTGTTTACAAGAAACTAAACTAAAAAAAAAAAAAAAAACAACAAAAACAAGAAGAAAGAACCTGAACGTAAACAACGCGACAGGTTAGCAGCGAACTTGAAGACGACGGAGCAGCTGGAAACAAGATTCGAAGACAAGTTCGAAAAAGAGTTGCCACTTCGACAAAAAAATATTTATTTTTATCGCACGTATTGCGATTGTCGTTTTTGGCACTCTTTGGATAGATTTAACAAAATATTGTTAAATTCGGACATTTTTAATCCCAAGTCAAGGAGGTAACGCCAAAAGCACCAATTTTCAAGGATTTTTCGCGCTTTCTGTGGGATTTTTTAAAAATTTTTTATTTTTGTTATTTTTAAAGAAAAAATTGTTCACTCTTAAAATAAAATTCGTATTTGAGAGTAAAATTAATATAAGCTTTGGTAATAAAATTTTTTATATATTATTTATTGAAAATAAAAGCGACTTTTTCTCATAACAAAAAGAAATAAAATTTTGTTTTTTGTTTGTCCACTTATTTATTTGCTGTGAGGTTCCTAAACAAAACAAAGATATAAAAAAAAAATATTTTTACATATCAAAAAATTTTTTGTGTTTAAAATTTTTAAGATTTTTTTTTTCAAATAAAAGAAAAATAATTTTTTGCTGATTACAATAGTTTTCTACAAATTAGAAAAATTTTGTGCCGAATTATTTTTGAAAATTCGTGCAGTTTCTACATATTAGAAACAAAATTAAAAACTATTAAAAACATTTATTATTATCGATTTTATTGGCATTTAAGCAAATTTTTAGCTCACGCTAACCTTTTAGTAAAAAATTTCTACGTATTAGAAAACATTTTTTGCTATTTTTACTGGTTGTTTTCCACTTCTCAGCGCCAACCAACATTTTTAAAACAGCAATGGCGAAACTAACATCGTTTATGAGAAATGCTGATACCATTTTTGATATGGAGAGAGACTTCAATGATATTCCTCACAAAGAGCATACCATTTTCGCTCTTAGAATTCAAGAGGATGAGTTGAAGTCTCAATGGACTAGCCTAAAGATTTCATATGACGCTTGTTTGCTGAAATTAGTGGCAGCGAGTGGTGACGATGATGAAAACGTCACCCTAGTCAAAGTCAAATATCGCACATGTTATAAAACATATGTTTGTTGTCTAGCTAAGATTAACGAACTGAGCGATAAGCTGCCCATGGCGAAGAAAAATAATGAAGTGGATATTTCAAGCTTTGAGGTGCCGATGTCTGGCCATAATATTAACTTGCCGCCGTGTGACACCGAGATATTTCACGGGGATTATTTAACATGGCCGTCCTTCCGGGATATGTTTTCGGCTATTTATATTTCTAATAGTCGGTTAACACCGGTCGAAAAACTTTTCCACCTCAATCAGAAAACCCGCGGAGAGGCCAAAGAGATTGTACAAAAATCTCCCCTCACGCACCAAGGTTTTGCAACAGCATGGGAAAACTTAAAGGATCGCTACGAAAATAAGCGAATTTTGGTGAATAGCCAATTGAAGGTTTTATTTAACCTACCAGCTGTAGCGAATGAGTCTGGAAGTGGCATCAAAAAATTACAGAGAGATATAAATAATTGTATATCGGCTCTCACTATACACAAAGTAGACATTAGCAACTGGGATGCTATTTTTACATATTTGTGTTCCACAAAATTGCCAGAAACAACGCTCTCCTTATGGGAGCAATCAATCGAGAACAAGGCAGAAATCCCCAAATGGGCTGACCTTGACAAGTTTCTTACAAGTCGTTTTCAGACTTAAGAAACAGTGTGTGACTTCAGAGACGCGGTACCAAAAGTACAAAAACCGAGCGCACCTTCACCAAATGTGAAGAAAGTCAATACATGCCAGGTTAAAGTGACGAATAACAATTGCAAGCTGTGTAAAAACCAGCAACATGCATTGAAGTTCTGTCCGAAGTTTTTGGCAATGAACGTGAATGACAGATCATAGGCGGCAAGACGCTTGCATTGTTGTTTCAACTGTCTGTCAACCAGCCACGTTTCAAAGAATTGCAAAAGTGGCTACAACTGCTCCACATGTGGGCAACGACATCATTCGTTGCTCCACAGAGATTTTAGAGGAGCAAGTGGCAATTCAAATGCGGGAGGTACAAGCACGGCTACTATACAGTCCACTACCGAAGTCGCAGCGCCATCGCAATCATCTGCAAGCGCTCGCGGTAATTATCAAGCGTGCTTTGCCTCAACCAGCAAAGGAATCTTGCTGGGTACCGCAATGATTAATATCTGCTACCGAGGATCTTGTTTCACAGCCAGAGCACTTATTGATTCTGGCTCAGAGGGCTCTTTTATTTCTGAGAGGTTGCAGCGACTTATTCAGCTGCCTACTCAACGCGTGTCCGCTCAAGTCTCTGGACTTAATAATGTAGTTTCGGCTAGAGTACAAAAAGCTTGCACTTTAGTCATAGGATCACCTATTGATCCTACCATTCGCCTTACTACAAACGCGCTCATTCTATCGAAAATCACCGGGAATCTTCCTACTTGCTAAGTGGATCCTTTGTTGCAGCAAGCTTTTCCAGAGCTTGTTCTTGCTGACAAACGTTTTTACTGCAGCGACCAAGTTGATGTGCTTTTAGGTGGTGATTTATATCCACAAATACTTCTTGATGGTATCCGTCGAAATGTTCTTGGGTCACTTATTGCTCAAGAAACTATTTTCGGCTGGATTTTAACCGGCTCCGCTCCAACCATGTCTCAAAATTCTCCCTCCTCTTCTGTCGTGACGTATTTTAGTGAAGTTTCACTTGACCGGCAGTTAGCTTCGTTTTGGGAACTTGAGGAGGTAACGCAAAAGGTTGTGCATAGTCTCACAGACAAATTTTGTGAAGATTATTATGTTCAAACGACAGAGCGTAATCCTGATGGGCGATATGTGGTGAGTTTGCCTTTTAAAGAAAACTTTCCCCAGACAACCCGACTAGGAGATTCACGCTACATTGCAGTTCGTCAGTTTCTTCGCAACGAGGTGAGGCTTACTAAAAATTTGGCCTCCAAGAAGGAATATGATGGAGTCTTAGCAGAATATTTGGAGCTCGGCCACATGAGTGAAGTGACAGCAAGTGTTACTCAGAGACCGTCTCAGAGTTACTACCTTCCTCATCGCGCCGTCATGAAGCCTGATAGCACGACTACAAAGGTTCGCGTGGTTTTCAATGCCTCAAGCCCTACATCAAATGGCGTTAGCCTTAATGATGTTCTGCATGCGGGGCCAGTTTTGCAAAGTGATTTGACTTTGCTTATACTGAAGTGGCGGTTCTTCCGGTATGTTTTCAATGGCGACATTAAAAAGATGTATTGCCAAATACTGGTAAAGAAAGAGCACCAACAATTCCAGCGCATAATCTTCCGCGCGTCATCAGAAAATGAACTCCAAGATTTTCAGCTCAACACTGTAACTTTTGGCGTCAACTGTGCTCCGTTTTTAGCACTTCGGACCCTTTTACAGTTGGCTGATGATGTCGAGCCTAGTTTACCGCTAGCGTCAAAAATTTTGCGTAACCATATGTACGTAGATGACGCACTGGCGGGAGGTCATGACGTCAAGTCAGCAGTTCAAGCTCGAATTGAACTTGAAAAAGCTGCGGAATCAGCAGGTTTTGTCCTGCGCAAATGGACGTCCAACTCTGATGATGTACTTCAAGGAATTCCCAAAGCTCATTGGTTACGCGATGATTTTCTGCAGTTGGAAGATACGAGCAACGTTAAGACGTTAGGCATTCCATGGAACGCTCGTTCCGACCATTTTTATTTTCATGCGCGACCGCTAGATCAAGAGGGTAGCTTCTCTAAAAGGGAAGTGCTGTCTGCGATAGCAAAACTTTTTGATCCTGCGGGATGGTTGGCTCCGGTCGTGGTCATCGCCAAAATTCTAATGCAGCAAGTTTGGCTAGATGGCATCGGATGGGATGATCAGTTGATCCCTGCTACCTTGCAACGTTGGCAGTCGTTTCTTCAAAATTACTCCCACATCAGCAGCGTGCGAATTCCTCGTTGGGTTAATTTCTCGCCTAAAGGCGATGTGCAGTTCCACGGATTTTGTGATGCCTCTGAGAAGGCATATGGAGCCGCAGTTTACATTCGCGTGAAATTTTTGGACCAAGTGAGCGTCCATCTTTTAGTTGCGAAGACGAAAGTGGCACCTGTAAAGACAGTGTCGTTGGCCAGGCTTGAGCTGTGTGGCGCTCTTCTGCTGGCAGAGATGGTCGAAGCGTTTCTAAAAAATTTAGAGACACACAATAACCAATTGTATTTATGGACAGATTCGACCATTGTGCTGGCGTGGTTGCGTAAACAGCCATGAGCCTGGACCACTTTTGTCGCCAACCGAGTCGCAAAAATCAGCGATAAAGTGGGAATCAAGAACTGGAGTCATGTGGATTCGGAAGATAATCCAGCGGATCTGGCCAGCAGAGGAGTGGAGCCGCAACATTTAAAGGAAAGTTCGCTGTGGTGGCATGGACCTGGATGGTTGCTACAGGAGCCCAGCGCGTGGCCAAATCGAGGCGACGAGTATGAAACAACGATGGAAGCAAAATCTATAAAAGCTCATATCGCTTGTTCGCAAAATATCGATATCTTAGAGCGTTTTTCTTCATTGCCTCGAGCCTTGCGAGTTCTCTCGTACATATTACGATTTTTTTACAGAACTCACCGGGCTCATAAAAGTAGTTTCTGTCATCGAGCTGTTGAAATATCACAGCAAGAGATTAAAGAAGTCACTAGAAGACTCGTTATTGAGAGCCAAAAAATGGGATACCTATCTGAGTATACCCATCTATCAAATAAAACTTTGATCGACTCGAAGACCTCGATTCTAAATTTAAATCCTTTTTTAGACAGCCATAAGGTGCTTAGAGTTGGCGGACGTTTGTCGGAGACAGAACACATCTCTTATGATGAGCGTCATCCGGTAATTTTACCGTACGACTGTCAATTCTCTAAGTTACTCGTGAAGTTCACCCATGAAATTTCCATTCATGGTGGGAACCAGCTTGTGTTGCGACTTATTCGGATGCAATACTGGATTCCCAGAGTAAAAAATATGATAAAATCGATAATTCACAATTGTAAAGTCTGTGTTATCGACCGCAAACGGTTACAGACCCAAATGATGGCATCACTACCTCCAGAGCGAACAAAATTATCTCGCCCGTTCGCGTCTACTGGAGTGGATTTTACAGGGCCATACGACATTAAAAATTATACGGGACGAGCGTGTCTCATAACTAAAGGCTATATATGTGTGTTTGTCTGCTTCGCTACGAAAGCTATTCATTTAGAAGCTACCAGTGATCTCAGCACTGTCACTTTTCTGGCAGCGTTTTCGAGATTCGTTTCACGCAGAGGATGTCCTGAAAAAATGTATTCGGACAACGGAACCAACTTCACGCCCTTTAAGTCCAATGTCGTCCGATCCAAATGATCTAGCGCCTTTAACTCCAGCGCATTTCTTAGTAGGGGGGCCTTTGCTTGCTCCGATTGAACCGGACATTGCTGAAAGTCCAATATCAATAATCAATCGTTGGCAAAAGTTAAAGGCATTGAACCAAAGGTTCTGCCAAATGTGGAAAAATTATTATTTAAAGGAACTTCACAAGCGTTATAAGTGGAAATATCCCCGCGAAGACTTGAAAATTGACGACTTGGTGGTCATAAAAGCGGACAACCTTTCGGCCACTAAGTGGCGATTAGGGAGAGTGGTTAAATTTTATATAGGCTCTGACAGTCGTGTCCGAGTCGCCGACCTGCGCACTGAACGCGGTATTATTACTCGGCCTGTGGTAAAATTGATTATTTTGCCACCACCTCCGTAAATTGATGTCTTCGTCCAACAACGTCGTAGCTAGATGTCTTCGTCCAACAACGTCGTAGCTAGCTGTCTTCGTCCGTCTTATTTGTGTGTGTGTGTTTGCGGTTCAGCGGGAATTAACCTATTTAATTTCTTTTTATTTTTTCTAGCAATAATGTCGAGTGTCGGAAAAACGCCCGCTGAAGTCGCCTTGAAGTGCCGAGTGTGCTTGGGGCGGCACCCATTACGTTTTTGTAAGGCGTTTGTCGCCGGGAGCGTTGCAGATCGGCTGCGGCTGGTGCTGTTGTTTAAGTTTTGCTCCCGGTGCCTCTCCCCAAACCACAAGACCAGCGAATGCGCCAGTGATGGATGTTGCGGCAAGTGTGATGGGACGCATCACACCATGTTGCACCTCGGCCGGGCTAAAGACGCAGAAAAGCCATCACCGCCCAAGCCGCAAGACACTGCCAGGCCTTGTTTGTCTGAGGCTTCTCGTCAGCGCGGGACGGGCGCCGCGGGGAGTTTTGCTGACCGGCCTAGTTTGCCACAAGTCGCATTGAGCGTTGAGGGGGATCCGGCACCTGAAGAAGAAGATGAAGCGCGATTGGCTCGGTGCATTCGCAACGCCGAAGAGTTGCGTGCCTTTCGACCGAAGTTGACCGGCAATGTAACAAGAGCGTCGCATACAACGCGGCGCTCCGGTCGACGGTCTCGTGCATCGCGAGAAGAGCATCGCAATCGAGGTCAAGGACGGACACGACCCATTCACCGCCGTTCAAATAGTGGCGCTCAGCGCCTGCCCTCGCCATCACCGCTGCCAGTTCTGCAGCAGGTGACTTCGCTCCTCCCCACGGCGGTCGTCAAGATGATCGATCAGGGTCACATGCATCGGGTTCGTGCTCTAATAGACCCGTGTGCCGAGATGTCCATCATCTCCCAGCGTCTCGTGCGCCAACTTGGGTTGCCATCAAGGATGGTTGGCTCTCAAGAAGTTTGCTCCCTAACCCTCCGAGCAAACTATGAGTCCAACCAATCGGTGACAGCCCAAGCGAAGGTGTTACGGCATTTTACGCGAGTCACGCCTAGGGAAACTTTAGACACATCTATTAGAGCACAATTTTCGAATTTGATGCTTGCTGATCCAGACTTTCTGGTTTCGTCTCCGGTCGGTATGGTGCTAGGGGTAGACGTCTACCCAAAAATAATAAAACCCGGAATTTTTCCGAGTGGTTTGGGGGGGTTCTGACGCAGAATTCCGTCTTTGGTTGGCTGGTGTCGGGCACGGTGGCCCGGTAACGCATAAAACCGTAAATTTACGTACCTAAATTTATTTATTTTAAATTTTTTAAGACATATTTAATAAACATAAAGGTTGTAAATTGAATTAATGACGTTTTTAACAATAAAAATGAATTTATCTCCACTTAATAAGTCACATTTGCGCCGATTTTTATTGAGACATAAATAAATCAACCCTTTTTTACTAGCTTAAGGTATTTTAGAGTTATTTAAATTTATCTTACAGTAGTACTGCAAGGGGGCCGGCATGTTTAGGCGGCAACCCTAAACACCATAACTATTAATAGTAGATTGATGCTCATAAGAAAAGGTAAAAGATCAACTACATACTTACCGACTCGTTCGAGTATCGATTCTCGATAGCCGAACGAGCGCCTCGGAGGGGTCTTCGGCTCCTTTAATGGCGACCTTATTCTTGAAGTTTTTCCTGAACAATCCACAAGTAAATTGAGCAAAATCCTTATTTTTTTTTTCTCTTGAAGAGTAATCTGCCAACATCTGAGCCATCCCAAATTATTTTGATATACACTCATATCCACTTATTGGAATAAGAACAATACAAAAGTAAGTTATAAATAAAACTAATTGTTATTAATATTATATATATTTACCGGTGTTATTTTTTATTGTGTTCTGCTTTTGCGAGCAAATTATTATTCACGTATTGAATAAAATTTGCCCGCAAATTTTAGGCCTGATTCCAAGCAACTTCATTGCAGCACTAATTGCAGCAAAAGACTTTGCCAGCGACAACAAATTATTCGGAACAACCACCCCAACCTGTTCATGGTCCTAACGATCCGTCAAGGAGTCAGCCTGCAGAGAACAACAAGCTACAAAAATAAACCAAAGATCAATCCAAAAGCAACACCAGATAAAAAAGGTGAGTTGATATGTTTATTATCATAAAAATCATTATTTGCATGTGACCATAAGTGTGAGAAAATTTTAACATATAACTAAAATAAAGTGTGTAAAAGTGCGCGGTTTGTTTGGTGCGAAAATTATAGAAAAAAAAAAAAAGAAAAAAAAACTAATAATAAAGAATCTTTTTCATAAGCTAAAAAATATAAAACATTAATAAAACAAAAAAAACGAAAGCGCACAATTTTTTTTAACAAAAGCGCACTAACACACACTTACACACGAACAAAAACAACCCCTTGCTAAAATTAAATTAGCAAGAATTTCAGTTTACAAAAAAAATAAAGTGTCCGTCCGCACATTCTGCACTTTTTGCAGAGGTTTTTTTCTCGCTTAAGCATCAGCTTTTTCTACTTATTAGAAAACTGGTGGAATATTTTTATTTATTTTAATTAAAATAATTGATATACAGTGTGCTTGTATTAATTTAATTTTTAGCACAAAATTTGTGCTGTAGTGGCACAGCACAACAAGCTTACGGTATAATTGAAATTCGGCACAATTTCAAGAATTGCAATTGATAAACTAATTTTCGTTTTGTTTATTTTCTTTCATTCATAACGGCACTGGGTCAAACGATTTGTATTACATAGCGACTGAATGAAAGAAATGAAAAGAACTCTTTAACAAAAAGATGTTGCACAATAGATCAATCTATTGGTTAACTAAAGTTTTATTACTTACATTGGAAAACATGGGAGGAGTTTTGGAAGCAGCAGCAAAATAAAATACTGGTATTTTTGATTTATATAGCAGAGAATAATTTTAATAAAGTTAGTTAATTTTTGGTTAAACAAAAAAGAAACTCTTTTTTTTTATTTTCAAAGTACGGCGTAAAGCCATTTTTAGATTGTGCCATATAGATCAGCACCTTAGGGACATAAATATTGATTCATTCAAAACACCTCTTCATGGCGATCCTGCGACCTGCGATCCTGCGACCTGCGATCCTGTGACCTACGATCCTGCGACCTGCTATCCTGCCACCTTCAACTCCTGCAACTACAATCCAACGCCAATCTTGCAAAGTTCCTGTCTCACAATCCTTCATTCAGACCAAATTTAAAACGTAGTGAGCAAAGAGCAAGTCATACAAAAATTACAGGCAGCATTAAAAGAAAAAAACAAATTTTAATCATATTGAAAATTAAATAAGACAAATCAATAAAGATATAAAATGAAATTCCAGTACAAGGAGGAACATCCTTTCGAGAAGAGACGCGCTGAAGGCGATAAAATTCGCAGAAAATATCCAGATCGAGTGCCTGTTATTGTAGAGAAGGCATTCAGTCGCTATGTAATACAAATCGTTTGACCCAGTGCCGTTATGAATGAAAGAAAATAAACAAAACGAAAATTAGTTTATCAATTGCAATTCTTTAAATTGTGCCGAATTTCAATTACACCGTAAGCTTGTTGTGCTGTGCCACTACAGTGCATTAAAATACAAACACACTGTATTTTGAATAATTTTATTATTATTGATATTTTTAATTGAATATTATCATAACACATCACAATACATTCATTGTATTTTTGCCGACGGCTTTTTCGAGCTCTTTTGCTTCACACGCGTGTGCCACACAATTGTCCGTCCGCACGGTGCTTAAAGTAAATTTTCAATAAGAGCAAGAATTTTCTACATATTAGAAAACTTGCCTATTGACATTTTTGCTTTCATCGCGTTTTTATTTAATCGCGTTTAAGAAAAAAAAAAAAATAAAATACAAACCAAAACAAATTGTCGTTCGGTAAGTGCTGCTGAGAAAAAAAAAAAAAAACTGGTCATTTTTTTTGCTAGTTTTTATTTTCTCATTTGTGCAGCAAAAAATACACACACACACACACACACACACGCGTGATTTATGAGGCAATCCGATTGCTTCATATATAATTAAATACCTCGCGCAAAGTTTTAAATTAATTAAGTGTTTACAAGAAACTAAACTAAAAAAAAAAAAAAAAAACAACAAAAACAAGAAGAAAGAACCTGAACGTAAACAACGCGACAGGTTAGCAGCGAACTTGAAGACGACGGAGCAGCTGGAAACAAGATTCGAAGACAAGTTCGAAAAAGAGTTGCCACTTCGACAAAAAAATATTTATTTTTATCGCACGTATTGCGATTGTCGTTTTTGGCACTCTTTGGATAGATTTAACAAAATATTGTTAAATTCGGACATTTTTAATCCCAAGTCAAGGAGGTAACGCCAAAAGCACCAATTTTCAAGGATTTTTCGCGCTTTCTGTGGGATTTTTTAAAAATTTTTTATTTTTGTTATTTTTAAAGAAAAAATTGTTCACTCTTAAAATAAAATTCGTATTTGAGAGTAAAATTAATATAAGCTTTGGTAATAAAATTTTTTATATATTATTTATTGAAAATAAAAGCGACTTTTTCTCATAACAAAAAGAAATAAAATTTTGTTTTTTGTTTGTCCACTTATTTATTTGCTGTGAGGTTCCTAAACAAAACAAAGATATAAAAAAAAAATATTTTTACATATCAAAAAATTTTTTGTGTTTAAAATTTTTAAGATTTTTTTTTTCAAATAAAAGAAAAATAATTTTTTGCTGATTACAATAGTTTTCTACAAATTAGAAAAATTTTGTGCCGAATTATTTTTGAAAATTCGTGCAGTTTCTACATATTAGAAACAAAATTAAAAACTATTAAAAACATTTATTATTATCGATTTTATTGGCATTTAAGCAAATTTTTAGCTCACGCTAACCTTTTAGTAAAAAATTTCTACGTATTAGAAAACATTTTTTGCTATTTTTACTGGTTGTTTTCCACTTCTCAGCGCCAACCAACATTTTTAAAACAGCAATGGCGAAACTAACATCGTTTATGAGAAATGCTGATACCATTTTTGATATGGAGAGAGACTTCAATGATATTCCTCACAAAGAGCATACCATTTTCGCTCTTAGAATTCAAGAGGATGAGTTGAAGTCTCAATGGACTAGCCTAAAGATTTCATATGACGCTTGTTTGCTGAAATTAGTGGCAGCGAGTGGTGACGATGATGAAAACGTCACCCTAGTCAAAGTCAAATATCGCACATGTTATAAAACATATGTTTGTTGTCTAGCTAAGATTAACGAACTGAGCGATAAGCTGCCCATGGCGAAGAAAAATAATGAAGTGGATATTTCAAGCTTTGAGGTGCCGATGTCTGGCCATAATATTAACTTGCCGCCGTGTGACACCGAGATATTTCACGGGGATTATTTAACATGGCCGTCCTTCCGGGATATGTTTTCGGCTATTTATATTTCTAATAGTCGGTTAACACCGGTCGAAAAACTTTTCCACCTCAATCAGAAAACCCGCGGAGAGGCCAAAGAGATTGTACAAAAATCTCCCCTCACGCACCAAGGTTTTGCAACAGCATGGGAAAACTTAAAGGATCGCTACGAAAATAAGCGAATTTTGGTGAATAGCCAATTGAAGGTTTTATTTAACCTACCAGCTGTAGCGAATGAGTCTGGAAGTGGCATCAAAAAATTACAGAGAGATATAAATAATTGTATATCGGCTCTCACTATACACAAAGTAGACATTAGCAACTGGGATGCTATTTTTACATATTTGTGTTCCACAAAATTGCCAGAAACAACGCTCTCCTTATGGGAGCAATCAATCGAGAACAAGGCAGAAATCCCCAAATGGGCTGACCTTGACAAGTTTCTTACAAGTCGTTTTCAGACTTAAGAAACAGTGTGTGACTTCAGAGACGCGGTACCAAAAGTACAAAAACCGAGCGCACCTTCACCAAATGTGAAGAAAGTCAATACATGCCAGGTTAAAGTGACGAATAACAATTGCAAGCTGTGTAAAAACCAGCAACATGCATTGAAGTTCTGTCCGAAGTTTTTGGCAATGAACGTGAATGACAGATCATAGGCGGCAAGACGCTTGCATTGTTGTTTCAACTGTCTGTCAACCAGCCACGTTTCAAAGAATTGCAAAAGTGGCTACAACTGCTCCACATGTGGGCAACGACATCATTCGTTGCTCCACAGAGATTTTAGAGGAGCAAGTGGCAATTCAAATGCGGGAGGTACAAGCACGGCTACTATACAGTCCACTACCGAAGTCGCAGCGCCATCGCAATCATCTGCAAGCGCTCGCGGTAATTATCAAGCGTGCTTTGCCTCAACCAGCAAAGGAATCTTGCTGGGTTCCGCAATGATTAATATCTGCCACCGAGGATCTTGTTTCACAGCCAGAGCACTTATTGATTCTGGCTCAGAGGGCTCTTTTATTTCTGAGAGGTTGCAGCGACTTATTCAGCTGCCTACTCAACGCGTGTCCGCTCAAGTCTCTGGACTTAATAATGTAGTTTCGGCTAGAGTACAAAAAGCTTGCACTTTAGTCATAGGATCACCTATTGATCCTACCATTCGCCTTACTACAAACGCGCTCATTCTATCGAAAATCACCGGGAATCTTCCTACTTGCTCAGTGGATCCTTTGTTGCAGCAAGCTTTTCCAGAGCTTGTTCTTGCTGAAAAACGTTTTTACTGCAGCGACCAAGTCGATGTGCTTTTAGGTGGTGATTTATATCCACAAATACTTCTTGATGGTATCCGTCGAAATGTTCTTGGGTCACTTATTGCTCAAGAAACTATTTTCGGCTGAATTTTAACCGGCTCCGCTCCAACCATGTCTCAAAATTCTCCCTCCTCTTCTGTCGTGTCGTATTTTAGTGAAGTTTCACTTGACCGGCAGTTAGCTTCGTTTTGGGAACTTGAGGAGGTAACGCAAAAGGTTGTGCATAGTCTCACAGACAAATTTTGTGAAGATTATTATGTTCAAACGACAGAGCGTAATCCTGATGGGCGATATGTGGTGAGTTTGCCTTTTAAGGAAAACTTTCCCCAGACAACCCGACTAGGAGATTCACGCTACATTGCAGTTCGTCAGTTTCTTCGCAACGAGGTGAGGCTTACTAAAAATTTGGCCTCCAAGAAGGAATATGATGGAGTCAGCAGAATATTTGGAGCTCGGCCACATGAGTGAAGTGACAGCAAGTGTTACTCAGAGACCGTCTCAGAGTTACTACCTTCCTCATCACGCCGTCATGAAGCCTGATAGCACGACTACAAAGGTTCGCGTGGTGTTCAATGCCTCAAGCCCTACATCAAATGGCGTTAGCCTTAATGATGTTCTGCATGCGGGGCCAGTTTTGCAAAGTGATTTGACTTTGCTTATACTGAAGTGGCGGTTCTTCCGGTATGTTTTCAATGGCGACATTGAAAAGATGTATCGCCAAATACTGGTAAAGAAAGAGCACCAACAATTCCAGCGCATAATCTTCCGCGCGTCATCAGAAAATGAACTCCAAGATTTTCAGCTCAACACTGTAACTTTTGGCGTCAACTGTGCTCCGTTTTTAGCACTTCGGACCCTTTTACAGTTGGCTGATGATGTCGAGCCTAGTTTACCGCTAGCGTCAAAAATTTTGCGTAACCATATGTACGTAGATGACGCACTGGCGGGAGGTCATGACGTCAAGTCAGCAGTTCAAGCTCGAATTGAACTTGAAAAAGCTGCGGAATCAGCAGGTTTTGTCCTGCGCAAATGGACGTCCAACTCTGATGATGTACTTCAAGGAATTCCCAAAGCTCATTGGTTACGCGATGATTTTCTGCAGTTGGAAGATACGAGCAACGTTAAGACGTTAGGCATTCCATGGAACGCTCGGTCCGACCATTTTTATTTTCATGCGCGACCGCTAGATCAAGAGGGTAGCTTCTCTAAAAGGGAAGTGCTGTCTGCGATAGCAAAACTTTTTGATCCTGCGGGATGGTTGGCTCCGGTCGTGGTCATCGCCAAAACTCTAATGCAGCAAGTTTGGCTAGATGGCATCGGATGGGATGATCAGTTGATCCCTGCTACCTTGCAACGTTGGCAGTCGTTTCTTCAAAATTACTCCCACATCAGCAGCGTGCGAATTCCTCGTTGGGTTAATTTCTCGCCTAAAGGCGATGTGCAGTTCCACGGATTTTGTGATGCCTCTGAGAAGGCATATGGAGCCGCAGTTTACATTCGCGCCTGGACCACTTTTGTCGCCAACCGAGTCGCAAAAATCAGCGATAAAGTGGGAATCAAGAACTGGAGTCATGTGGATTCGGAAGATAATCCAGCGGATCTGCCCAGCAGAGGAGTGGAGCCGCAACATTTAAAGGAAAGTTCGCTGTGGTGGCATGGACCTGGATGGCTGCTACAGGAGCCCAGCGCGTGGCCAAATCGAGGCGACGAGTATGAAACAACGATGGAAGCAAAATCTATAAAAGCTCATATCGCTTGTTCGCAAAATATCGATATCTTAGAGCGTTTTTCTTCATTGCCTCGAGCCTTGCGAGTTCTCTCGTACATATTACGATTTTTCTACAGAACTCACCGGGCTCATAAAAGTAGTTTCTGTCATCGAGCTGTTGAAATATCACAGCAAGAGATTAAAGAAGTCACTAGAAGACTCGTTATTGAGAGCCAAAAAATGGGATACCTATCTGAGTATACCCATCTATCAAATAAAACTTTGATCGACTCGAAGACCTCGATTCTAAATTTAAATCCTTTTTTAGACAGCCATAAGGTGCTTAGAGTTGGCGGACGTTTGTCGGAGACAGAACACATCTCTTATGATGAGCGTCATCCGGTAATTTAACCGTACGACTGTCAATTCTCTAAGTTACTCGTGAAGTTCACCCATGAAATTTCCATTCATGGTGGGAACCAGCTTGTGTTGCGACTTATTCGGATGCAATACTGGATTCCCAGAGTAAAAAATATGATAAAATCGATAATTCACAATTGTAAAGTCTGTGTTATCGACCGCAAACGGTTACAGACCCAAATGATGGCATCACTACCTCCAGAGCGAACAAAATTATCTCGCCCGTTCGCGTCTACTGGAGTGGATTTTACAGGGCCATACGACATTAAAAATTATACGGGACGAGCGTGTCTCATAACTAAAGGCTATATATGTGTGTTTGTCTGCTTCGCTACGAAAGCTATTCATTTAGAAGCTACCAGTGATCTCAGCACTGTCACTTTTCTGGCAGCGTTTTCGAGATTCGTTTCACGCAGAGGATGTCCTGAAAAAATGTATTCGGACAACGGAACCAACTTCACGCCCTTTAAGTCCAATGTCGTCCGATCCAAATGATCTAGCGCCTTTAACTCCAGCGCATTTCTTAGTAGGGGGGCCTTTGCTTGCTCCGATTGAACCGGACATTGCTGAAAGTCCAATATCAATAATCAATCGTTGGCAAAAGTTAAAGGCATTGAACCAAAGGTTCTGCCAAATGTGGAAAAATTATTATTTAAAGGAACTTCACAAGCGTTATAAGTGGAAATATCCCCGCGAAGACTTGAAAATTGACGACTTGGTGGTCATAAAAGCGGACAACCTTTCGGCCACTGAGTGGCGATTAGGGAGAGTGGTTAAGTTTTATATAGGCTCTGACAATCGTGTCCGAGTCGCCGACCTGCGCACTGAACGCGGTATTATTACTCGGCCTGTGGTAAAATTGATTATTTTGCCACCACCTCCGTAAATTGATGTCTTCGTCCAACAACGTCGTAGCTAGATGTCTTCGTCCGTCTTATTTGTGTGTGTGTGTTTGCGGTTCAGCGGGAATTAACCTATTTAATTTCTTTTTATTTTTTCTAGCAATAATGTCGAGTGTCGGAAAAACGCCCGCTGAAGTCGCCTTGAAGTGCCGAGTGTGCTTGGGGCGGCACCCATTACGTTTTTGTAAGGCGTTTGTCGCCGGGAGCGTTGCAGATCGGCTGCGGCTGGTGCTGTTGTTTAAGTTTTGCTCCCGGTGCCTCTCCCCAAACCACAAGACCAGCGAATGCGCCAGTGATGGATGTTGCGGCAAGTGTGATGGGACGCATCACACCATGTTGCACCTCGGCCGGGCTAAAGACGCAGAAAAGCCATCACCGCCCAAGCCGCAAGACACTGCCAGGCCTTGTTTGTCTGAGGCTTCTCGTCAGCGCGGGACGGGCGCCGCGGGGAGTTTTGCTGACCGGCCTAGTTTGCCACAAGTCGCATTGAGCGTTGAGGGGGATCCGGCACCTGAAGAAGAAGATGAAGCGCGATTGGCTCGGTGCATTCGCAACGCCGAAGAGTTGCGTGCCTTTCGACCGAAGTTGACCGGCAATGTAACAAGAGCGTCGCATACAACGCGGCGCTCCGGTCGACGGTCTCGTGCATCGCGAGAAGAGCATCGCAATCGAGGTCAAGGATGGACACGACCCATTCACCGCCGCTCAAATAGTGGCGCTCAGCGCCTGCCCTCGCCATCACCGCTGCCAGTTCTGCAGCAGGTGACTTCGCTCCTCCCCACGGCGGTCGTCAAGGTGATCGATCAGGGTCACATGCATCGGGTTCGTGCTCTAATAGACCCGTGTGCCGAGATGTCCATCATCTCCCAGCGTCTCGTGCGCCAACTTGGGTTGCCATCAAGGATGGTTGGCTCTCAAGAAGTTTGCTCCCTAACCCTCCGAGCAAACTATGAGTCCAACCAATCGGTGACAGCCCAAGCGAAGGTGTTACGGCATTTTACGCGAGTCACGCCTAGGGAAACTTTAGACACATCTATTAGAGCACAATTTTCGAATTTGATGCTTGCTGATCCAGACTTTCTGGTTTCGTCTCCGGTCGGTATGGTGCTAGGGGTAGACGTCTACCCAAAAATAATAAAACCCGGAATTTTTCCGAGTGGTTTGGGGGGGTTCTGACGCAGAATTCCGTCTTTGGTTGGCTGGTGTCGGGCACGGTGGCCCGGTAACGCATAAAACCGTAAATTTACGTACCTAAATTTATTTATTTTAAATTTTTTAAGACATATTTAATAAACATAAAGGTTGTAAATTGAATTAATGACGTTTTTAACAATAAAAATGAATTTATCTCCACTTAATAAGTCACATTTGCGCCGATTTTTATTGAGACATAAATAAATCAACCCTTTTTTACTAGCTTAAGGTATTTTAGAGTTATTTAAATTTATCTTACAGTAGTACTGCAAGGGGGCCGGCATGTTTAGGCGGCAACCCTAAACACCATAACTATTAATAGTAGATTGATGCTCATAAGAAAAGGTAAAAGATCAACTACATACTTACCGACTCGTTCGAGTATCGATTCTCGATAGCCGAACGAGCGCCTCGGAGGGGTCTTCGGCTCCTTTAATGGCGACCTTATTCTTGAAGTTTTTCCTGAACAATCCACAAGTAAATTGAGCAAAATCCTTATTTTTTTTTTCTCTTGAAGAGTAATCTGCCAACATCTGAGCCATCCCAAATTATTTTGATATACACTCATATCCACTTATTGGAATAAGAACAATACAAAAGTAAGTTATAAATAAAACTAATTGTTATTAATATTATATATATATTTACCGGTGTTATTTTTTATTGTGTTCTGCATTTGCGAGCAAATTATTATTCACGTATTGAATAAAATTTGCCCGCAAATTTTAGGCCTGATTCCAAGCAACTTCATTGCAGCACTAATTGCAGCAAAAGACTTTGCCAGCGACAACAAATTATTCGGAACAACCACCCCAACCTGTTCACCATTTCATTTAAGAAAAAAGTGCAAGCAAAAGAAAAATGTTTCTAATTAATACCCCTATCACTGTCCGCGAATCGAATAAAAAACACATAAAATTCGCCAAACTCTGTAACGCGATTCGAAAGTTAAATTGTTCGAATTCGGAAATTTGATACTCTGCGATTCGACTTTCGCATTAAATATTTTGACATTTCTTCTGTTTCTTCACATTGATTTCCGCATTTTTAATGTTTAAAAGTTAGTTATGCTATCTTTTACTGAATGTTTGATGAAACGATAAGTTAAGTCACTATCACTAATGCAAAAGAGTTACATATTGAGATTTTACTTTCGAATTGTGTTACAGAGTAAGGCCCCTGGTATCATTGTTCGCGAATTTCAAAAATTCGTTTCGACTCAAAAGTTAAAACAGACGAAAAAAAATACTTGGTGAGCAGCTGGCGAATCATAAACATTTTTTTGACGTTTGTTTATATATTTTAAAAGTTTTTGCTTTGCAACATTCGACTCGCGGACGGTAATAGGGGCATAAAATTATATTTTTGTACTATTTCTAAAGTTTTGCAATTAATAATTACAGTTGTTGGAAATTGTAAATACGGATGCACCATTCCGCGGTGTTGGCGGTCGGAAAACTTCGCCGCTTGCAGACTGCCATAAACAAATGACTTGTCCTGCTCCTTTACAAAACACATCATGCATACTTGTATAAGTATTTATTTTTTATTTATATAATCACAAATAATAAAATTTAAAGAACTTAAATAATTTCTGTTTTCCCTCTAATAAATTGTGGCTGTTTATTTACTTCTTGTCGAAACTTGTAAGCTGATAAACAAAATATCTCAAAATTTTAACGCAACAGATAAATAGCTGTTGCCAGTGAAATTTCACGCAATCGAACATAGTACTAGGCTTAAAGGAAGGTTTCCCTCGCTGAATTGGGTTTTTGAGATAGATGGACGAAATTAAAGGATCTGATGTATCAATAGATTTGAGAATATGTCCTGCATATTGTTTCTTCTGCTTTTTTTCTAGCCTGGTGAAGTTTATCCGCTTTATATACCTTGTGCCGACTTTCAGAGGTATCTTCGCCAAAGCAACCACGTGGAAGTACAGTATTCTCAATAATATGTTTTTAATGTATGAGAACCTAATGTATGGTTGGTGTCATTGGCAACCAGGGACATATTCACGTAGTAGATCCGCTGTTGGAAAGCAAAAGTTTTGAAATTTTTCTTCATTTAATGGAAGCCTTTGTCGTTTTTGCTGAAATTTGTTACTTAAACGTTTATTTGAGAAGTAATTTAATTGCAATTAATATCCGCCAATTTTTTGAAAAATGTAACCAAAAACATCGGGTTGCTTTTTGCTTTGGTTGTGTTGTCTGTTCCAGTCTCATTTAGTCGCAATTTCTGCACGTTTACTTACTAAGATGGCGCTTACAACTGTTGGTCGGTTTTGGCCTTGTCTAAGAATTTGCGCCAGCCTCTTTTGTCGTGCACTTGCTGGCGCCAGATGGAAACTCCAAACGTCGTCAGGTTATCCAATACCTGGTCTTTCCAACGGAGATGCGGTTTTCCTCGTCTGCGTTGGCCACCGCTGGGTACCGAATCCAATATTTTTTTCGCTGGAGCTTCGTCGTTCATTCACTCGACATGACCTAGCCAGCGAAGCCGCTCTATTTTAATACGCTTGACTATATCGATGTCGGCATATAGCTCATACAACTCGTGGTTCCATCGTATTCGGCACTCGCCATTGACGCAGATTGGACCATAGATCTTGCGAAGGATTTTTCTCTCGAACGCTCCCAAAGTCCTTTCATCAGAGCTGCTCAACGTCCAGGTTTGTGATGCGTATAGTAGGACGGGCATGATTATTGACTTATAGAGCGTCAGTTTTGTTCGTCGAGAGAGAGCTCTGCTTCTCAATTGCCTACTGAGCCCAAAGTAACACCTGTTGAAAGAGTTATCCTTCGTTTAATTTCAATACTGATATCGTTGGAGGAGTTAATACTGTATCCCAGGTAAACAAGGTCCTTCACTACCTTTAAGGAGGTGTTGTCAACAGTGACGTGGTTTCCAAGACGCTGGGACTGTTTGTTTGTTGACACGAGATACTTCGTTTTATCTGCGTTCACTGCAAGACCCATTCGACTCGACTCTTTTTCTAGCCTGGAGAATGTTGCACTGACTTCGCGCGTATTTTGGCCAATGATGTCAATATCATCAGCAAACGCCAGCAGCATAACGCTCGTATAGAAAATTGTGCCGCTGCGTCTCAGGTCAGCAGCTTGGATGATCTTCTCCATTACTATATTAAAGAAGTCGCATGATAAGGAATCACCTTGTCTGAAACCTCGCTCGGTATCAAACGGAAGGGAGAGGTCCTTCCCGATTTTCACTGCGCTGCTGATGTTCTTCAGTATCATCCTGCAAAGACGTATTAACTTCGCAGGAATACCAAATTCAGACATGATGGAGTATAGGTGACACCTTATTGGACTGTTGAAGGCGGCTTTGAAATCGACAAAGATATGGTGCGTGTCGATTTGTTTTTCGAGGGTCTTTTCCAAGATTTGTCGGAGCGTGAAGATGTGGTTGATGTTGGACTTTCCAGGTCTGAAGCCACGCTGATAAGGTCCAATCAGTTGGTTGACGATGGGCTTCAGTCTTTCACACAATATGCTCAACAGGACCTTATGTGCGATACTAACAAGGCTAATCCCACGGTAGTTGGCGCATATGGTGGGATCGCGTTTCTTGTGGATTGGGCGGAGCACACTGAGGTTTCAATCATCTGGAATGCATTCTTCCGACCATATTCTGCATAGAAGTCTGTGAATGCATTTAAACAGAGCTTCGCCACCGGTCTTAAACAGCTTAGCCGGTAGGCCATCGGCTTCTGCGGCTTTGTTGTTTTTAAGCCGAGCTATAGTTGTTAAAACCTCGCTATAGTCAGGCAGCGGAACTTCAACGCTGTCATCCATAATTGGGTTTTCCGGGATATCATCTCCACTGGCGGGACTGTTGTCAGCGTCGCCAATTGAAAGACTAGAGAAATAATCCCTCCATAACACCAGTGCACTCTGGATATCTGTCACTAGATTCCCATTCTCATCCTTGTAGGAAGAGGCTCCGGTCTTAAAACCATCGGCCAGGCGTCTTATTTTTTCGAAAAATTTTCGAGTCTCATTCCTGTGGCCATGCATCTTAATTTTCTCGCACTTACGCATTTCCATCTCTCGTTTCTTTCGCCTGAAAATGCGTCTCTCTTCCCTCCTCTTCTCTCGGTATCGCTCCATAACTGCACGTGTTACAACCGACAGCAGGGTGGCTTTGTAGGCGATGTCCTTCTCTGCAGTGGCGTCGCGACACTTCTGGTCGTCCACTGGTTTCGGCGAGGGCGGTGGTAGCCTATCACCTCTTCGGCAGCCGTAAGCATTGAGTGGGATATGTGCGTCCACTGTCCGCATATATCGTCGATCGGAGGAGTGCTTTCTTGAAGCAGGAGTGAGAATCGAGTAGCGAAGGCTTCGGCCGTCCGTTTTGACTGCAGCTTATCGACATCTAGCTTTCTTAGTGTAGGATTGCGAGCATTCTTAGCTGCGCACAGACGTGTGCGGATCTTGGCTGCGACAAAATGATCCGAGTCTATGTTAGCACCACGGATCGTGCGTACGTCTAGTACACTGGAAGAGTGCCTTCCGTCAATCAAAACGTGATCAATTTGGTTGCATGTTTTTTGATCAGGGGACAGCCAAGTGGCCTTATGAATATTGAGATGCTTGAATCTTGTGCTACTTACGACCATGTTTCGTGCTGCGGCGAAGTCAATCAACCACATTCCGTTTTCGGATGTGTTGTCGTGGAGGCTGAACTTTCCGACTGTTGGACCAAATATGTTTTCCTTACCCACCTTGGCGTTGAAGTCACCAAGCACGATTTTTATGTCATGACGGGGGTAGCGCTCGTATGCATCTTCAAGGCGCTCGTAAAAACTTTCTTTGGTCTCGTCATCTTTTTCTTCTGTCGGAGCGTGCGCACATATTAGGCTTATGTTAAAAAATTTTGCCTTGAAGCGGATTATGGCAAGTACACTCAAAAAAATGCTGTAGTAAAAATAAAAAAAAATTTATTTAAAACAAATGTAAAGTAGTAGCTCACCGTCCAAATAAAAATGTATTTATTATGACTAATTTCTTTTTTTTATAGCATCTTTCTGTAAAACGAACGTAACGTGCATTTCACGAAGGCTTCGGTCAAAAGCCGGATTTTTAGCTGTTTTCGCTTGATGTAAAAATAATTCCGTTGTCAAACGAGAACAGCTGATTCAGAAATGAACGATAACGTAACAGCAGTGTAAATTTGGCTTTATGTAGCAAAACAAACAGAAACGAAACGTCAAATATAGGCGATGAAAATTTTATCGTTTAGAAATTTGTTGACATGGAAGTTGCTGTAAAGAAATCGTAATTATAATTTTATTGACAAATACAAGAATGTAGAATAAATTAATTTATTTTTAGCACAAAAAAAACCACAAGCGAGCGGTTTGGAGTCCTGGTGCAACAAATGGAAAAAAATCCAGAGCTTGCAAGAGGATTACCAGTTTTTGGCTTCTTGCTCCTCGCTTTCACTATCACTATCCGATTCTTCATTAAAATTATAAAAAGCTATCGCGGAAAACATTTTTATTGTCATAAATTTTCACAATACTTCACAGAATTTCCAAGTTTACAGAAAAAAAACATGTGTGTTAAAAAATCAAAACAAGCAAAACAGCTGATGCAAATAGTATTGCCAGCATGAGATATTTTGCCAAAATATGCCCAACATTTTTAGAAAAAAAAGAGCATGTAAAGAAATTTTGTAACTTTTATAATCTGGTAATGCTGCTTTTGACAATTGCTTATGGTTGGAGAGTTTGAATAACGTAAGAAAAGTAAATGAGAACGATGACGCAAAGTAAAAATACAGAAAGCAAATTGTGAACGACATCGTTTACAAACGAACGACGAGTTCAACGAAGCTTTTGTTTTACAGAAAGATGCTATTATTTTTACTACAGAAAATTATTTTTTCTTTGTAGTAAATTTGACTACAATTGTAGTATATTTTACTACATATGTATTTAATCGAATTTTAAAAATGAAATTTTTGTTATGCAGTAATTTATAAATTTTTACTACATTTGTAGTTATTTTTACTGCAATTAAATAAAATGAAAAATTTTTTTTAATTTTGGTTGCAATTTATATTTATTAACAACACATAAAGTACAAAGTTAACAAACAATTTTTACATAATATTGAAGTTATTTATGAACACGGTTTATATTTAAACTATTATTAAACTCTTTATGCTGTTTCGCGAAAGCGCACCCCAACGATAAGCAAGACACGAGAAGCTTTATTTTATTCCAAACAAAAATCTATTGCTTCTCGCGTCTTGCTCGTATTAGGAGTGCTTTTCGTGATACAACGTGGGTAAATTTAATGATGACGACGCTAAAAAGTCACGGCTTTTTTTTAAGCTGTTCTTGAATGTTATGAAGAAGAGCTCAAAAATCACAGTGAGAAGGAGAGCAGCGGTTAGATGTTTGCTTAACAATTCCAGAATTGTGTCTTTGTAATTCATCTTTGCCAGGCCAGGATACAAGCTAAAAATACAGCCATCTCAAAGCTCAAAGTAAGACTGTCCGCTGAAAGAAGAGCTTAGTTATAAAAAGGTACTAGAAATAAGGGATTACTTACCAAAAGCTTACAAGTCGGCGCCAATACTTTTCTTAATAAAAAATTAAAAATATTTTTCCAGCCTTCAAGCTACTTTTTATTTATTGAAAAAAAAAACAATATAAACAAAAAATTACAGATTGTTATTTAAAAAATAAAATTTTATTGACAAAAAAATACATTTAAACAAGTACTGACTGCATACAACTACGTCGTGTAGTACTAGATATATAAATGTAAATGAAGTTTAAAGATTTGGAATAAATACTTGTGTATTTAAAAATAAATAAAACTACAAACTAATGACAAATACACGTTATGCAGTAAATTTTACTACAGTATTTTTTTGAGTGTAGTTCGTCCACAGGAGAGAATCGCAGGACATGATGCCGTATTCTCTTGCCTACTACAAGTCCGCATCCAAACTCGTGCTCCTCCGCATGGCCGCTATAGTAGATATCACAGGATGCTTGCCGAAAGCAACCCTGTCCCTTCCATCGCATTCTGGGATTGCACTGACATCAGAATTATATCTTTCCAAAATATCAATCAGTTGGATAGAGGCACCATCCCAATTAAGGGCTCGGACATTCCAGCTGCATATCCGTAAATCATTATCAGTTTTTCGTTTGTGGTTGTCGTCATCAGATTTGAGGATTATTATTTTATGTATTCCTGAACTTTTCATTGAAATAATTTTATTACGTAGTTGGCTTCTAACCCAACGCACAACCTTTGCTTGATGACCAAAGGAAGCCCGCCGCTGAGATTCGCCGCCAAAGTTTATCGGGCGATAGTACTTTGACGTTTCCAGGAGACACCACGCGGAGGTTTGAGTCGACTTGAGACAATTTCGATATGGATAATGCTGGCCTCGCCAAGTTGAGGTAGTCAGACACGTTGTCATGTGAAGATCGCCCCCTTATCTCTGCACGTTTAAATTTGCAAAATTTATTCATAATACTATAATGCTATTAGTATCATTGACAGTTAATCAGCAAAACATATGCATAATTTTAAAACCTTACTTTAATATTGCTTTGTAAAAAATTATGAAGTTGTAACGTATTTACTGTAAATGAGTGTTTTACAACAACACTAAAAAATTCAGAAATTTTTGTTATATTTCAATAATACATACTCATTTCGATGTTTCTACAAAAAAGTACTGTTATTAATTCACACCAACAATGTTTAAAAACACAATTAGCAATTCGATATAATTTCACTTGCTCCCAGCTGAACGTTTTTAAATAAAAAAATCACTGAAATTGAATTGCAGAACACCTCTTTTTCTTTGGATTACATGTTTACATGAATCGAATTGCAGAACATACCTGAAGATTTTAAGAAATGTTACGAAAATACAAGTTTTCATTGCAAATTTTTTTAAACTTTTCACATAACAGCATCTAAAAATTCTTATCGTGCTTCATCTTATTAGGGACAGCGTAAGTTTCGTGAACATATTTTTAAGGAAAACAAGGAGTTCTTCACATGGAAACTCGTCGAAATCATCTCAAGTCGACTCAAAACCTCCAAGTGGTGTCTCCTGGAAACGGCAAACTAACACCCGTTTAGTTGTTGGCTAATTTAAGCGGCGATGTCTCCTCTAGACTATAAACTTGAGGGGTCTCTTCAAGACCTTAAAAATAGAATGTGCGTAGGGTTTGGGTCCCAACCACATTACTAATTTGCCATTAAAACTAAAACAGCCTCGGATATGAATCCCTACTACGTTGACGACAACCGCAAACGAAAAATGATTTACGGATATGCACCTGGAATGTCCGGACCCTTTATAGGGAAAGTGCCGCTGTCCAACTGGCGTAAGCCCTCGAAAAAATAAAGGCTGAACTACGCCATCTTGTTTCCCGGTTCACACCTGTGAACGAAAGGCTGGCGACAATCCGCATCAAAGCGAAATTCTTCCAAATAAGCCTAATTTGCGCTTACGGAGCCCCGACGGAAAAAAAGGACAATGCTGTCAAGGATACCTTCTACCGAGCCTAGAGAACGAGTATGATCGCTGCCCGGCCCATTACGTGAAAATAGTTCTCGGAGATTTAAACCCTAAGGTTGGAAAAGAAGGCAGCTTTGGCTCCACTGTCGGTCAGTTCAGTCTCCACGAGACCACTTCCAACAACGGTCTAAGACTGATCGACTTCGCCGCGGCGCGAAACATGGTAGTTAGAAGCACAAGATTCGAACACCTGGCTGGTATCACCGAAAGCAACCTGGCTGTCCCCGGATCAAAAAACGCGAAACCAAATTGATCATAATGTGATTGCCGGAAGGCACGTTTCAAGTGTACTGGATGAGCGCACATTTCGAGGATTTCCGCACGCGATTGTGCAATGCGAAGAATATACGCACAGGTATTCAACGAAAGCTTGATGTCGATAAGCTGCTATCACAACGGACCGCCGTGGCCTACTCCGCCTAACTGTCGGTTAAGCTCAACCAACCTTACTCTTGCCTCGACGACGCTGGCAGACTTTGGGCGCATATATCCCACTCCATGCGCACTACTGCTGAAGAAGTCATTGGTTTTCGGCGCCCGGAAACTCGAAACCAATGGTATGACCCGGAGTGTCGTGACGCGACACCACCAAAATGCGGCGACACATAAAAATATGCTGCAGTCAGCTGCAACGCAAGCGTTGCACGAAAACTACCGCGACTAGATGAAGAAAGAGAGATGCCTTTTCAAACATAAAAAAAGAGTGCAAGAAAAGCGTGAGCGAGAAAAAATTGAGGAGTACCAGGGAAAAAAGGATGCTCGAAAATTCTACTAGTTAAGCGTCTTAACCAAGGTTTCAAGCCCGGAGCATCCACTTGTAGAGATGCGAATGGTGATCTGGTTACAGATACGCAGTGCGCATTAATATTATGGAGACAGCAATTTTCTAATCTGTTTGAAGCCGTTGATACCAACAATTCCGCCCTTGGAGAATGCAGTCTGACACCACCAATCGACGATGTTGGAGTGGAAATTCCACCACCTGTCATGACGAGGTTAAAGTTGCTATCCAGCGACTCGAAAATAAAAAAAAGCAGCAGGTGCTGACGGCCTGGCTGCTGAATTGCTTAAAACCAGCGGCGGTGAATTGATAAGGTGCATACATTAAGTCATCAGCAAAATATGGCTAGCGTAAATCATTGTCCTAAGAAAGAAGACCCAACAATTTGCGCCAACAACCGAGGTATCAGTTTTATTTCCATCGCATAGAAAGTTCTTTCGAGCGTATTGTGTGAAATATTGAAGCCACATACCAAAACACTGATTGGACCTTATCAGTGTGGCTTTCGTCCACCATAGACCAGATTTTTACACTACGCCAAATCCTGGAAAAAACCCACGATAATCATATCGACACCCACCATCTAATTGTCGATTTAAAGCTGCGTTCGATAGCCCGATTCGGGCTATCAACAATGTCTGAGTTCGATATACCTGCAAAGTTGATAAGGCTCTGTCGGATGACGTTGAGCAATACATGCAGCTCCGTCAAGAGGTCATGCAATCTCTTTAATTTCATCATGGAGGGGATCCTACGAAAGGAAGGTGTACATCGAAATCGTTCCATTTTCTACAAAGGTGTCCAGCTCCTTGCGTATGCAGATGATATCGATATTATTGGCAGAACCAAGAGAGATGTAGCTACTGCTTTTGCCGCTATCGAAAAGGAAAAAGGAATCAGCCAAAGTGGGTTTGACGGTGAACGAGGGCAAAACAAAGTATATTCTGACTGCAAATAGGGAAGAGCGGCATTTAGGCTCCCATGTTACAACAGGCAAATATAACTTTGAAGTTGTCAAGGAGTTAACATACCTTGGCACCGCCGTAAACAGCAACAACAATGTCAGCCTGGAGATAAAGTCAAGAATAACAATTGCTAATGGGTGCTACTGCGGGCTATGTAAGCAATTAGGTTCCAGAGCCCTCTCTCAGTCGACAAATCTATCATTCTACAATACGCTCATCATACCTGTGATTCTCTATGGCGCTGAGGCATGGGTGGTATCGCAAACAGATGCAGCCGCTCTTGGGGTGTTCCAGAGGAAAGTTCTTCGCAAAATCTTTGGTCCTGTTCGAGTTGGTGGCGACTATCGCATTCGAATGAACCATGAACTGTACGAGCTCTAAGAAGACATTGACTTAGTCCAGCGCATAACAATTCAGCGACTATGTTGGCTGGGTCATATCTTTCGTATGGATGAAGAAGCTCCAGCGAAAAAGGTGTTTGAGGCGAAAGGCGAGGTTCGACGACGAAGAGGAAGACCATGCCTCCGATGGATTCACCAGGCCGAGAAAGCCCTAACCGCAATTGGTGAAAGAGATTAGAGACGACACGCGCGAAGGAGATACGCCTGGTGAGAGCTGATGAAGCTGGCCGTAACCCGACAACGGGTTGTCATGGCCACCTTAGTAAGTAAGAAAATTTTTTAAATTTATGCCCCTATCACCGTCCGCGAGTCGAATGTTGCAGTCGAACGACTCAGCTGGCGAACTATTATTCTTGCGGTATCATTGTTAGCGAATACACTTATTCGCCGTGAATTCAGTGCTGCCAAAGCAAAAACTGTTAAAATATATAAACAAACGTCAAAAAAATGTTTATGATTCGCCAGCTGCTCACCAAGTATTTTATTCGTCTGTTTTTGACTTTTGAGTCGAATCGAATTTTTGAAATTCGCGAACAATGATACCAACTTGGCGAATTTTAAATGTTTTGTATTCGATTCGCGGATGGTGACAGGGGTTTTAATTAAACGTGAAGTTTTAATTGAACAACTATTTATACTATGTCTACACAGCAGAGAACTGCAATTATTGTCGTTTTTGAGTCATTGGTTGACTTACACAAAAAAGTGTTTAAGTTAGAGAAGAACTTCCACTCATACTCGTTTGTGTAACGTTCACAGAGCGAATGAATGAACAAGAATTATTTGTATGTCCATATGAACCGATGCATTGCTTAGTTCTCTCATTGTGTGAATGGATTTATTGTGCTAAACCGTAATGACTCAACACCAATAAACACCACGAGTTCATTGGAATGATTTAGGTTAGGTTGACACGGCTGTCTCTTATGAGACACACATAGGCCAATTAGGCCCGTTGTGATACCAGAGGGTTAATTATTTGCCTACTCTATATAAACCAGTTGGAGCTATTAATTAAGCTTTGTTTTCTGTAGACCGAAGATTTTTAGAGACTGTCTAGGTCACTATAAAACCAGTTCCCCAGAAAGAGGTGGCGGTTTTTAGCTAGCGCTGGGCATGTGCAGAGAAGATGTGTTGTGGATTCTTTCTCCTCCTCATCTCTACAGCTTCTGCAAAAATCGTTATGGAGGATGTTTGACCTTCAAGCGTGGTTACCAATTAAGCAGTGCCCTGTTAAGACGCCGATAACAGTATTTATTTGATCCCTTCTGAGGGAGTTTAGTTCTTTCGAGCGTTTCAAGTTCAAAGTTGGCCGTGTTCCATTTATTTCCAGGAAACCACCTTATGTTGGTTCTTTTAAGGGATAGCTCATTTGTGAGTAGTTTTCATGTTTAAAGAGGTGTACCAATTCTTTCCTTTCTCTCACTAAGGTTTTGGTAGAAGCATTTCGAGCTAGTTCATCTGCTTTGCAGTTTCCTGGAATGTCTCTATGCCCGGGGATCTAGCATAGAAAGATTTTTATCTGCTCTTTCATCTCATTTAGAGATCTGCGGCAGCTTGAACAGATTACAGGGCTTTCAAAGCGGCTTGTTTATCAGATAGAATGCAAATATCCTTAGCTGATATTTCATTCATCTGAAGCCAAGTAACAGCTTCATGTTTAGCAGTGACTTCCGCTTGGAAGACACTGCAGTGGTCAAGGAGCCTAAAGGCGATATTGATGTTAAGTGTTTCGAAGTAGACCCCTCCCTCCACTTTGCCATCCAATTTTGATCCGTCGGTGTTGATTTCAATTGCATTGCTAGGTGGAGGGTTTCCAGAGTTTTCATTTGTTACCCACTGCCTTTTTACATGAATATAGGGCTATATTGGCTTTTTTAGCTCTTTCGAGCAGGTTGGGTTTCCAATTTAGTTTCCTATCTAAAAGTACTCCCGCACTATCACCCCTATTCTATTTACTTGATAAATTCAACAACTTGGTTATTTATCAATATTGACTATTTATCAAGTCTTGTATTCTGTGTTATAAATAAAAAGCTCTTTTCTTGAAAATTTCTTCATAAATTATCAAGATGTTTAATGTTCTTGATAAAAAAACGACTGTTTTATAAAGTTGTGCAAACTACTTTGTGAAAATGGAAGAAGATATTTTACTTTTATTGCTGTTAATAGACGAAGAGGAAAGTTATGAAAATATATATCGGGCGCGTTGCTTGAGAGATTTGCGAGATGCAAGTCATCCATTTTCATTGAGTGAAAACGCGTTAGTACAAAATTTTCGTTGGACACGAGAAATTTTCCGGGGTCTCATTAATGATCTTGAACCGCATGATGACCAAACATCTTCATTGCCTTTAACTATAAGGGTTCTGGCAGCGTTAAGCCACTTTGGTCATGGCTCCTACAAGAAATGTGTAGGCAACAACATTTGTTTGCAACAACAGTTGTTACTACTTTTTGTGATCTCTTTTTCTATAGCTTTTTTTTAACTTATCTTGTTTTTATTTTCTATTAATTGCTCTACCTACTTCTCTACTTATTCATTTACTCACTTTTATGCTTGTTGTTGTTTTTTTAATCTTATTTATGACGGATATTGTATCTGGCACTTACGATATCCATAAGACCATGATTGGCGTTTTGCCTCTCCGAGTCTTTTAGATATTTTCGTTATTTCTGATGTATCCTCTGTTTTGTTGTTTGACCAATTATCATTCATTTCTGACCATGATCTTTTTTTTTTAATGTTAATTTTTCACCTGTTGTCAATCATGAAACTTTCACTTTCAGAGACTACAAATCTATCGATTATTGGTCTCTGTTTTATGACTTGTCCACTGTTAATTGGTCTGATTGTTGGATGCTGAGTTCAGTTGATGCGAAGCTTAACTTCTTTATAAATAAAATACATACGCCGTTTGAGGTGCATGTTCCGTTAATTACTCGCCGAGTTTCTAACAGAAGTTGTCTTGTTATGTTAGCCATTAAATCACGTAATAGATATTACAATCGTTGGAAAAGAAATCCAATTGCATCTAATTGGGAACATTACAAAAAAGCAAGAAATGATGCTAACTCAACTGTTTCTAAACGGCACTTTTTTATGAGCGAGCTAAATACAACACTACCCTTTTAAATATTATGGAACAATTTAAGGTAGGCTGGGGTCTGTAATGTTAAACCTGATGACTGTTGCATCGATCCAGATATCTTAAATGATTATTTTGTTGATAGCTCAGAGTCTCCTTTAAATTTGTCTCCCAATTTTTTAAATACTTCATCTCCTGTTACTCTGTCTAATTTTGGGTTTGTTGCTGTTGGTGAGAGTGAAGTCTCTCGCCACGTTTATAAATTAAAATCAAATGCCGTGGGTGAAGATGGAATTTCCATAAAGTTTATCAAAATAATTTTACCTCACATTATTTCCCCATTAACGCACATTCTGAATCACTGCTTCACAAGCTCCTGCTTCCCTAATATTTGGAAAGCAGCGACAATTATCCCTATTGCTAAAAAAACCAATGCACGTGATCCGTCTGACTTCCGTCCCATTAGTCTGCTATCAGCTTTGTCTAAAGTTCTCGAATCTCTCATGGCAGCGCAAATCTCGGAGCACATTGAAAAATATGACCTAATGTCCCCTCTTCAATCCGGTTTTCGTCCTGGCCACAGTTGCGCTACAGCTATATTAATGATTTTGGATGACGTCAGAGTGACATATGATTTAGGGCACATAAATCTACTCTGCCTTCTAGATTTTTCCAATGCATTTGACTCTGTCGACCATAGCATTTTATGTCAGAATCTTACAGATAACTTTAATTTTTCTAACTCTGCTGTCCGTTTGTTACGCAGTTACCTTGGAGGAAGGTCTCAAAGGGTAAGGGTGGGTTGCAGTCTGACCGCTTTCCGTTACTTAACCTGTGGTGTACCACAAGGTTCTGTGCTTGGTCCGCTTCTTTTTACAATGTTTATTAATGATATTTTTAGCAAATGCCAACATGTAACCATGCACGCATTTGCTGATGATCTTCAGCTGTACTTGTCCAGACCTATTAACCGTGTTGATGATTTAGGTAGTGAGATGAATGAGGACTTAATAATAATAACATATTGGGCTAAATCTAATAATCTTCGACTCAACCCCATCAAATCATAAACAAAAACAAAAAACAAATTGGCCATTTCAGCCCTTGAAAGGACTTTGACCGAGCTTCTTATGATCAATTGTGTTGTGTGTGTTATTAAATGTTTGCACACAATTGACCGAGAACTGGACCTACATGTTTTATGCCGACTCCGAACGGCTAAAGTTCATGTTCTCAAGAAGCTTTACATGGCATTGTTTACTCTCTGAGGTTTGCCATTGTCTGCAGAGAGGTGGTGACCGATCAGACAAATTTTTTATTGAAAAAAACTTTTCGCCACGGCTGGGGATCGAACCCGGGCTCCGAGCATGCTAGGCCACACACTTAACCACGGTCACCACCCATCGGTCATCACCCATCAAATCATATCAAATCATAAATCTCGTTACTTTTTTTCTAATATACCCTCACTCTTCCTGCGAAAATCATATTAATTCAGTTGTGTGTAAAGTCTACCATGTCCTTCGGAACTTAAGGTGGACTGCGTCATTTGTACCTATGGACACTAGAAAAAAGTTGGTCCAGCAACTCATAATGCCAATCATATCTTACGCAGATGTTGTATATGGTAAACTTGATTCGAGATCGAAAATTAAGTTGCAATGTGCCTTTAATAATGCTGTTAGGTATGTTTATGGTCTTAGAAAGTTTGACCGGATTAGTCATCTGACTAATCAAATACTGGGTTGCAATATTATGAACTATATTGATGCTAGAAATTGTATTTTCTTACATAACCTGATATTATCTAAATCACCTGCATATCTTTTTGAAAAGCTTCAATTTTGCAGATCAAATAGAAATTTCAATCTCAAAATCCCTGTTTATAATTATTTGAACTCTAACAGATTCTTCGTAAACGCCATCAGATTGTGGAATTCGTTGCCTACAGGAATTACAAATATTTCTAATAAACAAAACTTCAAGCATAAAATTTTTGAATACTTTTCCTAATACTTTCTCTGTCCTTAATAACTTTTTTTTTTTCTTTTTTTTTCTTTTCTTAATTTTTCAATTTCTTATAAGTCTAACTATAATTAAGTCTCTATTTATGTTTAAGTCTGATTGTTATTTTACTGATGTTTACTTTTCATATCCATAGTTCGTTAAATTATTTGTTTTTATTTTTTGTTTACTGATAACTTAATTGATTTCAATATTTTAACTTATATTTATCAAATCAGTTGTATAATTTATAATGTTACTGATGTTTACTATTCATATCCATAGTTCGTTTAATTGTTTGTTTTTATTTTTTGATTACTGATAACTTAATTTATTTCAATATTTTAACTTATATTTATCTAGTCAGTTGTATAATTTATACTTGCTTGTTGATAATATGTTTATATTTTATATTGTGCATTTAAAAGACTGTGTCTTACATGCAAACATTACTCTTAATAAATTATAATAATAATAACAACTACTACTTGCCCAAGAGTCAGTCGTCTCTTTCGAGAAGTTTTGGTTTCTTGTAAATTAAATTTTCTATTAAATTATAAATAACTTTATAATAAATAATAATGTCTTATTACGTTGCAGAAGAATCTATTCTACACAAAACAGCTGATTTCTGCTGACATTACATTGTTCACCACAGTGTGGGCAAAAGCGATGCACACTGAAGCTTTGAGTTTTATCAATAATTGCACAGACTAGCAAAAAACTTTTTGCCTGATAAAAACCTTGTTAAATAATCAATATTTGTTTAATTTGTCAAGTTCACAGAATAAGGGTGTATATTAGAGTGGGTCGCTTTATATTGGAGAAAAAATGAATATAAAAAGACACCCCCTTAAATGAAAGCTTACATCGAAAGTGTTTCAGCACTATAAAAATTTTTTTTTAGGTGTCCCAAAAAACAGCCAAAATGGTCTTTTAGTTATAACATTAGTATTTTAAGTCCGATCATGAAGTGCAGCATATCGTTGGATAGGTCTGAAAGAATACTAAATCGTGTCGATGATGTCAGAGGTCATCTTCAAGTAGATATTTAACAATTTTTATTTTTTTGCTCTAGGTACCCTATAACTTTGATTTGAAATTATTGTTGGAATAAACTTCATACAAAATTAATATACTATTGTCAAGGAATTAATTGATTTTGTTCACTACAAAAAAAAGTTACAAAGGTTAGAAGTTTTAGTACAACTACTGTATTTCTATTTTTGAAATATCGGACTTAAAATACTAATGTTGTAACTAAAAGACCATTTTGGCTGTTTTTGGGACACCCAAAAAAAAAATTTGTATTGTGCTGAAACACTTCCGATGTAAGCTTTCATTTTAGGGGGTGTCTTTTTATATTCATTTTTGGTGACCCGTCTTAGTGAATATGTGTCACATCCCAAGTTACAATTTTAGCCGTATATTAATTCATGCAGAGCTTATAGTGCTATCATAAAGCAACAAGCTTCAACTTTAGCTTTAGTAGCGCTACTAAAGATCTTGCAGAGAATATATAAGGCTACTTTCTTGAGTTTAAAAGCACTATTTTCACTTCATATGAGGAGCAAAAGTAGCTGCTAGCTTTTAAAAGAGTCCATGTCAAAACCAAATAAGAACTCTTGCAAAGCTCTTTTTTATTCACAATTTGTCTAAGTATGTGTGAAAAATAAACTCAATAGATATATAAAATTTGACAAGTATTTATTATGATTACAATGACAAATAAACTAAAGATATAAAAAGCGTTTATTATATCATACTTAAAATATGTTCGCATATCCGTTACATGCTGCGAATTTAGGTGCGCTTTTAAATTTATCGGAAATATGAATGTAATACTTCGAAAAAAAAAATGTGCTTCAAACATAATTTAAATTAAGGAGTGTTTATAACTTTAAAATACTTAAAAATTTTTTAACATTCCTTAAAATTAGCTAAAAATGCTTCAAATTCTTTATTTTATAATATAAACTTAATAAAAATCATCAATTTGCTTTAAATAATATTCTTAACTATAATATTTAACTTAATGCAATTCCCATGAGTTTTTATTTGTAATAAGATCGCCATTTTGTCTGATTTTTGCATGTAGGCTGTATTTGACATTTATTAGCTTTGAAAATGCAGTCAAAATATACATCTTAAAGCTCAAATTATACTGAATCTACGGGTTTTAAAACAGCTCTTTAGTAATTTTTATTGCAGGAAAAGAGCCTTTACAAATCAAATAACAAATTTCCGAGTTCTGCTCTTTTGCAGATTTTATAAATTCCTTTAAAGAACTATATAAATTTTAAGAGCTAAGAATGGAAGAAAAATCAACTATCGAGCATTTTACTTATAGTAAAAGGCAACTAGCAGCAAAAAAAGCTGTGGTAAAGCTTTAACTACATATGACACACCTTTAGAACATTTTTAAAGCTCACCCGTACCTAGTAGCTCAAACAATGTTACTTGGGATATATGACATGTCAAACTTTACAGAAAGTTGTGATATACAGTTGCGGTCAAAATAATAATAGTGCCAAATAAGAGAAGTAATCAAACACATTATGTTGTAAACAAGCTTTTATTTCTTGCCACGACTTTTTTTATACCGTATATGATGAGTACACAATCTGGCGACCTGATCTTGTAATACTAGGTTCACACTGAGATCAAATTAGGTAATTTCGAGCTTTTGTGTAATTTCGACTGAAATGATCTAAGATCTATGGTAATTTCCCATACAATTTATTGATTTGGAAATTACCTCAAACAAGGTAATTTCGTTTAAATTACTCACGAAATTAGACAAAAAAAACTCGCGTGTAGCAACGTACACGTGGCAGAAGTGAAACTTCTTTAACAGTAAGAAATAAGAGAGATTTTAGTGTGAAATAGAGAGAGAAAGTATCTGAAAAGAAATTCAATCAATACGAAATGGAATAATAATTTGATGATTCAATATTTGCATCCAGGGACCGTACCGAATATGGTTTTTGTCGAGAGTGTCACATATTAACTTTTATATCTTAATTTTTATTTTTTCCGACAAAAATAACAGTTTTTTGTGCCTTATATTTTTTTTTGGGCAAAAATAACAGTTATTTTCTGCCGTTTATTTTTCGGTCAAAAATATCAGGTAATTTATATTTGTTCAAGTCATTTTACCGATAAAAAAATTTTGATATTATTATTTTCATCTCATCGGTGAGACATTTTACACATGGTGTCAAAAGTTCAATCTGTCAAGCGGCCTTTAAAAAAAACACAAATTGCTTGATATTTTTGACCGAAAAAATTTAAGTCACAAAATAACTGCTATTTTTGACCGATAAAATAAAAGTCAAAAGTAACCTTTATTTTTCCTCGAAATATATTAGGCAAGAAATTAACTTTTAAAGAATCAGTTTCAAATTTAAAAGCGACTTAATATTCGTGAGGCTGAGGACATTTGTAACATAATGGTATATTTGAAAAAGTCTCGACAATTTTTTTCATTTGAAAATTGTAAAATAACAGTTATTTTCGGTACTTCTTTTAGTTCAGTTGGTGTTTTAGTTGCTTTCGAATGTCTTCTCAACATTGTTGCTTTTGAATGCTGGATTTCATTTGCAAAGTACTCTTTGAAGGAGCCTCCGAAAGCAGAGGCAAATCTTGTTCATTATTACCTCCTGCTTCCCGATCATAATAATTGCTATGTTGAAAGAGGGCCTCATAAAGCAGCGAACGTTGATTGTTGAGTGCATCAACTTGGTTGGCTTTAAAATTTTGTTGAGATGCATCAGTGTGTTTTTTGGGGATTGGTTCTTTGTAGATTCACCAAAATACACTGATGTTTCATAAAAATGCATTTTGAAACTCAGCCGTTGTTGCAATCACCTTACCCACATCATTAGTTGCAGACCCAGCTGCGGCTGTATTCTTAAGAGCTCTAATTCGCTCTCTATATTTACGAACGCGTTCTGCTCCTGTTTTAGCTATTTTTCTATTTTTTTTTCCGTGCATACTTGTAGGATGAAAATTTATGTTACGGTTATGTTAATAATGTAATGTTAATGTTAATCTAATGTTAATGTTAATTATGTTATTTTCAGTATGTTACGCGTTCAGTTTTAATTACATTTTGTTTGGCTATTTATCATGTGCCTACGTGGCTTAAACGTATAGATTCCGTCTCATAAGCAACGATGTTCGGGGTTCAATTCTCGGCAGCGACAGTAGTTTTTTTAAAATTTTCATATGAATTGAAAACGTTAGCCTAGCGTCACGAAAAAGGACCTTGAAATTTCACTCGCCGCCAAAGAAGTTTCACTTCAAAAATAAGAACTTGGCAACGCAACTTTACTCAACTCAATAGGTAGTTCACTTTCTCTAACCTCAACTAGCTGGAGACTTTGTTGTTGTCTTCTCATACAAATTTTGAAATAAGCTACTTCAATTGAATATAGGCTGGCGAATCGAACGCAGCTATAGTAATATGAAGAGCGAGTGATCAGTATTGTTAAATGTCTATAAAAAATAAAGGCAAATAATCTTAAAATAAAAGTTTAAGTTAAATTTAAATCAGCTTTCCCTTAATTAAAGAAGTTAAAAGTAGGTGCCAAGGTTCCAGCGACAAAAAAACAAGTTGAAATCAAAACAGAGAAAACGATCTTTCAAAAAGACACGAGGTACTTTATTTTTCCTCGAAATATATTAGGCAAGAAATTAACTTTTAAAGAATCAGTTTCAAATTTAAAAGCGACTTAATATTCGTGAGGCTGAGGACATTTGTAACATAATGGTATACTTGAAAAAGTCTTTCGACAATTTTTTCATTTGAAAATTTGTAAAATAACAGTTATTTTCGGTACTTGTTTTAGTTCAGTTGGTGTTTTAGTTGCTTTCGAATGTCTTCTCAACATTGTTGCTTTTTGAATGCTGGATTTCATTTGCAAAGTACTCTTTGAAGGAGCCTCCGAAAGCAGAGGCAAATCTTGTTCATTATTACCTCCTGCTTCCTGATCATAATAATTGCTATGTTGAAAGAGGGCCTCATAAAGCAGCGAACGTTGATTGTTGAGTGCATCAACTTGGTTGGCTTTAAAATTTTGTTGAGATGCATCAGTGTGTTTTTTGGGGATTGGTTCTTTGTAGATTCACCAAAATACACTGATGTTTCATAAAAATGCATTTTGAAACTCAGCCGTTGTTGCAATCACCTCACCTTCATCATTAGTTGCAGACCCAGCTGCGGCTGTATTCTTAAGAGCTCTAATTCGCTCTCTATATTCACGAACGCGTTCTGCTCCTGTTTTAGCTATTTTTCTATTGTTTTTTTCGTGCATACTTGTAGGATGAAAATTAATGTTACGGTTATGTTAATAATGTAATGTTAATGTTAATCTAATGTTAATGTTAATTATGTTATTTTCAGTATGTTACGCGAGTTAACTTATTTTTAATTTATTCCAACTAAAAAAAGTAAGTTATTTTTTTAAGTCATTCGACTTCTTTATTTGAATTGTAGAACAGAAGTAACTTAACAATTTTTATAACTTAAAACTAAAACTGCTCTGCTGTTGTCGCTGCCAATGTTCGCTGCCAGCGTTGCTGTTGTTTATCGTTCTATTATTTTTCTGTCTGGAACTACGTCAGCATTTTTTGTGGGAGCGGATGCTCGTGTAGTCGAACGTGTTAAAATGAATTTTTTGTTAACTCCTCCGCCCTTAATTTCGAACGTCCGCGTTCGTTATAAAAAGTGCAGGATTTTGGTCGATGACTGTAACTGTTTGTTGAAGTGGAGCGGAAGTGTTTATTTTCGTTGCTCTGGTCTTCTTTAACTTTTTGTATGACAGTATTCCAATGATAAGTGCAGATATGATTATTATAATCCCAAGATTTATAGCAAATCCGTTTGTCTGGTTTCTTTGCAGTAAATTTATAGTTGATGTATTATTGAGATGAAGCTGTTTCAGGCTTTGAAGTGAAAGGGTCTCTTCGTACGGACCTAGGGATGGTACTCTTATAATAGCTGGCAAGGGCTTATATTGGACTGTTTCTTTGAAGCTGTATTCATGTTCTCCAATTTTTATGGAAGTGTTCCGGTATTGAATTAGATATGTTCCTGTAAGGTTTAGTTGTTCTCTATTGATTTCTATGACACCATTATATTCATTTAACATTATTAATCCTGGGGTAATGGTCTCTATTTGTGGGATATGAAATCCATTTGTGCTGGGGCAGTGTGATCTTGTTCCTTTAAGCAACATTGGCAAGCAATTATCATTAGCTATATCTAGTAAGTTATTACTGTCACATATTCTTATATCATTAATTATTTTGCATTCTTTAATTAAGGCTGACAGTTTTCCATTACATAATAATACTTGATTGTATTTTAATTTATAAATGATATTATTTTTTTTAACTGGTTTTATAAGTTTGGACTCGCAGGTCTCTTTATCTGTTATAGGTAAACTTACAATAAAAATCAAAACTTCATCATTACATGCTACTTTTACTTCTGAGAATTCTAAAGCTTCTTCTACATTAATATAATTAATATTATTCTTTTCAAATGCTTCTTTTAACATGTTAATTTCTTTTTCAGATAATATAAATGAATTTAAAATTCCAACCTTGGACCAATTTATTGCATCTATAATGTTTCTATTTATAACTATTTGCTTATTATTATTTTCTGATAATTCATTTAATTTTCCATTTATAATCATAAGGTCCTGGTGATCTGGACTACCAGATATCCATTTCCAAATTGTTCCTAAAAAGTCTATTGATCTTTTGTTTTTCTTTTTTTAGCTTAAGTTTATTCAGGGCTAATTGGGATTGGGATATCTCGTAATGTAGGAAGGGAAGGAGAGGATTTTTAGGGTTGACGCGATTTACGATAGTCTGGTTCAACTCCCTGATGGTATATTCATATTCTGTAATATTTACGGTGTGTATAAGTTTGAAGGATCCGGTTTGTAACTTGGTGCTTCCTGTATTTAACACTACAGCAGGTGAGTCTGAGTAGTTCATAATTTCTACTTCAGCTGCACTTAGAGCGCAGAGGCATCTGTAAAAAAAATTCAATTTCGAATAAGGCTCTTATGTACTATTTTGTTTGTAGTTGTGATAATTATATCTGGTTTATTCTCTTTCACTATTTCTTTCCTGTATCTCGATGAGGATTTGTTTCTGGGGTGCTTATTTATTGCTACAAAAACTGTTTCTCCTACTATATATTCTTTGTAAGGTTCTCTATTCTTATTATGATATTTTAAGTCTGCTTCCTGTTTTTTTGTGAGTTTCTGTATATTTTCTTTTCTAAAATGTTCTAGTTGTAGAGGGTCAGATGTTACTCTTTGTCCGAAAAATGCTTCTAATGGTTTAATATTGGTGGTAGAGTGGATTGAGTTATTATATTTATAGAGTGCTTGATGTAATAAATATGAAAATGAGTTGTGGGTTTTCTCTGCTCTAATGCATCGCATTATTTCGTTGAGTGTAGAGTGGAATCTCTCTATTTGTCCGTGTGTCGTACTAACATATGGAGGGGCTTTATGTATTTCTATTCCATATTGATCTTCCAACATGAATCTAATTGAAGTGGCTGCTAGAGATTTTTCGTTGTCAACAATGATTTTCTTCGGAAAACCAAGGGCAGTGATCAATTCTCGAAGGGGCTCTTTAATATCTTCTAACTGCTCGTGAGCTCACTATTTTTGCCAGTGCATATTTAGAAAATTTATCAATGGCTGTTAATATTACTTTGTGATTAGTGTAAAAGAGATCTAAATTAACTATTTGACCAGGGTGTTCAGGGATAGGTGTTGGTTTTAATATTGGTTTGTTTGGATGTCGATCATACTTCTGCTCTTTACAAATGCTACATAGTTTTACTATTCTGTTAATTTTCGCTTGCATGCTGGGAAAATAGAATTTTTTTATAAGTTGGATTTTATTTTCTTTGCTATTTCGGTGTGCTCTTCAATGCTCTTTTGAAATTTCTGTTTCCTGTGCTGTTTCATCTATAAGGTCAATAACTTTTTCTCGTGAGAACTTTACTTTGTAACTCCTAAAATGAATGGGATATATTTCTTGTATTTTACCTAGAATTTGTTCGTTAGTGTTAATACAGTTTATTACCGATGGATTGAGGTATTTCCTTAGTAAAATAACAAGATCTTAAGTAGTGAAATCCTTGCGACATATAGTATGGCGATGGTATGTTGGGAATATAATCTCAAAATTATAAAGTGGAGCATCATCAATGAATAGAAATATTTGATTCTTAAAGACATTTATAGGTGTATTGGCGAATGGTATGAGGTCTTGAGGTGAGCTTTCATCACTGTGTTGGGTGGATGACATTGAATTTATCTGAGGGGCTCTTGAGAGTGCGTCGGCAACGATATTTGTTTTTCCTGGCTTGTATTGCAGTTCATAATTGTATTCTTCTAGAATGGCTTTCCATCTTCGAAGTTTACTATTGCTATTTTTGTTGCTGAGGGCATGAGTGAGTGGCTGATGATCGGTTAGAATTCTAACTTTGGCTGAACCATATAAGTAATTCCTTAGTTTCTCTAGTGCCCATATAATAGTGCCCATTCTGTTCTACTAAGAGTACGAGATATAAATGCTATTGGTCGGTCTTCTTGTGATAGCATGGCTCCTATGGCGAAGTTTGAAGCATCCGTGGTTAGTTCAAACTGTTTACCGGAGTTGGGGTAAGCTAGTATGACATCTTGACTAATTAAGGCGTTCTTGAGTTTATTGAAAGCTTCCATTGCATCTTTTTTAAAGGAAATTTGTTTCTTACTTGACATATTTTTTTGGCAGATTGCCTTCCTCCCCCCTTAAAAGGGCTGTCAGGGGCTTCGCTATTTTTGCGTAGTCTTTTACGAAGCGGCGATAGTAGCCGGACAGGCCTAAAAGGATCTGAGATTTTTTACTGTTTTTGGCTGCGGAAAGTTTTTAATAGCTAATAGTTTTTGAGGATTTGTCTTTATTCCGTCTTTGGATACTATAAAACCTAAGAATTCCACCTCAGTTTTGAAAAAGTTGCATTTATCGAGCTGCACTTTCATGTTTGCTTGCTCGAGGGTTTTAAAGATTTCGGTCAGGTGATCAATGTGATCTTTTTCATTTTTACTAAAAATAATTATGTCATCGATATAAACGAAGCATATTTTACCAATATAGCTACGTAATATATCGTCTAAAGTTCGTTGAAATATTGATGGTGCATTCTTTAACCCAAAAGGTAATCGAGTAAACTCGTATTTCCCATTATTAATGGAGAACGCAGTTTTTTCTATGTCTGAATTTTTTAAGGGAATTTGGTGGAAACCACTTTTAAGGTCGAGCACAGAAAAATAAGTATTATTACCTAATTGAACAAGGACTTCCTGAATTTCAGGGATAGGATAGCGGTCCGCGATAGTATTTTCATTTAATTTACGGTAGTCTATTACCATCCTATATTGTTTGTTGCCTAAAGAGTCTGGTTTTTTCTGAACAATCCACACCGGTGAATTGTATGGAGATCGTGATGGCCTGATAATACCATCGTGAAGGAGTTTATTAACTTGACTTTCTATTTCTGATTTGAGTGACATTGGGTAAGGATAAGATTTCGTATAAATGGGTGTATCTGATTTTGTACGAATTTCTCCTATTACTTTAGTAGTATACGTTAACTTTTCATCTGGATCGGAAAACAAATGAGGGAATTTTTTTAAGACGGAAATTATTGACTTTTTATGCTCAGTTGTCATATGATCGGTTCTGATATTAATATTATTTACATCGCGTGAGAGTTGCTGTTTAATTTTTATTTTTTTGCCACCGTTGATTATCATATAGTTATGTTCTGTGTATATTACTGCTGAAAGTTGTTTGAGGCTGTCATTTCCAATTATAGCGTGAAAGGATTTTAGAGTTGGGAGTAGGAAAAATTTAATGGGAATGTTGTTATTACCGAAAAGGTGTGCGTTAACATGGTGTGTTATTTTTACTGGTCCACCTACTGAATTTGCATAAAAAAAATTTCATTTTGAATAGGGTTATTTATCAGATTTGGTTGAACATAATTTTTGTTCGATCCTGTATCTAGAAGAATTTTGATGATTTTTCCATCGCTTAACTTACAGTTAATGTAGGGAAGCGAGGATTCACTTAGCCTAAAAAATGTATGTCTGTGTAATCTTCTTCGGGTTGATCAAGATTTTCCTCTTGATACTCAGAGAAATTACTGACGTATTTGTCTAAGGTTTCATCATAGTTCTTATCTTCTTCTTTGATGGTTAACGCATATTGTTCTTGTTCTGCTAAGGTGTAGAAATTGCGTTGTGCTTTAGGATGTGGGCGTGCTTGAAAAGAGGATTGAAATGGTCTTTTTCCCTGAAATTGGGGCGTTGGTTTTGGTCTGTTCATATAATTAATATTCTGAGTTCTAATACTTTCATCAATCTCCATAGGTTCGGGACGTGGTTGTGGTTTGGGAAATGGTCGAGGTGGGAGCTGTTGGTTATACTGGAATGGTCGAGTCGGAGGCTGTTGGTTATAGAAGAATGGTCGAGGTGGGGGTTGTTGATTGTAGTGGGGTAGTCGAGGTGGTAGTGGGTTTCTAGGATAAAATTGTTGGTTTTGTTGTTGTGGAGTTGTGCCAGAAAAATATGGCTGTGGTTGGTATGATAAGTGTGGGTGGAATGGCATTGATCTATCCGTATGTACTATATTGCGTTTTGGTGGTAATGGTGGTGCTGGTATTTTATATTTTCTGGTGTTGCTATGGGAATTGTGAGCGTAATTTGACCTAAAGGTTTGGTTATCGAGTTTTTCGCAAAGGCTTAGCGCCTGTGGGAGGTCCGTTGGCTCTCGCATGCCTAATAGTCTTGACAAATCCCCGTTAAGGCCTCTAATAAATGTGTCCAGTGCCTTGTCGCGGTATGTTTTTGTAAGAACACTTAAGGCTTCATTTGAAGTGTTGAGTGAGGAGAGTCTGTTAAGTATAAGTGACAGACAAGTGTAGACTTCGTAGTAAAATTCCTGTACGGTAAGTTTACCCTGGACAAGGGATGTCATTTGGTATTCCAATGTTGTGACGTCTCGTTTGTCCGCGTAGTGTGTGGTTAAACAACGTGATATGCAGTTCCAATTTAGAGGGGTGTTATAAGATTCTAGTACATTATCTGCTTGTCCAACAATTTTATTGCGAATAACGCTTATTATTCCGTAATACTTCGCGGTTCCTCTAAGGGGCTCATACAGTTGTAGAATTCTTTCTACACTTTTCTTCCATGATGTGAACTCTACATTATTTCCTGAAAATTCTCTAAGACTCTTTACTATGTCGGGAATTTCGTCTATATCTCCTAGGTTTGCAATATGTTCTTGGTCTATTACCTGATCTACACCATTTAACTGATCTGCATTTGGTCGTATAATAGAATTTATAAGTTGAACACCTTCAGTTCTGAGGGTCTGAGTAACTATTTTTGATATAGCATTTCTTAGCTCTGTTGACATACCTATATCGCGTGGTTCTGCTACGGGAGGGTTGGGGTTTGCATGGGGTTGGTCTGGGTTAAGCACGGATGGACGAAGTATATTGTTGGGATTTGACATTTTAATTTATTTTCCTATTGCTTTTACTGAGAATGGGTTATAAATTTAAATTAATTAGTTTTAGAATATTCCACAAAAATTAGTTGAACTTTTTAAATTTATTTATTTCTTCAATTTCGTTTGATAAGATTTATTTTTAGAGAGTAGATTTAAGTAGTTAGTTAAGCTGCAGTTTTCAGAAAAATTTTAAGTTATTGTTATCTATATTTTATTGCTATACTTTAGTTTTATAGATTTTTATAATATTATTATCTTCAGTTAATATTTTAATAATTCTAAATTTTTTTTTTTTTTTTTTTTTTTACTTTTTATTTATACACTAGAGGGACCGGCTTTTTGGGCTACGGTTTCGCAGTGTGGGTTATTCGTGTTATAAGTTTGCAGATTAATTATATTTTATTTGTTTATACACTAGAGGAACCGGCTTTTTGGGCTACGGTTTCGCAGTGTGAGTTATTCGTGTTATAAGTTTGCAGATTAATTATATTTTATTTGTTTATACACTAGAGGGACCGGCTTTTTTGGGCTACGGTTTCGCAGTGTGGGCTCTTATTTTTATTTGTTTGAAAATTATTAATTTGTTAAAGTTTGCACCTTAGCTTCTATATCTCTTCAAATAGTTTTTGAATTTTTTCTTATTTTCTTAATTTTTATAAATCTCTATTTAAAGATATGATCAGGATCTTTTGTTTAAAACTTTGTTTGAAAATGCCTTATCTCTTCTTTTGTTTTCTTGAACATATATGAATCTTATTATTTTTCTTAAAAAATTTTTTTTATTTTTAAATTTTTTCTATTCTTTGTTTTTTTGTTTTAATTAATTGTTTTCAAAAAAAATCTTGCAATGTAAAATTTATTCTTCTTTAGTATTATAATCGCTATCTTATATTAAACATTAATTTCTTACATTAAGATCCATCTGAACATTTCGGTATAGGCGGCTGACGTCTTGCGTCTCCTGTTTGCTGCTGCTACTGAGGGGCCTCGTTTCCTATGTCCGTGTTATGCTTTGATGGGATAGCGTGATCTACGCTTTTCGATCAGTGGAGGATCAACTCGTGGATTCTGGGGCCAAATGATGCTAAGCAGTTTGTGTTGTTTCTGGCGTTTTGTTGTTAAGTTGGTTTTCCTAACGGCAGTTGCTTCTGGCGTGTAGATTAATTTCACTTAATTCTTCTGACGGCACTTTAACACATTTATTAGTTATCTTCTAATTACTTCTTAACACCAATGGCCCCACGTTGGGCGCCAGTTAACTTATTTTTAATTTATTCCAACTAAAAAAAGTAAGTTGTAAAACCATAACAAGTTAAATACTCATCAAGTTTTATTTATTGTGTTTATAAAGCTCAAATTTGGTTTATAAAGTTTCGAAAATGTGATTGAGGTTAGCTGATTTATGAAAAATGAAATTGTGTAGATCCTGCGAATAAAAGAGAGAGAAAGTAGCAAACGAAAAGCAGTTGTTTATGAAATAATATTATTAAAGAACATTAGGAGTTTGGTTAAACAAGTGACCAGCCATCGCTATCTAACTTATCGCACCAAACAAGGAATGCTCTGACACATGAAAACGACCAGTTTTTACTCATCAGTAGACAAAAGTCAGCGCGTGCAAGGAAACTGTAAAGGGTGTGACAGATGAAAACGACTAGCTTTCGCTCATCAAAAATCATCAGTCAGTTAAAGGAGAAAGGTTAAATTTAAGTGTTCTTACCCGAGCTGCTGCACAACAAATGATGCGAGCTTCTCGGTTGTTCTCTCTTTTATACGCTTATGTTACAATCAAAGTTGGCTGCGCTTGTTAGAAAAATTAAAATAGATACAGAAATGCAAAGTAGCTATTAAGCACCTTCAAACATAGATGGCGCAGTAAATGAATATTAATGACATGTAGATGGCTAATATGTGTAATGTAAATATAATAAGGAACATTGGCTCGCTACAGACTCCCCCTTTGGCGTGCGTATATCGTCCTTCCGAGAGCACGACAAGACATCAACTGCTGTTCTTCTTTGGTCGTCCCCGCTTCCTGATAGGGTGAACTGGTGCAGGCATTTCATTTGTGTTTGAACCTCTGTACAAACTAAGGGCGGACGCATGATACGATCCTAACGGTGTATTTAAATCGTTCGGTGATGAAATTTCGTAAATTGTTGACCCAATTTTATTAGTGATGACATACGGTCCATCTCTTTTGGGCACGAATTTTGCTATAACGCCTTTGGCTCCTTGACTTAGCACGTGTGTTGTTACCAATACCTTTGTTCCAATGTCGAAGTCTGGTTGTTTCTGTCTTCTTTGATCTGCGTAAACTTTATTTTTATCCTGCATATTCTGCTCATTTTCTCGGGCCATCAAAAATGAGTTCGTTAGCTCTTTCAAAAACGGTGTGATTTGCGGAATGAATGTTTCCCTCTCGACGATATCTCTAACGTCATGCTGGATGTCATCAAGAGTTCGTAACTCTCTTCCGAAGGTAAGGTAGGATGGTGTAAAACCTGTGGTCTGGCATTTTGCTGTATTCATGGCAAAGCGTATGGCTGCCAAGTTTTTGTGCCAAATGGTATGGTCTTGTTGGTCAGGTCTCGATTTCGGCGCTCTACTGGGTTAGCTTCAGGATGGTAGACTGGCGTGAACTGCTGCTCAATTCCAAAACAGTATGCAACCTTTTGCATAATCGCTGATACGAATTGAACGCCGTTATCTGATTTGAGGCGCCTAGGTATTCCAAACCGTAGAAATATTTCATCGATAAGCAGTTTTGCGCACATTTCCGCTGTCGCTTCCTTCATTGGGAAAATCTCCGTCCATCTGCTAGCTACATCCTCAACTATGAATATCCATTGATAACCGTCTTCAGTAAGTGGGAGTGGACCAAAAAGATCAATCGCAACAACCTCAAAACGTTGCTTGCTGCTAGTAGTTTGGAGAAGTCCATATGGTTTCATATTCGTGGCTTTATATCGTTGACAATCAATACATGTTTTCACGTGCTTAAGTATATCCGCACGCATACCAGGCCAAAAGTATCGTTTGGCAATTCTAGTAATTGTTCTTTCCCCCCCGTAGTGACCTGCTGCGCTATCATCGTGATAGCTCTTGAGAATTCCTGCTCTTTCTTGATACGGAACAACATACTGAGCATCTTCTGAATCTTCGTTATCGTAACAATATAAAATGCCATCATTCATGATGTATCCCCTATTAATCCATCGATTAATGTTTTCATCTTCAGACTCTAACGACAAGATGATTTCTTTGAGTTTATCATCTTTTAACTGCTCGTCGCGTAGCTCTGAGACACTTTTTCTTGGAAAATCAATGTGGACTGCAAAAAGATGTGGTGTCGACTCCTCAGTAGATGGATCCTCAATAAGTGGTCTTGATAGCATATCAGCCATAGAATTTGTTTTACCGGGCATATACTCGACTTTGAAGTTGTATTGTTGGATTTGCAACGCCCATCGTGCAAGGCGTCCTGATGGCGACTTCATGGTTAACAACCATTTCAAGGGCTGGTGGTCAGTCATGAGAGTGATGTCTTCTCCTTCTATATAGCCGCGAAATTTTGAGCAGGCCCATACGATAGCAAGAGCTTCACGCTCAGTGGTAGAATAATTTATTTCCGCCTTCGTGAGCAAACGGCTTGCATACTCTATTGGGTGTTCATGTTCTCCCTCCCCCTGGAGTATAACTGCTCCGAGTGCATAAGCACTAGCATCCGTTTTTATCAAATATGCTTTGTTGTTTTCAGCTTGCTTCAATATCGGCGACGTAACAAGCTTCTCCTTAAGGGTATTGAATGCGACTTGTTGCTCTTCTCCCCACCGCCATTCAGCATTCTTCTTTGTTAAATCTGTTAAAGGTTTCCCAATTTTGGAATAACCTTCAATGAATCGTCGGTACCAGGAGCATGTTTGTATAAATGAAATGACTTCCTTTACGTTCTTTGGCTCTTTTCGTTCACTTATAGCCAACGTCTTCTCTGGGTCAACACATATACCTTCAGGTGTGAGTATATGTCCTAGATACTTTACGTGAGGGCAACAAAAATGACATTTTGTGCTGTTTGCTCTTAGCTTGAACCAAACTAACTTTTCAAGAACTAAGTCTAAATCGTTCAAGTGATCTTCAAATGATGGCGAACAAACAATAAGATCGTCTAAATACGCTAAGATATTTACCTTAGGAATTGTAGACTTAAACCTGTCCATAAGGCGCTGGAAAGTCGCAGGTGCGTTTCTTAGACCGAACGGCATCCTTTGAAAACTATAAGTCCCAAATGGGGTAATAAAACAAGTTTTGTCGTAATCTTTCTCATGAACTTTTATTTGATAGTATCCGGATTGCAAATCTAGTGTTGACATAAATTTTGTCACTTTGGCAGCATGCAGCAAGTCGTCAATTCTCGGCAATGGATATTTGTCTGGAATAGTTGCAGCATTCAATTTTCTGTAATCGATACAGACTCTAACACCGCCATCTTTTTTGGGTACCATCACCACTGGCGACGTCCAAGCAGACTCACTTTCTTGGATAATGCCATTTTCTAGCAACACTTCTACCTCTTCTTTCAGCTCTTTAGTTTTTGCGTGGGACATACGATATGGTGGCGAAAAAATAGGTTCATGCTCACCCGTGTTGATGCGATGCTCTGCGTATGGTGTGGGCTCATCTATTGGTCCAAAAACTTCATTGTGCTTCTGCAGAACCTCATCTAGTTGCTGCTTTTGTGTGAATGTAAGTTGAGTTGCATCCGTGTTTTTCAAAATTTTAAACTCAATGGAACAAAGTTTCGTAAAAATAGGCTCTTCTTGGATTCTGGGATTATACATGACGCCAGTAAACAAATTTCGGTTTCGATCAGGTGTGACTGCATCCTTTGGAATGGCATCTCGGAAAATAGCTTGGATTGAGTGTGGTGAATAGTCACTCTTCTTGATGTATTCTGGTCCAAAATATTCAAAATCAGATAAATTTGGAGTGGCAATAGGCTTTTGGTGTTTTGGTATATTTTCAACATACTCCTCTGGTTTACGTTTATTGACAACAATGGATTCTAAAACATTGAGCTCTAGGGGCAGTGACTCCGCGAAATCGAAGTGCTGATCTTGGCTGGTCTCAAAATACCAGAACTGCTGTCCCATGTTTAAAACTATACCTGCTTGTTGCATGAAATCGGTCCCTATTAATGTGCGATTACCGACGGCATGAGGCAAAATGATGAATTGTATATTTAAGCACCTGCCACCGATGACAATTTTGCAAATCGTTGTCAAACAATTTCGATTAGTTTTGCTACCATCTGCCAGCGTTATTTCATACAAAATATTTTCATACTTGCACTTGTTTATGTCCATTATCTGTTTCAAATTTTGACTTGCAACGCTTATGCGAGCCCCAGTATCGAAAAAAGCTTGACCAGGAACTCCAAAAAGCTGGACATTTGCAACTGGACTGTCATATTCAATTTTCTTCAAAGCAAGTGAGTTAAAATGGACGCGATTGTTTTCGCTCGATGTCTTCCTGCAATTTGGGCAGTTTGCGCGTATGAAACCAGGCGTATTACAACCATAGCAAGACACCTTAGCTTTGGCTAACACCACTGGTGCATTGGCCTGTGCTTCTTTTGCTTCAGCCTCCTGCTTCTTAAAACAATTCTCTCGAGTATGACCTCTCTTTCGGCAATAGTTGCAGCGCAAAGAACCACCACCAATATTGCTTGCAGCACCGTTGACTGTGGCGTTCTTTTCATTCCGAACCTGCTCAGCTTCACGTGCGTCTCTTAAAAGCTCCTCAAAGGTGTTTACTTTCTCCCTGCATACACGCTCGCGAACTTGCGGGTGCAATAGTCCAAATATGATATCGATTTGATCACGCTCAACTGGAGTGTGCTCTAGCCGTGCGAAGAGTGCTCTTTTCTTCCTTATGAATGTGTCTGTTGCCTCACTTTTCTGCTGTCTGAACTCAAAAATCTCAGCATACACACGCCATGCTGGTTTTGGAGGCGAAAAACTCTCACGTAGCATACGCACCACATCCTCAAAAGACGTAACACCATCCTTCACGCCTCGCCACCACTCCGCTGCGTCTCCTTCGAGTAGCATTGGCATACCATTGACCGCATCACCATCAGCAACCTTCTCTACCGTTTTAAATGTCGATATAGCTGCTATGAACTCTTCTACCTTCGCTGGATCGCGCTCGCCTTTGTATCGAGCTGTGCATGCGCTGAATGAGCCTTGCTTAACATTGCAAGCGCACACTGCTTCCATAAGTTGTTTAAACTGCTCTACTGTTAAAGTTGTCATCTTAATCGCTTTTGATGTACTTTCCAATGGACTTATCACTGTTGGATTTATGTTTAATGTTGAGCACGTTGGTGCCACCGTACTGTCCAATAGATTTGTCGCTGTTAAACACACTGCTAATGCTGTGTTGTTCAATGGAACACAATTCGCTGTTGGACACGCTGTTAATGTTGTGTTGTTCAATGGAAGACAATTCGCTGTTGGACACACAGATTCCACCGTACTGTCCAATGGAAACCCTGTCGCTGTTGAACAAGTTGTTGTTTTTACGCTTTTTGAACGATTTGCTGTTGTTGTTGAACTGTTCAATTGCACACTTTTCGCTGTTGGACACGCTGTTAATGTTGTGTTGTTCAATGGAACACAATTCGCTGTTGGACACACAGATTCCGCCGCACTGTCCAATGGAAAACCTGTCGCTGGTGAACAAGTTGTTGTTGTTGTTTTTACGCTTTTGGAACGATTTGTTGCGCTTCTTAGCTCCAGGTTGCACAATTTCGAGCCTCTAGTTGGGCGCCAGTTGTAAAACCATAACAAGTTAAATACTCATCAAGTTTTATTTATTGTGTTTATAAAGCTCAAATTTGGTTTATAAAGTTTCGAAAATGTGATTGAGGTTAGCTGATTTATGAAAAATGAAATTGTGTAGATCCTGCGAATAAAAGAGAGAGAAAGTAGCAAACGAAAAGCAGTTGTTTATGAAATAATATTATTAAAGAACATTAGGAGTTTGGTTAAACAAGTGACCAGCCATCGCTATCTAACTTATCGCACCAAACAAGGAATGCTCTGACACATGAAAACGACCAGTTTTTACTCATCAGTAGACAAAAGTCAGCGCGTGCAAGGAAACTGTAAAGGGTGTGACAGATGAAAACGACTAGCTTTCGCTCATCAAAAATCATCAGTCAGTTAAAGGAGAAAGGTTAAATTTAAGTGTTCTTACTCGAGCTGCTGCACAACAAATGATGCGAGCTTCTCGGTTGTTCTCTCTTTTATACGCTTATGTTACAATCAAAGTTGGCTGCGCTTGTTAGAAAAATTAAAATAGATACAGAAATGCAAAGTAGCTATTAAGCACCTTCAAACATAGATGGCGCAGTAAATGAATATTAATGACATGTAGATGGCTAATATGTGTAATGTAAATATAATAAGGAACATTGGCTCGCTACAAAGTTATTTTTTTAAGTCATTCGACTTCTTTATTTGAATTGTAGAACAGAAGTAACTTAACAATTTTTATAACTTAAAACTAAAACTGCTCTGCTGTTGTCGCTGCCAATGTTCGCTGCCAGCGTTGCTGTTGTTTATCGTTCTATTATTTTTCTGTCTGGAACTATGTCAGCATTTTTTGTGGGAGCGGATGCTCGTGTAGTCGAACGTGTTAAAATGAATTTTTTGTTAACTCGCGTTCAGTTTTAATTACATTTTGTTTGGCTATTTATCATGTGCCTACGTGGCTTAAACGTATAGATTCCGTCTCATAAGCAACGATGTTCGGGGTTCAATTCTCGGCAGCGACAGTAATTTTTTTGAAATTTTCATATGAATTGAAAACGTTAGCCTAGCGTCACGAAAAAGGACCTTGAAATTTCACTCGCCGCCAAAGAAGTTTCACTTCAAAAATAAGAACTTGGCAACGCAACTTTACTCAACTCAATAGGTAGTTCACTTTCTCTAATCTCAACTAGCTGGAGACTTTGTTGTTGTCTTCTCATACAAATTTTGAAATAAGCTACTTCAATTGAATATAGGCTGGCGAATCGAACGCAGCTATAGTAATATGAAGAGCGAGTGATCAGTATTGTTAAATGTCTATAAAAAATAAAGGCAAATAATCTTAAAATAAAAGTTTAAGTTAAATTTAAATCAGCTTTCCCTTAATTAAAGAAGTTAAAAGTAGGTGCCAAGGTTCCAGCGACAAAAAAACAAGTTGAAATCAAAACAGAGAAAACGATCTTTCAAAAAGACACGAGGTACTTTATTTTTCCTCGAAATATATTAGGCAAGAAATTAACTTTTAAAGAATCAGTTTCAAATTTAAAAGCGACTTAATATTCGTGAGGCTGAGGACATTTGTAACATAATGGTATATTTGAAAAAGTCTTTCGACAATTTTTTCATTTGAAAATTTGTAAAATAACAGTTATTTTCGGTACTTGTTTTTTAGTTCAGTTGGTGTTTTAGTTGCTTTCGAATGTCTTCTCAACATTGTTGCTTTTTGAATGCTGGATTTCATTTGCAAAGTACTCTTTGAAGGAGCCTCCGAAAGCAGAGGCAAATCTTGTTCATTATTACCTCCTGCTTCCTGATCATAATAATTGCTATGTTGAAAGAGGGCCTCATAAAGCAGCGAACGTTGATTGTTGAGTGCATCAACTTGGTTGGCTTTAAAATTTTGTTGAGATGCATCAGTGTGTTTTTTGGGGATTGGTTCTTTGTAGATTCACCAAAATAAACTGATGTTTCATAAAAATGCATTTTGAAACTCAGCCGTTGTTGCAATCACCTTACCCACATCATTAGTTGCAGACCCAGCTGCGGCTGTATTCTTAAGAGCTCTAATTCGCTCTCTATATTTACGAACGCGTTCTGCTCCTGTTTTAGCTATTTTTCTATTGTTTTTTTCGTGCATACTTGTAGGATGAAAATTAATGTTACGGTTATGTTAATAATGTAATGTTAATGTTAATCTAATGTTAATGTTAATTATGTTATTTTCAGTATGTTACGCGTTCAGTTTTAATTACATTTTGTTTGGCTATTTATCATGTGCCTACGTGGCTTAAACGTATAGATTCCGTCTCATAAGCAACGATGTTCGGGGTTCAATTCTTGGCAGCGACAGTAATTTTTTTAAAATTTTCATATGAATTGAAAACGTTAGCCTAGCGTCACGAAAAAGGACTTTGAAATATCACTCGCCGCCAAAGAAGTTTCACTTCAAAATGCACTGCAACCCTGAAATCTGAATATAGTGTGAATTAAACACACCCTTTTTTTGACGTATTAACAATATTGCTATCGATTCCAACTGAGCCGTCAAAATTATACATGACACATGATAATGGCCACATTCAGATACTTTACTTTTTTGACCCTTCGGGTAGCAACCCATTCAGTGTGACTTGGGTGAGCAATGTTTTCAATGAATTAAAGTTGTACAATTGATAAGATGTACGGTTATGTGCGAAATAGTTTTGCAAACTTACTTTGAGTAAGAATTTTCTATTTTTAATTGAATATTTAAGTTGGCAACTGTTGAGTATGCTGAATGTGGCCAATAATGAATTGACAAAAAAAAAATCAAACGTCAAACGAAATTATCTAAGCCCAGTGTGAACACTTTTGTACAATTTCGAAATTATCTCACGAAATTACCTAATTTGATCTCAGTGTGAACATAGTATAAAAACAACTATTTGTAATTTTTGTAATACTATGTTCACACTGAGATCAAATTAGGTAATTTCGTGAGATAATTTCGAAATTGTACAAAAGTGTTCACACTGGGCTTGGATAATTTCGTTTGACGTTTGATATATTTTTTTTTTTCAATTCATTATTGGCCACATTCAGCACTCTCGAAAGTTGCCAACTTAAATGTTCAATTAAAAATAGAAAATTCTTACTCAAAGTAAGTTTGCTAAATTATTTCGCATTAAGCAGTACATGTTATCAATTGTGCAACTTTAATTCATTGAAAACATCGCTCACCTAAGTTTCACTGAATGGGTTGCTAACCGAAGAGTCAAAACAGCCGAAATTACCTTGTTTGAGGTAATTTCCAAATCAACAAATTGTATGGGAAATTACCATAGTTTTTAGATAATTTCAGTCGAAATTACATAAAAGCTCGAAATTACCTAATTTGATCTCAGTGTGAACATAGTATAAATTCACTTTTATTGAGAATTGATGCAAATTTATGCGGTCAAAAATTAGTAGCGTTTTCTAATTACATAAAAAGCATTGAACAATTTTGCTTAATCTATACTATTATATAAAATTTAAGTGCAAATATTAAGTGCGCTAGAGACTCCAAAACTACTGGACCGATTTTTATGAAAAAAATATCATATTTGTGCTACAGAATGCCATAAGCGGGGTTTATTTAAGAAAATTTAACAACAAATATATATAATTAAGTTGTTAAGTTTTTTAGGAAATTATCACCCATGCTAAGCATTGCTTGGTCGTTTGCTTTTCACGCGTTTGTGTTACGAGAGTTTCAACTACATGTTGCTATCAACCCTTCTCTTTAAAGTTTATTGATCTCGCTCTCCACACTCATTCGAAGAGTAACCAAAAGCAGTTGGCGCCAGTGCTGTCACTTTACCACAATTGTGGTAGATCTACCACTTTTTTCGACTTTTTTGACATCTACCACTTTTACCACCCACTATTTACCTTTTCCCAAAATCTACCACTATTTTATTTCTGTCACAATTTCTATCATCAATCTATTTTTAAAGAATAATATATATAATTTGTTTCTTTAATTTAATTTTTATAATATTTTACCGAGACAGGAAATGGAGTTTTTTAAATGTGTGATTGGATTTGAATAGTATTGCATTGGAATAAATCATAAAATCTATGCAAAAAAAATATAAATTTGATTTTCAGTTCTTTTTCAATTATCCCGAAATTCTTTTTTTTAATTTCGCAGGACACAAAACGTTACCTAAGTTACAACTCTTACAAAGTTTTCAAATTCAATATAACACCTAATCTAAAAAACTTTTGGTGCGCATAAAAACTTTGCTTGAAAGTTGCTTATTTTATGGTTCGCGAGCAGCTCCTAACTTGGCTCTTGGCTTGCTCGCGGTCCAGTTTGTACTTTGCATCTCATGATAGGCAGTGGGAGTTACGGAAATTTAAAAAACGGCTTGGGCCACGAGCGTCTAAAAATTAGCGAGATCCAATAACGAGATTTTTACGTTTATCAGTCTTTATGATCCGGTATTCACAATTGAAAATTGATGTAATGCTATTTTTGGAAAATAATTTGAGAACAATTATTTATCTTTTTTTTCCAATAAAATTTAATGAATGTTAAAATAAAGCTATACCATAATTTTTATGAGATTACTGCGAGTAAGCCCCATTTTTTCAATATAGGAAAAAATCTACCGCTAATTTTCTTAATCTACCACTCTTTTCAGACACAATCTACCACTATTTATAATTTTCAAGTGACAGCACTGGTTGGCGCTCTTTGACGTGATGGGAATAAAAGTAAAATAATGCTTGCTGTGCTGTTGTTGCTGTGGAATGATGAGCTGCAAACCAATGTGTGCATATTTGCTTCGAAGCATGCAATTTCTTTACACATATTTTTATTGTAGTTTTCCAATTTTTTAATTAACACTTGCGAAAGACAGATATTTTAATATTTCAAAACGTGGCATTCACAGTGATATCATATTTTGTATAGATTAAAGATAAATTAAAAGTTTGAAAAATGAAGTGTTCGTATTTCCCTTTACTACAAATAAATGCCTCGACGTAAAACAAGTTTGACAAGTTTAACAGAAAATGCAAGAGCGATGCTCCGCGCTAGGAGAGCAAGAGCAGCGACTCAAAGAGAAAATTGTTGGTAAATTATGCATGCAATTATTTGCTTACACGATTACGATTGGAGTGAAGCAGTGGCGTAGCTAGGGTTGCTGGCACCCGGGCCGGAAACTAAATTGTGCACCCTTTAAGAAGGTTATACTTAAACTCATAAAAGCAATGCTTAAAAAGTACTACGAAATTAATATAATTTTTTTAAATAATAGTTTACTGTTATGATTATTTTGTTAAAGTGCAAATGAGTAAACATATATATTTTAATTCATTGTATTATTTATAAAAGTCGGAAACAATATACAAAATTAATCTCATCGATATTAATATATCTGATATCATTTGAAAGATAATTTGGTAACTTATACAAAACTGAAAAATTTTCCGCAATCAAGGAATTTTTCAAAAATGTTTTGTTTACGCAAAATTTTGACTTGCAATAGTAAGTACATCCCCAAAGATCTATTTTGAATAATTTTGCATAATTGAGGAAAAAATAGGACCGGGAAGTAAAACGTTAACAAATTTTCCCTCGGTGACCCTGAATAACAATCGATTTAAATATTTTTTCGAAATCAATCCACGTCTTCTATATAAAAGTTAAATGAAAATTAGAACAAAATATTAAAATTAATTTATAAACTTTTTTCCTAATTTTTATAAATTTCTTTATAGTACTCTTTATACATTTCAGCTTCGACTTTAATAGACAAGACTGAGGACTGTAACATTTGACTGCCTTATTCTCGACCATAAATATCACAGTATCACAATATCACAGTGATACCAAATTGATATCAGAAATTTGTTTCATAGTCATTATCTACATAATTCCCAAAGCAAACTTGCCCTGGGAGAACAAGGTCAAGAGTCATGAAAATTAGAATAATTTTTAGAATAGTTTTTTTCTTAAAAACTATATTTTTGACAGTTTTTGTTGATTGATTTGAACAGAATAATAATTATGTATTTATATAAAGTAAAGGAGTTAGGAAACCATCTTAGGGCCGTTTTCACAATGTCCGGTTAGCCTAGTTCTTAACCGGCAGATAGCTAACCGTACGATAGCTAAAAAAGCAATTTCGTTTTCACCAAGTGTCGGTTAAGTAACTGTTGGTTAGATAATTCATTGTGAATTTTTTCAATTGTGAATACGAGAAAACTGCATATCAGCTGTTTACGTTTGCTTATAATTTTATTTTTGCTGTGCAAAATAACAAAATATAAAATGGACAAACGCAATAGACTACCCAACTTCAGTGCATATGAAGAAAGTTTTTTAATTTCATTGGCGGAGGAGCACTCTCATATTATTGAAAATAAAAAAACCGATGCTGTTGCCTGGGAGGAAAAGAAGAAAATATGGGAGACGATTGCACTGGAGTTCGAGGTTAGGTATGGCGTTAAAAGAGTTTCCAAAAATCTTAAAAACAAGTATGAAAACCTCAAGAGAACGACCAAGAAGAGCTTGGCTGAAGAAAGGAAGGAACTGTATAAGACTGGTGGCGGTCAATACAAAAAAAATATAGACGGAAACGTGGAGAGGCTAGCCGCACTTATGGGCCGATCAGCAACTGGATGTGCAAATAATGTTGATAGTGATGGTAAAAAAACTATTGAATATTGGATATGAATAATTGAAAAACAAATTTTTCAGCTGTAAATGCATCTGAATCTGAACAGTTTAATTGCAACTTGGATGAGTCTGTCCAAAGCGCAATGATGGAAGATTTAACACAAACTCCGGAAGTATTAGAAAATGTAAGAATCAATTCTGTAATGACTTTTTGGTAGTGTTAAATTTAAAGCTAATTCAGTTATTATTGTTGTTTGCTTTTTCAGATTAACTCACAGGACAATTGTAATAACTGGTCTTCTTGGAATCCAGCGCAGTTACAAAATAAGAAGAGTGGAAAGCTGTCATCCAAATGCGCTGAAAAAAAATCAAAAAATTCAGGTACCAATCCACAGCACATTTTCTGGGAGAATGAAGAACTGCGGTCGACAGAGAAGCACAGCTGGGAGGCAGCGAAACATATACGCGAGACAGAAAAGCATAGTTGGGAGAAAACTCACGCAGCATTGAAAACCCAAATTTTGGAGTTAGAGCTGGAGTTCAAATCACAGCAGCTGCAATAATTTTTGTTGGGTCTAAGTTGAGACTGTGCTTTTTTATATGTACCCAGCCTCTCCACGTTCCCGTCTATATTTTTTTTGTATTGACCGCCACCAATCTTATACAGTTCCTTCCTTTCTTCAGCCAAGCTCTTCTTGATCGTTCTCTTGAGGTTTTCATATTTGTTTTTAAGGTTTTTGGAACCACTTTTAACGCCATATCTGGTCTCGAACTTCATTGCAATGTTCTACCACACTGTATTTGTTTCCTTCTAGGCAACAACATCTGTTTTTTGTTTCCTATAATGTGGACGGTACTCCTCTACCAACTACTGAATTGACTGAAGTGCAAATATTTTTTAGTTTGTTTTTGTTTTATTAAACTAATATTTTTTTTTAATGGTATGAGTATGTGCCTGAAAAATGACTGAACACAAAGTACAAAATATTTTTAAGTTTTTTTATATTAAAATAATTTTAATTTTTATTTATAAAATGAATGTTTTTATTAAATGTAAAAAATTAATCTTAATATTGTTAATAAAATTAAATGTTTTTGTTAAAATTAATGTTGTTATTTTCTTGTGATAAGGTGGCTTATGTGATTATAATCTACAATTAAAAAATTTTTGAATGTTAATATTTTAGTATGCTGATTCTTTTAAACTGACCGTGCAAAATAGTCTTGGATAAGAGCTGTTCTGGTACTGCTGTTCCTATTGTTTTCTGTCCCATTGGTTATCTCAACATCAAAAAGATCATCTTCCATAACGTTTTCTTCAAGAGGAGGTTGTGCATCATTCTTCAGGCGTGCAACATTATGTAACACAGTACACGCAACAATAACTGCCATAGCCGTGTCTCGGTCAACCCTCATTCCAAGTGATAGCACTGGAAACCGGCGCTTTAATACACCGAAGCATCTTTCAATACAATTCCTCGTACGTATTTGAGATTCGTTGTAGAGTCGGTCAGCCGATGTAGTGGGCTGTAAAAGGGGTGTCATCATAAACTCACTAACGCCGTATCCACTATCGCCTAGAAGATAACAGTCACCGAATTCTTTTTGCTCAAACCTGTGCTTAAGGCGACTATTATTGAAAATGTTGCTGTCATGACCAGATCCAGGCCATCTACATACAAGGTCGACTATTTCCAAATTTGCGTTACACACTTCTAAATATTTCGGCGTCTTCACCGCCGAAAGATTGTATCCGAATATGCGTTCCATCGATGCATCCCACCACTTTAGGAAATTTTGCAATTTTATGAAAGGCATGATTTGCCTTTTTGATGTCATTGTTGTTTGCTGGCATTTGTATATAATCTTTTGAGAGTCCAGCAAGTGCAAACGAAACCACTTTGATTACTCAGCTGGCTGTAGCCACACTCACTCCACAAAAATCACCCACAGTAATCATAAAGCTGCCTGACGCATAGAAGCGTAATGCTAAAAGCAGCATTTCTAAAGGATTCAGAGCATGGTTCCTATAAATTATGTAGAATTTATTTAATCAACAATGATTAATAATTAAATAGAATTTCACAAACCTTTTTGTATTTCTTGCAATTTTATGTTTTATTTTATCCAAAATTAAAAAAAAACTACTTTTGGACAAACGAAATCTTCTTATGAACTTGTCCTCATTGTACTCTTTGACGTAATCACGTCTATTTGAATATGTCCTTTCTCTATTTTGGTTCCAATTCAAGTTAGACAGAAAACAAATCCTCGAAATTCTGTCCATTTCTTTAAAAATTAATTTAAAATTGTGTGCTCTTGTCAGCTGTTCTTCTGATTAGCAGCTAACCGGAACCTCAACTTGCTGTTAACTTAATCAGAACTTTATTGACAGATAAGTCCTAACCGAACATTGAGAAAAAGGTTTTTTGCTAACCGCTGGTTAAGGTTCCGATTAGTGCTTAACCGGACATTGTGAAAACGGCCCTTAGAGTTTTTAATTGACATCTTCAAAATAAAATAAAAAAACATCAGAACGACATAAAATTGTTATAAAACGCCATTTATTTAATCTCCCAGCAGGTTAAGAGCTGCAAATAAGGTTTGTTTGTCGATGTATAGTCTCAGAACTTAGTAATCTTAAAATTATAAAGCATATTTTTAATCCTGACATATATGATACGAGCACGTTTTTCTAAAAAGCTCTGGAGAAATGTATTGCTGGAGAACATCCCAGCAAAATCTTCACTTACATATAATCGAAAAAGTAATTCAGACAATTTCATTCATCGCTTACCCTCTCGCTTACAAAACCCATTATTTTTATTTAGCCAGTCATTAGAGGTAATCGAAAGCGCTGTCACTTGAAAAGATTAAGCGCTTAAAACGGTTGGTTTATTACTGATTTCACGAAATTAATACTTGAATAAGAACTTTCAAGTTGATGTGTTAATTTATTACGGATTAAATTTAAGTTCTTGCATTAGCATTTATGTAATGCATTTTAGAATCGATTAAAAAACAAGACCTAACGAAAAATTTTGCTGGGATATGGGCTGAAATGTCTACTATACTAGCATGTTTGAGCACTTCTTAAGATGAATATTTGAAGTACAAAAGCTTTTTTAAAAAATTTTATGGAATATAAAGTGAGGAATATATATATAGGAATATACTTTAATTCATCACTTTAATGATGAATACAAGACAAATGAAAAATAAAACCATTAAATAATGATCTTCGACTTGCCCGAAGTCAAAATACTCAGGTTGAAGTTTATTCGAATTTATTAAGGTTATATTTTTTTTTCCAATTTTTCATATTTCAAACTCAGTACGTTTTATTTATCAAGAAAACAAGACTAATGTATGAACTTTCAATTCAACACATTAATTTTTGTGTAAATTATGAAGGTTTTGATATTTTGGTGACATCACTTTCTATGGAAGTATTCACAAAATTTTGTTGAATTTCAACTTCAGGTTATATGTTTCAAATTTAAGCATTACAGTGGTGCTCCAATTTAGCGAACACCGATTAAACGAACTTCCAATATAACGAACCCTTATTTAAAGTTCGTTGTTGACTCTATATTGCGAACATTTGAAATTGTAGGTATTCTATTGAACAAACATTTGCTTTCTGAGCGTGCTTCGTTTGTTTTTGAATTTTTAATAACATTAATATGTATTAACTTATCTAATTCTCAAATAGTCCCCTCGGGTTAATATACATATTGTAGGGTTTCCTTTTTAAAAAACATTATAGGAATGTATTGACATCATCTTGGATTTTTCATTTGGAGTGTGAACAAATTTAAACCAGCAGCTTTCTAAACATTTAATAATAATAATTAATAATACCTAAAACAAGTTCAAAAATTCAACTTTATTGGAGTGCATAATTCGTACAAAAAAGTAAGGATATTTGTTTCAATTTGACAAATTTATTAGCTTTGTTATATGATAAAAAACTCGAAAATAGTATTATTGATTTAATGAACTTTTCGATTTACCGAACGACCCTGGACATTATATCTTTCGTTAAACTAGAGCATCACTGTATGACAAATCTCAAATCATGAAAATTATTTCATTATGGACTTTAAAGAGATTTGCAATAAAGAGACGGCTGTAATCGTGTGGATAAACGAATGAACAGACAGACAGACGGACATGGCTTAATCGACTCATGGTCGTGAAAAAAATTTCGTGACAAAATTATTGTGCCCGCTACGCTTTGCGGGTGGAGTATAATAAATATTTAATAAAAAACTTCGAAAAACGTAGAAGTAGATTACGGTAAACGAGTCGGTATAGCAGAAAATCAGATTTTTCTTAATCCTGGTAATGCCAATTAATTAAAAAAAGTTGTTTATACTGAAGTATTAAAAACTTAAATGGAAATGTCTTCACTTTATTATCATTATACTATTTAATATAATTTGCTTCCAAATACAAATAATATGCAAATATTTTAACGTTTTTTAGTATTGAAATTTTTCAAATATACAAAAGTATTATTGAGAAAGAGAAAATGTCCGTGGCGAAGCCTCGGACGACTGTGGCCTGCTAGTTATATTATAAATACACAAAAAAAGTAAGTGTCGAGCTATTTTCGCTCAGTTAATATAAAAAAAAATTTAGTTGTGCCGTATTTTTCCACAAATGGGACGAGGAAACCATTGTTCTGTTGAAAAGCGGGAATTGATAAAACAATTAATATATTAGAGCAAAACATACAAAGAGATTGAAAATCTGCTCAAATATTCACCAAAATATAGGTGTCTATTGCGACTGTCGATTGACAGTAGAATAGAGTGCAGTCGATTGAGTCGATTATATTTGGTTTTGGTATTGTGAAACTCAATCGACAAAAAGGTATACTATTGTGTATTGTTTACTGAATTTTAAACAGCTGTTTGACAACTGTGTTTGTTTTCCAGCGCAATTTTCAGCATTTTGAAAGTTAATTTATTAATTAAAGAAAATAAAAAGTGAAATAGATTCTATTGAATTGTGGTTCAGTGAAAGCGATGAGGACGATGTTGAAGCCGCTGATCTTGTGGAATTAGCAAGAAAAAGACGGAGGCTGAACGATCTATCTTATCCTCTGGAATTGGAAGAGAAAATGTAGGTGGTTATTAATTATAAAATAAGCGATTTCCTAAAATTTGGTATCTACAAATTTTTAAAGAATTTTCGTTTGTCGAAGGCTGCTTTCACAGATTCGCTCAGAGTGCTGGAAAGTAAACTACAGGCTGGTGTAAGAAAGACGTCAATACCAGCAATTTAAAACTAGCAACGGCTCTAAGATGCTGCGCTCAGGAATCCTACCAACTATGTGGAGCAAACGAAAGCAATATTGGGCTAGGCCAATCTACCGTTTCTTTAATTTTGACGGAAGTGTTCCAAGTTTTGGAAGGACACGTCTGTAATAATTGGATAAATTTTAACTGCAGTGAAGAACAGAAACGAGACGCAAAGATTTATTTTTATGAGAAAAGTGGATTACCAAACGTAGTAGGTTGCATTGACGGCTCTTTTCTTGTAAATGACTTGATAAATTATCAAGATGTCAAATGCTCTTGATAAATAAAACATATGTTTTATAAAGTTGTGCGAACTAGTTTGTGGAAATGGAAGAAGATATTTTACTTTTTATTGCTATTAATAGACGAAGAAGAAAGTTGTGAAAATAGATATCGGGTGCGTTGCTTGAGACATTTGCGAGATGCAAGTGATCCATTTTCATTGATTGAAAACGTATTTGTACAAAATTTTCGGTTGACGCAAGAAATTTTCCGGGGTCTCATTAATGATCTTGAACCGCATGATGACCAAAAAACTTCATTGCCTTTAACTATACGGGTTCTGGCAGCGTTAAACTACTTGGTCACGGCTCCTACCAAAAAAGTGTAGGCAACAACTACAACTTGCCCATGAGTCAGTCGTCCCTTTCGAGAAGTTTGAGGGCTGTGGCAAAGCTCATTGTAAAAGTGAAAGGAGGAGAAATAAAATTTCCGAGTTCGACTGAGGAAGAAAACTTTGTTAAAACTGGGTATGCATTTATGAATTGTTATATATTGCTATTATTGCTCCACCTTCAAATAATCCTGAACGACCCCTTAATTTATATTTGAATAAAAAAGGTTACTATTCAATTAATGTTGAAGCAGTAAGTATTGTTGTCTATGGCCATGGCACTTTACAAATATTCTGTTTCTTAGGTATGCGATCACCGATTGGTGACCAAGGTTATCCCCTGGATCCCTGACTTCTAACACCGGTTGGAGCTCCGAATAACTCCAAAGAACAAAAGTATAATAAACTTCATTGTTCTGCCAGAAACTGCATAGAAAGGGCGTTTGGTGTTTTGAAGTCGCGTTTCAGATGCTTGCTGAAGCGCCGAGTTCTACATTATTCGCATGAAACCTCAGCTCTATTTGTTAACACTTGTGTTATATTGCATAATATAATGACGAAAACGGGCATTACTATCAACGTGATAGATTACGATGCTACAGAAGACAACAATTTTACAGTGAATAACCTCGATTCTTCACAGTACACACGAGAAGGTGAACGAACCAGATCGAGATATATTTCAACTCTTTAATTTATCAAATTTAAAGTTATTTATTTCGAATATGATACATACTAAGATTTGACTCTCGCTGTACATTTGCTCGCCTTTTCTTCTATATAACAAACTTAAATAAATTTTAAAAACTAAAACTTGCAATTCACAATTTATTGAAGTGTTTCAAATTTTACAGAAATAAAAGCAAATAAAAAAGTATTCAATATGTGATGCAGCTGTAAACCTACAAAGATATACATACATATTTGTTGATAAGGCATTGTAAAAAATTAAGAAAAAGAGTTGTGTTTTAAATTCGTCGCTATTGACTGGGGTTTTGTTGTAAAACATTTATTAGCTCTGACACAGTGCTTGTTAAATTTTGGATGGCCTGCATTACTTCTCGGTGCTCCTGACGCTTTTCCACTTCACGAAGTTGCCTGTGCTCCTCAGCAGCGTTCCTATTTACTATGTTAGCAATAAGAATACTAATAAGCTTATTGCGCGTCGCTCGTGATGGCCGTGCTGTACTGGCATCTGAATTCGTGGCACTCTTTTAAAAAGACATAATTAAAACCTGCATAAGTTCAAATATTACACTCTCTTTGAAAGAGGCACAGCAACCTGATTTTCTGGGCCAAATGATGGTGAAACACATGAGATGATGAGGGATTTGGTGATGGTACAAGGCTTGACGATGGTAGAGGACTTGGCGATGGTGGAGGGCTTCGCAATGATGCAGAGCTGCATGATGGCGATGGCTCAATTGGCAACGATTGGATCTGCAGCCCTATCCCAAGGCTCTTAATGCTTTCCACTTCATCAACAGCTGCTAATCCTAAACTGGCCAAAGCCTTTTCCTCGAAATCGCTCTTCGGCTTGCCGCCCGGCCCTCCTCCAGTGAGCCTCTGGTTCATTTTTACTCACCTTGCCCGCGTGCGCAGTTGGCTCTTTCAGACACCCAACGTCTGCAAATAATACATGGTAGCAAATGTAGAAAATATGATATCTAAAATATACTACCTCTTTCCATTTAGCTACATTACGAGCTGGCCCTCTGCATGCATTTAACTGGTCTGCCAGCTGCATCCATAAATCTTGCATTTTCTGGGGCGTCTTTGGTGTATTTTTTCCTTTGCCAATTTCAGGATGAGCCTGGCAGAATGAAATGTATGTTTCGTGATGTTCGTGCGTAGCACGTTCGGTTTTTGGCTTCCTGAAAATCAATATTTGTTTAATTTATCAAGTTCACAGAATAAGGGTGTTAGTATAAATGCATTGATAGTAATTGTGTGGATAGACAAAATAAGCGCACAGAATATTCATTTTTGCACGTTTGTTTTCAGGTTTGCGAAAATGCCATGAGAATTCGTTATGTCAACGCAAGATATCCCGGGGCAACCCACGACGCATTGGCATTCAATATGTCTGCGATAAAATCCCAATTAGAAGATGACTGCCGCAGGGGTGATAGAAGTACATTATTAGGTATGAAAACTTGAAATAAGTGACGCACAAATGCCTACAAAATAACTTTAATCTACAGGTGATGCAGGATATGCCTTGCAGCCCTATCTACTGACTCCATTCCGTAATCCCGAAGAAGGGTCAGAGGAAAGCGAATTACACAAAAAGCATTTCCAAGCAAGAAATATAGTAGAACGCACAATTTAGGTGCTTAAAAATAGATTCAGGTGCTTGTTAGGCGCTCGTGCACTCCGCTATGAACCGAGGAAAACTACACAAATAAAGATCCATTTTCATTTTACCTTCAGCCACTTTTCCTACGAACGCACTGGTGGTCCCAAACTGTTCAAGTCATTGGCAATGGTTTCCCACCTCGGCCTTGCGCGTGACTTTCCACAAATTCCTTTTGCCAAGTTCTGATGGTCCTGCATTAGTTGAACCAACCGCGGAATTTGTTTTTTGTTGCTTACAATCTTTGTTCTTAAATACATTACATCATCATTAAATTCATTACCAACATCCAACGTAAATAACTTACTTTTTATCCATTTTAATTTTTCTTTAACGCAAAACATGCAGCCATTGATGAAAAAACAGCTGTAGATAAATGGTCGATCAAAAAGCTATTCACAGTCGCTACTTAGTCGAGTAAACGACATTCACAATACCCTCAATAATCGATAAACGCTTAATAGTCATTTATCTACTATCAATCGACAGTCGCAATAGGCATGATAATAAAAAACCAGAAACACGTGTATGCAAGACAATTATGACGGTGAAATTGATTAAACGAGTGGTACGGTACTATAAGGTCAATCCATTTGCCTCTGCAGTACATATATAAGAAGAGCTTAATGTTGTGCAAGTATTCGTACTTTTCGTAGACTTCTTAAGGAACAATATTTGAGTACGCATGGTCCTCGTAAAGTGCCACTTTTAACCAAGAAGCATGTTATAAAATGAATTCAGTTCGCCAGAGATCATTCTTCGTAGCCAAATGAAAAATTAAGGAACATTTGATGGTCGGACGAGTTCAAAATTGTAATGTTCGGTGGTAAAGGGTCTCGTCAATATGTTCGACGTCCCAAAAAATAGTCAGTTCAACCGGAAGTATACCACAAAAACCATTGAGCACGGTGGTTGCAAAATCATGGCTTGGACATGCTTTTCTTTCTATGGTGTTGATCCAATTTATTGTATAGAAGCATTAATAGATTCACATCTTTACGTCAAAATGTTACAGGAAACTATCCTTCCGTATGCCCTAAATGAGTTGCCGTTAATATGGGTTTATCAATAAAATAACGAATCGAAACATACGAGCAAACTTGCGAAGAAGTAGTTCTTTGACAATCGGATCGCGCTTTTGAAGTAGCCCGCTCATTCGCCGGATCTAAATCCGATTGAAAATTTGTGGTGTGATGTTAAAAAGGGCATTGCTTACTCTAAACCTTCAGACAAACATTAGCTTTGCGAAGCGGTTGAACGTATTAGTACTCCATACCTATCAAGACATGTCAGGATCTTGTGAACTCAATGCTTCGTCGTTGTACAGCAGTATTTGATTACAAAGGTCATACAACTATGCTTTAATTACAAGAAAAAATTGCAATTTATCTGAACTGTGAAGTTAATTTACAAATTTTTGTTATTTTTCAATTTTTGTTGAACTTTTTAATATCACTACTATTTTTTTGACCGCTGTAATATGAAGCAAGTGGCAAATACTTTAAGTTGTTTTGAGCTAATAGCTTATTTTTGTTTAGAATTTTAATTAAATAAAAGATTAGATGTGGAGAATACTTATTCTAAACAAAAAATATTAAATCCAAGAACAGTCGATTTTTGTTTTAAATTTTTGTAGAAACGTTGTGGGCACTACTATTATTTCGACCGCAGCTGTACATATAGTGTGGAACAAATAGATTTCAAGTTCTGACAAGTCGTTTGTATTTCCGCACGTAGAAATTTAGAACTGTTTCTAATTTCATCTGTTTTTCATATGTAAAAGGTGTAAAAGTTTGAAGTTTGAAAAAAAACAAAATCATGCTATTAAAAAAAATTGAAGAAAAAGTAAAAATTCAATTTTTTATTTAAAACTTTGATATTTTATAACAATTATTTAGATTGATTGAACGAAAGTAATAATTTTGCAACTCATTGAGGACTGGCGTGGCTTCGATTAAACGAAATTGTTGGAAAACTCAAACACTTCAGAAATATCGTGTCATATAGTCGGGGGTTAAGAGAAAGTATCTGTTTGACAAAAATTCAATATTGACATACAAATGAAATTCGAATTGAAACTTTTTTGACAAGTCATTGGTGTTGAACATATAGTGTAAGGTCACTTTAAGGTGAGACCCAGGTATTTTGCTTGATCCGAGAAATTAAGTCGTGTATTTCCCAGTTTTGGAGGACAATTGTGGGTAAGTTGTGTTGTCTTGTGAAGATCACTTACTCAGTTTTGTCTGCGTTTACAGTCTACAGCTGGAAACCTAATTTACGAGGGTGTTTTAGCAATTTCTCATGACATCCCTTTGAGTAGATATATGTTTTTCTGTGGTGATAATAGCAACGTCGTCAGCAGAGGCTATCACCCTGCACCCCTCTCTCTCTAGTTTAACCAGTAGTTCATTCACCGCTAGGCTCCAGAGTAGAGGCGAGAGAGCTCCTCCTTGAGGTGTTCCCCTTGGTACAGATCTTAGCGTGGATGCTATTCCAAGATTCGCACTTATAATTCTGCCTATTAGCATTTGCTTTATAAGTGCTGTCAGCGCAGCATCCACCCCAAGCTCCGTCAGTGCAAAAGTGATAGCCCCTTCCTCAACGTTGTCAAAGGCACCTTCTTTATCGATGAATGCTATCATTGTATATTCCTTTTGGTGAAGGCTTTTTTAATGGTAGAGACTATGGAGTGGAGAGCTGTTTACACGGATTTACCTTTACCGTAAGCATATTGCGCTGGCGAAAGTGGCTTCACTTCTATTTTTATTCTCAAGTGGATATCTTTTAATCTCTCGAAAGTTTTAAGAAAGAAAGAGGAGAGACTAATTGGTCTTAGGTCTTTTGGGTTAACATCAGGGGTGAACGCAGGGGAGTTTTGGGGGTTAAACCACTGCGTTTGAATTCCGGGTAAGACATGGTCTTACGCTGTAACTTTTCTTTAATTCTTTCCTCGTTTCTTTCAACTGAAATTCTAAATTGATCAATGTTTGAGGATGGCATAACTAACGCACCCATATCTTTTTTCATGTACAGTAGGGCAGGCCAATTTGTATGGGTGAAAAAAAAACTAAAAAATCGTAGGCGCGGAAAATATTCTACGGAATATTTGGAACAGGTTTGCCCAAGAAACCCTTGGTTTAAAATTGATTGCGCGCTTCCTGTTTTTTTGAGAGAAAGTTGGAATTTGTGTTTTGACTCATACACATTACTGAAGTATGTATGTGAAAAATGTATACCAACATCCAAAAAACATGTATTAGGGTTAAAATTTTCTGGTTTTCGGTAAAAAGTCTTCACTGAATGTCCACATTTAAGAAAAATTTTATCTTATTTTAATATTTGACCAAAATTTCAAAAGTGTTATAATATGCATCTAGTGAAAAACCGAAGTCATATAAAAAAAATGTCTATAATTCAAATTAAAATTAAAAGCGATAAAATACAAAAAATGTAAGAAGTGAATTAATTCATCAAGAACAAAAACAATAGTAAAATAAACAAAACAAAATAAAGTAAAAGTAACAAAAAGTTTTATAGAAAAAGAACAAAAAGACTCTAGCTAAACTCCATATAAAATTGAAAAGATTGTTTTAGGAAGTCCTGTTTGCTTTCAAGTCGTGGAGTTGTTCTTGCTTCGGCAGAACATATACTAAAATTGGAACGATACAGAGAAGATTAGCATGGCCCCTGCGCAAGGATGACACGCAAAATCGTGAAGCGTTCCACATTTTTACTTTTAAAATACACATAACAAATATAATTAACAAAGTTGATATCGCTATAAAAATGCTTTACCCACTTATTAACAGAAATTCTGTTTTAGACCATAATAACAAAATGCTCATTGCGAAAACTATATTTCAATCCATCATTCTGTACGCCTCGCCTGTGTGGGGATCTTGTGCGAAAACCCATATAAATAAGTTGCAAATCAAGCAAAATAAACTCTTGAAAATGATGCTAAACCTCCCCTTTGACTACTCTACTAAAAGACTACATGATGAAAATAAAATTTCTCTCATAATAAACTCGATAAATGTAAGAGCCTCTAAATTTAATATCAATTGTAGCATTTCTGACAACTCTATGATATCAAGTTTATGTACAAACGACTAGGTTAAGTTAATACATTTTAAGTTATATTAAGTTTTATGTTAAATTTAAAAATTAAATTAATCGAAGGTTTTCTATAGCTTTTCCTTCGCAGTTCCTATAATATTACACAAACGATCTCATACAATAAAATACTGTTTTATAGATGTAAGGGATAGCCAAATCTCTGTATAAGCTGTACACAATTAAATGTAATTGTAAAAAATAATGTATTGCTATAAATAAATGAATTGAATTGAAAAAAAAAAAAGTCGTGGAGTTTTTCTTCGACTATCTGCTGTCACAACTATAACTGCGTCCATAACCGTGATTTTTTTTCAACAACTCGTCGAACACTGGCCAAAAGTTGAACATTACTTTCAGTTCCTTGAATTTGGCATGGAATTTGTAGATCAAGTTTACTTATTTTGTTATTTATTTACTAACTTTCATCAAAACAAAATATTTTCAACAGGTGGAATTATGCAATAGATTTCACAAAATTCAAAAGTAAAAAATGAAACGATAATAAAAAACCTAGCTTCAAATGTTGTTCTTCTATTTTAAATAAATTTTCAAAATATTTTTTTATGTTATAATGAAATCTGAAAATTTTTTATTTTCTGTTGGCACGTGAAATATATAAATAAATTAATATTTTTGAAATTAATGTTTGAAACCACTAAAATTTGTACCTAAGTACTTACATACATAAGGGTACTCCCTTGTTGTTCTTTGTTTCAATTTCTTCATATTTTTTAGCAAAACACAAATTCAAACATTCTTTCGAAAAACCGGCTCGAAATCGATTTTAGGCTGAGTGTTTTTTTGGGAAAAGATGGTCAGAATTTTCCGCAGAACATTTTCCGCGAATTCGATTTTTTGAAAACAAAATATAATCCGAAAATAATTTTTTTCAAAAATCACTAAAAAGTTTAGGTAAGAAATATCGCAATACTTTTTATGGGGATGGTTAGGTAATAGACCAAAATTTCTTAGACTACTAGATGTATCCTTGAAATTCTGCCATTTGACTAGAGTTACCAGACTACGAAAAATCATGAATTTTCTTGTGGTGAAAATAGCGGCAGTGGAAAGCACAAAATATAGAAAATAAATCAAATTATAACAGAAATATTTAGTTTCTTATCTTGCCTTTTCATCAACACCAACTTTGGCTCGATCTTATTATTAATAAGAAAGTAATAGGTAATTAACTGATTTGAGTATTATTCTACCAATCAGCCGTTCAGGTGTTAATTTTGCCCTCCGCCGCCAAAAGTAACAAACAACAAAACAAAAAAATTGGCCATTGGTCAACAGCGTGACCAGCTCGCTCTTAGAGGCACAACCAAAACTGAAGGAACGCCAAAGCTTGGAAGCAGCAGCGATTCTTCTTCACTCTGCGCGCAATTTAGTGCTCTTGAAGAAAGATTAAAAGCGAATACAAGAGAAGAATTAAGGCTATCCGAAGAACGTCTCCGGCAACACTCAGACATTCTTTTTAAGTCTCTTCCGATCGACTTCGCCAACAACATCGAGAAGGTAAAGAGTGAAGTTGCCAACATCAGCGCCAAATTCGTAGAGTACGATAAAAAAATACTCGCTCTTGAGAACGAAGTTGGTGCGCTCACCAATCGTTGCCACGAGTTGGCTGTTTTTGCTGAAAATATCAGTAAGAACAACAATAACAACAACATTTCCAACAACAACAACAACATAATTGATCACAACTCTGACGCTATTTTGTTTGGGGTGCCGTTTGCTCAGGGAGAAAATATAAAAAGTATTTTTAACCTTATATGCCGATCCATCGACTTCCTCTCGCCGCAGCTGAAAGATATTTTTCGCGTTAAAACTCATAATAATATCGCGAATCCTCTGGTTGTAGTCAAATTTTACACTACCTACGACCGAAATCGAGCTCTAAAAGCTTTCGGAGATTATCGCAGGCGCTCGAAACAAGCTGTCAATCTCCGTAACGCAGGTCTTGACTCGGACAACAATGTGTTTATACACGAAAGCCTTGCTGCCGAGGCAAGAAAAATACTTCAAGCAGCTATTACCTACAAGCGCAAAAAGAAAATCTTTAACGTCTTCTCTCTGCGTGGTTCCATATACATTAGACTGCACAGAGACGGGGATAAAATCAAAATCTGCAGCATCGAAGAGCTACATAACTACGGAAGTGGATTCGCCGACGCAGATATATCTATTTAGTATTTTATATTCTATATTTTCTTCTCTTTTCTTCATTTCTTCGATTCTCACAAGTATCTCTGTAATTTTTCATATACTATGCCCTTTTATCTACTTTTCCTTTCTTCGATTTTTCTGTACTCATTCTTTTAATCTAAATGCTTATTGTGCTTATGTTGGATTTGTTATTTATGCTCACTCCGAATAACGCTACCTTTGGCTCTGACGAAAATCATAAAGCAATGATTCAAGTCTTATGCAAGCAACGCTCTGGCCTAAAAATCGCACATTTTAACGCAAGAAGTCTGAATGATTTTAAGATGGACTGCGTTAAATATGTTTTTGAAGATTCCTCTATTGATGTAATTTGTGTGTCGGAAACCTGGTTCCATGCAGATGTTGAAAGTTCTTATTTAAATCTTAAAAATTTTAACCTATTTCGGCATGACAGATCAAATAAAAAAGGCGGTGGCGTTGCAATATATTGCAAAAAATATCTAAATGTTAAAGTGCTCAATAAATCAATAGATTCAGATGTTGAGTATCTGAGTGTGGAAATTAATATTAACAGAACTAAAGTATTTCTTTCATGTGTGTACAACCCCAATCGCAACTGTAGCTTAGAACCTTTACTCAATCATATTTCTTCTTGTGCTATAGACTTCCAACATTTCATTCTTTTTGGTGATTTTAACATAAATATACTTGCAAACGATGGCCTCCGTATAAATTTCATCAATAGCTATAGTCTATCCGAAGTTGGCGTAGTCAATACAACAACTCCAACTAGGTTTGCCAATAATTCCTCTCCTAGCTTGCTGGATATTTTTGTAGTTTCCGATCTAGACTCAGTTTTGCTCTTTGATCAACTGTCATTCATTTCAGACCATGATCTCATATTTTGTACACTGGATATTGATCTCTCCCCAGCTGCTACTGATGCCACCTTTTTACCTTACCGAAACTTTAAGAGCATTGAATATGGACCACTATTTAATAGCTTGTCCCTCATTGACTGGACTGATTGTTGGTTTTTGAGCTCAGTTGATGAAAAATTAAATTTTTTTATTGAAAAAATATCTTATCTCTTTGAAACTCACGTTCCCCTTAGCACATTTCGAGTTACTAACAGACGCTGTCCCTGGTTCACGTCTGCTGTGAAAATGGCTATAAAAACGCGTAACAAAACCTATAGCAGGTGGAAACGTAATCCAACCGTAGTGAATTGGGAGGCTCATAAAATATCTAGGAACGAAGCTACGTCAGCTGTTAGAATGTCCAAAAAACGGTTTTATTTATCCAAGCTCAGTCCCACATTGTCATCGAAAAAGTTGTGGAACAACTTGAAAACTATAGGAATTTGTAATAAAAATATTGAATCTTGCCCAATTGATCCTAATCACTTTAACAATTTTTTCACTGCAAACTCGATGTCTGATGAATCTTGTGAATCCATTAACTATAATAGTTCCTCTCACTTTCCTACTCTGTTTCATTTTAACGCGGTAAGTGAAATTGACGTTGCGCGCTGCATAACTAAAATAAAATCAAGCGCGTCTGGTGAAGATGGCATATCCATAAGATTTGTTAAACTTATATTGCCTTATGTTCTCAGCCCACTCGCGCACTTAAAAACCACATCTTTACAACCTCGTGTTTCCCTTCAATTTGGAAGGTTGCAACAATTATTCCAATAGCGAAAAAATCGAATGCGCGTGAGCCTTCTGACTTTAGACCTATAAGCTTGCTATCTTCAATTTCTAAGGTGTGCGAATCTCTAATGGCTGATCAGATCTCAAGCCATGAAAACACACTTGGTCTCTTTTCAGATCTTCAATCTGGGTTTCGGCCTGGCCATAGCTGTTCCTCTGCCATAGTTAAAGTAATGGATGACGTTAGAATACCATTTGATTTGGGACATTTGACCTTACTATGCTTACTGGACTTCTCAAAAGCGTTTGATTCGGTAAACCATAGTATTTTGTGTAAAAAACTAAAGTTTAATTTTGGATTCTCCAATACTTCAGTTCGGCTACTGGAAAGTTACTTAAGCAGAAGGTCACAGAGAGTAAAAGTAGGGTGTAATTACTCAACATTTATGAATACTAATACTGGAGTACCCCAAGGTTCGGTTCTAGGTCCACTTCTGTTTTCTTTGTTCATAAACGATATTTTCAGTATATGCAACAATGTCACAATGCATGCGTACGCGGATGATCTTCAATTATATTTGTCAATAAGACCTAGCGGGCTTATTGACGATTAATGTGTAAGATTAAATAAAGATTTAGATACTGTAGCTAAATGCGCTAGTGCTAATAAACTTAAGCTCAACCCCCTTAAATCATAAGTTTTACCGATCTCTAGAACACCCTTCATAAATTTGGATTTTCCCCCTATCCTACTCAATAATGCTGTATTGAAAGTTGTTATGAAGGCTTCTAACCTTGGGTTTCAGATAAATAGTTCCCTGTCTTGTGATGATCACATTAATTCCTGCGTCAGTAAAGTCTACTATGTTTTACGTAACTTACGAATAACTGCAGCGTTTGTTCCCGTCGAAACAAGACGAAAACTTGTCTTACAACTGCTGATGCCTATTATAACCTACTCGGAAGTCGTGTATAGCAAGTTAGATTCGCGCGCATCACACAAGCTGTTAATTGCTCTAAATAATGCTGCCCTTTACGTTTATGGACTGAAGAGGTTCGATCATGTATCCCTCTTTCGCACTTAACTGCTTGGTCGGTGCTTATTTCGGTATCTCGAAGCAAGAAATTGTATATTTTTGCATAAAATAATCCACTCGCGTTGTCCACATTATTTGTATGAAAAACTTCAGTTCTGCAGGTCAAGTAGAAGCATGAACCTATTGATTCCGAGCTACTATTACATAAATTCTAGTAGGCTGTTTTTCGTCAGTGCAATTAGACTGTGGAATTCTCTCCCACATAGCATTAAGGTCGTTTCCAACCAAAAAGCCTTTAAGCGTTTAGTCCTCCAATTTTTCTCTTAACTTTACTCTAATTTAGTCTTCTATTCTTCCTCCTCTTTTTATAAATTATTAATTATGTTAGATTAATTTATGGGTTGATTTATTTCTGATTTTAAAATTTTATTATTCTTATGGATAAGTTGCGATCAATGTTCAATTGTTTCTTTAAAGTTATTATTTCCTCAGAGCCACTGTATACTATTTTTTAAATTTTAAATGTTTTAATTCATAACTTGTTATTTAATTTGATAATTTGCTTAATTTTTCTATTTAAATTATACCATGTTGTTATTTTATTAATAATCTAATTATAAATTTTGTTACCTAGTCTCTTCTCCTGCGGCATGCAAAAGAAACCAATTCTTATATGCCAACAAATTAATTAAATAAATTGAATTGAATTGAATTGAATTAACTACGCATTGCAATTATTTTAAAAAAATTCGAAGAGAGTAATCACGATGAGCTAATGGGTTGAAAAATTTCCAATGAATATCTCAATCAAATGCGATATTCATCATTTTTGAAATTTTGATAATTTTGAATCAATTAATCATACAATCGTGTATGAAATTTTATCAAAATCGTGTGAGCGGATCTGGTTTGGCAGAAATGGGTTAATAAAACTGGGTAGACTGGGTTAATATGTGGTCTACCTTTGTTAAGTGTTCGTAGGGGTCTAGAAAATAATATTGCGAACATTTCAAGTGCAATGGTTCAAAATAAAAGAAAAATAGACATTGTTCTCTTAACATGACTTAAAGAATAACAAACTAAAATAAGTAAGATGTAACATAAAATAATAAATAAAACATATTAAAACCCCCCCTAAACTTTTTCTGGGTGCTCGCCTGGTTAACATGTGAGCTTCTTCCTGCCTTAGGTATGAAAACTACCTTCACGTATCTCCAGCGTTTTGGAATGTGATTCAGGTCAAGACAGCTTTGAAAGATCATCATAATTCATTGGCTTAGAATGCTGTAGGTTTTTTGAATTTCAATTGGGGCTATGCCATCTGGTCCTGGGGACTTGAACGGTTTGAAGCTTTCTTTTGTCCATTTTAGCTTCGATTCTGTAAAAATGTCTAATGAGTTGTCAACAGCGTATAAATGCTCTTCCAGTGCTGGAACATTCCCTATCTCTGAACAGCCTGGGAAGTGAGTTTCCACTAATAAATTAAGAGATTCTTCACTGGTGGTAGCCCATGTTCCATCTTCTTTCCTAAGTCTCGACGCCACAGAGGTTTGTGATATTTCTTCACAGAATGAATGGAATTGGAATGATTTAAGTACTTAGTCATTTTTAATTCAGCTTTCTTGTCATATCCAAATTTAATTGTAAATGTCCAGCAACACGTGCCAAACCAAACAATAACTGATTTGCAAGAATCATAACAAAAAATAATTCTGAACTCTTTCATTTTCTCACAAAAAAAGTAAAGAAAACCGCAAAAATCATCAGCTGGGCATAACACTAAATATTCAACTCACTCATCGTTCTTATATTCCTCTCCCTTGAATAATTAATAGCCCATCCAAATGACACTACTCTGTCGTTGTAAAGAAATGTCGGGTGACTTGATTTTTTTAAACGCGACAGCAACAAGCTTCAGCATAAAATGCTTTTGACATTTGCAAACAATTATTTTAGTTGACGTTGTGTTTTTTTGATAAAAGTTGATTTTTGTACCTTTACGGCACAATCTGTGAATGAGCGAAAAAGTTAATTTATAATTTCCCATACAAATTTTTGAGTTGTCAAAAATCTGTTTACGAGACCAAATTTTGTATTCTGTCCAAAAATCTTTTAAGAAATCTGTTATGACTCATAGCAGATTTTTCAAAGTTGTAAAAAATCTTTTACAAAATCTTTTACAAAATCTTAAATTGGTATTCGGAATGACAAAATCTGCTATCAAATCTGTTACGATCGATCGATCTTCCTGACGTGCGTTTAGATAAATATGCGCTTGGTAAGGAACACATTGGAAAGTTTTGCAGTTGATATCCATATTCCATTTGAAATTCAGGTATGTATGTATAGAGTGAATAAAATATTTGCTCTCAAGCGCTCCTTGAGATTCCTTATAGCTACTTGCAACACTGCATTTTTACGTATATGTATCCTACCAAGTATCGATAGGTAGCAACAACATTTTTGGTTTGTCTCAGCCTAGCACATCAAGAGCGATTGAAATGGTAAAAAATCTTATAAATACGCACCTTGTCATCGAAGTTATCAAATTTATTAGTGGTTTTCTTGATACAGCCGAAAAAAAGAGAAAGTAATAACAAATAAAAAATTTAGTACTTAAGTAATTATCAAACAAATTTTAGTTTTAGTCTGAAATTGAATATGCCAAATATTATTAGAGCTATTGGTGGTACTCACATTCCCATTATTGCTCCACTTGAAAATTATGTGGAGGCACCTAGACGTTTGTACGTCAACAGGAAAGGCTATCATAGCTTAAACGTTTTAGCAATAACAGACGCCAATCTGAAAGTGATTTTTCCTGATGCTCGATTTCCAGGTTCGGTGCACGATTCTGCTATTTGGATGGTTTCACCAATCAAGCGATTTTTGAAAAATAAAATTACAGCTGTTTAAAACCAAAACTCCCATATATTTGGTTTGTTAATTAGGACTTCTTTTAAAATATGCCTTCATTTATTTTCCAGGAGATTCTGGGAATTCTTGGGTTGGAACAATGGCTTTTAACACCAATTAATAACCTCCCTCAACAATCAATTCAATCCGCATTTATTAAGCGCTTTCTATCCATAAGAAACTGTGGAAAGAGCTTTTGGTGTTATTAAAAGTCGATTCCTTGTCTCGCGAAGGAGTATTGCATTATGCACCCCAAAAAGCAGTATCGAAAAATTGCACATGCTATTTTTTGTCTGCACAATATGTATCATTTTCTGTACCAGATGCAGAAAATGATATCACTAATGAGGAAAATCAAACAAACCGAAATCATTGGCACAACGTTGGTTCAAGAGATTGAGACCGATATTTAATGAATATTACAAATTAAGTTCAATTAATATTTTTTATTTGCTACAAATCAACGAATTTATTCACGAACCAGCTTTAAACCATAGCTGTTAAATTTTAATTACTATTATTTTTCAAAAAGAATTATAATCATTATATAAACCTTAGTTGACAACCCAAGTAACATTGTTGGAGCTACTAGGCACGAATGAGCTTTAAAAATGTTCGAAAGGTGTGTCATATGTAGTTACAGCTGTACCCCAGCTTGTTTTGCTGCTAGTTGCCTTTAATTATAAATAAAATGCTCGATAGTTGATTTTTTACCGTTCTTAGCTCTAAAACTTTATATAGTTCTGTAAAGGAATTTATAAAAACTGCAAAAGAGCAGAACTCGGAAATTTGCTATTTGCTTTTTAGGCATTTTTTTGTCAGGCACAAATCGGTATTATGACATACAACTCAACTCTGTTTTTCACAACTCACTTGTCTTTCCAGTTGAGTTGTAATAATTTTTGATATTATGGAACACAACCGCAACAAATTTTAGTTGCATGATGTGTCAAAATTATACAACTACATTTTTGAGGTTGTCTTGAAAAGTGTAAATGGAAAAAAGCTTGAAAATAGTCAAAAATACCTTTGAAACAACTTTATTAATACATAACACAGTATTTAGAAAAATATTAAACAAAACACAGATCGGGCTGATGGTTTCATTGATGGAAAATAACCTATTTTAAGTGATGTTCGCTATCATCTAAAAATTCAGCAAATGCTTCTTTCTTCTTTGCTTGGCCAAAATAAGCTAAGGAATCTGTAAAAAAGCATTTCGTTTAAACAAATTTGCAAGATATCAATAAAAAAATTGCTTTATATGTGGCACCTGCAAAAGATTATTATTATCGCGAAGTGATTTCCGAACGCGCGCCACATTTAATTATTATCTTCTTCATAGTTAAAAAATAAATAAATATAAGTTTTTATTTTAAAATTTCTGTGGGCCATTAATTTCCATTAATTTCTATTACAATTTGGAAAGCATTCCATGCAACTCAACTTAAAATGGTTGTAAGGCATAATACCAAAAAATATTCCAGTGGTGTCCGAAGTTGAGTTGTATTGAAGACAACTCAACTCAGTTTGGTTGTAAATCATAGTAGGGATATTAATTTATATTTAAAAATAAAGAATTTTAAGCATTTTCAGCTTATTTTAAGGAATGTTAAAAAATTTTTAAGTATTTGAAAGCTATAAACACTCGTTAATTTAAATTATTTTTGAAGCCCGTTGTAGTTTTTCGAAGTATTATTCATATTACCGATTAATGTAAAAGCGCACTTAAATTCGCAGCATATAATGGATATACGAACATATTTTTAGTATGATATAAGTAACACTTTATTGTATTCTAAGTATATTTTTCATTGTAATCATCACAAATACTTGGCAAATTTTATATTTCTATTGAGTTTAGTTTTCACACATACTCTTTTAAAAGCTAGCAGCTACTTTTGCTCCTCATATGAAGCAAAAATAGTGATTTTAAACTCCAGAAAGTAGCCTTATATATTCTCTGCAAGAGCTTTAGTAGCACTACTAAAGCTAAATTTAAAGCTTGTTGCTTTATGATATAGCACTATAAGCTCTGCAAGAATTTATATATGGCTAAAATTGTTACTTGGGTAATGAATACGATACCTTATCATTATTTAACAGCTATGCTTTAAACATTCCATCTTTGATTATTTCAATACTTTTAGTCAATAAATCTATGTTTCTTTTCATTTTTGCTATTTTTCTCATCTTATCTCTGTTTAAATCCTAGCTTTCTTTCTCTCTCTATAAAATGAAAAGATTTTTGGCTTTATGTAGCCATGTAGATAATTTTTAATGTTTATTTATTTCATTTAATTTACTTCAATCTTTGCCAGTCTTTTAATATAGTTCCCATTCAAATCCTACCTCTCTTTCTCTTTCTATAAAATAAACTTGGGCTATTTGTAGCCATTAAGATCATTTTTATTATTATTAAATTCTTTATTATAAAGTTAATTTACAATAAATTATACAAGCACTAGCAGCTGTGGCTACCGGCTTAGGATAAAAACTAAGGGCTAAGAATAATCAAAATTAAATTAAATACTGTTCTGAAGGTCTAATTATTTAAAAAAATTTAAAATATGGGATTGTTAGTGGGGTGCCGTTGCAAAAATGACAGCGGGGTTGAGATTCTTTTTTCAAAAGAAAAAGATGTGTGGCAATAGTGTGCTCCAGTCGAATTCTGGTGAAGCAACTGTTTTCTTTTGTGCTAGTAGTGTCAGGTAATCGCAGCGGAATGTTGTAAGGATTCGATTTCTTGTAATTGTGGTTGTAGTTATAAAGATGATTTTTAATTTTTATTTATTTCATTTAATTTTCTTCAATCTTTGCCAGTCTTTTAATATAGTTTTCATTCAATGAAAATTTGCTGTTTTGTATCCAAGAAATTGATAAGCTTGCTTTTCTTTTTAAATGAGTTGCTCTGCAGTAAAAATGCACATCAATTCAATTCGGTGCCAACGCCAACATTGGTTCAGACCAATAAAGGCTACAAATCGAAACGATTTTTTAAATTATATTTAATTTTGGTACCGGAATTGGTGGCCACATTTTTCCATTCAATTCGATGCACTCAAGTCACTACATATTTTGATGGTTAAAAGCTTCCGCAATAGCAGAAAATGCATCTTTATTTATTTAACCTAAGCTGTCAATTGCTACGGCTATCTTGCCTCTTGACGACTGTGTCCATTTGAAATAAAAAAATTTGTCAAAAATTTCGAAAAGTTTTGTCTTGAGCAAATTAAAACCTTGCAAACCTTTCTGCGCGGCCTTTTATTTTGTGCTCTACTGCTGCACTCTACAGTGCTGCCTGAAAGATCCTTATCTAGAACTACAGGCCCCTCATCTAAAAATTCAGGTGTGACCTGCAGCTTCCGTTCAAAGTTAGCACAGCCTGCCAAATAGATCTTTGAGTGGCCGAAGACAACGATAGACCCCCAAAAGTCCATCGCTCTCTCCTCGAGAAAATTGATGTTGTTTTTGGCTGTTGGAGGTCCACGACCTGTATTCTTCAGTTCTGTATCTCGGAACGCAGTTTGTGCGTTACAGAACACCGCCAATTGTCGAACACCTGAAATTATTATTTTACGGTCGTTATTCATTTATACGTACTAATAAAATAAACATAAGTCTTACCGCTTTCCACTTGTCGCATGGATTCTGCGCAACACCAGTTGCGTTCATGCTCCCGGCCAGCTCTTACCACAATCCTTGCACAGCAGCGTCGCAGTGCTTTTTTTGGGCCTTTTCGTGATTTTCTTTTCGCGTTTTCCTTTAAAAAAAAATTAATTTATGTAATGCAATTAATTTAAACAATCATTTACTTACTTTTTTCGGCTTGCATAGTAGCTGCTTAGTTTTTTATTTTTGTGCAATAATGCAATTTGTGACAGCAATCAGCTCTTTTATAACACAACCCAGTAGGCATTGGAACGTAAAAAAATTAAATTAGTGCTAGCATGCTGCTTTAGATCCGATATGCCCTCCCTGCTGAATTCAAGCATACTTTCCTTTTTATATGAAACGCCTAAAAAGGTAATCTTTCCACAGTTATTTCTCTAAAAAGAAGTATGTATATGCCTTCTAGAAGATGGAGTCCTACATTCACTGCTGTAAACTCCTTCTCGAAAGGTGACTTTTTCACCTGTGCGCTGCGAAGTATCTCTAGAAGTTATTAAAAGGATGTGGTTTTTGAATACCTTCTTGAATTGGCCTTCCGCGAATAATTGTATAAACAGTGCTAATGAGAGCAGACGTATTTTTTCTGGTGCTCTATTTCTTGTTAATATTTGTGTTTTAAGAGTCGATTTAAATCTTTTATTTGTGTACATTCGCGTCTTTTATCCTGTGTGTACAAATGTAATTAATTAATGTTATTGAATTATTGCTAATTATAGCATTCTAAAGACAAAAACTATGCAAATAGCTAAAAAATAGCCAGTGTCTGTTTATTGAGTGCAGCAACACCCGCAATTATTGTTGATTGCTGCAATTCTATGACATCTAAAAACTGGTTTTTATAGCAGTGCCGAGTGAGAGTTTGTGTTCAAGTTAAGTGTTCTCTTGTTTGTGTCTGCTGTAGGTTTGTTATGTTTGTTTGAACTTGTTTCTCAAAACAAGTTTTTCTAGCAGTGTCAAGTGAGAGTGCATGTTAATTGATCTCTTGCTTGAGTGTTTGTTGTGTGTTCACTACGAGTTTGTTTTGTGTTTGACTTGTGCTTGTTCGTGAGTCGTTGTTGGTGTTTTTTTTTATCTTGTTGTTTGTCTGTGTTGTTGATTTTTTTTTGTTTATATATAATATATTGTTTGTTTGTTATTGCATTTTTTTTTCAATCTTCTAAATGACTCCGAAGCTAACGCGTAAACGAAAAGAATCATCGCCGAGCTCACTCTTAAGTGCTGTGCGTTCACCAGCTTATAAAACTCGGAAGCTGAGGATACTGATGCAAAGAACATTATTGCTCAGATTAAGTTGATGGAAGAGCGGCTTCAATCACACACTGAGCATCAAATTAATCGTCTCTCGGGTGAACTCTCCGCTCTTGAGACTTAACTTAATCTTAAAATAAATGAAATTAAAATCATTAACTCGTATCACTGAGCATACAATAGATAGAGAACTCAAACCATATAAAAATTTCAACCCAAAAATAAATATATGCAATGGCTCCCACACCCTCATCTACGCTCCCATCGTGCATGCGTTCAAACGAACGTAACTTCGTGTTTCCATTGCCGCAGCCACCACATTGTCGTGAACTTTCAAATGATCGTCAGCTTGTGTGTTGTTGTGGCTACCAGTGCTACGACGCATGCGCTTTGTTGTTGCTAGCATCGTTTATTTTTGTTTTGCCTATCCCTTTCCCTTGCTGCAGCTACCACGATGGCTACCATATATTTTGTTATTGTAAAGTTGTTGTACATGAAACCGGTTATTGTTGTTGCTGTTAAACGAAAATCAATGGATAATGAATGAAGCTCAAGTTTCTGAATTTTGCGATTTCAGCATTTTTTCGTTTTTGTGATTATGATCTTTTTAATTGTAATTTTAAAATATATATTTAAATTAAATTGAATTAAATTGAATTAAATTAAATTCAATTAAATTGAATAAAATTAAACGAAATGAAATGAAATTAAATTAAATTTAAAAAATTATATTGCATTAATTTAAATTGAATAAAATTGCATTTAATTAAATTAAATAAAATTAGATTAAAAACATTTAATAACATTTAATTACATTAAATGACATTATATTTTCTTTATTTACATTTAATTTAATTAAATTGCATTACATTGCATTAGTTTAAATTACATTAAAATGCATTTCATTAAATAAATTAAATTAAATTAAATTAACTTAAATCAAATAAAAATAAATTAAATAAAATTAAATAAAATGAAATAAAATTAAATGAAATGAAATAAAATCAAATTAAATTAAATTAAAAATTAAATAGATAATTACATTAAATTTTATAAAATTAAATTAAATTAAATTAAATTCAATTAAATTCAATTAAATTCAATTCAATTCAATTAAATTCAATTAAATTCAATTAAATTCAATTAAATTCAATTAAATTCAATTAAATTCAATTAAATTCAATTAAATTCAATTAAATTCAATTAAATTCAATTAAATTCAATTAAATTCAATTAAATTCAATTAAATTCAATTAAATTCAATTTAATTCAATTAAATTCAATTAAATTCAATTAAATTCAATTAAATTCAATTAAATTCAATTAAATTAAATTAAATTAAATTAAATTAAATCAAATTAAATTAAATTAAATTAAATTAAATTAAATTCAATTAAATTCAATTAAATTCAATTAAATTCAATTAAATTCAATTAAATTAAATTAAATTAAATTAAATTAAATTAAATTAAATTAAATTAAATTAAATTAAATTAAATTAAATTAAATTAAATTAAATTAAATTAAATTAAATTAAATTAAATTAAATTAAATTAAATTAAATTAAATTAAATTAAATTAAATTAAATTAAATTAAATTAAATTAAATTAAATTAAATAAAATTAAATTAAATTAAATTAAATTAAATTAAATTAAATTAAATTAAATTAAATTAAATTAAATTAAATTAAATTAAATTAAATTAAATTAAATTAAATTAAATTCATTTAATATTAATTATTAATTAATTTTATTAATTAAATTTAATTTGATTTAAGTTTATTTTATTTAATTTAATTTATTTAATTAAATGCGTTTTAATGTAATTTAAATTAATGCAATATAATGCAATTTAATTTAATTAAATGTAAATAAAGAAAATTTAATGTCATTTAATGTAATTAAATGTTATAAAATGTTTTTAATCTAATTTTATTTAATTTAATTAAATGCAATTTTATTCAATTTAAATTAATGCAATATAATTTTTTTAAATTTAATTTAATTTCATTTCGTTTAATTTTATTCAATTTAATTTAATTTAATTGAATTTGATTTAATTCAATTTAATTCAATTTAATTTAAATATATATTTTAAAATTACAATTAAAAAGATCATAATCACAAAAACGAAAAAATGCTGAAATCGCAAAATTCAGAAACTTGAGCTTCATTCATTATCCATTGATTTTCGTTTAACAGCAACAACAATAACCGGTTTCATGTACAACAACTTTACAATAACAAAATATATGGTAGCCATCGTGGTAGCTGCAGCAAGGGAAAGGGATAGGCAAAACAAAAATAAACGATGCTAGCAACAACAAAGCGTCGTAGCACTGGTAGCCACAACAACACACAAACTGACGATCATTTGAAAGTTCACGACAATGTGGTAGCTGCGGCAATGGAAACACGAAGTTACGTTCGTTTGAACTCATGCACGATGGGAGCGTAAATGAGAGTGTGGGAGCCATTGCATACAATTTCGATAGAAACATATTTTTATGCGATTTGAGTCCTCTATCTATTATATGCTCAGTGCTCGTATGTTAAAGATATCGAGGAAAAGATTAAATTAATTGACTCTAGGTTGAGTGAGCTAAATAAATTGAAAGCTGAAGTTGCAAAACTAAAGGCTGAAGCTGAAATTAGGGCTGAAGTTAAGGATTTTACATCTGACGCTATATTATTTGGTATTCCCTATGTGGAGTCCGAAAACCTCAAGAGCACATTTAATCAGATATATTGCTCAATTGATTTCCTAGCGCCACAAGTTCGAGATATATTCCGCACCAAACGTTCTACTCAACAACCTAACACAGCCGTCATTGTTAAATTCGTGTAGAATTTATTTTATATATTTTAATTTATTTTATTTATACGCGTAGTTTATCCATTCGATAAAGTGCGCGTTTTAAAGGCCTTTTCTGAGTTGAGGCGAAGAGCTAAAGCAGCAGTAACGCTGTGTAGTGGCACAGTACAACGAGCTTACGGTATAATTGAAATTCGGCACAATTTAAAGAATTGCAATTGATAAACTAATTTTCGTTTGTTTATTTTCTTTCATTCATAACGGCACTGGGTCAAACGATTTGTATACATAGCGACTGACGCAAACAATGTTGCTGCATTGACTTTGCAAGCTCAGCATAATTATTATTAGAACTAGTGTGAATGAAAGAAATGAAAAGAACTCTTTAACAAAAAGATGTTGCACAATAGATCAATCTATTGGTTAACTAAAGTTTTATTACTTACATTGGAAAACATGGGAGGAGTTTTGGATGCAGCAGCAAAATAAAATACTGGTATTTTTGATTTATATAGCAGAGAATAATTTAAATAAAGTTAGTTAATTTTTGGTTAAACAAAAAGAAACTCTTTTTTTATTTTCAAAGTACGGCGTAAAGCCATTTTTAGATTTTGCCATATAGATTGGCACCTTAGGGACATAAATATTGATCCTGCTTTTATTCATTCAAAACACCTCTTCACTGTAAAAAGGTGGTTTCAATCTCGACAATAAAGTTTTTATTTACGAGAGTATTCAGCTGAGGTTAGGAAAATATTACAGGCTAGGATCAAACTTAAGCATTCCAACAAGCTCTATAATGTTTTTTCAATTCGTTGAACCATTCATGTTAGGATTAAGAAAGATGATACTGCGATTGACGTCAACAGTGAAGCTTGGCTTAATATTCTGGTGTCCAACAGCATTGGTTCAATTTAAGTTATATTACTTTATTTTATTTAAAAATTATCATTTTATCCTTCTTTACACCTTTCTATCATTTACTCTTATCATTTTCGTAATATTCTGGATATTTTTTGTAATTTATTCATCTGATTGTCAAAAAAATTGTTTTATGAATTCTAACACTTAAGATGGTGCTGATGACAACCATAAACTTTTAATTAATATTCTATGTAAGCAGCGTGATGGTCTTTCTATTGTGCATTTCAATGCAAGAAGCCTGAACCCATCTAAAGTCGACTATATTAGATATATGTTCGATAATTCTAATGTTGACGTTATCTGTGTTTCTGAGACTTTGTTCAATGCTGATCTTGCCAATAGTTGTTATTATATTGATAACTATTCACTTTGTAGAAATGACTTACTTACTTACTAAGATGGCGCTTGCAACCGTTGGTCGGTTTTGGCCTAGTCTAAGAATTTGCGCCAGCCTCTTTTGTCGTGCGCTTGCTGGCACCAGTTGGAAACTCCAAGCATTGTCAGGTTATCCAATGACTGGTCTTTCCAACGGGGATGCGGTCTTTTCGTCAGCGTTGGCCACCGCTGGGTACCGAATCCAACATTTTTTCGCTGGAGCTTCGTCGTTCATTCTCTCGACATGATCTAGCCAGCGAAGCCGCTCTATTTCAATACGCTTGACTATATCAATGTCGGCATATAGCTCATACAGCTCGTGGTTCCATCGTATTCGGTACTCGCCATTGACGCAGATTGGACCATAGATCTTGCGAAGGATCTTTCTCTCGAAAGCTCCCAAAGTCCTTTCATCAGAGCTGCTCAACGTCCAGGTTTGTGATGCGTATAGTAGGACGGGCATGATTATTGACTTATAGAGCGTCAGTTTTGTTCGTCGAGAGAGAGCTCTGCTTCTCAATTGCCTACTGAGCCCAAAGTAACACCTGTTGGCAAGAGTTATCCTTCGTTTATTCTCAATACTGATATCGTTGGAGGAGTTAATACTGGATCCCAGGTAAACAAAGTCCTTCACTACCTTAAAGGAGGTGTTGTAAACAGTGACGTGGTTTCCAAGACGCTGGGACTGTTTGTTTGTTGACACAAGATACTTCGTTTTATCTGCGTTCACTGCAAGACCCATTCTACTCGACTATTTTTCTAGCCTGGAGAATGTTGCACTGACTTCGCGCGTATTTGGGCCAATGATGTCAATATCATCAGCATACGCTAGCAGCATAACACTCTTATAGAAAATTGTGCCGCTACGTCTCAGGTTAGCAGCTCGGATGATCTTCTCCATGACTATATTAAAGAAGTCGTTCGATAAGGAATCACCTTGTCTGATACCTCGCTCGGTATCGAACGGAAGGGAGAGGTCCTTCCCGATTTTCACTGCGCTGCTGGTGTTCTTCAGTGTCATCCTGCAAAGACGTATTAGCTTCGCAGGAATACCAAATTCAGACATGATGGAGTATAGGTGACACCTTATTGGACTGTCGAAGGCGGCTTTGAAATCGACAAAGATATGGTGTGTGTCGATTTGTTTTGCGAGGGTCTTTTCCAAGATTTGACGGAGCGTGAAGATCTGGTCGATGGTGGACTTTCCAGGTCTGAAGCCACACTGATAATCAGTTGGTTGACGATGGGCTTCAGTCTTTCACACAATATGCTTGTAACGACTGAAGTCGTTACAAATAAATATTAAAATAAAAATAATAATTTTAAAAGCCGACGGCAACATTTAATTTAAATTAAACTTAAAAAAAATACTAATGAATAAATAAAAAGAAACAGAAGAATTGATAAATTAAGTTGAGTAGAATATACTCGTTTAGCAGCATTAGCAGCAATGTAAGCAGGCAGGCTATTTATAGCCACGTTGCATTGTTGACATGCTAACAATGCTATGATTCACATGCAGTTAGCAGTGAACGTTGAATAAGTAGTGCGCACAATGTTGGTATAGACATGTTGAGTTCGCTTGACATTGCAGTTGACGTAAGTCAACTTTCAGGTGGTGATAAGGCCAGGGATATACATTGATTACAGATTCCTGTAATCAAGCCACCTAACCTCAGTAACTCAGTTACTGGTCGACTCCGGTCAAATTCAAGCTCCGGTTTTTCGACTCCGGTCAAACTCAAGCTCCGGCTTTTCGACTCCGGTCAAATTCAAGCTCCGGCTTTTCGACTCCGGTCAAACTTTAGCTTCGGGTTTAGAAACCCACCGTACTCTAAGTAGGTCTACGTTGTGAAGGCCTGTTTTGCAGTCGGCCTTCTGCCGTCTACCGCCTGAATCAGTTTGGCCCTCTGCCACCGTGAGCACTTTGCCACTAATGTTTATACCGTATATGAACTAATTTTAAGTATATACTAAGTACGCCTGAATCAGTTGGCCCTCTGCCACCGTGCGCACTTTGCCACTAATTTTTATATCGCATATGAACTAATTTTAGGTTTTCACTAAGTTTGTAATAAATATTTAATATAAAAAAAAAAAAGAATAAATATAAAAAAAAGGAAAAATAGATTATTAATCGTGCCGAGCTAAAATCTTTGAGGTTTAGTGATTGTGTTGACCTTAACGTCAACCGTGACTAATTCTACGATTAATCAATCTATTTAATTTCTGATTAAGAAAAATTTACTTTTGCCCAAGGGTTGCGAGATCCCTTGGACGGACCCTGGAGCGGCTGAGCATACCTCAGCCTTCGAAACAAAAACACTCGTTACAAATGGCGCCCGAGCAGGGACAACAGCAAAAGTTGCCCGAAAAAGAAAACACTAAAGACAATTTATTAAACACCGACACACTTAACTGGATTTACACTTCAAATAAAGAAGAATTAGAATCCAAACTTCAATCGTGCGGATTGGCTACTGAAGGAACGATATCAGAGTTACGTAAACGCATGAGCGATTGGGCTAAAGCGCAACGAACACGTAAATCAACAGAGTCACTTAATATGGATGAAAAACAACACACAGCTTTTCCCAAATCAACCAGTAAAGAAGCCACCACCAGCCCTGCTCACCCCGTAGTCGACTTGGACGTGATGAACACAGTCAGGAAATGGAGACTTAGTTTTGATGCCACCCGACCCCTCCACGACTTCATAGAAAATATTGAAGAACTGCCCAAATGTTACCAAGTCCCATTCAATAGTCTACTGCTGCCATTGAATCAACTGTGCAAGGGTAAAGCCAAGGACTGGTGGCGTTACAAGCTTGATGAAATTTATTCGTGGGATGCTTTCAAGGAGGCTGCCAACAAATTCTTCCTGCCACCCCGATACCTACAACGACTGGAAGAAGATATAATACGGCGTCGACAAGGCTATCGAGAAAAGGCAAAAGATTTCATAATGGGAATAATGGCCATGATCCGGCAACACCCACGAATGAAAAGAGAATCACAAATTGAACGCATCTATGAGGGACTCCGACCAGAATATCGGCTATATATTCGACGGCATGATTTCGAAGATATAGACTCCCTAATGACACTAGCTGATGAATATGAGCATCTCCGAGGGGAAGAAGCACGAGCTTCTGGCCGTGTACATGCCAATCATTGCATCCTGTATCAACCATACCGGCGCGAAACACATTGCTGGGCATGCCGACAGCCAGGGCATACCCGACGCACATGTCGCCAGCCACCACGGTTATTCTGTTCATACTGCGGCACAAATAACATATTGACAAGAGACTGCAATTGTCAACATATTCCAGTCACAACCATACCGAATATAGCTCGCTATCACGTGCCCCTCCTCTGCAATATGCATCCTGTAGAAGCTCTCATAGACACGGGGGCTACTATGTCATTCATAGGCTATAGCCTACATGACCGCCTACAGAGACAGGCTCGCAAAACCGACCAAGAAAAATTCATTCAAATAGCTAATGGTGAAGAGGTCGCGATAGACAAATATTATGACGTCATTATCACAGCCTATGGGAGGAAAATCTCCCATCGCGTATACTTCATGCCAGGACTGACAGAAGAATTTATCCTGGGCATGGATTTAATAAATAAGCTCGAATGTAAGCTTATAATTGCTGGACGCGAGCAACAGCCCACCATCAGTACAAATAAAAATAATTATAATCAGTTACATACAATATTAGATGTAACACCGTCACCTGAAGTGCAGTCACAGGAGCTGCAAGAACGTATCACAATAGAAAAAATAAACAAAGATGTCAACAACTGCAAAATAATCAAACACCAAATTAAGGTCACCACTGAAGAACCTTGCCAACATCAAGATTACCCCCGGAACTCAGCGATGCAGGTGACCACTAACCGGGCAGCAAAACCAGGCACACAAGCACCAGAAAATATTCAGCCACCATTGCCATACAAGCCACCAGCCAAGGCTGATCCTTCAGCTAGTGTTTCCCGACATCGTGGTCTGCTGATAGCCTTTGCAAAAGCGCGGGCTGAGCGTCAACCTAAACTCAGTACTTCCGCGCAAGGTACCACCGCATCAGCGAGCAGGGCGCCTTTGTCCATCAAAAGCCGCAATCAGCACTCCAAATCTCAGAACAACCAGAAGCCGCAAGCCACCGCACCAGATCCGTTTGAAAGAATCACTGTACCGCCACAAAAGAACCCTGGCCGACGTACTTTCACCTATTATAGGCCATGGGGTAAGATCCACATTACGGTGCAAGACGGTTGGGCAAGACTACGGTATGGTTAAGCCAAGGAAGTGATAACGACTAACAAAACTTTCTCCAAATCGCTGCCAATTGGATTTTATTAATTAATTAATTTAAGTACATCCTGTAGCTTTTGTTTTTTTTTTATATATAATTTTTAGATATAAGATTTATCCTACTTTGCTTATAATTGAATTGAATTGGATTAATGTAAGCAAAAACAAAAAAAAAAAAAAAATTTTTTTTTGTTTTTATTTTCTTCTTTTTATTTTTCTCTTCACCCGTTTGGAAGAGAAGAATGTAACGACTGAAGTCGTTACAAATAAATATTAAAATAAAAATAATAATTTTAAAAGCCGACGGCAACATTTAATTTAAATTAAACTTAAAAAAAATACTAATGAATAAATAAAAAGAAAAAGAAACAGAAGAATTGATAAATTAAGTTGAGTAGAATATAAAAAAAAAAAAAAAAAAAAAAATATAAAAACAAAAAAATTATAATGCGGATGGAGGATCCAATGTGGTCCCCCATCTAAGTACTAACTGCAGTGAAGGCTGCTTAATCTAGCAAACACAGTGCAGCACACATACACATAGAACTCGTTTAGCAGCATTAGCAGCAATGTAAGCAGGCAGGCTATTTATAGCCACGTTGCATTGTTGACATGCTAACAATGCTATGATTCACATGCAGTTAGCAGTGAACGTTGAATAAGTAGTGCGCACAATGTTGGTATAGACATGTTGAGTTCGCTTGACATTGCAGTTGACGTAAGTCAACTTTCAGGTGGTGATAAGGCCAGGGATATACATTGATTACAGATTCCTGTAATCAAGCCACCTAACCTCAGTAACTCAGTTACTGGTCGACTTCGGTCAAATTCAAGCTCCGGCTTTTCGACTCCGGTCAAACTCAAGCTCCGGCTTTTCGACTCCGGTCAAATTCAAGCTCCGGCTTTTCGACTCCGGTCAAACTTTAGCTTCGGGTTTAGAAACCCACCGTACTCTAAGTAGGTCTACGTTGTGAAGGCCTGTTTTGCAGTCGGCCTTCTGCCGTCTACCGCCTGAATCAGTTTGGCCCTCTGCCACCGTGAGCACTTTGCCACTAATGTTTATACCGTATATGAACTAATTTTAAGTATATACTAAGTACGCCTGAATCAGTTGGCCCTCTGCCACCGTGCGCACTTTGCCACTAATTTTTATACCGCATATGAACTAATTTTAGGTTTTCACTAAGTTTGTAATAAATATTTAATATAAAAAAAAAAGAAAGAATAAATATAAAAAAAAGGAAACATAGCATACCTCAGCCTTCGAAACAAAAACACTCGTTACATGCTCAACAGGACCTTATGTGCGATACTAAGAAGGCTAATCCCACGGTAGTTTGGGTAGATTGGGCAGAGCACCCTGAGGTTCCAATCATCTGGAATGCATTCTTCTGACCATATTCTGCATAGAAGTCTGTGAATGCATTTAAACAGAGCTTCGCCACCGGTCTTAAACAGCTAAGCCTGAAGGCCATCGGCTTCTGCGGCTTTGTTGTTTTTAAGCCGAGCTATAGCTGTTAAGACCTCGTTATAGTCGGGCAGCGTAACTTCAACGCTGTCATCCATAATTGGGGTTTCCGGGATATCATCTCCACTGGCGGGATTGTTGTCAGCGTCGCCATTTAAAAGACTAGAGAAGTGTTCCCTCCATAGCATCAGTGTACTCTGGATATCTGTCACTAGATTCCCATTCTCATCCTTGCAGGAAGAGGCTCCGGTCTTAAAACCATCGGCCAGGCGTCTTATTTTTTTCGAAAAATTTTCGAGTCTCATTCCTGTCGCCATGCATCTCAATTTTCTCGCACTCACGCATTTCCGCTTCTCGTTTTTTTTTGACTGAAAATGCGTCTCTCTTCTCTCCTCTTCTCTCGGTATCGCTCCATAACAGCACGCGTTACAACCGACTGCAGGGTGGCTTTGTAGGCGATGTCCTTCTCTGCAGTGGCGTCGCGACACTCCTGGTCGTGCCACTGGTTTCGGCGAGGGCGGTGGTAGCCTATCACCTCTTCGGCAGCCGTACGCATAGAGTGGGATATGTGCGTCCACTGTGCGCATATATCGTCGATGGGAGGAGTGCTTTCTTGAAGCAGGAGTGAGTGTTGATTAGAGAAGGCTTCGGCCGTCCGTTTTGACTGCAGCTTGTCGACGTCTAGCTTTCTTAGTGTAGGATTGCGAGCATTCTTAGCTGCGCACAGACGTGTGCTGATCTTGGCTGCGACAAGGTAAGAAATGACAGGGTTGTTAAAAAGGGAGGAGGAGTTGCTGTGTATTGAAAATCCTATCTTAACTGTAGACTTAATAAGTCCTGTGGTTGCGATGTAGAGTACATTAATGTTGAAATTTCTAATAATAGCTCTAAACTTCTTCTTTCTTGTGTTAACAACCCTAATAGATGTTGTAGTCTTGAACCTTTTTCCGTGATTTATAGAGTAGGGTTACTGATTTTGATTTGTATATCATATGTGGTGATTTTAATGTTAATCTGCTGTTGATAGATAATGTTTCTGAAAGTTTTGTAGATAAAGTTAATGCAGCCGGAAAGAAAATTATTAATTCTTCGATTCCCACACGTTTCGCCACCAAAGCTACTCCTAGCCTAATTGATATTTTTATAATACATGATGCTTTGTTGCTCTTATTTTTTAATCAAATATCGTTTATTTCTGACCACGACCTCTTGTTTTGCACTGTTAATTTCAATGCTCATCGTGAATCGTCTCCAATATATTTTTTGTATCGAGATTACAAATCCATTGACTTTTCTACGTTGCATGATTTCTTATCTCATGCCTGTTGGAATAACTGTTGGTTTCATCTGTCCATTGATGATAAGTTAAATGCTCTTGTATCTAATATCTCTAATGCTTTTGAACTCTCACTGTTGATAAATAACTCTTGTCCATGTTATACAACTTCGGTTAAATCAGCTATCATGAAAAGAAACTAGTTATATGGTATTTGGAAAAGAGCTCGTACGGATTTTAACTGCACACAATACAAGATTGCTCGTAATAGTGCTGTGTCAGTCATTATGCACTATAATAAAAAATTCTTTCACCGAAAACTGAACAGCTAAATTACTTTGGAAAAATATTCGCAAACTTGGTGTCTGCAGTAGAGAAGATCAAAATTGTGCAATATATCCAAACCTTCTAAACGATTTCTTTATTTATAATCCTATAGTTGGTAATTGTGGTTTTCAGTGTAATTTTTTGTCAGTGATGTGGACGAGTTCTCATTTTCCAATGTAAATGAGTATGATGGTCTAATGACAATTATGAAGTAAAGTCATATGCTATTGGTGATAATGGCATTAAGATTTATCAAACTTATTTTACCATACTTGTTTGGCAACACTGTTTGCGTCAAGTCTTACTTTTTTCTTTCGCGTTATTTCAAAAGTTTATATTACATTTTTTAACTTCAATTGAAACATTTAATTAATTAATTAACTTAATTTGAATTTCCCGTGGTCTCCTGTATTTGCTGAACATCAACTTTTGCTGAGATTCATCAAGAAAGCGCTTAAAAAATCCTTTTTAATTATTTGCATATTTCCTTTTATTTATTGCTATTAACTTGTATTCATAAATTGTTATTGCGTTAGCAACAACAATTTCAGGTTTTAACTGGTGAAGTGAGAGCGAAGTTTGTTTTTCATTTCGTCATTTTCCTCATTGTTCCTTTTGCTGATTTTTGCACCACAGCGCTTCTCAAACTGTTTGACGTTTGTTTACCCTATCCTCAAACCATCATCGTAAACAGAGTTGCCATAGAACTTTCTTTCAATTTAATTATTTATTTTTAAAATTTTTATTTTTCCTTTTAACTTTTTATTTATTTATTTATTTTACTATAAAAATGATCTGCAATTTTCGTAACTGCACTGTTAAGGGTGAATCGGATAGACTAGTCAACTGCTGGTTATGTGAAGCATTCTATCATATAAAGTGTGCAGCGTTGACTGCGAGAATTTTTGATGCACTTAATGAAGGTAAAGGACTTCGTTGGTCGTGCGAAAACTGTAGATCTACCGATGTAGATATTTTAAAGCTTATACGACAATCTCGTAAAGGCTTTTTAGAGGTTTCGAAGGATTTAGCGGCTGCTCAAGCCAGATTGGCTGATTTTGAAGACTTATTTAAGAAGTTTAAAATGATGTATGAAGCCTCTGTTTCTCCTAAACGAAAGCGACCATATAAGAATCTTCAAAATACCGCAAAACCTTCTGCTATAGCCATACCTCCGTCTACTAACAACGATTTAATATTACTTTCACCTAATTTGAACGTAGAACAAGAAGCGCAGTCAACTGAGTCTGTCAGTGAAGACAAAAATACTAATAAGATTGTGTCTTCAAATGTACCTGCAACAGCTGACATTATTTTACAAACAGCTGAAGCTCCTGAAGTGGCACCAACTATCGCCGTAAGTGATTCTCCAAGTCCATCTGGTAGGAAAAAAACTTACGCCGAAGCCTGTGTTGCTCCAATTTCGGCTCCTTCGTCTTCTAGTATCGCTTCTAGTTCTACTGGTGCTATACCTAAACAGATATTAATAAAAAACAGTGACCAGCCTATATATAAAGAACTTGTTATTGTTCAGCCTGTTAGGTCTATATTTGCCTCACGCTTTGCTCCTGATACATCTGAAGAAGATGTTTTACATCACATAAACTCAAAGTTGAAACTTGTTAATAAGAACATTTCGGTTCACAAATTCAAGTTTTCATATGAGCGGTTCTCTTCTTCTTTTAGAATTAATTTACCAGGTGATCTCTTTGGTAAAGTCATGGATCAACGTTTTTGGCCTGAAAATACCGTGGTTCATGAATTTATTCCTAGATCACCTCCTAAAATGTCTTTAGCTACTTTACCTTCCCACACCACTAACTCAAAAAACTAGATTGTTGCCATCAGTTCTTAGTCGTATACCAGAATGTCCGAGGTTTAAATACCAAGTTGACAGATTTGTTAATTTTAAGCCATAATCTTCACTTTGACATTATTGCTTTCAGTGAGACTTGGCTTAAACCTAATATTTTAAATAGTGAAATTCTGTTTAACAATTTTAATATATACCGTAAAGATAGAAACGCTATTGTTGGTAATTTTTGCAATGGTGGTGCCGTTTTTATTGCCGTTAAGTCTTCACACTTCTCACAAGAAATAATAATATCTGAGTCTTTAGATATTGAATTTTGCTGTGTTCTTGTGAAGTTTGGTTCTTTGAGAATTTATATTACATGTTCGTATATTCTTCCTGCTTCCAATGTCGAGGTGTATGGGAAACATCTATTGTCGATTGGTAAAATTTGCTCACAACTTCAGCCTCACGACCACATTTTAATAACTGGTGACTTCAACCTTCCTAATGTTTCTTGGAACTGTTGTGCTGAAAATTCTGCAGTATTCCTGCCGTCTTCAGAACAATCATCTGTTAACTCATTTTAAAATGAGCTTTTGAGTCAAGGACTTTTTCAAATCAACTATCACTATAATAGAAATAACCGATTGTTAGACCTTATATTTTTTGATGATAGTAATATTGTTTCAGTTAATAGGTCTGATCCACTTGTGTATCCGGAGGACTTACACCATTGTCAATTATCAACTGGTCATCACTACTTAATATCAATACTACAAGAATATTGCCACAAACCCTTGATTCTGCCGTGTTTGCTTTTAACAATACTCTTAATAATTGCTTTTCAACTTCAGTTCCTCAGAGAAAAGCCTCTCTTATATCTGGTCCCACTTGTTATACCAAAGAACTGAAAAATCTGAGAAACTTAAAATCAAAATATTATAAAAAATACTTAAAATCTCATAATATTTGTGATTTTGCTTCTTATACCTCAACTAAATATAAGTACCGTCAATTATGTAGGCAATCTTATAGCATATATTTAACAAAAGTCAAATTTAACATGAAGTCTGATGCAAAATCATTTTGGAACTTCGTTAATACTAAACGTAAGATAAATTCATATCCATCTTTTATGAAATATAAAACATTTGAGTCGGATGTTGATATTTCTATATGTAATCTTTTTGCAGATTTTTTTAAGACTACTTATTCATCTGCTTCTTACGATAGTTTAAGTTATTATTTAAATCTGCAACCTGGCGATATTTGTTCTCCAATAATTGATATAAACACTGTTTCAACCTACTTGAAAAATCTTAAGACATCTTATAAAAGCGGTCCTGACAATATACCTTCTTGTATATTGAAATATTGCTGTGAAGAACTTGTAGTTCCAATAACTATGCTTTTTACTGCATCGTTGCAATCTTGCTATTTTCCAGTGGCATGGAAATCTTCTTTTATTATTCCGCTGCATAAATCTGGCAATAGGCCTTTGATAGACAACTATCGGGGAATTGCAAAGCTCAGCGCCCTACCTAAGCTTTTTGAGGCTATTGTAACCTCACAATTATCACATAGCGTTAAATCTTTAATATCTCCATTTCAACATGGATTCTTACCTGGAAAATCTACTGTCACTAATCTTCTAGAATTTACATCTAAAACTATTGAGAATTTTGGAAAAGGTCTTCAAACAGATGTTATTTATACAGACTTTAGGAAAGCCTTTCATAAGCTTTTAGTTATAAAACTGTCTCTTCTTGGTTTTCCAACGCATTTAGTACGGTGGATTGAATCATATTTATTAAATAGAAGACAAAGCGTTATATTTAACCCCATAAAGTCAGATGAGTTTCTTGTTACTTCTGGGGTACCTCAAGGAAGTCATCTTGGTCCTTTATTGTTTTTACTTTATGTAAATTATCTTCCATCTGTAGTAAAGCATAGCAGTATCTTGCTATACGCTGATGATGTTAAACTTTTTCTGTCATACAAAGATGTGCAAGACTCTTTATTGCTACAAACTGATCTAGACCATCTTTGTAACTGGTGCGAAATTAATTGCAAGAAGCTCAACTTGGGGAAGTGCAAACAAATGACTTTTTCTCGAAGACAACCTCTTCGAAATAATTACAATATAGGTGACTATACACTTGAGTTTTTAGAGGTTTTCGTTGATCTCGGAGTAACTATGGACACCAAACTTCGCTTTCACATTCACATTAATAAAGCAATCAGCAGAGCTAATAGTACTCTAGGATTTATTAAACGATGGTCCAAAGAGTTTAATGAAGCTTTTATAACTAAAACCTTATTCACATCGCTAGTAAGGCCCATTCTAGAATATGCGTCAATTGTTTGGTGCCCTCGTTATGGGTGTTACATTGACGATATAGAATCTGTTCAAAAGCAATTTCTTCTGTTCTGCTTACGTGATCTATATTGTAATTCAAACTTTAATTTACCTTCTTATGAATATCGATTACAGCTAATTAATCTGCCTTCTTTAAAAATTAGGAGAACTATGCTAAATGTTAGTTGGATTTTAAAACTCTTACATGTATATGTCGACAGTCCATATTTACTGAGTAAAATTTACTTTAATGTTCCTCTTCGACCTAGAAGATCTTTTGACCTACTTTTTATGAACTTTTGTAGAACCATTGAATAATTACAAATAGAAGGTGACACTACCGACGATGAAGCGACAGAGCTATGTGGCAGATATTTGCACTCCACATAATTATCCAGTTCTATAACCCAAATAAATTGTCTTCGCTTCTGTGTGAAAAATTTCCCTTGGTTTTTTTTCACTTGTTTTGTTATTGTTAAAGTCCTTTTCTGATTACCAGTTACTTTCTGCGGTATTGTTTTGTGTCTTTTGTCAATTGCTAGCTTTTTGACCACTTTGTTAACTTTTTTATATGCATTGGTAGCGCGTAAGTTTTATTTATTTAAATAATTTGAAAGATATGTTATTAACTTAAGAGTGATGAAGGTTTATAATTGCGTCGGGTGTGAAATTAAAAAAAAAATGGAATTTCTAGATTTCTTATGCCAAAAGAAAGCTTTTCTTCTAAGTTGATATAAGATGAAAAATTGTATATATGCGCTGAATACTTTGCAAAGAAGTTCGTAAATATTAGTGGCTGAGTTTAAAATTCATAACTCAGTCAAAAACAAACATTTTTACAAAATTTTTTATTATTGTAGAAAATTGAACAAATTACAAGAAAAAAAATTAAAAAAAAAAAATATATATTTCACTTCAACATGGTTTTATAGAGCACCAAACTGGCGGCAAAGAAAAAAAACGGGGCCTCGTGGTTGCAGCGCTGGGAGTCGCAAAAATTGTCCAATCTGGAAAAAAATGATTTTTTAAATCTTAGCAAAATTGGTTATCGTATGATAGGAGCTTTTTTTAAAATTCTAAAAAAATTTTATAGAATATATATTAGAGTTTATCGACTTGTATGGGAAAAATCTAACCCCCAATTCCGGTACCAAAATTAAAAAGTACATGAAAAATCCTTTCGATTGGTGTATTTTTTTTTTATTAGAACCAATTTTGGCGTCCCCGAAATGCATTTTTGTGCATTTTTTATCAACATTTAAAAAGAAAATAAAGCTAATCAATCAATTCCTTTCATATAAAAACACAGAACTGCAAATTTTCATGCTTGTTGAATGGGTCTCCAGTACAAAAATTGATAAAAAATGCACAAAAATGCATTTCGGGGGACGCCAAAATTAGTTGAAATAAAAAAAAGTATATCAATCGACAGAATTGTTCATGTACTATTTAATTTTAGTACCGGAATTGAGGGTCAGATTTTCGATACACTCTAATATATATATATTCTATCGATAGCGAATCAAGTTTAAAAATATACAAAAAAAAATTTTGTCAAAAAATGAACCCGCTAGTGCCGCAACCAGTACAAGAAACATGGTTTCGAGATAAAGGCGTTCAAAGTTCGTGAACAAAGAAAAAAAAAGGCGAAAAATAAAAATGCGCTCTCACTTATCCGGCTGTATTTTTTGAACCCGTTGGAATTTTTCCATAGAATCTTAAGAATATTCACTAAAATAAAAAAATTATAAAAAAAACGATTTAAAAAAAACGGCCAATGTCGTGTCCCTTCTTAAATCAAGACTTTCAAAAATTGGAGTGCCAATTTTTTATAGTGACAAAAACAAAAGAAAATAAGTAATGAAACAAACATAGAAAAAAGACCAGTGTAACATAAAAATTGAAAAGAATGTTCACAGGGGCGAACGCAGGGAGTTTTGGGGGTTAAACCCCAAAAATACTTTAATGCAGCAAAGCAAAAGCAAATTGGCCATTTCAGCCCTTGAAAGGACTTTGACCGAGCTTCTTATGATCAATTGTGTTGTGTGTGTTATTAAATATTTGCACACTATTGACCGAGAACTGGACCTACATGTTTTATGCCGACTTCGAACGGCTAAAGTTCTTGTTCTCAAGAAGCTTTACATGGCATTATTTACTCTCTGAGGTTTGCCATTGTCTGCAGAGAGGTGGTGACCGATCAGCAAAATTTTTTATTGAAAAAAACTTTTCGCCGCGGCTGGGGATAGAACCCGGGCTCCGAGCATGCTAAGCCACACACTTAACCTGCACGCCACGGTCACCCACTTACTTTAAAAAAAAAAAAAACAAATTGGCCATTTCAGCCCTTGAAAAGACTTTGACCGAGCTTCTTATCATCAATTGTGTTGTGAGTGTTATTAAATGTTTGCACACTATTAACAGAGAACTGGACCTACACGTTTTATGCCGACTCCGAACGGCTTAAGTTCATGTTCTCAAGAAGCTTTATATGACATTATTTACTCTCTGAGGTTTGCCATTGTCTGCAGAGAGGTGGTGACCGATCTGAAAAATTTTTATTATTGAAAAAACTTTTCGCCGCGATTGGGGATCGAACTTGGGCTCCAAGCGTGCTAAGCCACACACTTAACCTGCACGCCACGGTCACCACGAAAAAATTTACTTTAATACTTTTAGTAAAAACCCTTCTTATGAAAACTATTTATTTATTTTTATTTATTTATTTATTACGGTCTATGGATTATACAATCTTACAGACTATTAAGTAATAACATTTAATTAATAACAAAATCTTAACCTAATTTTAACCTAATTAAAAATAGTGAATAATTGTAATTTAAAATCACTTATGGTAACATTGAATTTGAGAAAATGTGACCAAGGCATCTACTATGTTTTTAGAAATCAATATCAAATTTGTTAAGGTGGATCTGCCGGGTAAAAAATCGTGTTGAGATTGGCTAATTGCTGCATTTATCTGGTCATAAAGCTTGTTTTTTATAACATGATCAAAGATTTTAGCAAAAGTGGGTTGCTTAACAATTGCTCTATAATTACAGACATCGCCACGGTCTCCAGATTTAAATATTGGGGAAATAAAACAAGTTTTCCAGCAATCTAAAAATGTTCCTGACTTAAAGCATAGATTAAACAAGTATGTTATTGGTTTAAGAATACTTAATACACAATTTCTAAAGAACATTGGTGGAAAACCACCTTCTTCTTGCTTGAAGCTTGGCTTTAAGCATGAAATCGCGTCTAAAACATAATTTTCTGAAAAGAAAAATTTTTCGATATGATTGAAGTTCTCTGGTACAAAATCTAAAAACTCAGTACTAGTTGGATAATTATATTGTTCGTAAACTGCCTGAAAAAAATTTTCGAATCTCATGCTAGTTGGAAAGCCATTTGTCTTACGCTTCGCATTTAAGTAAAGCCAGAAAACTTTTGTGTTAGTTCTTACTTGGGATTCAGTCTTTAAAATATATTGGTTAAATAAAAACTTATGCAAAAAATCAAATTCATTTCTAAGTTGTATAAAATGTAAGTAATCAAAATTGTTTTTTGTTTGTTTGAACTTTTTAAATGCTTTGTTTTTGACGTTTTTTAAATTTGAAAGTCTTGTATTAAACCAAGGTGGTTTGTTATTTAAAACCGATTTCTTTAACGGTATATATAAGGAAATAGCAAATACGAATTTATCGCAAATGTAATTATAAACTTCAAGTGGTTCAGTCATAGATCTCAGATTAACCCAATCACAAGAGCGTAAAAAGTTATTAATTCTATTAAAATTTCCTTTAGAAAAATCTAGCTGATCATAATGTACTAATTCAACTGGACTTAATCTGTAAAATTCAAATGTAACAGTTAAAGCCTTGTGATGAATACTATTTTTAGAAATCGGCGACAAATTCAATTCACAATTTGCGTTCAAATCATTAGTTACAAATATTAAATCTAAAATTCTTCCAATATCATTCTTAATAAAATTTAATTGCTTGAATCCATTAGATAAGAAAAATCTAATTAATAAAATTTCAATGTCAGATTTAAAGTTGAATGGCATTAAATTCTTGCATTCGTATGCCCACGATATATTGCCAAGATTAAAATCTCCTAGCACAAACATATGTTGATTACCATGTTATAAGCCAGATATATAGTCTATATTATCAAAATGATTTTTATACAATTCATAGGAGCTATTTGGAGGTATATAAGAGTTAATAAAGTAAATAGAATTATTTTCAATGAAATCTACTCGCACACAAAGTTGCTCAATGATTCTATTATTATAAGGTAATGATATGATATGACTAATAAATATAGGTCTTACAGCTATCAGTACCCCACCACCCTTGTCACGACTTGATGTAACAGGGCAGCGGTCTGCACGAAAAACGTTGTAATAAGTTCCAAAGAATTCAGCAGAATAAATATTTTCATGGAGCCAGGTTTCAGAAATTACTATTATATCATACTCCTGGTTAGACATCGCCAATAGAAAATCCGAAGATTTGGAACGAATACCGCTTGCATTTTGGTAGTATATTGTATACATAACTTGTTGACGATTGATTAGTACTTGATTCGTTGATGCTGGCTGTAGGGATTGTGATGCGCGCTCAGTTACAAACACAGTAGGCGAAGAGCGCAAAATATGAGAAGGAGACAAAGTTGGTTGTGGCAATGCTGTTGCTGATGAAGTTGAAACATATGAAGAAAATGACGTTGAAGACTGAATTGTTGTAGCTGTTGATGTCGTTGAGAGAGGTATATTTAATGCGTGAGTTGTCGTATTAGTAGAAGAAGGTGATGAGAAAGAGTGTGGAAGCAAGTGTGCGTCTGGTTGCAGTGCTGTTGTTATTGAAGTTGTTGTTGTTGAAATATTAGTAGGCGCAGTTAACAAAGATAATGCGTGAGCAGAAATAGACACATGAGCTGAATGCATTGATATTGTTGTTCTTAAAGCTTGTTGCTGTGTAGAACATTGATGTAAATGAAAAGCACTGGTGGGACTTAAGTGTGCGGAGGAATCACTGCTACTCCGCCTACCAAGGCTGACTGACTAACAAAACGCGACAATTTAAGTGAAAGCGGCCACATAGTACTGTCGAAAGCTTTATCAAATAATGGTCCAGGTACACCAAGTTTAAAATTCACAAACCGCAGTTTAGATAAATCGGTATCCTTCTTTACTAACTTAGTGCAGGTTAGCAAATTGGGTGACACATTTAAAAATTTTGAAGCATAATCAATCACCGCCCCTGCTTCTGTGTTGATGTTGAATTTAGAGATATGGATGAATTTGAAGCTTTGTACTAATTGTAGATCGTCACATTTTAGTGCAGTGCCTACCAGGCGCTTGTTATTATTGTTCTCTGTGTGCAGATTAGGCTTGAGTTTATTTCTTTTTCTTTTAGTCACCCAATCGTATTTAGGCTCCATATTAGTGACAGCAGCTTCGTTGATTTCCTCGTCGAACAAAGCAGTCTCTTCAGCAGGAGGAGTGGGGTGTGTTAAAAGCGGCGGAAAGTCAATGCATTGCGTCGGCAAGGTAGAATGTGACATTGAACTGTTCTGCTGGCAAGCAACGTCGGCTAATTTTTTATCATACTCCGAGAATTTTATGTGCAACGCACTGATTTGAGAGGAGAGATTTTCAAGTTTATTAAGCACGACTACCGAACAGTCGATACATGATTGACACTGCCACAAAAAATTTGGCAGCGAAATTAAAAGATTTAAATTTATTGCATATAAATCAGTGCAATTTGCATGAAAAACGCGTCCACAAACAGATGCACAACGAATATAGTCAGATGACTTATAGTTTGATTTAAAACTTTCAGTCGAAATCACGGTTTTACATTTACCGCAAAGAGAAGTCATTTTGCGAATTAAAAGCGAAAGCACGTCTGAACTCAATGAATTGAAGAACTGAACTGACTATTAATAAAAATAAAGGGATCTTCAAACACAGGATTCAATACTTGGATTATTATACTCTTCAGAAAGAATTCCAGTCTAAAATCAAATGAAAGACAAATAAAATTTGTTAAGCAAAGCGATTCAAATTATGTAGTATTTTATATTAGTTGTATTATTTTAAGCTATTTTTTGTTGTGTTGTTTTGATAATTAGCTACCGCTAAATATTTGTAGAAAGCACTACTTTAAAAAGTATTGCCACAAAATCAGCGATAGATTTCACGAAATTCAAAACTAAATGATGAAACGAAAGAAACAAATCTAGCTTTTTTTTAATGTTATAATGCAATCTGAAAATTTTTTATTTTTTTGTTGACACATAATGAAAAAAACAAGTGAAATTTATAAATAAAATATTATTTTAAATTTTTGTTCGAAACCACTAAAATCTGTACATCAGTACAGTAATTTTTTGGTTCCTTTTTTCAATTTCTTCACATTTTGTAGCAACACAAATTCAAAATTTCTTTCGAAAAACCGGAGGCTCCCGAGGAGATTTTAGGCTTAGTGTTTTTTGGGAAAAGATGGTCAGAATTTTCCGTAGAAATAATTGATACAGTTTTCAATTAGCAGTTTTGTCGTTGAATAAGCATTGCAATTTTTTTTAAAAAATTCGAAGAAAAGTTATCACGATGGTCTAATGGGTTTAAAAATACCCAATGAATATCTCAACAACGCATTGAGGTATGGAGCTGAATGTTTGAATATATATTTTATAGTTCCAATTTAAACACGTTTGCTTTAAATTTTGCTTGTAGAGACGCAAATGCGTTAAATTTCTATTATAAACTTTTTTTGTTTAAATTTAATATATGTTTTTTTCTCAGTGGTGCAATTATTGACTCCCTAAAATTTAAACATAGCTATTTTGATAAACGTTTGCTAAAAATTGAAGAATGCATTTGGTAAAATTTTTTATTACAAAAACTGCTTGTTCTGACATTACAATAGTGTGCTGACATTTACTTATTAATATGTTAAAAAGTAAATGTAAAAAAGTGTTTCATTGCTCAAAGTACTTTATTTATGTAAATAATTTGGCACCAACAATTATACCGTGAACCCTAGGATATTACGATTGAATTAATTTTTTATTTTGTTTATTATTTACTACTTTAATGTACATAAAAATATTATATATAAACATGAAAACATTCATATTGAATATGATATTTATAAATCGACTTATTTTGCTTAATTAAAAGAGGTTATTTTACTGAAGAATTATTTTAAGACTCAAAACTCATTCTATTAAATTTTCGTTTTACACAATTTGCTTAAAAACCAAATAACACAAATAAAACGAAAACACTTATCAGCAGAGCAGCAGCTACTGACCTTGAACAAGGAGGGAAATTATTTATCTCTATTTTGGGATCAATTTAGGATTTTATTAGCTTGTGCACAAAGTAGGTGAAAATCTTTGGTGATATGAAAAACGATACTAGAGACATGTGAACGGCGTAGCGGCGAATGTTGGCGGTGTCCATTCTATATTATAATTATTCAATGGTAGAACTAATTACTTACAAAATGAACCACTAAGAAGCGCTTGCGGTGATTTTAATTCCGTTTCAGATGTTATAACATTAAATGAATCCATGTACTCAATTAAACTTAAAATTTTAGATTATCTGCAGTATCGCCGCTGAGTCTGTACTACACAATTTTCGCTTGGTGATGGATACAAAACTACAAATAATCTAAATGGACCTGAACCTGTTTGGACCTCCTCACTTAATCTAACTGAACATGCTTGGTGAATGTCAACTCATCTTTCGGCCGTGTCATGCTGGTTGTATATTTTTTCTTCAACCATGCTAGAACGATTTGTATTGTATATATAATAATATAACTGGCCAATGACACCTAGTTGTCTTAGTGCCTGCGTTCGCAACCATTTCTTGGTATAGAATGAAATTGGTGTGGTGTATTTGACCTAATTTTGTATAATGCTAAAAAGCCTTACAAGGCTTAGCAAATAAATAAATAATAATAATAATACATTATAAGGCCCCTTACACACATATTAAATCACTGTTTTACTACGTCATGCTTGCCAACAATTCAAATTCATCTAACATGAAAGATTATAGACCCATTAGTATTCTATCCTCGTTCTAAAAATTTGTGAATCACTTATTGCTAAACAAATGAACGAACATTTTGATAGATTCAAGCTTATTTCACCATACCAATCTGGGGCCGAATTACAACATCCGTAATCGAGTGATTTCTATTCGTTTTCAGCAGATTGGTATGATAGCTCTCGAAAACGAATAAAATTTATCGTTCGACTGTTGTAAACGATCAAAGTTTATCAAATTTTGAGATTATTTCTTCCGTAAACAAGCTAATGTTTGATGTAGTATGTTCAAAATGGCATTCGATTGAATTTTGGATGACGAGTGGGCACTATTTGTCTTGCATATATAAATTTTGAAAGAATACTGGGAGTTGATGGTAGTATGTGGTTGACCACAAAACGACGTTTATTGTTTGATGATATGATTTGTTTTGTAATAATTTTTTTTTCTTCCAATGTTAATTTGGAGTTAAAAAAGTACAGCAGGCTTTGAAAGTATTGTTGCGCTTGAATTTCCAACCATGTGCCGCTTGTCGTTGTTAGGTTTTACTTCATCCACAAAAGCCCAATGTCTATCGCTAATCACGAGTTCGAAGTTAAAACCTTTTCGGAAAACGTAAAAAATAATCTTACACGAAGAGATATTGGCACAATGGCAAAATTTTTGCAGAATGAATTGCAGAATGATGTGATCAAGTTTATGGTGGATTTTTTATTGCAATTTTCACGGCAGCTAGCAGTTTTTCTATCTCTAGTGAATTTCAAGTAACTTCAGCTTTTTTAAAGAATGTTGATATATTGTCGCTGCTGGAATGAAGTTCCTCGTCCTATGTCTTAATGCAATCACACAATGTAGTGGTAAAATTTTTTTTTACAAAAAAATAAAGTTCTATTGAATAAAAATTTATTTCATTTATTTATTTTTTATGAGTTTGACATTTAGATAGTCTTCATTTGACAAGATTTCGATAACAATCAAACAAAAAATTTCGATTCGTGTTCAATCGAGCGCTGTTATACCAAAATATTATCGAATAGGAATTAAATTCGATTCGATTGCTCGTTCGTTCACGGATGCGGTAATTCGGCCCCTGGTTTTCGTTCTGGTCACAGTTGTTCCACTGCCATGCTTAAAGTTTTTGATGATATTCGCGTTCCTTATGAAGCTGGTGATGCTACAGTTCTTTGTCTTTTAAACTTCTCAAAAGCCTTTGATTGCGTTAACAATTCTATATTAGTTCGCAAGCTTAAGCTACTTTTTGGTTTTGAAAATAGTGGTTTTGAAATACTGAAAATTACCAACTATCTTGTAGGTAGAATGTAAAGAGTCAAGATTAGCAATTCGTTCTCCGACTATAGGTATATAAAGCCAGGTATTCCGCAGGGATCAATTCTTGGGTAACTTCTCTTTAGTATCTTTATCAACGACATTTTTAGCGTATGTAAAGATATGAGGATACATGCCTTTGCTGATGATATCCAGCTATATTTTTCTAACCGTTTTGGACTAGTTGAGGATTTATGTTGCAGGATAAATGAGGATTTAGAAGCTATTTCTAAATGGTCAAATAACAATCAACTCTATCTTAATGCCAACAAATCGTATATTCTACCAATTTTTCAGAATAAACTTGATCTTCTTGAAATTCCACCAATTTTGTTAGATGATAATCGTTTGGTAGTGGTAGAGAAAATTAAAAATCTTGGTTTTTATGTTTACTCTAGGCTGTTTTTTTCCGATCATGTTAATAATGCAATTAGAAGGATTTACTATACGTTACGTTGTTTACGACTATCAGCGCATTTCATCCCTATTGAGACTAAAAAAAGGTTAGTGATTCAATAAATACTACCACTGCTAATTTATTCTGAATTAGCTTACAGTTCTCTTGACTCTCATTCTGCTCACAAAATTCAGGTTGCGTTAAACGACGATTCGAGATATGTATATGGCATCAGGCGAAATTCTTTAAATATTTCGGTTAGAAGTAAAGAAATCCCAGGGTGCAGTATAATTAACTATTTAAATGCTAGAAATTGTCTCTTTCAGCAATAAGTTGATAAATAATAAAACTCCTCTATACCTTTTTTATAAGCTTCACTTCAGCTTTTCTATTAGAACCTGTAATTCAATTATACCGAATAACACGTGTTGACAAACCAAAAGACTTGTCTTCGTCAACGCCATCAAACTTTGGAATTCTTTACCCGATAATATAAAATCCACTGTCAGTATGAATAAATTCAAAATATCTATTCTTTCATTCTTTTCAAACCACTTATTACAAATCTATGATTTCTATACTATGTCATTCTGTTCTGCTCTTTAATATTCTATTTTTTAATAGTTAATTTTAAGTCGCCGTATTTTAAGTGTTATTTTGATTTAAATAATCTGTATTTTTATAAGTCTAAAATTGTAGAATGTTTTTTTATATCTTGCTGTGCGAAAAAATATCTTAAAGTACCAATTGAATCTTAAATAAATAAATAAATAAAAAAATATCAGCTTAATAAATAACGCCGCAATCACTAGTATCTGCATCAGAACACATAAAGTATGTGGCAAGACTGAAACTGTCTATAGGTGATTAAACATATAAATTGAATTGAAAGAGAGTGACGCCAAAATATTGTGACGTGGTTTTTATCAAAGGCTGAGGTAAAGCTCAGCCGCTCCAGAGTTCCCTCAAGGATCCACTCAACCTTCAGCAATCAAGTACACAATTGAATTTGCTTTTTTTCCAAATTTTATTGTACAAATCCAATAACTTATTATAATCTTTATGGTAATTTATTACAACATAAAGCAGTGCAGCGTACGTAGTAAACAGTAGGTGACGTTCGGGCGTATCTCTATTCGATTAGTTTCGGTAATCTTGGTATTCGGTAGAGTTGGTATGTAGTTATGTAGTATGTAGTTACGGTCTTCGGTAACATTAGTAAAGCAGGCATAGAATTATATTATTCGGAAATTATGGTATTCGGTAACAGTGGTAAAGCAGGTATACATTAATATTATTCGGAAATGACGTATTCGGTAAAAGTTGTAAAGCAGGTATACAGTAATATTATTCGAAGTAACGATATTCGGTAATATTGGTGGTGACGTTTCAAAAAAACAACGGTTCGGTGAGGGCAGCTAAAGTTTAGACTGCACTGCAGAACTTTCGTATAGCAAAAGTAAAAAAAAATAACTAAATTTCTGTTGTGAGGGCGGCTGAATAGCTTCATAAAAGCGAGGTTCAGGCAGCGCAGTAAGCAGAACAACCTAATAATTCTCTGATGTGAGGGCGGCTTAAAAGCTTACAGGTAGCAAGGTCCAGACAGCACAGCAAGCAGGAATACGATTTATTCGGTTGCGAGGTAAGACGAAAAGCAGAATACTGCAAGGTTCGAACTACAAGCTATCAGGAATATACCATAGAACTTCAAGTGAAGTAAGGTACGGTATGGTAAAACGTGAAAGGGTTATGCACCGACGAGCCACACCAGTTGCAACAATCTGCGCTTACTTAACTATTTGACATTTAAAACCAGTTGTGAATCATATCATTGAAAGGTCACATCAATCGAAGTCTGGCTACGTGTTCTAATTTAGTTGTCAATAGTTTGTGCGTTGGTGTTCTGTATGTGTGTATGCTGTATCTTAAGCTAGTCTTACAATAGTTGTTTTGGTTTTTGTTTGTACTAATTATGCCTGAGTTCGAAACTCACAGCGGTCGTTGACAAAAATATATGATTTGTTTTATTATTTTGTTGTTTTTTTTTTATATTTTGTTTTCACTTTTCCTTTCTTTTAATAATAATAATTCATAAATAATAATAATGTAATAATAACAATACATAATAAGTACAACATATTTGTATAACGTGTCGGCCTGGGTTCGATCCCTACGGCGGGCAAAGAATTATTATTTTTTTTCGTTTATTATTTTTTAATGTGTTTTGTTTTCTTTTTTGTTTGTTTTTATATTTATAATTTCTTAAACATATAATATAATATAATTTAATATATATAAATATAATATAAATATTACATAGAAATAATAAGACCAAGGAAATAAACTTAGTTTATTTGAAACGCGCCGTTGAATCAATATATGAGTGAATCTATATTAAAATTCTTATTTACTTATGTCAACTTAATTAATTTTTTATTTATTTGGAGGAGATTTTGGACAAAGGCACGAAGAACATGAGTCATAAACCCAGACTGCTCACGAAGTACGTTGACGATATTTTTGCAATTGTAAGAACTAAAGATATAGACAACACATTAAACACACTGAACAAATGCAACATTCATATAAAATTTACAAAAGAGAAGGAAGTCAACGACAAATTGGTATATCTGGACGCGATAGTAATCAAAAGCAACAACATTATAAACACGGATTGGTATCAAAAACCCACGGCATCGGGAAGACTTCTTAACTTTCATTCGAAGCACCCGAAAAAAACAATTTTTAACACTGCTAAAAACTTCATCCAGAGAGTTTTTTACATTAGTGACGCCATTTTTCACAAAAACAACATTGCACGAATCAAGGAAATACTGGAAGCCAATGATTTCCCACCACATACTATCACGCGTTTGAAATGAACAAACAACAGAACCAAACAATTAAAGAAAGTCTAAAGTCGGTCTAGGCCGACTATGAAATACCCTAAACCTACTTTTAAAAAAAAAATTAATATTATTGAAAATGGGTGTGTCCGTGGGCGGATGAAGCCTATATTTTATATGCATTTAAATGTTGATGAAAAATGTACACATACCAAGTTAAATTCCTGTAGCTCACAGTTAATGCTTCTATTGTGCTTTCGCTATGGGAGGTGGGCGTGTTCATGGACGGATAACTCCCAATTTTAAAATACACCTTAGTTTCGGAATAAAATACATACATACCAAATTTGATCTCTCTATGACAAACATTACCTTAATTATCGAGTTTTAAACTTTTTGAGTTGTATAGGAGGTAGGCGTGTCCGTGGGCGGATGACGTCCATTTTTCAAAACCATATTTGGTTTGTCATAAAAAACATACCTGCTAAATGTTATCTCTGAAGGTTAAACAGAGGCTTATTTATTCCGTTTTCAATGTTTGGGTTGTATGGGAGGTGGGCGTGTCCGTGAGCGGATGACACCCATTTTTCAAAAAGTCTTTATGTTGATATAAAACACATACTCACCAAATTTTATTGTTGTAGGTTAGTTATTAGCTGATATATCCAGTTTTCAATTTTTGCGTTGTATGGAAGGTAGGCGTGGCCGTGGGCGAACGACGTCCATTTTTCAAAACCATATTTGGTTTGTCACAAAAACCATATTTGCCAAATTTTGTTTCTGTAGGTTAAACAGAGGCTTATTAATTCCGTATTCAATTTTTGGGTTGTTTGGGAGGTGGGCATGTCCGTGAGCAGATGATACCCATTTTTCGAAGACATCTTTGTGTTAATACAAAACACATACATACCAAATTTTATTGTTGTAGTCTTATTACAAGCTGAGTTATGCAGTTTTCAATTTTTGCGTTGTGTGGGAGGTAGGCGTGTCCGTGGGCGGATTCCAAAAATATTCAATAGTGCAGATCCTTGGGTCCATATAATCAAGTGTACCAAGATTCATCCAATTATCTCAACTCCTTCTTCTTATCCTGTGTTTACGGACAACACACAGACGGACGGACGGACGGACGGACGGTCATGAATAGCTCGATTCACGAGGTGACGCTGATCAAGAATATATATACTTTTCTATACCGCACTCGCTTCGTTCTATGCGTTACAAACGTTTGCACAAAGTTAATATACCCTCACCTTCCAGGTTTAGGGTATAAAAAGTACAAAGGAATCACCTATGTACCTGGGTTCATGGAAAAATTTTAAAAACCAGACAAATACAACAGAAACAAGCACGTACTAGCACCTAAAACAAACAACACATTAAAATCTCTTCACAGCAAAACAAAAAGTAAACTAGAGGACATGGACAAATGTAATCTCGTATACAAAATAAAGTAAAGGCGCCGGGGCCAATATATGCAACAAAGTATATGTTGCGCTTGCGGCCCACTGTCTTCAAAACAATCACTCACCGAATTTTGAAAGCACAACTATACTGCAACAAGAGACGAATTACACGAGAAGGTATACATTGGAGATGCTGCACATAATAAACACACCAACAACAATACGATTGAACTACAAAACGGACACAGACAACTGCGCCCACATCTACAAACATTTAATAAAACATAAACACAGTTGACGATGAAGGTGGCAAACATCATTTCGACGCGGCTAATGTTGAGGAAAATTAAAAATAATATTTTTGCTACTATTTAATATTTTAATGTTTTAATGTAATAATTTTTTGTTTTTATGGTAATTTAATGTAATGTTTGTTTTTTGTGAACTTTGTGATTAATGTTATGTGTTCTTTTAGCCCTGATGAAGGCCCACAAAGTGAGCCGAAATATTGGAAAAATAAAATAAAGAATAAAATAAGACTTTGATTGTCTGTTTTACACGGCCAAAGCCCAATATACAAAATCCAACAAACAACAGAAGGCCGAACAATTACAATTACAATATTTTTTATTTGTTAAAGGTCTGTTCCCGTACTTTTTGGACTAAAAATGGTAAAACTGACAAAAATCTGAGAATAAGAAAAAATCTTTCGAAAATAGAGAAAAACACAAAAAAGTACGGGAACGCTTTTCGGACTAAAAGTGTAAAAACTGTCAAATAAGAATGTTTGTTCAGCGTTGGCTTGATAAGGAGCATCGTCAGTGCAAACGAAAGGCTTGAGATTTTTAATAATATTGGAATTAATTCTGATGTTTAGCATTTATTTATTAGTTTTTACACATTTTCAAAAGTTAGGGGAGACAAGGGGGCGATATTCACATGGCAACGTGTCTGACTGCCTCAACTTGGCGAGGCCAGCATTATCCATGTCGAAATCGTCTCAAGTCGACTCAAAACCTCCGCGTGGTGTCTCCTGGAAACGTCAAAAACTATCGCCCGATAAACTTTGGCGGCTAATTTGAGCGGCGGGCTTCCCCTTTGGCCATCAAGCAAAGGTTGTGCGTTGGGTTTGAAGCCCACCACATAAAAAAAGATTTCAATGAAACGAAAAAGAATAAATGAAAGAATGATCCCCAAATCTGATGACGACTACCGCAAACGAAAAACTGATAATGATTTACGGATATGCACCTGGAATGTCCGGACCCTAAATTGGGATGGTGCCTCTATCCAACTGATTGATATCTTGGAAAGATATAATTCTGATATCACTGCAATCCAAGAAATGCGATGGAAGGGACAGGGTTGCTTACGGCAAGCATCCTGTGATATCTACTACAGCGGCCACGTGGAGAAGCACGAGTTTGGATGCGGATTTGTAGTTGGCAAGAGAATACGGCATCATGTTCTGCGATTCACTCCTGTGAACGAACGGCTTGCCATAATCCGCTTCAAGGCTAAATTTTTTAACATAAGCCTAATATGTGCGCACGCTCCGACAGAAGAAAAAGATGACGAGACCAAAGAAAGTTTTTACGAGTGCCTTGAAGATGCATACGAGCGCTGCCCCCGTGATGACATAAAAATCGTGCTTGGTGACTTCAAGGTGGGTAAGGAAAACATATTTGGTCCAACAGTCGGAAAGTTCAGCCTCCACGACAACACATCCGATAACGGAATGAGGTTGATTGACTTCGCCGCAGCACGAAACATGGTCGTTAGTAGCACTAGATTCAAGCATCTCAATATTCATAAGGCCACCTGGCTGTCCCCTGATCAAAAAACATGCAACCAAATTGATCACGTTTTGATTGACGGAAGGCACTCTTCCAGTGTACTAGACGTACGCACGATTCGTGGTGCTAACATAGACTCGGATCATTATCTTGTCGCAGCCAAGATCCGCACACGTCTGCGCGCAGCTAAGAATGCTCGCAATCCTACACTTAGAAAGTTAGACGTCGACAAACTGCAGTCAAAACGGACGGCCGAAGCCTTCGCTACTCGATTCTCACTCCTGCTTCAAGAAAGCACTCCTCCGATCGACGATATATGCGGACAGTGGACGCACATATCCCACTCTATGCGTACGGCTGCCGAAGAGGTGATAGGCTACCATCGCCCTCGCCGAAACCAGTGGCACGACCAGGAGTGTCGCGACGTCACTGCAGAGAAGGACATCGCCTACAAAGCCACCCTGCAGTCGGTTGTAACGCGTGCTGTTATGGAGCGATACCGAGAGAAGAGGAGGGAAGAGAGACGCATTTTCAGGCGAAAAAAACGAGAGGCGGAAATGCGTGAGTGCGAGGAAATTGAGATGCATGGCAACAGGAATGAGACTCGAAAATTTTTCGAAAAAATAAGACGCCTGGCCGATGGTTTTAAGACCGGAGCCTCTTCCTGCAAGGACGAGAATGGGAATCTAGTGACAGATATCCAGAGTACACTGATGTTATGGAGGGAGCACTTCTCTAGACTTTTAAATGGCGACGCTGACAACAATCCCGCCAGTGGAGATGATATCCCGGAAACCCCAATTATGGACGACAGCGTTGAAGTTCCGCTGCCCGATTATAACGAGGTCTTAACAGCTATAGCTCGGCTTAAAAACAACAAAGCCGCAGGAGCCGATGGCCTACCGGCTGAGCTGTTTAAGACCGGTGGCGAAGCTCTGTTTAAATGCATTCACAGACTTCTATGCAGAATATGGTCGGAAGAATGCATTCCAGATGATTGGAACCTCAGTGTGCTCTGCCCAATCCACAAGAAAGGCGATCCCACCATTTGCGCCAACTACCGTGGGATTAGCCTTCTAAATATCGCATATAAGGTCCTGTCGAGCGTATTGTGTGAAAGACTGAAGCCCATCGTCAACCAACTGATTGGACCTTATCAGTGTGGCTTTAGACCTGGAAAGTCCACCATTGACCAGATCTTCACGCTCCGATAAATCATGGAAAAGACCCTCGAAAAACAAATCGACACACACCATCTTTTTGTCGATTTCAAAGCCGCCTTCGACAGTCCAATAAGGAGTCACCTATATGCCATCATGTCTGAATTTGGTATTCCTGCGAAGCTAATACGTCTTTGCAGGATGACACTGAACAACACCAGCAGTGCAGTGAAAATCGGGAAGGACCTCTCCCTTCCGTTCGATACCAAGCGAGGTTTCAGACAAGGTGATTCCTTATCGTGCGACTTCTTAAATATAGTAATGGAGAAGATCATCCAAGCTGCTGACCTGAGACGCAGCGGCACAATTTTCTATAAGAGTGTTATGCTGCTGGCGTATGCAGATGATATTGACATCATTGGCCACAATACGCGTGAAGTCAGTGCAGCATTCTCCAGGCTAGAAAAAGAGTCGAGTCGAATGGGTCTTGCAGTGAACGCAGATAAAACGAAGTATCTTGTGTCAACAAACAAACAGTCCCAGCGTCTTGGAAACCACGTCACTGTTGACAACACCTCCTTTGAGGTAGTGAAGGACTTTGTTTACCTGGGATCCAGCATTAACTCCTCCAACGATATCAGTATTGAGATTAAACGAAGGATAACTCTTGCCAACAGGTGTTACTTTGGGCTCAGTAGGCAATTGAGAAGCAGAGCTCTTTCTCGACGAACAAAACTGACGCTCTATAAGTCAATAATCATGCCCGTCCTACTATACGCATCACAAACCTGGACGATGAGCAGCTCTGATGAAAGGACTTTGGGAGCGTTCGAGAGAAAAATCCTTCGCAAGATCTATGGTCCAATCTGCGTCAATGGCGAGTACCGAATACGATGGAACCCCGAGCTGTATGAGCTATATGCCGACATCGATATAGTCAAGCGTATTAAAATAGAGCGGCTTCGCTGGCTAGGTCATGTCGAGAGAATGAACGACGAAGCTCCAGCGAAAAAAATATTGTATTCGGTACCCAGCGGTGGCCAACGCAGACGAGGAAGACCGCATCTCCGTTGGAAAGACCAGGCATTGGATAACCTGACAACGCTTGGAATTTCCAACTGGCGCCAGCAAGCACACGACAAAAGAGGCTGGCGAAAATTCTTAGACGAGGCCAAAACCGACCAACGGTTGTAAGAGCCATCTAAGTAAGTAAGTAAGTACACATTTTCCCAAGTTTCTAGTTTCCATTTTAATAGTTTCAAAGAAGTTTTGATGTATCGTAATTTCTTTGCTAACTTATAAACAGCTGATTTTGAGCTGTTTGACACTTTTACCATTTTTACCCGAAGAAATTTCTCGGACTAAAACTTGCAACTTTTGATAAGGAGGGGAAATGTTTTACTCTCTCGATTGCACTCTCTCTTACCATTTCTTCGAGTACGGGAACGCTTCTCGGACTAAAACTGGTAAAAACTGGTAAATTGGACTAAAACTTTAGAGTACGGGAACAGACCTTAAATCAGTCATTTCATAAAAATATATGTTGTATTTGTTGTAATTTTAAATCAATTTTTTAAGCAAAATAAATTAAGATACATTTAAATGAAAAAGTTGTAATTCATTATACATTCAATGCAATATATGAAATGCAATATTTGAAATTATTTATTTTAAACAAAAAAGATTTATTCAAAAATAATCACTACAATTCTTTTACCGACAACTGTTAAAATTTGTTCTTCGTTGAATCTACACAATATAAAATAACGAAATTAATTCAAAAGATATAATTTAATTTTTAACATAAATTAAAAGGGCTTTTTTATTTTGAAGCCCTTTCTATAGGTTTTGCAGAGACTGAAGTTTTGTTAAGGCACCGCTCTTTATAAATTCTGTGTTTGGTAATTTTTAACGCCCTTTTGGTTTCAATAATGTAATTGTCCATAGTTACAAGATCATCTGCAGCCGCTTCTTTAAAAAAATTAAATTTAATATTAATTTTTGAAGATATAATTATTATAGTATGAGGTTTTTATTGAAAAGTACAAATAGGTTTTTCACAACTTGAAATACACAGTTGTAACATTGTATTCGAATTCAAGTCGTATTTACATTGTTTTTGTTTTCTATGTGAAAGAAAACCAAACGTTTGTTAAGCACCTTCGTTTGTTAAAGAGATTCATTTTGGTAAATTAAATGTCCAGTAGCTAATACGAGCCCCAAGAGACTTCTGGGGATCGAACTAATCATAGGGATGAAAAAATTTAAAATATTGATATCCCTCTGTTCTACTTAAAGTGCCCCTACACTATATATTCAACACAAATGACTTGTCAAAAAAGTATCATTTCGAATTTCATCTGTTTGTCAATATTTAATTCTTGTCAAACTGATACTTTCTTTTAACCCCAGACTATCTCACACGGTATTTCTGAAAAGTGTTTGAGTTTTCCGGCGATATGCATATATTTGTTGCAGATGATTGGTAGCGGAAGCACGCATTGTTTCCGGCTCTGGCTCGTCGGCAAAAGGGGGTGGAATTCTTCCACCTACCATTTGTTGGCTGCTAACTGCTACACGATTATAACAAAATTTTAAATTTTGCGTGCGAGGGACATAATAGAATAGAATAGAATAGAATTATGAATTAGAATAATTCTAGAATAGATCAATTAGAATTAGAATAGAAATATGATCATTAGAAAAGTTAGAACAGAACTGAAAATACAGTTTACCGAGCTATTGCTAAAATATCTGGAAAAAGGTTTGTTGGGCCATGATGTTAAAGCCTCAACGCTTGCCTCCATGATCACCGGTCAAAACTCCAATACAAGAAAAAAATGGCGATCCAAAAAAAAAAAATGTTCACCACAACTTCCTCACAACTGTTTCAGCTAGAAATCAAAACAAAATTTAACTATAGCCACATTTTATACATAAGTATTATTTTTTCAAAATCCTTAACCATTTTAAAATAGCTACATTTTATCATCCTAATAAAAAAACGTTTCATTCACATACATATGGATTTTTAATTTGCACATTTAATTTGTTTCTTGGCTAATGTAATTATAATATATATAAATGGCATTTTAATTAATTGATATGTAGATTCAATAAAATAAATGAAAAAAAAAAGTCCGTGGAAAAATAGAAAAATTATAAAAACATAGTTTTAAAATTAACGAAAAAGTAAAGTAAAATAAAATTACAAAAAAAATGTATTGAACAAAACTGTACCAATACATTTAAGTTTGCGATATTATGGCATCGGCAAAGCTAGTACTAAAAAATGTAAGCTTAGAAAACTGAAGATAAACATCAGAAAAAAATAATCATTGTTTACACAAGTAGATCAACGTAAAATAAACAAAAGAAAGAGACTTATGCCATGTTCACATGTTGTTGGCATTTTTTATCGTTCAATCGAATCGAACACAGCTAAAATCTAACTGAACGAATGTTTTTAACAAACACTAGCATACTTTTAGGCATGCATCAAATTGAGTTTTGGTAAACGTAGAAAACAAGTTGTGTTTAGTTGCGTTTTCTCCTGCAAAATTGTACTGGAAACGCCAGCGTTTAAATTGAGTTTAAGGGCAAAACGCAACTTTGTACTGGAAACGCAAACTAAACTCTCTGTGTGAATATGGCATTACTTTGATCGCTTTGTTGATCCCACGATGAAAGATCTTTCATGGTGCTGGAGTTGAATTCTGAGCTGCTTAGCTTATTAAATGTTGCAATATTATTTTTGTTATTAGGTTATATCTTAAATTTGTTTTTGTTTGTATCAACATTATTGCTTAAGCAACATGTTGCTATCGATTATGCTTTGACAAGGCCACTTATACGCTGAGTTTAGTACTAAAAAAAAACCTTTTTTTATGTTTAATTAAAATTAATGTACATTATGATTTAACATTACTTTTTAAGTTTACTTTTTATTATTTAAAATTAAATGTTTTATTCTCTTTTTCACAACGAGAACTTAAGCTTTCTTTTTTATATTTTAAGCAAATTGTTTCAAAAGTTGTTTTTTATTTTCTTTTTTTTTTAGGTTATTGAAAAAGCTTTTTTTTCGAGCTTTCATTGCTTGTTTATATACGTGCTTATATATTTATAATTTTAATGTTCCACTTATTTTAATGTTCTTTATTTACTTAAAACACCAAACTAAAGCTTTAATCATGTTGTTATTTTTTTTCCTTTGCTTCATGACTGTATGTATCCATTACAGCAAAGCATTTAGTTTATGTATTAACTTATAGAATTGATCTGTATGTTTTTTTTTTTTTTATATACATGATCATATGCACTAAATGTTGCGTTTATGATTTAATTTGTTTTGTTTTCACCAAGTATTAATTCTAGTGTCTTATTATAGACTATTTATAAAGGGTCCGCCATCTAACGTTTCTTTTTTCAACTAGTGCTTATTTCGTGAATGGTAACACTAAGCACATGTATGATTTGACAGATAATTAGTTTTATCCTTCCGCTGAACGAATATGGTTGTGTATACGCTTGAACAACGCTGGGAAATATTGCGACATTACTTTGAAAATCATGGTAATGATGCAGAATGTGTGCGAAAATTGCGTACGGATTTTGGAAGAACAGAAGAACCGTCAGCTCCGTATGTTCGTTATCTTGTAAAAAAGTGAAATAAACTGACATCCTCATCGATAAACCAAAGCATGAAAAGCCAAAAACAGTGCGTACACCCGAGAAAATATTACTGCTATGGCAGAAAGTGTGCGTGAAGCGGCATCAACATCAATTCACCGTCGTTCTCAACAATTGAACATTTCGGAGACACCATAGAGACGAATTTTACATAAAGACCTTGGTATGACGCCATACAAAGTCCATTTAGTTCAGGAGTTGAAGCCAACTGACCATTCAATGCGTTTTCGCTTCGCTGAGTGGGCCTGCGATCGACTTACAGAAGATGCCGATTTTGCCAAAAAAATCATCTTTTCAGATGAAGCTCATTTTGATCTTGGCGGGGCACAGAAAACCCGCACGCATACATTGAAAAGCCGATGCACCCAAAACGAGTCACTGTTTGGTGCGGATTTTGGTCCAGAGGCATAATTTGGCCATTTTTCTTCGAAAATGAGCAAGGAGTGGCCGTTACAGTCAATGGCCATCGTTATTGGGCCATGTTGAACGAATTTTTGTTCACAAAAATATTGGAGGAGGATATTGGCAACATTTAGTTTCAACCGGACGGCGATACGTGCCACACAGCCGAAGCTACACTCGATGTTTTGTGCCCTGTTTTTGAAGATCGCATTATCAGCCGCAGAGCTGATGTCGTTTGGCCACCTCGGTCAAAGTGGCCTTCTTTGGTCAAAGATGCCTTCTTTTCCGACCTTCGCGTTAAAATCGCCGAAAACTATTTTTACGTCAAGGGCCAGGCAGCGATCATACACGTCCTCTAGGCTCGCGTAGAAGGTTTCCTTGACAGCATCGTCTTTCCTCCGTGGGGAAATGTGCGCAAATTAGACTTATGTGGAAGAATTTAGCCTTTATGCGGATTGTCGCCAGCCTTTCGTTCACAGGTGTGAACCGGGAAACAAGATGGCGTAGTTTCCGGCTTACGACGAATCCGCATCCAAATTCGCGCTTCTCCGCATGGCAGCTGTAGTAGATATCGCAGTCTGCTCTCTTAGAGCAGCCTTGTCCTTTCCATAGCATCTCCTGGATGGCAGTGATGTCAGCTTTTATTTTTTCGAGGACTTCCGCCAGTTGGACAGTGGCACCTTCCCTATAAATGGTCCGGACATTCCAGGTGCATATCTGTAAATCATTATCCGTTTTTCGTTTGCGGTGGTCGTCAACGTAGTGGGGGTTCATATCCGAGGCTGATTTAGTTTTCATTGGGAAGTTATAATGTGGTTAGGACCCAAACCCTACGCACATTCCATTTTTAAGGTCTTGTAGAGACCCCTCAAGTTTATAGTCTAGAGGAGACATCGCCGCTCAAATTAGCCACCAAAGTTTATCGGGCGATAGTTTTTGACGTTTCCAGGAGACACCACGCGGAGGTTTTGAGTCGACTTGAGACTATTTCGACATGGATAATGCTGTCGAAATCGGACAGTTATAGTTATAGGAAAGTTATATTTGCATATATTTCTTGATCTTTTTAACGGACAAAAATAAAATCTAAAAACAAAGCTAGTTAAGGAAGATATGTAAAATAAATTTAATTAAATTAAATAAAATTAAAGAAATATTCAGGCCTGTCCCAGAATCCGATTCGTAATTGCTTCGGAAATTGAAATCCGATTCCGATTAAAAGTGATGTTTTGCAATCAGCGTGGAATTGCCCATTCGGATTTAATTTCGAATCTTATTATAACCTTACTTTGAAACAGCTGTTTTGTTTTGTTGCAAAAGTAAGAATTGACATTTTTTGCACAAAAAGTGAAATATTTAGATTATGTGAATAAAAAAGATTATGAAAAAAGATTATGTGAAGCGAAAATGAGTTCTGTTGTTTTGCTAGCATTAATGGTGGAAAGGAAACAATGGGTAATTGGGAAAATAAAGCGGAAAATTTTGCGGGACTGTAGCAATCCTTTAAAATTGCCGGGTTCTGCAGTGCTAATAAGTTTTGCTTACCAGTTGATCATTTTTAAGTTGCAGATTTATTGCATTGTACTACATTAATAAATCGGCATTCAACATGGCTTTAGCCACAGTTGGACCTTTTGCCCGACTATGTTCTATTCCGTCAGTACTGCAGTCGGCTGCTACTTTGTGATTTCTTGCAAAGGGTGGCTTTGCAAGATCAGTGGGAGTGGCCTCCAACATCATTACATTTCTGTTACTTGTTTCCATATTTTATTTAATTGAAATGCAAACGTGCTTTTAAAATTTTTCCAAAAACCGTGATTGATGGTATAGGAAATGTTTTACATTTGAATAATCATTTTGAATTCTCATGTTTTAAGCCCGTATGATACTTACTTTTTTTGTCCAATTTTTCTTACTGAAAACAAGTGGCGCGTGTTCAAGACAATAAATGTATTAAACATTTCTTATATATTATGCGAGAATAGGATAGAGCGACGAGTTGAGAGAAACATCAATAACAATGCATTAAAAATACGGTCCGACCCACATATATTTCTCCAATTCGTACTAAATGCATATCCAATCACACCAATTGAATTTACGATTGCGCTATATTTCAACTCTTCTAAATTCATGTTCAAAGAATTAAATTGGAAAAAAACAATTAAGTTTCATACGGGCTTTAAGGGGGGACATTACATTCGCGGCAGAGAAAACAGACCTTTTTTAAAAATTCATAACTCAGTCAAAAACAAACATTTTTCCAAAACTTTTTTTATTATTGAAGAGAATTGAACAAATTACAAGAAAAAAAATCCAAAAAAATTATATATTTTTCACTCCAACATGGTTTTATAGAGCTCCAAACTGGCGGCAGAGAAAAAAACGGGGCCTCGTGGTTGCAGCGCTGGGATTCGCAAAAATTGGCCTATCTGGAAAAAAATGACTTCTTTAAATCTTAACAAAATTGGTTGACGAAATTTTTTTTTGTATTTTTTTTAAACTTGATTCGCTATCGTATGACAGGAGCTTTTTTTAATTTTTTTTCAATTTTTGGTGATGTTCCAAATTTGAAAGTGTGTTTTTCGAAAAAAATATTGACTTTAAAAATTCATAAAAAATCGAAAAAAAAATTTTAAAAAAGCTCGTGTCATACGATAGCGAATCAAGTTTAAAAAAAAATACAAAAAAAATATTTCGTCAAAAAATGAACCCGCTAGTGCCGCAATCAGTACGAAAAACATGGTTTCGAGATAAACAAGTTGAATTTTGTGAACAAAGAAAAAAAAGGTTACCTTCAATCTGCCATACCTGCTTCGTACTGTATGGTTTCGTTATCTTGTGTTGTGCTGTTTCGTATAGTTTTTTGCAATCGTTTAGCAATTCGGGCTTCTTTTGAAGCTTCATATGCCTTCACTCTGGCGCATTTCAAACGATTTGCATCATTTCCTTTGCAAAAATTCAATGCTGTAGCTCCTATGGTGATACCAAGTAGTCGAAACATTTGCAAATAACTATAAGCGCCGTCATTGTAAGTAGACACTGTCACGCAGCTTGCAATATTAACAATTCTGCTGCTGCCTGGCATACACTTAGGTGCAATGAGCCAAATTTTTGCATTCAAACTTTCATTGGAGTTTTGCGTGAATCCAGCCAAGCACGTGTTTAGCAATTCTTCGTTACTCAACGCCGTGTAAACTGGTTTGATTGCCTTTTGCACTATTGCATGAAGTGGTGGTTTATGGAGAACAGTTGATCCTTCTGCCTTTGCCTTCTGCCAATAACACCAACTGTCACTACCTGTAGGGCAAAACATATGCTGAGGATTTTCATCGGTGGATATCTTGTGATAAAATGTTGCCCAAATAGCATTAGGCATATTTTCCAAAGAATTTATGTTGTTTCTAATGGCCAATCCATAATAAACTGTCAATTCGTCAATCAATTTCGCTGTTAATTTTCCTTTGCCGCTGAGACTTGTTCGTGATATTCTTGGCTCTTTTACTGGTGTATTTGTTTTATTAAAATCTGTAATAAATTTTCGTAGACGTGCACCCATACGTTTTTGTACATGGCCAATGCATTCTTTTTTTTATTTCAACATCATTGTACGGTTTGGCATTTGAAATTGTAGAAAATGTTTTTGAGTCTCCATCTCTGATGTAATACTGATATTTGACACCATATAGCAGTTCAGATCTTTGAAACATTGTCAAAATTGCATCCGGTTCCATTTTTTCTGCGCTGGCGCTATGATTCATGGAGCACGATGCTTCATGCTCTGAGAACCATATTTCAAAGTCTGCATTGCTCAAATTTTATTTTTGGTACTCACAGTTTTTGCAGTAGGCACTTTTGACTTCAAAATCAATTACTTTCTCCGTAAAGTGTCCAATGAGTGTAGCCACTCCGAACAAAGACGAAAAACCTCTTTTCATCCAAGTTCCATCGCCATACGCAATTATACCATCATCAACCAATTCTAAGTCATCTTGTTTTGTAGTTTCTGATAGTTCTATCTCAGCATAACACTTCATTGATGATTGAGCAACTGTGTTTGCGGCTTTTTCAACATTTTCCATAATAGCATCATATGGTCGTGATGCATGTTGTAAAAACCATAAGTCCACAAAACAGTTGCATGGCCGACAGTCCTTTCCCAAGAACCCGCATAGTGGCAGCAAGTCTCCTATTGATTTCATACGCTCTACCTTTTTTCAATGGTGATGAATTTATGGTTTTGATATCGTCATTGCACTTTGTACAAAATATAACCAGTTTGAATCCAAGGCCACGCATAGATTTCTTTTCAAATTTTACATTTCAACCACATTTTCGACAAACAAGGCAATCACCAATGCCCAAAAATATTGCAGCATATTGTTATATGCAGTAGGAAAATGTTTATCACAACCAACATCCACTGATGCTCCATGAAGTTTTTTAGCAGATGTACTAGTGAACTCCACCTCAGCTTCAATTTCTTCTGTTGAAATAGGTTTTCTTGGTGTAATGATTTTGTGTAAAAAACCTCTAAAGATCTAAAGAATGACGCTTCATGTTTCAATGTTTCAATATTTTTCACAAAAAAACCACGACTTCACGCTGCAAAAGATGCCAAATAACTAAGCATATAAAATAATTCCACTATATGAGGTATAAAGATGCCTTTTTTTCAAGAAATTCAAAAACACAAAAAAAAACCCACCCTTCAAGGAGGTACGAAATAACAACCACCAAAAGTCAGGCAGCAAGTAAAACAAGTATATACCAGCTGCCGTACGTAGGTAGCGCGAAAATTAAAAATACGCTCTCACTAATCCGGCTGTAACTTTTGAACCCGTAGAATCTTAAGAATATTTACTGAAATACAAAATTATAAAAAAGTCGATTTAAAAAAACGGCCAATGTCATGTCCCCTGTTAAGCATTTATTGTCTTGCCCACGCGCCACTTGTTTTCAGTGAGAAAAATTGGACAAAAAATTAAGTATCATACGGCCTTTAGATACTCTAGCACTCGCAATCACTGAAGCGTGCTGAAGTGATGCATTATTTTTTTTCATGGTCTCACCATATGGCGCACAGTGTAACGATGTTTATGAAAAGGGACAAAAATAGAAGGAGTTGTCGTAGGAACAAGAAATTTGGCATGTATAACTATTCCATATATATAACAATCTATATTTTATAAAGATTGGCTCCGCCCTTCGCGTGGTGAGCTACATGGATACAATTTGGTATGTGTGTATATAACATCAAAAATAAGACGTGTACAAAAAAATTGGTGTTATCCGTTTACGTATACGCCCACCTCCCATGTAATGATTCCCATAATGATTCAACGCATTAAAAAGTGTTACATATGAGCAAAAAAAATAAAATTTGGAACGCATTTTATTAATTTAAACATATTTTCTATGTTAAGTACAGAAGTTTTTTAAGTTTGACATTAATCTTAAAAATGCTTCTTTTTAATCAGTTTTTCATTTAAAACATCTGGAAGAGTACTTCTAACCTCGAAAAAACATACAACGTTGCTCGCGTTGACGCTTCATTCGTTTTAGGCCATTGGGGGAAACTTTCCTCCCCTGCACCCTTGGCGGACGCCCATTTAAACAACTAAGTGAATGCTTTGCAAAAGTAACAGCAATTCACAACACATAATAAACAAAAGAGAAAATAGTGTTTCTGAGTTAAAGTTATTTTGTGCATATTTGGATTATTAAAAAAAATAGTACTTGTATTAAGTTTTAAATTACTTATATTTCTCTTACTCAGAAAATGTAATTTCAATGTTTTCAATTTTTATAATGCGAATTTTTTATAAACATTTCAAAAAAATATTTGTTATGTATGTCGCACACTTCTCACGTGCGATTTGGCGTTTGAACACATGTTGAACTCAAAGAAAAATCATTTATAAAAAAAGTGCACGTTTCTAGCAGCTACTATTATTAATTCTTAATTAAAATACTTTGAGACATATTTAGGCAAAGTGCGAATGCGGCAGCAGGTGAGGTTTTTTCCATATTACCAAACATTTTTTTTTTTATTTTTTCTTAGAATTTTATTAAAATGAAATAATAAATGTTTGAATAATCACTCAAATTTAATTTCATTAGATTTTACAATATATTACTTAAATATTAAAAAAATTTTAAAACCTGACGTCTAATTCACAATTTTGGCAATTTTTTTAATGAATCAACCAAAAAGTTCAAAATTATCGAAAGTCTTTGTTTCGAAGCTTCTCACGGCTAAACTAAAATTAATACCTTAAAACCCTTTTGTAATTTACTCAATTGGAATGTTTTGAACACATCCTGATACTTCTTTTTCTCAAATAAACAAGTCGATATTTTGCGTTTTGTCGCTCTCGTTACGCTGTGTGACGCTGTGTGACTTTTCAACATTTTTGTATGAACATTTTTTTTAAATATACCAATTTTTTAAAATACTCTTGCACATTTTGGAAACAATTGCTAGAGTTCTTACTGTTTAAAAAATTCCCGAAAAAATACATGTATTTATACCCTAAACCTGAAAGGTGAGGGTATATTAACTTTGTGCAAACGTTTGTAACGCATAGAACGAAGCGAGTGCGGTATAGAAAAGTATATATATTCTTGATCAGCGTCACCTCGTGAATCGAGCTATTTATGTCCGTCCGTTCGTCCGTCCGTCTGTGTGTTGTCCGTAAACACAGGATAAGAAGAAGGAGTTGAGATAATTGGATGAATCTTGGTACACTTGATCATATGGACCCAAGGATCTGCACTGTTGAATATTTTTGGAATCTGCCCACGGACACGCCTACCTCCCATACAACGCAAAAATTGAAAACTGCATAACTCAGCTTGTAATTAGCCTACAACAATCAAATTTGGTATGTATTTGTTTTGTATTAATACAAAGATGACTTCGAAAAATGAGTATCATCTGCTCACGGACACGCCCACCTCCCATACAACCCAAAAATTGAAAACGGAATAAATAAGCCTCTGTTTAACCTACAGAAACAAAATTTGGCACATATGGTTTTTGTGACAAACCAAATATGGTTTTGAAAAATGGACGTCATTCGCCCACGGCCACGCCTACCTCCCATGCAACGCAAAAATTGAAAACTGGATATATCAGCTAATAACTAACCTACAACAATAAAATTTGGTGAGTATGTGTTTTATATCAACAAAAAGACGTTTTTGAAAAATGGGTGTCATCCGCTCACGGACACGACCACCTCCCATACAACTCAAAAAGTTTAAAACTCGATAATTAAGGTAATGTTTGTCATAGAGAGATCAAATTTGGTTTGTATGTATTTTATTCCGAAACTAAGGTGTGTTTAAAATTGGAAGTTATCCGTCCATGAACACGCCCACCTCCCATAGCGAAAGCCCAATAGAAGCATTAACTGTGAGCTACAGGAATTTAACTTGGTATGTGTTCATTTTTCATCAACATTTAAATGCATATAAAATATAGGCTTCATCACCCATTTTCAATAATATTTTTTTTTTTTTGGAAAAGTAGGTTTAGGGTATTTCATAGTCGGCCTAGACCGACTTTAGACTTTCTTTACTTGTTTTAACATAAGTTCATTTCCTTACGCAATTCTGTTATTTTCACTTTAGTTCCACTTAACTGAATACGTTAGTAAATAATCGCCAAAAATATACGTACTTAAATTTTTGCTTGCTTTGAACTTTTATAAAATTCAGATGAGAACGATTAAACAATTCACTTAATTCCACTGAAGTTCAGCTGAACGGATTAATCCGAAAATTATTTCCGAAAATTGAGGTGCAGAACACCAAATTTCCGATTGAAATCCGTTCGAACTCGTTCGGATTTCAGAACAGCGTTGCATTGGAAATATATTCCGAACACCAACAGTCGGAATCAAATCCATTTCCGATCCGAATCGGATTCTGGGACAGGCCTGATTATATAAAAAGTGATAGCATATTGATATATAATTACGGTGGTCCATTCGTCCCGTATTATTCGGGACAGTCCAGTGTTTAAGCAAAATGTGTCGATTATGTTTTTAATACGGGACTTGGGAGAGTCCGTATTTACAAATTTTCCCCTATAAAGTCCCGTTTTATTGATTTTAAGAACTTGTATAAAATATTTATTCAAGATTTGCAATATTTTTACTGCTACCTTTACACAAAGAAATTAAGAGAAACTCATTAAAAAAGTACAATGTAAACATATCTTAAGATAATTTTTTTCAAGAACTTAGTTGGTAATCCTTCAATTAAGCAACTTTTAAAAAAAAAATCGATCACAGGGCGAGTGTGAAGTTTTTTGTCTCTAAATGTTATAATGAATTGAACAGTATTTAAAATTTCGGTGTTAAGCCAAACTCTGATGATTTTCTCCATATTAAAACAAACTAGTATCACCTGGGGCCGAAATTTGACCAATTGTCTATTTATAATTACTAGTATCGCCTGTGGTCGAAATTCGACCAATTTTTTGTTCTGCATATAATGATATATGAAGAAAAATACAACAAAGCTCTGTTATTCTTTACAACAGCAATCTACAACCTGTGTTGGCTACAACAGCTATGTTTAACAGAGCTATGTCTGCATTTATTTTTATGTTTTTTCTGACAAAAACCCATTGGGAAAAAGGTGTTTTTAGGTTCCTTCAATTAACCTATCGTAATGACATCAAATTCGAATAAAAATATTCTGCACTTCTAATCAAAAATACCTTTTCATCGATATAAGTATTATGTAAATATATTGACATTATCCCAGTGAAAAGTGTACCCAAAACTTTTTGTTTGCGTATTAATATATAGAAGATATGCAGACAAAGCGATATGGTTAAAATAAGTTCGAGGCAATAATTTTTAATTGATTGGAGATATAAAGTTATTTCCTTCAAAGAAATTTTAAATTTTATTAATTTTTTAAAAATTAGCAAAAACAACGTCTTAAAAAAAATGTAATTTTGTCAAAGAGATCATATGGGGTAGCCTTGATTTTTTTGTTTGCACGGATAGTTAATAATTAAGTGGCAAAACAAAATAAATTCACCTAAAATGCGCTAAAGGTTTTGAAAGAAAATCAAAAATAAAAATTTGAGCTTTTATTTTTTACAACAGAAATCAGTTTTACCCTATATTTTACGAAAAGATCAAAGCGGACGACAAAGTTTGCCGAGATTGTTGAAATAAGTTCGAGGCTATTACTTTTAATTGTTGGAGACATAAATCTATTGCTTTAAAGAAATTATTTTAAAATTTAATTATTTTTTAAGAATAAGAAAAGATGTAATAAAAATTTAATATTTTCAAAACAATTATAAGGGGAGCCTTGATTTTTTTATCTCACGGACAGTTTGTTAGTTTAGTGTCAATACAAAATAAATGCACCTTAAATCTAATAAAAAAATGCAGATTTCAGTTCATTTAAGTTAAACTATAATTATGTATGGGCGCAGCAGTCGCACAAAATTCATACGAATTCATGCTAGCAGTGCTGACATTGCCTAATGGGCAGTAAAACTTATCACATTTATGCAAAAAAAAAAAAACACAGTTCATGTGTCAAATTTCGATCTTCGAAATTCTGAACTTCAGCTCGCCCTGAGAGAAAGAAAAAATGGTAAAAATTAGGCGCGCTTTTTCAGCAGTTTTTTTTTTATCTGATGTGGCAGAATTTCATTCTGTTCAAGAAGAGTAAAAATGAGAAAAAGCATTATCAACAACAATACGACACAGCTCTGTTAATCTCTGTCCATCTCACTGTTACGCTCGCAATTACTTTTCTTTCTGTTGGCTACAACAGCGATGTTTAACAGAGCTATGTCGGCATTTATTTTGATGTTTTTTTCTGAAAAAACCCATTGGGAAAAAGGTGTTTTTAGGTTTTCTTCGATTTACCTACCGTAATGATATCCAATTCGAATAAAAATAATATTCTGCACTTCTATTCAAAAATACCTTTCCATCGATATTGTAAATATGTATTATGTAAATATATATTGATATTAGCACAGTTAAAAGTGCACCCAAAACTTTTTGTTTGCGTATTAATATATAAGAATGATGCATTTTTGTCCAAATCCTCCTAGGAATTCATTAAAATTCCAATACAATCGCATTGAAACCGATCGAATCAACAATTTTTCTCCATAAAATCATCTATTTTCATCCATATGCTTCATTGAATTCATAAAAGTTCCAATGACTTATCCGTAACCTCCTCTGATAATTTCATTGCATCCGATTGGTCATAGAGTCATAATTTTTGTTCAAACGCTCGAAAGAATCCATAACTGTTCCAATGAAACACCTGTGACCTGAGATATTCCAAGAAAGAAAGAGTTGCATCCCCCCTTCATTTGTTATGTTGCTCGAATTTTTATACTCGCACTCATACGCACACATTACGTGAGGATTTCTACCAAATCACTCTACTCTCAAACGAATATAGAAATAATGAAAAAATGTGGAATTTGTTATCAATGTTATCAATAAAACAATTGAATCCAAGTTGAAAATGCTTAAAAGTTTTTGTAGGTGTCACCATTGGCAACATAGAACAAACTTAAGCAGGGGAACTCCTCACGTTGCGTCAGCGCTACGATAAATAAATCGTTCACTACGATTTCATAGGTTTAATTCATTAAAAAAAATATCATAAAAAAAGTCATTCTCACATTTTTAACACACAGGAATGTGCACAGGTAACACTCAATATATAATAAGTTTGAAAAAATTAAAAAAAAAAAAATATTTTCAAAAATTCTGGTTTTTGCAAAAACTGTTTGACTAATAATTAAAATAATGAGCACATAGCCTGAAAGCTTGTGAGCGCCTTTAATACGTGCATGGAAATTTTTTTAAATGATTTAATTTTTTACTGCATTTTGTGAAGTAAAACTTCGTGTTGCGTTAAAGCAACGCCGGGAAGAAATAGGTTAAAGAAGTTTCCGATCACTGAGAAAATAATTTTCGAAAGCAACTGAAACCTGGTAGTTTTTAAAATTTTTATTTTTAATTTAAATTTTTATATTTTTAAAACACTTTAAAATCGATTAAAAAAATGAATGGTGACCGTGGTGACCGTGGCGTGCAGGTTAAGTGTGTGGCTTAGCACGCTCGGAGCCCGAGTTCGATTCCCAGTCACGGCGAAAAGTTTTATCAATAAAAAAATTTTTCAGATCGGTCACCACCTCTTTGCAGACAATGGCAAACCTCAGAGAGTAAATAATGCCATGTGAGAACATGAACTTTAGCCATTCGGAGTCGGCATAAAACGTGTAGGTCCAGTTCTCGGTTAATTGTGTGCAAACATTTAATAACACACAACACAATTGATGATAAGAAGCTCGGTCAAAGTCCTTTCAAGGGCTGAAATGGCCAATTTGTTTGTTTGTTTTTTAGAAAAATGAATACTTTAAAAACATTTTTCATCAAACAAAAATGAAAACGCATATTTTCAAGCTCAGAAGTAAAATTAAACATGTTAAAAGCAACAACGAAAATTTTAGAATGAAAAGTAAAATGAATATTTTCAAAAACGTTTACGCCACAGAAAAATGAAAACGCACATTTTCAAATTCAAAAGTAATATTTAAATTTTTTTCAAAAACGAAAGGGTGATGCTTCAACTTTAAGAAAAAACAAACAACAAATTTATGTTTGTCAATTATAAATTTTATATAAATCAATTTTTCAATAATAGATTCATACCCACTCATAGCCCACTCAATCAAATTCATTTGATGTGATCCTTGCGCTCAAATGATCACTTCCAAAAAGAATTATAAATGTTAAAATATTCATTACCAAAAATTAAATGAACGTTTTAAAATTTTAATTTTAAAAAACCAAACGAACGTTTTAGAAATCAATTTTAAAATGTTAATTTTAAAATATTTATACGTTAAAATAATAATTTTTCTTATCAATTTTAAAGCGTTTTACGGAGTTTAACTTTCCAGACGCACATAAAAATTAACCTTTGTTTGTGAAGTTTTTTCTCAAAATATTATCCAATGAGTTAAAATAAAATTTTTATACTTTATTAATGGCGGGGTAAAGTATTTTTACTTTTTTTTTAACCATTTTTTATGTAATGCACAACATCTCAAGAATGTTGTGTCCAAATTTGAAGTCAATCCGAGTAAATCTTTCGGAGATATGTATTTTAAGTAAGTTTACCTCGAACGTCGATAAACGTAGCTTATAAACTTTAAACGCGTTTTTCTCAAAACTACATTTTCAAAGTCCGTGTTCACACTGAGAAAACTGTGCGCCTCTAACGTTTATTTTCATTTCAAAAACGGACATTTTAAAATTAGCTTCTAAAACTTTCGTTTGATTATCTATAACACAGTACGACAAAATCCATTTTTTTTGAGTACACATGAGAAATGTTAACAGAATATGAAAATAGGCTTAAAATAAAGAAATACGTGTCTCGGCGATGTGCTGTAGCACGTCAGAATTTTGAGAAAATCGATTTTAAAGATTCGAAGGATCGTGGAGGTTCACTTGTAACGTAGTACTATTATAAAAAGTTCTATAAAAACAGAATGGGTGAACCGATTTAAGTGCTTGAGCCAGTTTTGAAAAGGGAATTAAATTTGGATTTGTTTTTATAAAAAAAAACAGTTTTTTTCCGCTAGATGGCGCTTTAATTTTCATGTAAAATTAAAAAATATCCAAAAAATGTACGAAATTCATTAAAAATACGATGTTGTTGATTTGAAATCCAATAACTAAAGTAGAATCTTTTTCGCTGGCTGGGAATTGCTTGATACAGCGATTCGGGGCTCCGAGCCAGATCAAACTAAAAATATAATTATTCAATTTCAACTACCTTACAGACCGGGGTTACATTACATTACATGTACCTTAAATTGAATTACATTACATTTTTGGATATTAATTTTTGTATTTTTACATTACATTTACATTACATTGAATTACATTACATTTTTGGATATTAATTTTTGTATTTTTACATTACATTTACATTACATTGAATTACATTACATTTTTGGATATTAATTTTTGTATTTTTACATTACATTTACATTACATTGAATTACATTACATTTTTGGATATTAATTTTTGTATTTTTACATTACATTTACATTACATTGAATTACATTACATTTTTGGATATTAATTTTTGTATTTTTACATTACATTTACATAACATTGAATTACATTACATTTTTGGATATTTTTTAATTTTACATGAAAATTAAAGCGCCATCTAGCGGAAAAAACTGTTTTTTTTATAAAAACAAATCCAAATTTAATTCCCTTTTCAAAACTGGCTCAAGCACTTAAATCGGTTCACCCATTCTGTTTTTATAGAACTTTTTATAATAGTACTACGTTACAAGTGAACCTCCACAATCCTTCGAATCTTTAAAATCGATTTTCTCAAAATTCTGACGTGCTACAGCAAATCGCCGAGACACGTATTTCTTTATTTTAAGCCTATTTTCATATTCTGTTAACATTTCTCATGTGTACCAACCACTGTCGTACTGTGTAATAAGTATTTTAATATGAGTTTTTAAAACGTTCGTTTGATAGTTTAAAATGAAAATTTCGAAAATTGCATGTAATTCTTCTAAAATTTTAATTTTTAAATATCAAAGGAACGTTTTCCTAGTTAATGTTAAAATGTTTATTATAGAAAATCAAACGAACGTTTTAGAAGCTCATTTTAAAATATCCGTTTTTGAAATGAAAATAAACGTTAGAGGAGCAAAATCTGGGTTAAACGTTTTCAAAAGTAGCTCGCTACCTGCTTTTCGTGCTATGAAACGTTTTCACAGTTTTCTCTGTGCACTGCCATTTAAAAACTACTTGACCGATTCATTTAAAACTTGGTTCACATTTTCTACACATAAAATGCCTCCCCCCCAACGCTTAATTTGATTTTTTTTTACATAAAGGGGTTTTCCCACCCACAAAATTGCGGAATTTTTCGTGGAAAATAGCAGTTTACACTTCAGATGGCTACCAAAAATTTTTTACATGAAAAAACAAATAATCAAAGAATGTTGGGGGGAGGATTTGATGATACTTTGACTAAATTTTAATGGTTTTTGATTTCCGGGAAAAGCTCTGTCACGGCTTGTTTTTCAATATTCCGGGAAAAAAATTACAGAATATTGGTAAAAGTACACTTAATAATTTACGAAAGGTTTTAATAAATTTGCTCATACTCAAAAAAAAAATTCAGTGTTTTTTTTCTATGCTGAAACCCTTACACCCTCCTTAAACATGCTTATGATATGTCTACACAGGGAGCTAAGTTTGACTTACCAGTGCAAAGCTTAACTCAGTTTGCACTTGTAACTTGAACATGCCTTGTTTTGTTTTTGATGAGCAAATCGGCGTACACCACAGCTGTCTCGTAATTATAAAATTCCACGATTATAAAATTATTTTTTACATTTTTTAACATTTTGCACCAAGTGGTGACCGGAGGCTTCTTTGGTGTGCACCGATTTGCTCCTCTTCTCAATACACATTTTCGTTAAAATTCTTTTTAGTTAAGCTTGCCTTTTTCTTTATTGTTGGGCTAGTATAACTTGCGTCCTATAAAGTTTTATTAAAAAAGTTATTTTCCAGCGAAAACTTAAAATTTTCCAAAAGTGCGTTGTGCCAGCGACACTAATCCAATCAGCAATCACTAATCGAATGAACACCTGCTCAACAGTTCTTTGGTTAACGCTAAAGCAGAATGTTCATTCTATTCAGGCTATCAGTGTGTTCAAGGAGAGTGAAATTGAGAAAAAGCCTTTACAACAACAATACGGCACAGCTCTGTTAATCTCTGTCCATCTCACTGTTACGCTCGCATTTACTCTTCTTTCTGGAGGCTACAACAGCGATGCTTAACAGAGCTATGACGCATATTTTGATGTTTTTTCTGATAAAACCCATTGGGAAAAAGGTGTTTTTACGTTTCCTTCAATTAACCTATCTTAATGCCATCCTATTCAAATAAAAATATTATTCTGCACTTCTACTCAAAAATACCTTTCCATCGATATAAGTATTATGTAAATATATTGACATTAACACAGTTAAAAGTGTACCCAAAACTTTTTGTTTGCGTATTAATATATAGATAATGAGCACATAGCCTGAAAGCTTGTGAGCGCCTTTAATACGTGCATGGAAATTTTTTTAAATGATTTTATTTTTTACTGCATTTTGTGAAGTAAAACTTCGTGTTGCGTTAAAGCAACGCCGGGAAGAAATAGGTTAAAGAAGTTTCCGATCACTGAGAAAATAATTTTCGAAAGCAACTGAAACCTGGTAGTTTTTAAAATTTTTATTTTTAATTTAAATTTTTATATTTTTAAAACACTTTAAAATTGATTAAAAAAATGAATGGTGACCGTGGTGACCGTGGCGTGCAGGTTAAGTGTGTGGCTTAGCACGCTCGGAGCCCGAGTTCGATTCCCAGTCACGGCGAAAAGTTTTATCAATAAAAAAATTTTTCAGATCGGTCACCACCTCTTTGCAGACAATGGCAAACCTCAGAGAGTAAATAATGCCATGTGAGAACATGAACTTTAGCCATTCGGAGTCGGCATAAAACGTATAGGTCCAGTTCTCGGTTAATTGTGTGCAAACATTTAATAACACACAACACAATTGATGATAAGAAGCTCGGTCAAAGTCCTTTCAAGGGCTGAAATGGCCAATTTGTTTGTTTGTTTTTTAGAAAAATGAATACTTTAAAAACATTTTTCATCAAACAAAAATGAAAACGCATATTTTCAAGCTCAGAAGTAAAATTAAACATGTTAAAAGCAACAACGAAAATTTTAGAATGAAAAGTAAAATGAATATTTTCAAAAACGTTTACGCCACAGAAAAATAAAACGCACATTTTCAAATTCAAAAGTAATATTTAAATTTTTTTCAAAAACGAAAGGGTGATGCTTCAACTTTAAGAAAAAACAAACAACAAATTTATGTTTGTCAATTATAAATTTTATATAAATCAATTTTTCAATAATAGATTCATACCCACTCATAGCCCACTCAATCAAATTCATTTGATGTGATCCTTGCGCTCAAATGATCACTTCCAAAAAGAATTATAAATGTTAAAATATTCATTACCAAAAATTAAATGAACGTTTTAAAATTTTAATTTTAAAAAACCAAACGAACGTTTTAGAAATCAATTTTAAAATGTTAATTTTAAAATATTTATACGTTAAAATAATAATTTTTCTTATCAATTTTAAAGCGTTTTACGGAGTTTAACTTTCCAGACGCACATAAAAATTAACCTTTGTTTGTGAAGTTTTTTCTCAAAATATTATCCAATGAGTTAAAATAAAATTTTTATACTTTATTAATGGCGGGGTAAAGTATTTTTACTTTTTTTTTAACCATTTTTTATGTAATGCACAACATCTCAAGAATGTTGTGTCCAAATTTGAAGTCAATCCGAGTAAATCTTTCGGAGATATGTATTTTAAGTAAGTTTACCTCGAACGTCGATAAACGTAGCTTATAAACTTTAAACGCGTTTTTCTCAAAACTACATTTTCAAAGTCCGTGTTCACACTGAGAAAACTGTGCGCCTCTAACGTTTATTTTCATTTCAAAAACGGACATTTTAAAATTAGCTTCTAAAACTTTCGTTTGATTATCTATAATAAGTATTTTAATATGAGTTTTTAAAACGTTCGTTTGATAGTTTAAAATGAAAATTTCGAAAATTGCATGTAATTCTTCTAAAATTTTAATTTTTAAATATCAAAGGAACGTTTTCCTAGCTAATGTTAAAATGTTTATTATAGAAAATCAAACGAACGTTTTAGAAGCTCATTTTAAAATATCCGTTTTTGAAATGAAAATAAACGTTAGAGGAGCAAAATCTGGGTTAAACGTTTTCAAAAGTAGCTCGCTACCTGCTTTTCGTGCTATGAAACGTTTTCACAGTTTTCTCTGTGCACTGCCATTTAAAAACTACTTGACCGATTCATTTAAAACTTGGTTCACATTTTCTACACATAAAATGCCTCCCCCCCAACGCTTAATTTGATTTTTTTTTACATAAAGGGGTTTTCCCACCCACAAAATTGCGGAATTTTTCGTGGAAAATAGCAGTTTACACTTCAGATGGCTACCAAAAATTTTTTACATGAAAAAACAAATAATCAAAGAACGTTGGGGGGAGGATTTGATGATACTTTGACTAAATTTTAATGGTTTTTGATTTCCGGGAAAAGCTCTGTCACGGTTTTTTTTTCAATATTCCGGGAAAAAAATTACAGAATATTGGTAAAAGTACACTTAATAATTTACGAAAGGTTTTAATAAATTTGCTCATACTCAAAAAAAAAATTCAGTGTTTTTTTTCTATGCTGAAACCCTTACACCCTCCTTAAACATGCTTATGATATGTCTACACAGGGAGCTAAGTTTGACTTACCAGTGCAAAGCTTAACTCAGTTTGCACTTGTAACTTGAACATGCCTTGTTTTGTTTTTGATGAGCAAATCGGCGTACACCACAGCTGTCTCGTAATTATAAAATTCCACGATTATAAAATTATTTTTTACATTTTTTAACATTTTGCACCAAGTGGTGACCGGAGGCTTCTTTGGTGTGCACCGATTTGCTCCTCTTCTCAATACACATTTTCGTTAAAATTCTTTTTAGTTAAGCTTGCCTTTTTCTTTATTGTTGGGCTAGTATAACTTGCGTCCTATAAAGTTTTATTAAAAAAGTTATTTTCCAGCGAAAACTTAAAAATTTCCAAAAGTGCGTTGTGCCAGCGACACTAATCCAATCAGCAATCACTAATCGAATGAACACCTGCTCAACAGTTTTTTGGTTAACGCTAAAGCAGAATGTTCATTCTATTCAGGCTATCAGTGTGTTCAAGGAGAGTGAAATTGAGAAAAAGCCTTTACAACAACAATACGGCACAGCTCTGTTAATCTCTGTCCATCTCACTATTACGCTCGCATTTACTCTTCTTTCTGGAGGCTACAACAGCGATGCTTAACAGAGCTATGACGCATATTTTGATGTTTTTTCTGATAAAACCCATTGGGAAAAAGGTGTTTTTACGTTTCCTTCAATTAACCTATCTTAATGCCATCCTATTCAAATAAAAATATTATTCTGCACTTCTACTCAAAAATACCTTTCCATCGATATAAGTATTATGTAAATATATTGACATTAACACAGTTAAAAGTGTACCCAAAACTTTTTGTTTGCGTATTAATATATAGATATGCAGAATAAGCCAGATGGTGAAAATAAGTTCGAGGCTATAACTTTTAATTGATTGGATATATAAAGTAATTTCCTTGAAATAAGTTATTGAATTTTAATAATTTTTAAAAAATAGAAAATCAAATTAAAAAATATCAACAACAAAATTTTTTAAGAATCAATGCAGTCAACATTTGGTAATTTTTCGACTAGGAAAAGAGTAGAAAAACAATGCTTTGATAAAGTGAAAAGTGTCTCGGTAATTCCGTTTTATTTTTAAGGCAGTTGCACTTATTAGCTTTTCAAAACAAAAAGAGACTACTGATGAGTCGGAGTAGTGATCTGCATATTGAAATGTTGAAATATTAAAAAGGAGCGAAATCCTTTTTTTATAAATATAATTTTTATGCAACCTGTTACTTCATGAAATATTTGGCATAAAGATCAAAATATAATTCTTAAAAAATATGTTTTTGAAGAAAAATAAACTATAATTAAGAAATTAAAATACCACAATTTTATAACTAATGAAATAAAAATGTTTGTGAGTTAATATTGAAAAGGAGCGGAATCCTTTTTGAAGTGAAACTTCTTTGGCGGCGAGTGAAATTTCAAGGTCATTTTTCGTGACGCTAGGCTAACGTTTTCAATTAATATGAAAATTAAAAAAAAATTATTGCCGCTGCCAAGAATTGAACCCCGAATATCGTTGCTTATAAGACGGAATCTATTCCCTTACGCCACGTAGGCACATGTAACAAGTCTAACAAAATGTTATTAAAAGTGAACACGTAACATAATGAAAATAACATTAACTTTAGATTAACATTAACATTACATTATTAACATAACCGTAACATTAATTTTCATCCTACAAGTATGCACGGAAAAAAAAATAGAAAAATAGCTAAAACAGGAGCAGAACGTGTTCGTGAATATAGAGAGCGAATTAGAGCTCTTAAGAATACAGCCGCTGCTGGGTCTGCAACTAATGATGAAGGTAAGGTGATTGCAACAACGGCTGAGATTCAAAATGCATTTTTACGAAACATCAGTGTATTTTGGTGAATCTACAAAGAACCAATCCCCAAAAAACACACTGATGCATCTCAACAAAATTTTAAAGCCAACCAAGTTGATGCACTCAACAATCAACGTTCGCTGCTTTATGAGGCCCTCTATCAACATAGCAATTATTATGATCAGGAAGCAGGAGGTAATAATGTACAAGATTTGCCTCTGCTTTCGGAGGCTCCTTCAAAGAGTACTATGCAAATGCAATCCAGCATTCAAAAAGTAACAGTGTTGAGAAGACATTCGAAAGCAACTAAAACACCAACTGAACTAAAACAAGGAACGAAAATAACTGTTATTTTACAATTTTCAAATGAAAAAAATGGTCGAAAGACTTTTTCAAATATACCATTATGTTACAAATGTCCTCAGCCTCACGAATATTAAGTCGCTTTTAAATTTTAAACTGATTCTTTAAAAGTTAATTTCTTGCCTAGTATATTTCGAGGAAAAATAAATGTTACTTTTGACTTTTATTTTATCGGTCAAAAATAGCAGTTATTTTGTGACTTTAATTTTTTCGGTCAAAAATATCAAGCAATTTGTGTTTTCTTAAAGGCCGCTTGACAGATTGAACTGTTGACACCATGTGAAAATGTCTCACCGATGAGATGAAAATAATAATATCAAAATTTTTTTATCGGTAAAATGACTTGAGCAAATATAAATTACCTGATATTTTTGACCGAAAAATAAACGGCAGAAAATAACTGTTATTTTTGCCCAAAAAAACTATAAGGCACAAAAAACTGTTATTTTTGTCGGAAAAAATAAAAATTAAGAAATAAAAGTTAATATGTGACACTTTCGACAAAAATCATATTCGGTACGGTCCCGGATGCAAATATTGAATCAACAAATTATTATTCCATTTCGTATTGATTGAATTTCTTTTAAGATACTTTCGCTCTCTATTTCACACTAAAATCTCTCTTAAAAAAATCTCTCTTACTGTTAAAGAAGTTTCACTTCTGCCACGTGTACGTTGCTACACGCGAGTTTTTTGTTATGTATAGTTAATTTTTGTGCAACCTGTTGCTTCATGAATTTTTTGGCATAAAGATCAAAATATAATTCTTAAAAAATATGTTTTTTAAGAAAAATAAGCTTAAATTAACAAATTTAAATACCACAATTTTATAACTAATGAAATAAAAATGTTTGTAAGTTTAATTATCTATAAACTTCCTAAACATTGAAATGACGTCACTTAATTGGTACTAATGTTCCGAAGCAATACGCCTAAAAATCAGTATTTTGTCTTCAGAAATCGTAGGGTGGGGCCATAGTTGGTGAAAAAAAATTGGTTACTTCTTATCACTATCTAGCTTTGATCTGGAACAATAGTTCACCTCTTATTAGCAAAAACCGTCTTGAACCAATATTTCTTAAACGCATTCATATCAAAAGCTATTTTTAAAAAGTTGGCCAAGTAACTTAAAATGCTGTTAGTTTTCAGTTTCTCAATCCCGCTTCGTAGCAAAAATCTTATCCCATATATTTCACCACACCTTAAGGAACATTCATATCAAATTGTTTTCATGCATCTCTTTACAAAGTTTTCAATTTGGAGTTGTATGGAAGATAGGCGTGTTCTTGAGTGGTTCACGCCAATTTTTCTAAAGCACCTCAGTTTTGATATAGAATACACAAATACCCAATTTCAGTTCTATAGCTTAAATTTTAGCCTATTTATTTGAGTTCTCACTATTATGATTTGTATGGGAGGTGGGTGTGTTCGTAGGCGTATGACGCCCACTTTTCTTCCACAATTTAGTTTTGACATAAAATACAAACGTATCAAATTTTTTCCTGTAGCTTAAAGAGAAGCAGTTTTAGAGATTTAAACTGTGGGGTTATATGAGAGGTGGGCGTGTTCATGGGTGGATGACGCCCATTTTTCTAACACGTTTTCATTTTTATATAAAATTAATAAATATCTAATTTTACTTTTGTAGCTTCGACAGAAGCTTATTTCTATAGTTTTAAATTTTGGGGTTGTATGGGAGGTGGGCGAGTTCGTGAATGGATAACGCCTATTTTTGAAACACGCCTTAGTTTTGATATTAAGTGAATTAATCCCTAATTTAATTTATGTAGCTTCGACAGAAGACTCTTTATATAAATTACAATTTCGGGGTTGTATGGGAGGTAGGCGTGTGTGTGGATGGATGACGCCCATTTTCCTATTGCGTCTTAATTTTTATACAAAATTAATAAATATTTAATTTTATTTTTTTTAGCTTCGACACAAGCCTCTAAAAACAGTTTTCAGTATTAGTGTTGTATAGTAGGTGGATGACGCCCATTTTTCTAACACACTTGAGTTTTGTCATAGATTATACAAATATCGAATTTAAGTTTTGTAGCTTAAATATTTGCTTCTTTATAGAGTTTTCATTATTGAGGTTGTACGGGACGTAGGCGTGGTTTTCATCTGACTTAGCTCATTCTCGAACTTGATCTTAGTTTTTTAGAAAAAAGCTCAAATATCGAATTTCAGTACGATGGCTTCAAAATTACGGCTGTAATCGTGTCCACAGACAGACAAGAATTTATATACTTTTTTACACCTGCCACGGCGTCTTATGGGCGTTACAGACGTCGTGACAAAATTGATATACCCCTTACGCAGTGCGCGTGGGGCAGTGGCGTAGCGAGGGGTGCAGGGGTCTATCATGCCCCGGGTGCCACTCGCAGAGGGGTACCAAATCATTCTCAAGACAAAATTAAACAAATAAAAAATTTTTTTAGCTTAATTAATTCAATAATTAAGTTTTTCAACTGTAGAGGGCAATGCTACTATAATGCTGCCATTATGTCAAGCCAAATATCTGGCGTTCAACAAACAATTATGGAAAAAATGACATATTCAACATTTTCACGATGGAAATTGTTAAAAAATGCTTTAAAAAAATGTTAAACGTGGATTTGTAATTAGAATAAGTGTAATCTGTACTAGAAGAATTAAGCTACAATCTTATTGCAAAACATATCGAATTAAAATATCATAACTTTAGTCAATTTCTGGCATGAACTCTTTTAGAGAATTTATCGTGTGCAGCTCAGATTACAAGGTCCTAAAATGATCTCAAATAATTGACGACTGAACTTGCGGAAATTCGAAACGAGATTTGTGAATAGGTTATCGAAAAGGCTAAGAATCTTTGCAATAAATCGAGAATCGATACAACAATTCGTAGAAAATGTCGCCGACAAATACCCAGACAATTGACTCCAAATGTTGGCCTCTCCGCAGAAATCGAAAAATCTCGCATTATGAAAAGCGTTCTTGATCAGCAGCAGGAAATAAGTTCACAATTTACTTGACAAGGGATCTAAATTCTAAATTTGGATCTGGACGTATTTATTATATTATATATATATTTATTATATTATTATACGTATTTACTGGACGTTGAAAATGTATTAAGTAAGTATAATTCGGATGACGATCTTGAAAAGAAATGTAAAAATTTGGGTGAGTTTTATAATACAGATTAAAATGGAACAGAACTTCATGTCGATGCATGAGATTGCAATATGGTTCTTCGTAGTAGAAAAGAAATAGAATTTGAAATTCCATAAGAGCTTCTTAACTTTATAATCTTGTATGGAGAAGATGTTTTTCCAAACCAGAGAGTAACACTTCAAATACTTATTACTATTCAGTATCAATGTTTCAATCAGTGTAAAATTGAATCAAAATACAGTACACTGAGAAAACAAAAATAAGTAAAACGCACATTTTAAAAACGATTAGTAATATGTATATTTTAAAAACATTATGCGCCATGCAACAATGAAAACGCTTAATTTTAAATACAAAAGTAAAAAGAAACGTTTTAGAAACAACAACGAACGTTTTGCAATGATAAAGTAGGCTAAAATTAATATTTTCAAAAAAATTCTACACCACACAAGAACGAAAAACGCACATTTTAAAATATGAAAGTAATATGAAATGTTTTAGAAACAGCAATGAACGTTTTAACATATAAACTTGACATTAAAACGGTTTTACGAAAATGTTATAAAATGTGCATGTTTTTGTCAAGATTTTCTGACTCTTTTTAAGATGAACAGTTTTAAATACGCTACAGTTAACATTTTGCTACAGTTAACTTCAGTTAACTTATTGTTACCAATAGGTCAGTGGAAGTGTGCTAGACTAGTATGCTGGGGACGTAGGTTCGCATGCTGACTGTGCAAGCAAGTATCAAAAGCATTAATTTAATGATTCAAATTCTAATTCTAATTGTTTCATTAACTCATTGATCAGAAAAAACCCTCGAAATAAGTAATAAGTGTATTTTAAATAAAAAAATTTCTTGCAGGTTTCGTCAGGTATTGAACCAAGGACGGTTGAGTATTAAACTCGACCGCTAGCAAGCTCGGCTAAACTTGACCTTCGTAAAATCTAATCAAATTTCATTAACTACGTGTAGGCAACCGAGACAATTAATACCTCTCTTTAAAATGTTGATTTTAAAATATCAAACGAACGTTTTCAAAGCTCATTTAAAATGTTTATTGTAGTACATAACACGAACGTTTTAGAAGTTATTTTTAAAATATCCATTTTTTAAAATAAAAATAAACGTTAGAGGCGCAAAATGTGGGTTAAACGTTTTCTAAAGTAGCACGTTTCAGCTATTTTTAAAAATGTAGTTTTCTCAGTGATACAATGTCGAATCTTAGGGCATTATGACACTATGTTTTTTCCTGTTTTTTTGTGTGTATTTTTTGCTGTTTTTCGAGCGAAAGTGAAGGTCATATCAGTATCCGTACTTGTGTAAACGAGAAAGCTATTTGGTGAAAAACAAACTAAAAACTAACGAAAAACAAACTAGCTTGTTAAGCTAGTAGCCAACAAGTATTTCGATAGGTTTTTTTGAAAGTTGACTGTATTTCGTTAGTTTTTCTTTATGTAGTGGTTAGTCGAGTGGTTAGCGTGCTTTACTACCAACCCAGAGGTTCCGGGTTCGAATCCCGGTCTAGCCATGGTCCTACGCTTTTACTTTTCTTTAATTCTTTCCTCATTTCTTATCAATATATACTACTTTGGAAGTTGTAGTTGGTGGTAGAGATGTTTGTGAAATGAGATTGTTTGATAACTCGGATGGACTGAGGTAAAGGCATAACACTTGCCTCAGATTCAAATTCGAATGTTGATATAACATTCTACACTTGTTTCTCTTGATTTCCGTTTCTCTCCTACTTATCTATTTCCCCATTTCCGAAACAAGGCAGACTTGACTGAATAGGTTTGACACCTGAAATCCTTGGTTCAAAGCTAAAAAAAAAAAAAAAAGTTTAATTTCTTGTCTTTTTGATAAATTCAATTTTTTGCTGAACAGAATTTTTTTTAACAAAGATTTTTTCAGCCGGCAACGAAATGTCAAAAATCAAATTTGTACGTAAGCAATTTTTTTCCCTCACACATATTGTCGAATTGTTTTTGTAATTTAATTTTCGTCAGTATTTAATATGAAAAATACACAAAAAAAAAAAACAAGAAAAAAACGTAGTGTGATACGGGCAAAAGTGTCTTCTTTTGGCGATATTCACTATTAAAAATTAAGTTTTAAGATCAAATGGTAAAATTAACCACTTTTTGAAGTTTTCGATTTTTTATGAATTTTTAAAATATGATAGCGCAAAAACTACTTATCCAAATGTAAAAATTTGTTGAACAAACATGTTGAAAATTTGAAATTTTATTAGGCTTAGTTTGATAAGCGTGATTATTAATATCGAACAAGTAGTATAGAAGATATATTCAAATATATGCGACTATATGAAAAAAGCGAGAAAATCTTAATAAAAACCTTTAAAAAACACGTAACCATAAAAACTGTTTTTGCGATTTTCGTGTTTAGAAACCCCAAATCTTCAAAAAAATATAATGAGCTGTTGTGTACAGACAATTTTTCTGATTTTGGTGCATAGTGTCAATTGTATTAATGTAAGTTAAAAGATGTATTATAATTAATTGTACAACGTGTTAAAAATTATATATTATATACACATAATAATTTTTTCATATTTCATTGGGGGCGCCAAAAAATTGTTTTGCCCCGGGCACCAGTTGTGCTCGCTACGCCACTGCGTGGGGGCATAAAAATACTTATAGTTATTAAAGGAACGGTTTTTGAGATGGACTTACTTCTTCGTATATTTTATCCAAACCGGGTGGCGTTTCATATCCGAACTGATACGTTTTCGTATGAAATTCTGCTCAAAAACTCGAAATGCTTTTGTCGCTGTTTTGTATTCATTTCGAAATCGAAACGGACACCAGATATGAATCCGTTTCGGTTTCTTCTTTTCGATTCGAGACGGACTCTTTTTTAATTATGCGCATTCGCGACGGACTCGTTTTTTTAAAAAAATTACGGATTCAAAATAATAATATGATAACTTCTTTCGTAAAGCTGTTTGACCAACAATATCACTATGTGATATCACTATGTGAATTGTGTAAATTCTAGGAATTTAGAGAATAAGGAACTCTGAACCTTTGCTTAAATTGATAAATTTGAAATTTTTGTAAAAACCTTTTGTGTTTGAAGAAAAAATTTGAATTTTAAGATTGTGAGAGAAAAACTAAAACTGTGAGAGAAATAGAAACTAAAAATGCCCTGATACCAATATTCGGAAGCAAATTGTTGTGTGGGCAATTGAGGAAACACATTTTTTTGATCGGTTCATAAATTATTGTGGTGACCGTGGCATGGTGATCGTGGCATGATAGAACAATTTTACCAGGTAGTATTGACAAATGTTGATTCTCTCAGCTACAAGTAAACGAACCCTTGTCAAAAACAGCTGTTCGTTGTTATATTCGTTGGCCACATTCAGCTGTGTCAACTGTTGTGACAGCAACACATCGGGGAGCGCTATTATCGGTATTGAAGTTTCAGAAAAATTGTCAAGTTTATGAAATATCAAGCTTTGTATCAAATACGAATGGAAATTTTACCGACAAATTAAAATTTTCTATTTTTAAATGCATTTTAATGCGCAACTTCATATTTATGTGCATCAAGTTTTGACTTAGCAGTTGGCAACTGTTGGGTACGCTGAATGTGACCAGTGAAAATTAATTGTATGCTATGACGGATTGTGAGCGCTCTCTTTCTTGTTATATTTTTTGACAAACGTCCGTTTCCAACAGAAACGTCAATACTACCTTGGAGTAATTATATCATGTGATCGTGGCGAAAAGTTTTTAAAAAAAAAATTTGTCAGATCGGTCACCACCTCTCTGCAGACAATGGCAAACCTCAGAGAGTAAAAAATGCCATGTAAAGCTTCTTGAGAACAAGAACTTTAGCCGTTCGGAGTCGGCATAAAACATGTAGGTCCAGTTCTCGGTCAATTGAGTGCAAATATTTAATAACACACACAACACAATTGATCATAAGAAGCTCGGTCAAAGTCCTTTCAAGGGCTGAAATGGCCAATTTGTTATGTATGTTTGTTTTTTTATAAATTATTAACAATCTTGAAACCTGTTGTATCAAATGCCCACTCAAACAAACTAAATTGAACATTCCCATAACACTTATGGAATACGGAAAATGTTTTCACTATGAAATATAAGATTAACTGACCTTTTGTGCCGAATAACTGTTCGGGAGGATTATTTTAAGCTTAATTTTAACATCTCCTTGAAACATCCTTATAACTTTTAAGCTTTTAAAGAAAAGCTTCCGGAAAATATCTTGTAGTAGCTCTATTCGGTTTGATGAAGATCTTCAGGAGCATATAAGGAAGCTATTTAAAATAAAAATAAATACATATTTGTGTTTCGTAACCCTAATTCATTGAAACTAAAAGAATTGATAACATTTTAAAAACTGCTTTTATGTTAGCCTTCTGACAATTGCTATGACGGATTTGCTACGGGTTCAAAACGGGTCCGTCGAAACATTAAAAAACGTCCGTTTTTGTGCACATTGGGGAGTAGCAACTGCGGTCGCACTTACAATGTCTGCATTGTCGAGTGAAATGAATTTGAATAAATATAATGCCATACGCGGTGCTGTCATTTTACCACAATTGTGGTAGATTTACCACTTTTTTTGACTCTTTTGAGATCTACCACTTTTACCACCGACTATTTACCTTCTCCCAAAATCTTACACTATTTTATTTCTGTCATAATTTCTATCATTAACCTATTTTTAAATAATAATTGCTTTTATTTGTTCTATAATTTAATTTTTAGATAATTTTACCGAGACAGGGAATGGCATTTTTTTAAATGTGTGATTGGACTTGAATTATGTTGCATTGGAAAAAATAAAACCATGCAAAAAAAAGAAAAAACCCGAATTTTTTTTAATTTCGCAGGATACGAAAATGTAAGCTAAGATACAGCTCTATTAAATTTTTTAAATTCAATATAACACCTAACAATCTTTTGGTGCACATGAAAACTTTGCTTGAAATTGTATATTTTCTGGTTTGCGAGCAACTCCTAACTTGGTTTTTTGTACTCTGCTGCTCATGACTGACTGCGGGAGTAACGGAAATTGAAAATAACGGCATGGTCCACGAGCATCTTAAAATGTATACAAATAAGCTCAAGTCCGATCCAATAACGAGATTTAAACGTTAAATAGTCTTTATGATCCGGTATTCACAATTGAAAATTGATGTAATGCTATTTTTGGAAAATAATTTGAGAACAATCGTGTTTATTTTTTTCCAATAAAATGTAATGAATGTCAAAATAAAGCAATGCCACATTTTTAAGAGTTTACCCAATTTTTTTGAGATAGGAAAAAATCTACCTCTAATTTCATCAATTATACAACTATTTATAATTTTCAAGTGACAGCACTGGCCATAAGTATTGAATGTAAAGAACGAAGCGAAGATATCTTTGCAAGCAAGCTGTGGTGCTGTTTTATAAGCAAATTATAGCATTTCTATGGGGATTGAAGTTATTTATTCTCTCTTAAATGTAGCAATTACAAAGATCTAATTATCATTAAATGAAATGAGGTTATAAACTTTCCATAGTCAACTATTTAACTTAAAAGGGGGACATAAGTGCATCGCAGGGCAGCTAACACTTTTTTATTTTAATTTATATAGTTGGGGGGTAAAAGAAGGCGTGCCAACACTTGTTTATCTAGTGACCGCAACTTGGATCCACCTACTTACCTAGGTTCACTATCAATGTGGGCGTAGGATGAGTGCGATCACGCCCATTTCTAATGCAGCTGCCAACAAAAACCATACAAACTAATTTACCAAATTTTAGTCGACAACAACTTAACAACTCATTTTGTCATACATTTGTCATTACATTCAGTACAACTCAAGAATAATAATTATTTCTGAAACTTGAGCACAGATACAGTGCGACCACGCCCATTTTTTAACAGCTGCCGACAGTAACCAAAGGAACTAATATAGACAATTTTAGTCTAATACGACCAAAAACACCTGAAATAATGCATTTTTATTGATTTGTGGGCGGTACAAGGGGAGTGGCAAATTTAAGATATCCTATCAAAATTTAAGATATCCTAAAAGATATTCTATCAGAAAAAACAAATCGTTTGATATCTATATCGTTGAAATTGGTTCAGTTGTTCTCGCGTGATAGTGTAACATACAAACAACGTCACAAGCGCTTTATATAATACAATAGATTTAAAATAATATACATCAAATATTAATAAGTTAGTGTAAATGAAGCAATTGATTTATTTTTTGTCAATTTTCGAACTGTCAAATCGAAAAAAGCGAGCGGAAATTGACTTTACTTGTTTATGTTTATATAAATGTTTTGTTTTTAATTTCCTTGGTTTTATCCAGTGATCGCCAGATTATAATCTATATTATTTATTATATTATTAATATAATAATAATTATCAAAAGTGATAAGTAAAGCGCAAAAGCTTTTGCGATAAGCATAAGACATATTTTATGAAATATTTATTAAATATTTCAAAGCATATTTTATGTCGTGTAAATTTAAAAACTGGATGCAAAAATCAGTAATGAAGTTCTTTGAAATACTTCACATAGTGTGAATTAAACTTATTCAAGCTTTGAAAGTATAAAAAACTAAAAATGAAATATAGCAAGTGTAAATTAAAAAACTTTTATTATTTCCATCATTAGTGGTTAAATTTATGGTTTAATATTTATTTCGCGTAATAGTGAGTTTAATTGCAAGTTAGTTTGCTTAAAAGTGAATTCATTGCTCAATATACATATCGCACACTAAACACAAAACAGTCACAACTCTAAATTTTCCAAAATCGACTTTTTGTTATAAATCAATTCAAAATACACATTTTTATTTACTGCAAAAATGTTTTTTCATCACATTCTTGTGTAAAAAAGTCGTTATGTCTGTTTTAATGATAATTGTATTGCTTCTGCATCCTCAACTGAAGTTTTATTTTTATTTTGCGTCTCCTAAAAATTTTTGAGTTGTGGCTGTTTTGTATTTAGTGTGCGATATGTTTCGCTTAGTGGTCAGTTGTGTTTAATGCATTTTAATAAGAATTTATTTAAAGAATTGGTTAAATGAAAGCACACCATTCCTGAAGGATAAAGAACAGGTAAAATTAATACAAAACAAATATACGTGTCATATCTTATATAAATAATATTAAACAAATTTATTTCTAGTTAAAGAGCATGCGCATTTTGAAATTAGATTAAAGAATTCTTGAGATAACATTCAGATTGACAAAGAAAATCATAAGTATATTCTTCTAAACTAAAAAAGGAAAAGTTGTTTGCCAATTAAATGAGAACTGTGTGTGAGAAAGTGTGAGAACTAGTTCTTTAAAATTCAACACTACAAATATTTGCAAGGAAAAATGTTTAACAATATCTTTATTGAAAACTGCTTTTAAAAAAAAAACATTAACAGTGTGCGATAAACTTATTTTAATGCTTTAAAACTGGAATGTTTTATCGCTTAAAGGGTTGCTCTTTCTTTAATCTATTTAATTAAATCAAAGAGATTATTGTTAAAAGAAAATTTTGACCAAGCCTAAAAGAACTGTAAAGACCTTATTTTCAATTTTTTTAGTTAAATTTATAAATCTCTTAATTTTTTGTAACCAGAGCTGTAAAAGAATGCATTCAATTTTAATGCTTTTACAAAAACTTGAATATAACGAAATAAAAATGTGTTCAATGAATTGATGAAATTGATCCATGAATAAAATTTGGAATTCACGTTCAATTTTAAAAAATCATTAGCTATTAATGTATATTATTCATTTTTCGATATTCTGAATAATGCATTCAGTTTTTATTCTAATGTATTCTGTATGAATAGCATTATATGCTGAATAACGAAAAATGAATAATCGAAAATCGAAATGAATAATAAAACAACTTTTTAAAATTGAATATAAATTTAAAATTTTATTCATGGATCAATTGTGTTTTCATTGATTGTATACTTGTGTCGTTATTCACTTGTACTTAGAATTCTGAATATGAATGCAAATTTTACAGATCTGTTTGAAACCTATTTGCAACTGCGTGGTTGTGTAGTAGAGGTGTTCTTATTTTTAAATTTAAAAGTTTTGTCGAGCACTGGGTTGATTCTTTTCCTTTAGGTTTTAAACTTAGGTTTTTTGATATACAATACACAAATTCGAATATTTATTACGGTTTAAACCGATATCAGTGTTATAACCGGTAAGTCTTTAAAAATTTTGAAGTAATTTGACTTAATGTCGATTTATCTAATATTTTTTAAAAATTAATTTTGTTTTATGAGGATTGTTACACATTACATATTTCTCATTTTTATGCTTTGAATTTAATATTATTTTTTCACAGTTTCACACATAATAATCTTTCATATACAAGACATGAATGTCATTAAAAGTATGTTAGAATATGCAAAAACTGATTCACAGTCTCAGTTTGTGTTATTTAAAAAATGAGTAATCACATATGGAAGCAGTAGCGTTGGCATTTTTTGAGTCAATAGTTTCTTTGGAAAAAAAACGCAGTGTAGCTAAAAAACTACTATTCAAAGAACCCACTGCACAGGTAAATTATGGAAGAAACCAAGTTAGTTTATCAGATTTCCAAAAATATACTCTTAGGGACTTCGTTTTAGAGAAAACAAAACTCTTTTTCAGTCAGTTCGAATTGTCTGCAGAGTTTAAAAAAACAATCCGTGTACTTGGTAAATAGCATTTGATTTTAGAGAAGGCTGGAGGTTCTATCGGGATATATTTGTATTTATAAGATTTTAATAGGATTTTGACAAATGAGAAAGGTGAAATACAACTGGTGCTTCAGGTGGTTGAAACTAATAGAAAAAATGTTCGTCTTTCAAAATATCTGTGTTCTTGGGTGGTTGGCGCCAATTTTTCTAACACGTCTCAGTTTTGATATAAAATACACAAATACCCAATTTCAGTTCTGTAGCTTAAATATTAGCCTATTTATAGTTTTCACTACCTATTATGGGATTATGAATTTTTCTTATACGCCTTAATTTTGATATAAAATGAATAAATATCTAATTTTACTTTTGTAGCTTTGACAAAAGCTTATTTTTATAGTTTTCAATATTGGGGTTGTATGGCAGGGGGGCGTGTTCGTTGGTGAATGACGCCCATTTTTCTAACACGCCTTTTTTGATATAAAGTGAATAAAAACCTAATCTTTTTTATGTAGATTCGATAGAAGGCTCTTTATATAGTTTTAAATTTTGGGGTTGTATGGGGGTGGGCGTGTTAGTGAGTGGACATAGAATACGCAAATACCGAATTTAAGTTTTGTAGCTTAAATATTTGTTTCTCTATAGAGTTTTCTTTATTTTAGTTGTATGGGAGCTAGGCGTGTTTTTCATCCGATTTAGCCCATTCTTGAACTTGATCTTTGCTTTTTAGAAAGCTGAAATATCGAATTTCAGTACGATAGCTTCAAAATTACGGCGGCAATCGTGTCCACAGATAGACAGACAGACGGACAGACAAACGGACATGGCTAAATCAACTCAGGTGGTGATGCAAGAACATATGTACTTTTTTTACCTACCACACCTCCTTATGAGCGTTACACACGTCGTGACAAAATTAATATACCCCTTACGCAGTACGCGTGGGGGTACACAAATTTTAAGAAACCTTAAAAGTTTTAAAATCCCTAAAAAAAGTAATTTTTATAAATTTTAGAAGTAAGTAGCTATTATTGGTTGTAGAATTCATATCAATAAAATGACAGATTTACTATAAATTAAGGTTTACCTTCAAAATAAATTTCTGTGAATATTTTAAAATGCCTATCAGTTGAATTAAAAATACGATATCATTTTGAAAAATTATATATGTATATAGTTTTTAGTAAAAAAATTACACAAAAAAAAATTTTTTGACTTTTTTATTCACGTATATGGCTACTGGAATTATTTTAAAAAACATCAAAAAACCATGGCGGGCGTGATTACGACTCACTGGGACATCGGAAAAAAACCGGGGTTTTTATCGGCATCGGAACCGCCATGGAACCGAATTTTCTGTCCGTAGTTCATTTCATGCATCGATAAGTGTAAAACAACATGTTAAAATTTCAGTACGATCGGTCGAGTAGTTTTTGTTTTATCACGCCCGCCATGATTTTTTTAATGATTTCTTAAAAAAATTTCAGTAGCAATATATGAGATTAAAATAATAAAAACAAATTTTTTTTGCGTATTTTTTTTTCGAAAAATATATTTGTAGTTTTTCAAAATGAGATCTTATTTTTTATTCAACTTATATGCATTTAAAAAACTCAAAATTAAAAAATTTTTGAAGGTGTCACGTCCCCCTAAGTGCGTTTTATTTAAAAAAACATAAAAACTCAAAAATTTAAGGTTTTTCATTAAAATCAACAAATTGGATCCTATTTGCCGTCTATATTACCGTCCGGGTTCATCAAACATAATTGGATCGGCACCAAATTTAATATTTTTTAATTTTAGACCTAAAGGAATAAAATTCAGGCCAGCGCTTTTGCATTTATTAATTTAAAAATTTTTCCATACAAATAGGGACACCTCTAGTGAGTATATTATATAAAAACCAAGATGTGAACAAAAATGCACGTCATCCGACCACGAACATGACCACAACAGTGAAAATCTATGAAAAGGATGATATTTGAGCCACACAGAGTTGTTAAACATAAGTAGTTAAACCTGTATTAAGCTTTAAAGACATGCATGGCTTTTGAACAAAAGTCAGTAATGATTTCTTTGTATTTTAATATTTTAATATATATTTAAAAATTATAGGAGGTTTAAGGTATTCCGTAGTCAGGCTACACTGACTTTAGAGTTACCTTAATTTTTTTTCGTACGTGTCAAAAAACGCAGCCATTGGGGACACTGTACGCAACCGAAATTTTAATTTTTATAATTTAAGTTTATAATTTTGAATTAGTTCAAAATAAAATATTGAATTCTATACTATTTACACTTTTCATGCAAATTAAATATTTCTTGAAATTTCAACACATTTCCCTAATTTATTGTTTTTTATACCTGCTGGCCATTTGATTAACCTCACATAAATATTTGGTACAATATTTTTTACTGTGTAGATATTCTTTGAATTTCCTTTTGATCTTGTTTCTTGTTTCTTTAAAATTGTTTCTCGAACTTTAACTGAGGCAGACTCTCAAATAACGGAATAAATCTCATTTTTGCTATTTTATGTATTCTGCAGAAGGGACACTAGATTAACCTCACTTCTTGAAATGAATAAAAACACTTGATTTTTACTCAGTTTTTAATGAACATATTATTTTTAATAATGTGTCGGGCCTCCATTGTTACGACATACTTCAAAGAGCCTGTTATTAATAGATAAATATAAATTTTTAATGAAATTAAGTGGAAGGCTATGAAACGCGTCTTGAATGGCTCCAATCAATTGGCCTTTGTCTCCGAACTGCTTCCCATCACTATAAATTTTGCGGGATAGCCAGCCCCACACATTTGAAGAATGTTTAGATCAACGGTGGCCAATCTAAAACGGTTATGTTGATGTCTTCGAACCACTTCTTCACACATCTTGCCGTGTGAATGGCTGCGCTATCTTGTTGGAAGATCCATCTTTCACCTTGGAACATTTCGTTAAAATGCACTATTTGCGTTTGTAGCATTTCAATGTAGTGAAATGAATTTTGTCGGCCTTCAACCACAACCGATAGAAACATTTCAGACTTTCTTAAATCATGATAGTAATATCGGAAACCATCGGGTCCGTCCAAATTGAACTTTTTTATCATCTGAGAAAATCACTGTACGCCACTCCATGGTTCAACTTATGTGAAGTCGAGCAAACTGCAATCTATTTTCTTTGTGGTGTTGCAGCAGGTGTGGCTTTTTCTGCAATTTTTGCCTTCGAATGTGAACACTAGACCGTATCACCTTGTATGGCAGAAAAATAAACCTATTTTGACCCCGCCTCAATCGTTAGATATTTGAAAGACATTTTCGAAAAAAATGTTTTTTTTTTTTTTAAAGTGGTCCCTATGGTGCTATTTTGGTTTTTTCGTTATATCTTCGGTGTTTCTTGTTCGATCCGGAAGATTTTATATCTGTGTGTTTGTTGGTGTTATCCAAATATTTTCTGATGTTTTTTTTACCTCAAATGTTTTTTTTTCGACTGATTACACAATTGATCTTCGTTCTTACCATATTATCCTGCTCCAAAAAGTCCAACAAACTATACCTTTAAAAAAATCATTATAACCATGGGAAGAAGTGAAATCGAAAAAATGGATTTTATGAGCACTTCCGACCTATTTTGCAAAGAATAACACTTTGGATCATAATAAATTTTTTTTTAATTATCGAAATCAGAAATTCGGATTTAAGATTAAAGATTTCGGATTTAAGGTGGCTGTAGCGGTCACTACATATCAAAAAGTAAATCGGTATTTTTCAGTGATCAATAAAATCGAGCTTTAGTTCGCATGAAACGTGTAAAAATACTTGATTTAAACAAAATACATTTCCGTAAGTGCGACTTGGACAGAACAAAATTACCAACAAAACGAAATGTGGAATACGCGTTGTTTCTTCAGCATAATTAAAAAGTCAAACGCAGTGCATTCACAGAAAATATATACGAAGAAGTTTCAAGATTGTGGCATGGTGCAAAAATACCAATAGTGTAGAGAACCCACAATCGAAGCCAAATTCGGCAATTTCGTGGTCCCAACCACCAACCCCACATCAACTATAGCAGCACAACTTACACTGAAATGATCGACTGGTCAAGAGTTCAGATCACTGAGCCGCCATGTCTCCAGTTTTACAAGCAAGACCAACTGTCTGATCTACAGTATTCAGACGAAATCATTAAAATTCCAGGTGAGCACCACAGAAAACATTAGTTAAATAATTGAATGATGTAATGTTGACGTCTTAATTTAATCCGTTTGTATCACGTTTCATTTTCGACAGATTATCTTTGCCACTCGCAATACACGGAGCGTTTCGTTCAAATAGTACATAAGTCGGCCACAGCAGTCACTGACGAAAATTGATTGGGGCACATTTTCGCGAAACTTGACAGTTACGAGCGTTACAGCCACCTTGAATCCCGAAAAGTTTTCGAAAATTCAAAAAAAATTTTATAATGATCCAAAGTGTTATTCTTTGCAAAATAGGTCGGAAGTGCTTCTATAATCCATTTTTTCGATTTCACTTCTTCCCATGGTTATAATGATTTTTTTAAAGCTTTAATTTTTTGGACTTTTTGGAGCAGGATAATATGGTAGGAACGAAGGTCGATTGTGTAATCAGTCGAAAAAAAACATTTGAGGAAAAAAAAACATCAGAAAATATTTGGATAACACCAACAAACACACAGATTTAAAATCTTCCGAGTCGAACAAGAAACACCAAAGATATAACGAAAAAACCAAAATAGCACCATAGGGACCACTTTAAAAAAAAAAAAAATATTTTTTTCGAAAATGTCTTTCAAATATCTAACGATTGAGGCGTGGTCAAAAATAGGTTAGTTTTGGTGATACGCTCTAGTGAACACACTTACTTATCACTCTATGAACTGTCCGTACACTAGCCGATGTTCCAACTATAGCTCGTATATTACCAGCAGAACGAGTTGAGTTTGATGCTTCTCGCAAAATTGCCCTGCGTTCACGAGATGTTGTAGCCATTGACATACGACCTCTTCTGTTCTGGCCATAATTTTCAATATTCTTTAATAAATTGTTCACTACACGAGGACTTCGACCGATAATGCGAGCAATTTCACGATTTGTGTGGTTGTCCTCCTTAAAGGCAAGAATTTTTCCTATTTCAACACTTCTCACACTAAATACGAAACAGTCACAACTCAAAAAACATAACATTTCAGGAGAAGCGAAAAATAAAACTCTTTGGTTGGAAACTGCAGGAGAAAACCAATTTTATTAAAACACACAAACTTAATTCTTCCAGTTAATGAAGAAAATAATGAAAAAGATTGTGAGATATGTGTTTTGTAAATTGATTTGTAACAAAAAGTCGATTCCAAAAAATTTTGAGTTGTGACTGTTTTGTATTTAGTGTGCGACTTGTGGAGTTTTTCCGCGGCCCATTTCCAGTAAGTAGCGATAAAGCAATAAATATTGCTTAACTTTTTAAACAGTTTATAAAACACTTAAAATTTAAGCTGACTGTCCGCACTTTTAACTTTAAATGCTTAAAATAACGCAGCGAGGTTAATCTAGTGGCCCTTCTGCAGAACACATAAAATAGCAAAAATGAGATTTATACCGTTATTTGAGAGTCTGCCTCAGTTAAAGTGCGAGAAACAATTTAAAAGTAAATAAGAAACAAGATCAAATGGAAATTCAAAGAATATCTACACAGTACAAAATTTTGTACCAAATATTTAAGTGAGGTTAATCAAGTGGCCAGCAGGTATATGAACAAAAACTGCGGTATTTTTTTTGTCCTTCATCCGCAACCTAGTAGATACTTTATTTTTAGGCTAATTCTTTCATAAATCCCTTAAACAAAATTTAAATTTAACTATATACATATATTGAACCAAACTGTATATAAGAAAAAAATATTAAAATTAATTTTATCATTAAAATGCATAAAAATATCCGTTAAAGTTCTGAAAAATGTCCCCGTACGCAACACAAAATGCGTGATATATAGATTATTTTGCCACTTTCTAACTGCATGTCCTTTTCGCAATAAATTAAGTACATGATTTCTTTCGATTTTCATCATACCTGTAGTGTCATAGCACAGCCAGCTTACGGTACGTTACATATTTGGTAACAAAATATATTTTCTTTGTTTTTCTTTCATTCATTCTTTCGATCGTGTGCCAACGCTTATCGAGTGTCATTAGGTCACTGTGTTTTTGCGTCACAGCCAATTGTAAGGAAATGCGCTCACTGGTGTTCGCTAACCCTATTAGCTGCACAAGTGCAAGCGCAGCAAAAATTCCAAGCTGATGAATCAAAGAGCAAGTGAGAGAAGAACAATTATTAAGAACATAATTGAACTAAGAAACAATATGAGAATAGAATAATGGGAAGGAATTTAAGAATATCTAAATAGAATTAATACTGGTATTTTTATTATAAATATTGAAGATCTTTGAAATAAAGTACATGTAATAAGTTTTAGCTGGTGTTCCTAAAAATAAAAGATAAGGCTTAAAAGTTTAGATGGCCAATTTTGCCGTACTGTTTGACAATAAAAAGAACTAGATGTTTTAAGTCAAGTTTCATTCTCCACTTTATTTCAAAGATCTTCAATATTTATAATAAAAATACCAGTATTAATTCTATTTAGATATTCTTAAATTCCTTCCCATTATTCTATTCTCATATTGTTTCTTAGTTCAATTATGTTCTTAATAATTGTTCTTCTCTCACTTGCTCTTTGATTCCTCATCTTGGAATTTTTGCTGCGCTTGCACTTGTGCAGCTAATAGGGTTAGCGAACACCAGTGAGCGCATTTCCTTACAATTGGCTGTGACGCAAAAACACAGTGACCTAATGACACTCGATAAGCGTTGGCACCAGTGTTGCCGCTCGATATTTTTAAAACGAAGTAAAATAGGCTACAAGAAGGAAGTATTTTCAGAGATTTCGAAGTGTTGAAATGAATTAATTTTGTTTTTAACATGAATGTTTATTAAACATATTAAGGCACATTTCAAAATGCATAACGAAAAAAAACAATGAAAATATTTTCTTAAAAAATCAATGAACAAAGTTCAATAAGAAAATACTGAAATACATTTCAATCACTTATGTATATGTACAATTAACAACCAAATAAACATTGTGGCGAGGGGTGATTCATTTACAAATCGCTTGTTAATAGTTTTTCGTATAATTTTCGAATACTTTGGTTTTGTCTGAATCAGAGGTTGGCTGGATGCTTAAAGAAAGCACCGTAGCTCTTGCAGGAGCATCACAGACAAATGCTCTTATGGTGATGCTGAATATTTTGTTGCAATATTAAAATCATTCGTTCAACAAAGTGTTCAGCTCTTCAAAGAAAAGTGATTCGTTAAAGAATTGTTTTTTTTTTAATTTGACGATTTGTTAATGAATTGCTTCTTTTAAAATTTAGGATTCGTTATGAATAGCTTCTTTTAAGGTACTATTACAGTGTTTAAAAACTTAAGAAACATTTTTTGTTTTTTTTAGAATCTAGTTTCTTAAGGTCTTAAGAATGCGTATACGAAATTTTAGAAAAAAATATAAAAAAAAAAAAAAATATAACATACATTATATTCGTATGTCGCGCATTTATTCATATATTATCGTTCATCATCCAAGCTGCTGACCTGAGACGCAGCGGCACAATTTTCTATAAGAGTATTATGCTGCTGGCGTATGCAGATGATATCGACATCATTGGCCACAATATGCGCGAAGTCAGTGCAGCATTCTCCAGGCTAGAGAAAGAGTCGAGTCGAATGGGTCTTGGAGTGAACGCAGATAAAACGAAGTATCTTGTGTCAACAAACAAACAGTCCCAGCGTCTTGGAAACCACGTCACTGTTGACAACACCTCCTTTGAGGTAGTGAAGGACTTTGTTTACCTGGGATCCAGCATTAACTCCTCCAACGATATCAGTGTTGAGATTAAACGAAGGATAACTCTTGCCAACAGGTGTTACTTTGGGCTCAGTAGGCAATTGAAAAGCAGAGCTCTCTCTCGACGAACAAAACTTACGCTCTATAAGTCAATAATCATGCCCGTCCTACTATACGCATCACAAACCTGGACGCTGAGCAGCTCTGATGAAAGGACTTTGGGAGCGTTCGAGAGAAAAATCCTTCGCAAGATCTATGGTCCAATCTGCGTCAATGGCGAGTACCGAATACGATGGAACCACGAGCTGTATGAGCTATATGCCAACATCGATATAGTCAAGCGTATTAAAATACAGCGGCTTCGCTGGCTAGGTCATGTCGAGAGAATGAACGACGAAGCTCCAGCGAAAAAATTATTGGATTTTATATGCGAGGAAGACCGCATCTCCGTTGGAAAGACCAGGCATTGGATAACCTGGCAACGCTTGGAATTTCCAACAGGCGCCAGCAAGTGCACGATAAAAGAGGCTGGCGCAAATTCTTAGACGAGGCCAAAGCCGACCAACGGTTGTAAGAGCCATCTAAGTAAGTAAGTATCGTTCATAAAAGAAAATCTAATCGCGTTTTTCTCGAAACAAGTTTTTTCGAATTGGTTTCTAAGATATCTCGAGTTCTGCTTGATCGATTTCGATGAATCTTGATTCATTGTGATCTTAATAGATTCTGTTAAGCACTCTACATATAAAAAGCCGAGAAACTTTTATATTTTGTTTTTTACGGCTAAGAATTTGTGCCAAAAAGAGGGGTTTTTTGTAAATTGGTTTTTTAACGCATGCCATTTTTTTTTTGTTTTGTTTTTTTTTATTTGCGTAGGTAGTGCTCAACTACAACCCTTTAGTGAAGAATGCACGTTGATTTTTACTTCCAGACGCCTTGAAAATGCTGGAGACGAGAAACCAACTTATAACCTTTTTTTAAACACGCCAACTTCAACGACCTCTAGAAAATAAACAACAAATACAAAAACAAATATTTTTTTTTGTCTTCAACTTTAACTGTACATAATGTGAATAAATTTGAATTAAATAATTTAATAATACTATGTAAAAAAAATTATTAAAAAAGGTGTTGTTTTTAATAGCTTCACATTGTTATAGTACTTTAAATATGAAGATTCGTTAACGAATTAGTTTTCTAAGGTTTGGCGACTCGTTCACGAATTGTTTTTGTCGATTTGAACGATTCGTTAACGAAGGAGGAATTTCTCCAGTTCACGATATTATAAGTGAATTGTATATGATAATTGCTATTGTTACCACTATCGTTAAAATTATCAAATCCAAACAAAGCTCTGTTAAAGAAGGTAAAAGTTATGCATTCGTTTATACCAACAGTTATGCCATGTTATTGACTTTTTGATGTAAAATGCAGTAAAAAATTAAGAGATTACTTAATTACTAACAAAAGCTTTAATCACTCAAAATCGAAGTGTTTTCACAAAAGAGGAAGTGTTTGACATAAAAGTGAAGTAAAAAACTTCGATCGAAGTGAAAACGGCAACGCAAAGAAAATATAAATATAATAAACAAAGAAAATATATTTTGTTACCAAATATATAACGTACCGTAAGCTGGCTGTGCTATGACACTAATACCGCATGCATATATTATCATTAATTGAATTAATAAAAATCATGAAAAAGCTCTTAAACTTCAAAATAAGCAATACATAACGGTATAATGCAAAATTGAGAGCGAATTTAAAACTGTAACATTTGCCTTTTTTACCGTTTTGTCTGTTTTTTAGTGTTATTGCTGAACAAATTCAGCTGATTGCCTGATAGTCAATAAATTAATAAAAACTTTCTGAACTTAAGTTGCTTAGTTGTTGCAATGAACATGTATTAAATAAATTTGTTGAATAATTATTGCTTACAATTAGTTCAGCAAAAACTTGTTATTTTATAAACGATAATAAGAGGGTGAAAAAAGGAAAAAAATAAAAAAATATTTATCTGCCTCTGACTCATACTTGTTACAAGACAGTTCTTGTGTGTTTCTTTTGTAAACATAAACTAATAAAAAAAAAAAACAATAAAACAAATTTTATAAACAATTCGACCTCTCGCTTGCACTTGTGTTAGGCCGCGCTTATAGTGAACGCGATTCAGACAGGCAGGCAGACAGGCAGGCTGAAATCTGTGTGAAAAAACGAGATGCAGATAGCTATCTATCTCGCTTGTTGACATTGCCTGTCTGCCTGCCTCTCTGAATCGGCGTTCACTATAACCGCAACCTTAAACTATTAACGTGCTTTTTGGCTGGAAGGCGTCTCTGCTGCTTCTCTTATTACTTCACATTATTTGCCACCCGCACTCTTCATCTCTGCTGCTATTAACCTGCTCAACTTTACTCGTTTTCTCGCTACTCTGATCAAGTGCTGTACAAATAAAAAAAATAAAAAAAAAATTAGGATGCCACCTTCACCACGTTTGACTCGCCAGCAACTGCAACAGCACTCTCTTCGCAACAACAAAGATGATGGTACGCCAAAATTGTTGAGTGTTGATTCTTCAGCTAAGTCGTTTAGAGCTCAGCTACAAGAAATGCAAGAAATGGTCCGCCCCGGGTGCACGCCAAAATGGGGTGCACAATTTGGCAAAAGAACTTTTTACCACATAATTCTTTGATTTTTTTAATAAAAAGAACACACCTCAATGACTTCGGTTTTATATTCGAATATCAAAAGGGTGCAAAAGTGAATGAAAATATTTTTTACCATCACCAGGACTTCGTTTTTATTGAAACAAACTTGAACTTTATATTAAATTTTGTACAATATTAATGCTCACATTAAAACCCAAGTCAATTCCATTTGTAATTTTTCATTGGTTAGGGGTGAAATTTCCAAACAAATTATATTAAAATTTTCATTATACTAAGATGGAGTACAAAAGTTAAAATGTAAAAACATTTTTTTATATTCCATTAAGTTTTATAAAAAAGCACTGTTTTACATCTTATATTCAGGTTAAGAAGTGTTCAAACTTGCTAGCATAGTAGATATTTCTGAAACCGTTAAGTTTCGAAAACCTGCTTGATTTTCAGAGTATGATGAATGGAGGCGTCAGTTGTTTTGTAAGCAATACATTTCTCCGGAACTTTTCAGAAAAACTTGTTCATGTCATAAATGTCAAAAATAAAAACATAATTTATGATTTTGTGATAACTAAGTTCTGAGACTATATATCATGAAACAAACCTAATATTCAGCTTTTAACCTGCAAGAACATAATTTTGAATAGCAATATGATTTGGGTATACTGTTACATAAAACTACTAGTTTAAAAATCATTAATAAACTTTTTACTTGCTTAAAAAATTTCTAAAAAATTAAATTGATTTTGGAGTTCTGACTTTTTTTTATTTTATTTTGAAGATGTCTATTAAAAATTCAAAGATAGTTTTCTGACTCCTTTATTTTACTAAAATAACTATTATTATGTTCAAATCAACCAACAAAAACTATCAAAAATACATTTTTAAAGAGATGATAAGATGCACAGTTCCTTAAAAATTATTCTAATTATTAAAATTAAATTTTGTTCTCAATCACCGAATGTGAAGAATTAACAGATTTATTGGAATTGCCATGGAATTATATTATATTATATTATATTAAACTACCTTCAGTTTTTATAACTTCATAATGTCAATTCTTCAGTTATTTAAAATAGATATTGTGTGGTTTACTGATAGTAAATTTTTCTCTCACAACTTGTAAGCCCGGTAGACAAAAATATTAGAACAATTCAGAGAAAATTCTTTAAGTTTTTGATAATTTAAGATTCTTACTTCTTTTATCAAATATTCATGGAAAGCATAGTTTTGTTTATTTTTTTAATCTCTTCTAAAATATGTCATTTTTGTAGAGGTTGATTCGAAAATGTGTAGTAAGATTCATCGACTTATTTAATAAAAAAAAAATCTTCTAAAGGGGTGCACAATTTAGATTCCGCCCCGGGTGCCACCAACCCTAGCTACGCCACTGATATGGCGTGCCATTTGCACCTGATGAAAATTTAAAAAGTATTTTCAACCGCATGTGTCACTTTATTGATTTTCAGCCACCTCTCGTTAAAGATATTTTTCGAGTGAAATCAAACCAGCGTAACAAAAACTGTCATTATAAAATATTTTTCGTCATTTGACAGAAATCGGGTTCTGAAGGCTTTTGGTGCATATCGTAGAAGAGCTAAATCTGCAGTCAATCTTAGAGATGCTGGATTTGACTTCGACAACATTTTTCTTTATGAGAGCCTCACTACCAATAGCCGAAGCTGCTGTTGCCTGTAAGCGGCGTAAGAGAATTTACAATGCTTTCACGTATCGTGGCTCTGTGTTCATCCGGACTTAGAAAGATGCTGAACGCATTCGCATCTCTAGTGAGGAAGACTTGCACAACTTTCGCAACAATTGTCGCAATGCTAGCACGAATACTTTGGCACCTGGCAGTTTATTTTTTATATATTATGTTAATGTTTCTTGTTATAACTTGTTTTTATTCTTTCGTATTTAATTATGCTCCACATTCTTTATTCTTTGATCTTTTATACTACTTTCTCTTATCTTTATCCATTTCTTAATCTGTTTACTTTCCTTTTTGCCTGTATTGACCTCTTCTTTTAGTTATTCTTATATCGGGTTCTAAATGTTCGCTTAGTGGTGCTGATGAAAATCTAAAAGCTTTAGTTCAGGTATTATGTAAACAGCGCAGTGGCCTTAATGTGGTTCACTTTAATGCCCGTAGCTAAAACATGGCCAAACTGGACTTTGTTAAATATATTTTCGAGAACTCTCTGGTTGATATTATCTGCATTTCGGAAACTTGGCTACGTAGTGATAATAGTGATACTATCTGTGACATTAATAACACGGTACAACACTCAAGAAATCCCAAGGGGTTTCTCAACGGTTTATTTCGTTTTTGGGTTCGCTGAATCCGAATCTGTAGTCAGAATTTTCGGGTCACTCTAGGTTTTCGAGCTATAGACGAGGCAGAACCCTAACACCCTACTGTTAAGGAAATCAATATGACCGACCCCCTTTACTTTTTCAAGAGGAACATTTTTAGCCTTTTAGCCCATCCCCTCCGACCCTTATCATAGCGTAAAAATCCGTCATGACATAACTGGGAAGTTTATAGGCTGGCTAAAAATGAGGCGAAAATAGGAAACAGGCTAAAATACGGTATTTCTCTTCTAAACTTGATCTTTCCCTTCCAGCAAAAAAGCTCTGGAACAACATCAAAGAACTTGGAGTATGTAACAATAGTGTGATCGCAAGTTATATGGAAATTTTTTTTTTCATATTTTCTCTTGGCAAGCCCCTTAGATTGATTCCAAATTAGAAAAAAAAAATATATAAAAAATTTTAGATCGTTTGCATAATTATTGGGCGTGCCTTGAGCCCACAGTTTGCTAAAAATGCTATTTTACTCACTATGGCTCGCTTTGTTTATTTATTTTATTTATTTGATAACATACCTTATAATTAAAATTCTAAGTTAGTTGTACATGAAGTAGCTTTGGCTGCTATGGCCTTAAGCTGAGAAAGAAAGTATAAATAATATAAAGCCGATACTATAAAAAAATAAAGCATGCAAAATCTATATAAATAAAAATCAAATGTCGTTCGTTGGTAATTGCATTAGTTGAGAACGGCTGGACCGATTTGGATAATTTTTTTTTGAAGTGAAACTTCTTTGGCGGCGAGTGAAATTTCAAGGTCATTTTTCGTGACGCTAGGCTAACGTTTTCAATTAATATGAAAATTAAAAAAAAATTATTGCCTCTGCCAAGAATTGAACCCCGTACATCGTTGCTTATAAGACGGAATCTATTCCCTTACGCCACGTAGGCACATGAAACAAGTCTAACAAAATGTAATTAAAAGTGAACACGTAACATAATGAAAATAACATTAACTTTAGATTAACATTAACATTACATTATTAACATAACCGTAACATTAATTTTCATCCTACAAGTATGCACGGAAAAAAAAATAGAAAAATAGCTAAAACAGGAGCAGAACGCGTTCGTGAATATAGAGAGCGAATTAGAGCTCTTAAGAATACAGCCGCTGCTGGGTCTGCAACTAATGATGAAGGTAAGGTGATTGCAACAACGGCTGAGTTTCAAAATGCATTTTTACGAAACATCAGTGTATTTTGGTGAATCTACAAAGAACCAATCCCCAAAAAACACACTGATGCATCTCAACAAAATTTTAAAGCCAACCAAGTTGATGCACTCAACAATCAACGTTCGCTGCTTTATGAGGCCCTCTATCAACATAGCAATTATTATGATCAGGAAGCAGGAGGTAATAATGAACAAGATTTGCCTCTGCTTTCGGAGGCTCCTTCAAAGAGTACTATGCAAATGCAATCCAGCATTCAAAAAGTAACAGTGTTGAGAAGACATTCGAAAGCAACTAAAACAACAACTAAACTAAAACAAGGAACGAAAATAACTGTTATTTTACAATTTTCAAATGAAAAAAAATGGTCGAAAGACTTTTTCAAATATACCATTATGTTACAAATGTCCTCAGCCTCACGAATATTAAGTCGCTTTTAAATTTGAAACTGATTCTTTAAAAGTTAATTTCTTGCCTAGTATATTTCGAGGAAAAATAAAGGTTACTTTTGACTTTTATTTTATCGGTCAAAAATATCAAGCAATTTGTGTTTTCTTAAAGACCGCTTGACAGATTGAACCGTTGACACCATGTGAAAATGTCTCACCGATGAGATGAAAATAATAATATCAAAATTTTTTTATCGGTAAAATGACTTGAACAAATATAAATTACCTGATATTTTTGACCGAAAAATAAACGGCAGAAAATAACTGTTATTTTTGCCCAAAAAAACTATAAGGCACAAAAAACTGTTATTTTTGTCGGAAAAAATAAAAATTAAGAGATAAAAGTTAATATGTGACACTTTCGACAAAAATCATATTCGGTACGGTCCCTGAATGCAAATATTGAATCAACAAATTATTATTCCATTTCGTATTGATTGAATTTCTTTTCAGATACTTTCGCTCTCTATTTCACACTAAAATCTCTCTTATTTCTTACTGTTAAAGAAGTTTCACTTCTGCCACGTGTACGTTGCTACACGCGAGTTTTTTTTTTTTAAATGTTCATCGTAGTCCAACTTAGGTTTTTACGGAAAGAAAAATTGACTACGCCCACTTTTACGCCCATTTTTTCAATTTATCTAAAATCGGAAAACGGCTACACTGATTTGGTTAATTCTTTTTTAAATGTTCGTAGGAATCCAATTTAAGTTTTTACTGAAAGAAAAATTGATCACGCCCACTTTTGCGCCCACAGTTTTGATATATATATCTAAAATCGCAGAACGCCTGGGCTGGTGCTGCTAATTTTTTTAAATAAAGAAAAATTGTCCACTTCCAAGGTAATACACTTGGAATCAATCGTCAAAGAAATTTCAACGGCGGAAACAAGGAAATCCAGTTCCAGGTTACCCCAATTTATTTTCCACCGGCTCATTAGGTCGCATTTCCACAGTCCATCCAAGACACGATGAGTGCTTCTATTTACGTTTGCTGTTACGTTGGTGGCCCAACATCATTCCAAGATTTGCGAACTATAAATGGTGAACTGTGTGACACATATAGAGAAGCGTGAATCAACGTTTGCGATTGTTAGAAAATGACACTCATTGGATATACGCCCTCGGAGATGCTGCGCTTTCGTCAAATCCTCATCAAAAACGAACACTGTTTTCGATAATTATCTCGACATGCTTCCCATCCAAACCAACTGATGTGTGGAGCAAATACAAAGATGCCATGTGTGATGATATTTTGCATCAGATGCGTATTAGAACATCAAATCCAAATTTGCAACTGGGCGAGGAAATTTACAACGAGGCTTTGATATTAATTAAGGACATGTGCTTGATGATGTCAATCAAGGCATTATGTGTCTTAGGCATGACAGTTCCCAATCGTCTGATGCACGACGCATTCAATTAAGAGTTGCAACGCGAAAAGCAATATGATTGATGCCTTGAGGGAATTAGTTCGAACGAGCATTCCACTGTTGAATCGACAGCAAAAATATGCGTATAACTCTTTTATGTAAGTTGTGAACGTTGGAACTGGAGGGATTTTTTGGACGCTCCCGGTGGAACTGGAAAAACTGTTTTGCTCGCGTTGATTTCCAACGCAACGATACGCTCGCAGAATGATATTGCACTTGCACTTGCTACATCAGGAATTGCAGCTACGTTGTTGGAAGGCGGTCATTCAGCACTCAAATTGCGATTGAATATGCAAATCAATGAAAATCCAACATGCAACATTTCTAAGAACAGTGCGATGGCCAAAGTTTTAGACAAAACGATGCAAGATTTACGAAACAATCAAAACCAGTTTGGTGGTGCGATGATTCTGTTGGCAGGTGATTTTCGTCAAACATTGCCAGTGATTCCACGATCAACTCCAGCCGATGAACTAAATGCGTGTTTAAAGTCATCCGTTTTGTGGAAACACGTCAAGAAACTCAAATTGACTGTGAACATGCGTGTCGAGCTGCAGAACGATCAATCTGGAGAAGTATTTTCAAAACAACTGCTGGTCATTGGCAACCGCAAAATCCCGGTTGACATTTCGGCCGACTGTATTCAATTTCCCGTCGCTTTCTGCCAATTCACCGAATCAAAATCCGAACTCATCCGAAAGGTTTTTCCAAACATTGCACAAATTTACAAAAATCATGATTGGTTGAGCGAACGTGCTATAGTGGCTGCGAAAAACATTGATGTCGACGAATTGAATTTTAAGATTTAATCTGAAACAGCTGTCGAATTGATGACGTACAAATTGGTGGATTCTGTAACTTCCCAAGATGATGTCGTCAACTATCCAACGGAGCTTTTAAACTCGCTGGAATTACCCGGATTACAGCCTCACAATCTCCAACTGAAAGTCGGGTCGGTAATCATAATGTTACGAAGCATAAACCAACCACGTCTTTGTAATGGCACCCGGCTTGCGGTAAAAAACCTGATGAATAACGTCATCGAAGCAACAATACTTAAAGGGAAGTACAAAGGTGAAGACGTTTTGATACCACGGATCCCAATGATTCCGACCGACATGCCATTCGATTGTAACTCTTGCAGTTTCCGGTAAGGCTTGCATTTGCAATGACAATTAACAAGTCTCAAGAGCAGTCATTGAGTGTTTGAGGCATTAACCTTGAAAATCCAAGCTTCTCGCATGGTCAATTGCCACCATAAACACCATCAGCATTATTTGTTTTCGCTCAAGATAACAAAACAAAAAATGTCGTGTATCATAGAGCATTGCAATAAACGAAATTATGTTATCACATTTAAGCAATCGAAAAATATTTCTTTTTTTTTAATTGGAAATTTAACACCATAAGATTCATTGTACTTATTTTCAAATCAAATGTAAATCAAATATACCCAAACCTATATGAATAAAATCATCATTAAAAAAACGTATTTTCCCCCTTTTTAACTATTTTTACACATTTGCAACAGCTTTTCACAAATTCACAAAACAAACACAAATTTTTTTTTATCATGACAGGACAACGTCTCTCGCGTCAGCTATCAAAAATAAAAAAATACTTTATTTCAGCTGCGGTTAACGGTATTTGAACAATATTTGATATGTCGGTTCAGTGCACCTACCATTCTTCTTCTAAATATCAATCCGCCACGACTTAGCAACGGAACCACACTTTCAGTGAAAATAAAAATTTGAAGGCAAAACAACGTTTGCCGGGTCAGCTAGTAATTATATAATGTTTACATGTGTTTAATAATTAAATGAGTTAATAATATAATAAATGAAAAAAAGGAAAAGGGAAAGGGTGATTTATTTTGAGGAAAGAATGTGTTGATATTTTTTCTCTGTTAATTTGTTTGTACCAATCTGAGTGTTCTGCCAGGATTCTTGGTGTTTTTTTTGTAGTGTTTGGTTATAAATTTGTTTATGTCATTGGTGTTGAAATTGTTTGTGGTTTCTAACGGTGCTAAGGTTGCATATTTGGCTGATTGATCGGCAAATTCATTGCCTTCTATCTGTTTATGGCTTGGAACCCATATTAGGATAATTTTTGGGTGGTTTCTGATAAGAGTGGGGTAATAATCTTTGTTTTCTGTGTTGGCTATTGCGTCTAGCGATGATAGGGAGTCTGTACAAATGGCAAAGTTTCCGTCTAGGTTGATAGCATGTGCAATTGCTTCATTTATTGCGATTATTTCAGCAGAAAATACTGTGCTGTAAAATGGAAGTATTGATATTTTGATAATTTTGTTCGAGTATGTAACGCTAAAGCTGGATTTGCCATTTGATTTCGAACCATCAGTAAATATGAACGTGTAGCTGTGAAATTTATCTTTAATTTCGAGAAACATGGAGCGGAATAGTATAGCAGAGGTATTTGATTTTGTGTGTTTGCTTGAAGAAGTAATAATTGTGTTGGTTTTGAAATCACTAGGTGGAGGGAGTTCCACTCTTTGGTGGAGCTCAAAGAGTTTGCACATGGATATGGCTTTTGTGATTGCTGGTAAGCACTTGTTGTTTTGGTATGATTCATTGTGGTTTAAAATTATATTGTTTACACTCAAAAAAATACTTACTGTATTATTAACAAAATGCTTTGTTAATCTCTAACAAAAGAATTTTGTCAATATGAACATAATTTGTTAATTTAACAAAAATATTTATTTAATTTGACAATTTTTTGTTCATATTAATAAAAAATATTTATCAAAATTAAATTTAATAAAAGATTTTGTTAAGTTGAAAAAACCTTTATCAATTTTTAAAGAACTGACAAAATTTTTATCATATTGACAAATTAATTTATTAGTTTAACAAATATTTGTAAATAGAGCAAAAACTTTTATCAAATCTGTAAAATTTTTTTTGTTAATTTTTTTTATCATTTCAACAAAATTTTTTATCAATTTAATAGATAGTTTTTATTTCAAACCAACAAAGTTATGCGTTGTTTGATAAAGTTTTATCATTTTTTCGCTTGATTGACAAAATTTCATAATATTAACAACAGTTTTAATTGATTTGAAAAAATTTTATCAATAATACAAACTTTGTTATTAAATAACAGACGTGTTCAGTATTAAACATTTCTAAATAATTGTTTTTCATGGCTTTCGATTCTTCTCGTTAAAAAAGTGAAAATTAAGTGATAATGTGTGTAAAGGAAGTGAGTGAATAAAAGAGTAATTTTTCAAATTCCACGAAAAGAAAAAATTAAGGATTTGGAAAAAATCATAGCGGAGCTGCAACTGGATTTAGAAAAAAATTAAAACAACGAAGCTTCTGGAATATTGAGTGGGTAAGTTCTTCTATAAAATTATCCTAATATAACTTTATTAATATTAAGAGTTAAGAGTGTGAAATAGATCGAAAGGCATTTCTAATTATCACAGAAAAACAATTAGAAGCTTTCTTTGGAAACCATCGAGTACCATTGGGTTTACAAATATTATTCCAAAAGCTTTTGAAAGTGTGGCAGAAAATTAAGGTGAGTTATATTACTTTAAAATGTTTAAAATTAATTTTAAAGTCATGTTGGAAGTGCATGTTTAGTTGATGTTAGTTTAAACAGACTTTTCGGTATCAAGTGAAACTTGTTAAAAATGAAAATTAAGTAGAAATTTGAATGGTAACTAATCTTGCACTTCTGCTGTAAGCTTTTCATTTCTAAAATTAAAGTTGTCAGTAATTATTTTATAATTTTTTTCAGAATTAAATCTAATACTCATCTTCTTTGATTTAAATTTATAAGATTAATTATTTTGAGCAGTTTTGGTTGTACTTTAAAATTTGTGATTATACTATGATGGAGGCAATAAAAAGGACAAAAGCAGCTGGCTGGAAATAGAGACTCACCATGCAGCATCAGCCAAGTTTCGACTTGCGAAGATTGCGGAATTATCATCGACTTTAGACATTTTTAATAGCTGGAAACATTATAAATGCCCCCTTAAATTTAAACTGGTAAAAATATGATGTTTATAAACAAATATTTTTTTCTATTTATTGATTTTGAAATTTTTATAATAGATTGATTGTGACTTTAAAGTTATAAAACTTTAAAAATAAAGAACAACAGTAGTTTTTCTTTTTTCAAAAAGTGGAAACAAATACAAAATCCAACAGAAAGTAAGTATAACTATTTTTTTATTAATTTGCATTTCAAGTTAATAATTTCTTCTTTAATTTTTTTTTGTATTATCAGATGGGCGATATGCAACGATTTCATATTTGTTACATGCGGTCCTTGTTCCCACATCCAAGATTTTCAAAGTTGAAAAAGGAAACAAAGTGCACATTAAGCACTCTATCAAAGACTCTCAAAACTCTTTCATGATAGTCGGCAGAACAGTGGAAGAAGCAGTAGCCGACAGAAATAAGAAAAGAAGGTATCAATTCAACGTCTAATTATACTTACTGGTAGCGTGTTGAACCCAGAAAACATTGTGCTATACTTTGATGAGTTAAATTTAAATTTTTTTCTATTTTAAAAGCTGTATATATTTGCTTCAAAATTTATATACATAATATTCAACTGTGAGTATGCAGTAGAATCAAAACTAATTTGGAGTTTTATACAAAAATTTTGCTATAATTTTAGCATAAAAAGCGAAAAACTTCACCCAAATGTAAGCTTCCATTTCCACAACTTGAAGAATGAATATTAATCACACATAAATTTGTTTTTTTTTTAAATAATTATTTTTTTACTTAATTCTTCCTTTATTTTTATTTCTGTTTTAAACTTGTTTTTATGCTAAGTTAACTAAGTTTCAAATAATGGAAAGGATCTTTTTCATAATAAATATCTTTATTTTTAGGATCTTATGCCCGTATTCACGGAGCATGTTCGTTTTTCGCATGTTATTTTGATTTTTCGATAGTAATATAATCGAAATTTCAAATTAGTATGTTTAAATTTAAAGTAAACATTTAAAGATTACTTTAATTAAGTAATTTAAAGTAAGTAAGTAATAAAGTAAGTAATTTAAAGATTTTACTTTAATATTTTGTTATATTGACAAAAATATTTATCAAAATAAGAAAATATTTTTATCAAAATAACAACAAAAATTCAAAATTTGTTATCAATAAGCTGAAAAAAGCAACATATTTAACAAAAACAATTATCAAAACAACAAAAAATATTTGTCATATCAATAAAAAGATTATCAATATTGATAATCGTTTCATTCATATTGATAAAAAGTTTTATCAATTCAACAAAAAATATTATTAAGTTTGATAAAATTTTATCAAATCAACAAAATTAATTAACATTTTTGCAAATTGCAAATTGATAATTTCGTTATCAAAATAACAAAGCGGTTTTGTTATTTTAACAGCGTTTTGATAATATTAACAAAAATTTTTGTTGGACGTATATTGACAGCGATTTTATCAATAACGCATAGGAATTTATCAATAACACAGTGTTTTTATTTTGAGTGTAGGGGACTGTTGTTACTATTATGGAGAGATTTGAATAGTTTTGTAGTAATCTTGTCTCTTAAGTTCTCAATGGTTGGAATATTTGATTCGAAGAGCATGTTTTTTATTGGGGTTGATCGAAAGGCTCCTAAGGCAGTCCGAACTGCTGCGTTGAGGGTTGTTTGCAGTTTTTTTATAGATGAGGTTGGCGAGTGTCCAAAGAGGAATAAGCCATAACTTATTTTGGATACGATCAGTGACTTGATGATCGAGATCAGTGACTGGGTGTTGCAATTGAGTTTAGGGCGGGATAAACATTTAATGATATTTAATTTTTATTGAGGGCTGCATTAATAGAATCGTTCCATCTATATCTTTTGTTAAATAAAATTCCTAAAATGTTTATGTTATAAATATTTTTAAAATGTGTGTTGTTGGTTAGAATGTTGCAGAACCAATTGTGTTTGCGGCAAAAATGTATATGATTACATTTTGTGTTTGATAGGGTTGCTGCGGAAAAGTTACACTAGGCGTTGATGTCTATAAAAAGATTGTTGAGGTTTTTTGTTTGGTTTTTGTTTTTGTCGAACTTGATTATTATGTAGGAATCATCTGCGTATGCGCAAAAGTCTATTTCTTTATATAGGGATAGGGTTTTACAGAGTTTGTTGTAAGCAATTATAAAAAGAATCACAGATAAGGGAGACCCTTGTGGGATACCGTTTTCAAGTGGAAGAGCATTAGATGTTTTTATTTTCCGGTTTGACATAAAATTATATGTGTAGTTAGCTATTTTCGGTCCTATTTTCCTGATTCGAAGTTGTTCGATGATTGTGTGTAAGCCTATTTTGTCGAATGCCTTTTGAAAGTCTAGTGACAGAATAGAGAGGTGTTCCTGAGTTGAAAGACAGTTTGCAATTTGGTAGTCTAAAAAGAGTAGAGCATCGTTTACAGATTTGCCTTTTCTGAACCCCATTTGGCGACTGTCGATAAGTTTGTCGGCAGTGACAAACCACCATAATCGGTTGGCTATTATTTTGTCGAGCAATTTTGAAATGCATGGATTCAATGATATGGTTCGGTAAGATGTCGTTAAAGTTTTGTCGGAGTTTGGTTTTAGGATTGGAGTTACTAGACTTATTTTGTATGATTGTGGAATGTAGTTATTTAAAATGTTGTTAAAATTATTAATCAGTCGAAGTTTGGTTATTTTAGATAGATTTCGTAACATGGGGTAAGATATTCGGTCAAGTCCAGGAGTGTTGCCTTTTAGTTTACCTATTGCGGAAGTGAATTCAATGAAGTTTATTTCTTTTTCTATTTTGAGTGCGTTGATAGATGGAGTTATGTATGGGACAGCCTTGCTTAGCATATTTTTGCTGTTGCTAAATTTTAATGTGAAATTGTCATCTGCGGAGTTGTTGGACCAAGCATTGCTGAACTCGTTTGGAATTTGTGAAGAGTTGGATGGAGTAATGCAATGAATAGCGTGGGTTGTTTTGTAGCTGCAAAATGTTCTAACGTTTGTCCAGATTTTACCAATTGGTGTAAAAGGGTTTATATCAGAGGTAAAATTACCAATTGAGTGCTTTTTGGCAATTTTTATTTCTCGTTTTAGAAGTGCTTTCGATTTTTTGTATTTAATGAGGTTAAGCTGGATCATGTTTCGTTTGAAAGCATTCCAAAATGTGTTTTTTCCTGTTACAGTTTATTGAGTTTTTTGTTCCACGATGGGACTGTGATGGGTCAGACTGATTTGGTGATGACTGGGGGATTGAGTGGTGTGCCGATTGTAGTATGATTTTATTTATGGTTGCCTGTTTATGTTTGAAGAGTTGGTATATTTCATGGTTAAAGAGTTTGAGTGTTCAGTAAATTAGTCCAGTTGGCAAGGTTAATTTTTAATTTGGGTCTGATTTTTTGATTTTTTCCGGTTTGACTATGAAATAAGGAGATTATAATAGGGAAATGATTACTTCCTGAAAGGTCGTCCACTATGGTCCAATTTGAGCATGTCGCTATATTGGCTAAGGAAAAAGTTACATCTATATAGGAAAACGTATTGTGGGAGCTAAAGTGTGTCGGAGTACCGTCATTTAAAATTATATTATTGGTTTGGTTTATGAAATCGTTTAGTATTCTGCCCGCCCGGTTGTTCTTGGGCGGGCCCCAATTGTTATGCCAATTGTGCCAATTGTTATGCCAACAATTGAAGTCACCAGTGATTATGGTTTGTGGTGAATTTGGTTTGTGGGGGTATGTATGTGGAGACTATTGCGAATTTTATTTTTGATTGAATCTCAAAAGCTATTGCGTCAAAGTCATTCTGGAGTTGGATCTGTTTATGCTGTAAGGAGTTGTGGATTAGAAGTGCCACCCCACCGAATATCGTAGGTGATGTGTTGATGGAGTGGAGGGAGAAATTGATTGGTATTGGGATATTTGAGATGCTGTGGAGATGGGATTTTTGGAGCGATATAATTTTTGGGTTGTGATTTTTAATTAGTATCAAAAGCTCATTGTAGTTGTTTGTGTAGCCTTTAATATTCCATTGGAGTATCGTAAGTGTCATTTATAATTGATAGTGAAATCAGTTAAATATATGAATTTGGGTTGTGTGATTTTTTTTTATCGGGTTGTGTGATTTTCGGGCCCAGAGTCCATAGACATTGATTCTGATGAGTCCAGTGCTTCTTGGTGGTTGATTGCTGTGCTTTTTTCTGTTGTCGCTTTCTTAGTTGAATTATTCCTAGTTAGTTTTTTCATGAGTTTGTGTTTAAGTTTATTGGAAGTTTTTATTGGAAGTATTTTAATTTTTGTGTCTGTTATTTTTTGCGTCGTTAAATTAGTATGTTGTGTGAGATTTCTTCATGCTGGTTCAGTATCGGTGATTAAGTCGGAGTAATTGACAGATGTTCGTGATGTTGTTGGTAATGTTAAGGACGGTTTTGTTTGTGCTGCTAACGGAAGTGTTGATTGACAGGTAAAATTATTGTTTATTGTTGCTGAGTTGTAAGAGCGTGCGGCTGCTGCGTTAGTTTGACTGCTGTGGTGGTGGCGCTCTTGATATGTTGTTATTGCTTTTCTTCTATCTACTTTGTCAAGAGTTATTATGGCTTGAATCTCCTTCTCTTTCAAGAAGATAGGACAAGCTTTGTCGTAGGCGTTATGGCTTAAATCGGTAACGTTGCACTCTTTGCAGTTTATAAATTTTTTAAAAGAAGTTACACATTTCGTCTAGGTCTGGGTTGGTATGGAAGTTGCTGGAGCAGTTAGGGCATATTTGTTGGTTGTTGCAGCAGTTTGTTACGTGTCCATAACGAAGGCATTTCTTGCACCTGAGCGGCAGGGGAATAAAGGGGCGAATTTTTGTTTTTTCGTAGCCGATCGCTATCTCATTAGGAAGAGAGGGAGAGGCGAATGTTTGTATGACAAGACCGGTTTCTTTGAGGTCGTGTTCTGTTTTTTTAAGAATTTTTTTTACTTCGGTGACGTTCTGGTTTTTAAATTCAGCAAGTATGTCTTCCTCTGGCATTTCTCTTAGGTCGTTCGAATATATGACTCCTTTTGAGTAGTTCAGTGTCGTATGTTCTGTTATATCTATTTTTATTTGCGGAGAGAAGGCGGAGAGTGTTATTAATTTACGTTCTTGAACACAGTTTTTTGTTTTAACTAGAATGTTGCCATTCCTGAGTTTTTTACAAGTGTCGACTTCACTGCCGCAGGTGTTGTCTATAACTTTCTTTATTAAAAATGGTGATACATTCGCTAAAGTTTCGGAACTATTTTGTCTGGATGTAATTAAATATTTTTGACCAGGATGGTCGGTTTTTAAGATTTTTGATTTGTTAAATTTTATTTGAGGTTGCGTAGCATGTTTGAGCCGAGGTGGAAGGTCCGGTGGGTCGTTCATGATTTAATTGATTTAAGGGCCAAGGCCCTCTTTTGTTTAACCACTATTTAACACTGTATTTTTAAATAAAGTCTTAGTGTTACTGTTTAGCTTTCTAAAACAAAGGAGTATTAGATGTTGTAATTTGATAGTGATTTTAAGGTAATCCGGAGTACAAAGCACACAGTGGTTGGTTGGGAAAAAAAAAGGTCCGCGCGTCACGAGTGATTGTCAGAGACTGATGGCTCGCTTTAATTGATCATAACTTCAGTAATATTTATTTTAGATAAAAACCTTATTCACAAATATTCTAGGGCTATATCTGATGAATAATGTTGCTCTGTATTAGTTTTCTTTAACATTAATATTTAATCCAGAAAAAACCAAATTAAAAAATAACAGCGAAATTTTCACATGTCTTCGCATTCTATCATTTTTAACCGAAAACGGAATTTTATCAAAGTTGGTTAACTGCATAAACCACAGAGACTACTGATTAGTCGGAGCACAGACATATATTATGAAGACATTTCATCAAACCAAGTTCGTCTACAACCAAATCCTTGCAAGGCGCAGAGATGGGCACGGACCATGTGAATATGAAACTTTCGTTAACATGAGCTGCAAATGTTAAATTCTGGCAGCTGTTCGCTTATTTTCTCATGTTTGGTGAGTCTCTAAACCAGTTAGTTTGTCTCTACCCATGCCCTTGCCATCCCTCATACATACAATCGGCAGCCTCAGAGGGCAGAACTGAGAGCGCAGTTGTTGTTGGTATAGTCAACACGATAGTTGTTGTTGTTCTTATTAGAGGTCGTCGTTGTTGTTGTGGTTCTTATAAGATTTTGTTGCTGTGTGTGTGTAGGATATATTTGGTTATTGTGTTCATATTTTGGGTTTTTCATATTTTTGCAATTTTCGTCCAACTGAAAATATCTAAAGTTGATGTAGAAAAAACGTTGTAATTTTTGTGTTTTTAATCGGAGAAAGGTACATCCAAAAACGTATCAAAATTAAATAAAATTGATCGTGTATTAATATGGCATCAAAAATAAATTTTGACAAAAATTCATAAAAATGTACGATATAAAATATAAAATATAAAATATAAAATATAAAATATAAAATATAAAATATAAAATATAAAATATAAAATATAAAATATAAAATATAAAATATAAAATATAAAATATAAAATATAAAATATAAAATATAAAATATAAAATATAAAATATAAAATATAAAATATAAAATATAAAATATAAAATATAAAATATAAAATATAAAATATAAAATATAAAATATAAAATATAAAATATAAAATATAAAATATAAAATATAAAATATAAAATATAAAATATAAAATATAAAATATAAAATATAAAATATAAAATATAAAATATAAAATATAAAATATAAAATATAAAATATAAAATATAAAATATAAAATATAAAATATAAAATATAAAATATAAAATATAAAATATAAAATATAAAATATAAAATATAAAATATAAAATATAAAATATAAAATATAAAATATAAAATATAAAATATAAAATATAAAATATAAAATATAAAATATAAAATATAAAATATAAAATATAAAATATAAAATATAAAATATAAAATATAAAATATAAAATATAAAATATAAAATATAAAATATAAAATATAAAATATAAAATATAAAATATAAAATATAAAATATAAAATATAAAATATAAAATATAAAATATAAAATATAAAATATAAAATATAAAATATAAAATATAAAATATAAAATATAAAATATAAAATATAAAATATAAAATATAAAATATAAAATATAAAATATAAAATATAAAATATAAAATATAAAATATAAAATATAAAATATAAAATATAAAATATAAAATATAAAATATAAAATATAAAATATAAAATATAAAATATAAAATATAAAATATAAAATATAAAATATAAAATATAAAATATAAAATATAAAATATAAAATATAAAATATAAAATATAAAATATAAAATATAAAATATAAAATATAAAATATAAAATATAAAATATAAAATATAAAATATAAAATATAAAATATAAAATATAAAATATAAAATATAAAATATAAAATATAAAATATAAAATATAAAATATAAAATATAAAATATAAAATATAAAATATAAAATATAAAATATAAAATATAAAATATAAAATATAAAATATAAAATATAAAATATAAAATATAAAATATAAAATATAAAATATAAAATATAAAATATAAAATATAAAATATAAAATATAAAATATAAAATATAAAATATAAAATATAAAATATAAAATATAAAATATAAAATATAAAATATAAAATATAAAATATAAAATATAAAATATAAAATATAAAATATAAAATATAAAATATAAAATATAAAATATAAAATATAAAATATAAAATATAAAATATAAAATATAAAATATAAAATATAAAATATAAAATATAAAATATAAAATATAAAATATAAAATATAAAATATAAAATATAAAATATAAAATATAAAATATAAAATATAAAATATAAAATATAAAATATAAAATATAAAATATAAAATATAAAATATAAAATATAAAATATAAAATATAAAATATAAAATATAAAATATAAAATATAAAATATAAAATATAAAATATAAAATATAAAATATAAAATATAAAATATAAAATATAAAATATAAAATATAAAATATAAAATATAAAATATAAAATATAAAATATAAAATATAAAATATAAAATATAAAATATAAAATATAAAATATAAAATATAAAATATAAAATATAAAATATAAAATATAAAATATAAAATATAAAATATAAAATATAAAATATAAAATATAAAATATAAAATATAAAATATAAAATATAAAATATAAAATATAAAATATAAAATATAAAATATAAAATATAAAATATAAAATATAAAATATAAAATATAAAATATAAAATATAAAATATAAAATATAAAATATAAAATATAAAATATAAAATATAAAATATAAAATATAAAATATAAAATATAAAATATAAAATATAAAATATAAAATATAAAATATAAAATATAAAATATAAAATATAAAATATAAAATATAAAATATAAAATATAAAATATAAAATATAAAATATAAAATATAAAATATAAAATATAAAATATAAAATATAAAATATAAAATATAAAATATAAAATATAAAATATAAAATATAAAATATAAAATATAAAATATAAAATATAAAATATAAAATATAAAATATAAAATATAAAATATAAAATATAAAATATAAAATATAAAATATAAAATATAAAATATAAAATATAAAATATAAAATATAAAATATAAAATATAAAATATAAAATATAAAATATAAAATATAAAATATAAAATATAAAATATAAAATATAAAATATAAAATATAAAATATAAAATATAAAATATAAAATATAAAATATAAAATATAAAATATAAAATATAAAATATAAAATATAAAATATAAAATATAAAATATAAAATATAAAATATAAAATATAAAATATAAAATATAAAATATAAAATATAAAATATAAAATATAAAATATAAAATATAAAATATAAAATATAAAATATAAAATATAAAATATAAAATATAAAATATAAAATATAAAATATAAAATATAAAATATAAAATATAAAATATAAAATATAAAATATAAAATATAAAATATAAAATATAAAATATAAAATATAAAATATAAAATATAAAATATAAAATATAAAATATAAAATATAAAATATAAAATATAAAATATAAAATATAAAATATAAAATATAAAATATAAAATATAAAATATAAAATATAAAATATAAAATATAAAATATAAAATATAAAATATAAAATATAAAATATAAAATATAAAATATAAAATATAAAATATAAAATATAAAATATAAAATATAAAATATAAAATATAAAATATAAAATATAAAATATAAAATATAAAATATAAAATATAAAATATAAAATATAAAATATAAAATATAAAATATAAAATATAAAATATAAAATATAAAATATAAAATATAAAATATAAAATATAAAATATAAAATATAAAATATAAAATATAAAATATAAAATATAAAATATAAAATATAAAATATAAAATATAAAATATAAAATATAAAATATAAAATATAAAATATAAAATATAAAATATAAAATATAAAATATAAAATATAAAATATAAAATATAAAATATAAAATATAAAATATAAAATATAAAATATAAAATATAAAATATAAAATATAAAATATAAAATATAAAATATAAAATATAAAATATAAAATATAAAATATAAAATATAAAATATAAAATATAAAATATAAAATATAAAATATAAAATATAAAATATAAAATATAAAATATAAAATATAAAATATAAAATATAAAATATAAAATATAAAATATAAAATATAAAATATAAAATATAAAATATAAAATATAAAATATAAAATATAAAATATAAAATATAAAATATAAAATATAAAATATAAAATATAAAATATAAAATATAAAATATAAAATATAAAATATAAAATATAAAATATAAAATATAAAATATAAAATATAAAATATAAAATATAAAATATAAAATATAAAATATAAAATATAAAATATAAAATATAAAATATAAAATATAAAATATAAAATATAAAATATAAAATATAAAATATAAAATATAAAATATAAAATATAAAATATAAAATATAAAATATAAAATATAAAATATAAAATATAAAATATAAAATATAAAATATAAAATATAAAATATAAAATATAAAATATAAAATATAAAATATAAAATATAAAATATAAAATATAAAATATAAAATATAAAATATAAAATATAAAATATAAAATATAAAATATAAAATATAAAATATAAAATATAAAATATAAAATATAAAATATAAAATATAAAATATAAAATATAAAATATAAAATATAAAATATAAAATATAAAATATAAAATATAAAATATAAAATATAAAATATAAAATATAAAATATAAAATATAAAATATAAAATATAAAATATAAAATATAAAATATAAAATATAAAATATAAAATATAAAATATAAAATATAAAATATAAAATATAAAATATAAAATATAAAATATAAAATATAAAATATAAAATATAAAATATAAAATATAAAATATAAAATATAAAATATAAAATATAAAATATAAAATATAAAATATAAAATATAAAATATAAAATATAAAATATAAAATATAAAATATAAAATATAAAATATAAAATATAAAATATAAAATATAAAATATAAAATATAAAATATAAAATATAAAATATAAAATATAAAATATAAAATATAAAATATAAAATATAAAATATAAAATATAAAATATAAAATATAAAATATAAAATATAAAATATAAAATATAAAATATAAAATATAAAATATAAAATATAAAATATAAAATATAAATATAAAATATAAAATATAAAATATAAAATATAAATATAAAATATAAAATATAAAATATAAAATATAAAATATAAAATATAAAATATAAAATATAAATATAAAATATAAAATATAAAATATAAAATATAAAATATAAAATATAAAATATAAAATATAAAATATAAAATATAAAATATAAAATATAAAATATAAAATATAAAATATAAAATATAAAATATAAAATATAAAATATAAAATAATATAAATATAAAATATAAAATATAAAATATAAATATAAAATATAAAATATAAAATATAAAATATAAAATATAAAATATAAAATATAAAATATAAAATATAAAATATAAAATATAAAATATAAAATATAAAATATAAAATATAAAATATAAAATATAAAATATAAAATATAAAATATAAAATATAAAATATAAATATAAAATATAAAATATAAAATATAAAATATAAAATATAAAATATAAAATATAAAATATAAAATATAAAATATAAAATATAAAATATAAATATAAATATAAAATATAAAATATAAAATATAAAATATAAAATATAAAATATAAAATATAAAATATAAAATATAAAATATAAAATATAAAATATAAAATATAAAATATAAAATATAAAATATAAAATATAAAATATAAAATATAAAATATAAAATATAAAATATAAAATATAAAATATAAAATATAAAATATAAAATATAAAATATAAAATATAAAATATAAAATATAAAATATAAAATATAAAATATAAAATATAAAATATAAAATATAAAATATAAAATATAAAATATAAAATATAAAATATAAATATAAAATATAAATATAAAATATAAAATATAAAATATAAAATATAAAATATAAAATATAAAATATAAAATATAAAATATAAAATATAAAATATAAAATATAAAATATAAAATATAAAATATAAAATATAAAATATAAAATATAAAATATAAAATATAAAATATAAAATATAAAATATAAAATATAAAATATAAAATATAAAATATAAAATATAAAATATAAAATATAAAATATAAAATATAAAATATAAAATATAAAATATAAAATATAAAATATAAAATATAAAATATAAAATATAAATATAAAATATAAAATATAAAATATAAAATATAAAAATATAAATATAAAATATAAAATATAAAATATAAAATATAAAATATAAAATATAAAATATAAAATATAAAATATAAAATATAAAATATAAAATATAAAATATAAAATATAAAATATAAAATATAAAATATAAAATATAAAATATAAAATATAAATATAAAATATAAAATATAAAATATAAATATAAAAATATAAAATATAAAATATAAAATATAAATATAAATATAAAATATAAAATATAAAATATAAAATATAAAATATAAAATATAAAATATAAAATATAAAATATAAAATATAAAATATAAAATATAAAATATAAAATATAAAATATAAAATATAAAATATAAAATATAAAATATAAAATATAAAATATAAAAATAAAATATAAAATATAAAATATAAAATATAAAATATAAAATATAAAATATAAAATATAAAATATAAAATATAAAATATAAAATATAAAATATAAAATATAAAATATAAATATAAAATATAAAATATAAAATATAAAATATAAAATATAAAATATAAAATATAAAATATAAAATATAAAATATAAAATATAAAATATAAAATATAAAATATAAAATATAAAATATAAAATATAAAATATAAAATATAAATATAAAATATAAAATATAAAATATAAAATATAAAATATAAAATATAAAATATAAATATAAAATATAAAATATAAAATATAAAATATAAAATATAAAATATAAAATATAAAATATAAAATATAAAATATAAAATATAAAATATAAAATATAAAATATAAAATATAAAATATAAAATATAAAATATAAAATATAAAATATAAAATATAAAATATAAAATATAAAATATAAAATATAAAATATAAAATATAAAATATAAATATAAATATAAAATATAAAATATAAAATATAAAATATAAAATATAAAATATAAAATATAAAATATAAAATATAAAATATAAAATATAAAATATAAAATATAAAATATAAAATATAAAATATAAAATATAAAATATAAAATATAAAATATAAAATATAAAATATAAAATATAAAATATAAAATATAAAATATAAAATATAAAATATAAAATATAAAATATAAAATATAAAATATAAAATATAAAATATAAATATAAAATATAAAATATAAAATATAAAATATAAAATATAAAATATAAAATATAAAATATAAAATATAAAATATAAATATAAAATATAAAATATAAAATATAAAATATAAAATATAAAATATAAAATATAAAATATAAAATATAAAATATAAAATATAAAATATAAAATATAAATATAAATATAAAATATAAAATATAAAATATAAAATATAAAATATAAAATATAAAATATAAAATATAAAATATAAAATATAAAATATAAAATATAAAATATAAAATATAAAATATAAAATATAAAATATAAAATATAAAATATAAAATATAAAATATAAAATATAAAATATAAAATATAAAATATAAAATATAAAATATAAAATATAAAATATAAAATATAAAATATAAAATATAAAATATAAAATATAAAATATAAAATATAAAATATAAAATATAAAATATAAAATATAAATATAAAATATAAAATATAAAATATAAAATATAAAATATAAAATATAAAATATAAAATATAAAATATAAAATATAAAATATAAAATATAAAATATAAAATATAAAATATAAAATATAAAATATAAAATATAAAATATAAAATATAAAATATAAAATATAAAATATAAAATATAAAATATAAAATATAAAATATAAAATATAAAATATAAAATATAAAATATAAAATATAAAATATAAATATAAAATATAAAATATAAAATATAAAATATAAAATATAAAATATAAAATATAAAATATAAAATATAAAATATAAAATATAAAATATAAAATATAAAATATAAAATATAAAATATAAAATATAAAATATAAATATAAAATATAAAATATAAATATAAAATATAAAATATAAAATATAAAATATATATAATA